>OY757932.1:9148780-9391280 GCA_963585895.1 Sepioteuthis lessoniana
CGACACTGGAACGCAGTATACAATCAAAATCCGATAGATAGATGGATGAAGGGATGCATACTCCCCTTCCCTAAAAAGGGGGACCTCGGATTAGCCAAAAACTACCGAGGCATAACACTTACATCCATAGCAGCCAAAATCTACAATGCCCTATTACGAAACCGCATAGAACCCAAAATCGACAACATACTTAGAAAAAACCAAAATGGCTTCCGAAGAAATAGATCCACGACCTCACAAATATTAACCATCCGTACAATCCTTAAAGGAGTACGAGCAAAAAACCTACAGACGACATTAATATTTGTTGACTTTACCAAGGCTTTCGATTCCATTCACTGAGGAAAGATGGAACTAATCCTACTAGCGTACGGCATACCTAAAGAAACCGTAGCGGCAATAACGATTCTCTATAGAAACACTAAAGTAAAAGTACGATCACCAGATGGAGACACAGAATACTTCGACATTGTAGCAGGAGTACTACAAGGGGAGACGCTGGCTCCGTACCTCTTTACCATTTGTCTAGACTACGTACTTAGAACATCGATTGACAAAATCAAAGAGAATGGCTTCGAACTGACGAAGAAAAGAAGCAGAAGGTACCCCGCAACAACAATTACCGACGCGACAACGCCGATGACATAGCGATACTGGCAAATACACCTGACCAAGCTGAAACACTACTGCATAGTTTGGAACGAGCAGCAGCAAGCATAGGCCTCTACGTTAATGCACACAAAACGGAATATATGTGCTATAATCAAGCGGGGGACATCTCCACTCTAGAAGGAACCCCTCTTAAACTAGTAGACAAATTCACTTACCTAGGAAGCAGCGTCGAATCAACCGAAAAGGACATCGAAACGAGGTTAGCGAAAGCATGGACAGCTATCAATAGGCTATCGATCATATGGAAATCAGACCTAACCGATAAAATGAAACGCAGTTTCTTCCAGGCAGCGGTCGCATCGATACTGGTATATGGGTGCACTACATGGACGCTAACAAAACGGCTGGAGAAGAAGCTAGACGGCAATTACACAAGAATGCTACGTGCAATCTTAAACAAGTCCTTGCGGCAACACCCCACAAGACACCAACTGTACAACCACCTGCCCCCTATCAGGAAAACTATTCAAGTTAGACGAACCAGACATGCAGGACACTGCTGGAGAAGCAGAGACGAGCTCATAAGAGATGTACTCTTATGGACCCCCACACATGGCCGTGCAAAAGCAGGACGACCAGCACGAACATACATTCAGCAGCTATGTGAGGATACGGGATGTTGTCCAGAAGACCTACCTAGGGCGATGAACGATAGGGAGGAGTGGCGAGAGAGGGTCAGGGATATCCGTGTTACCAGCGCGATATGATGATGATGATGATATATATTTTAATGTTTACAAACAAATGACTGATGTTAAATTGTTACTGTTACATTAAAATACTTGAAACCATTTAACCTTGTACAAAAAAAGAGCTCAAACTCATTTTAAAATGTTATCGGATGTATTTAAGAAATTATATATATATTTAATATATATGTATAAAGAGGATTTGGCATTAATAACCTACAATGGTTGATATGCCATAAAACCCAACCAAACCAAATCCTATATATTTAATATAGATGTATAAAGAGGAATTGGCCTTAAATAACCTACAATGGTTGATATGCCATAAAACCTAATCAAACCAAATCATATATATTTAATATATGTGTATAAAGAGGATTTGGTCTTAAATAACCTACAATGTTTGATATGCCATAAAACCTAACAAAACCAAATCATATATATTTTATATATATGTATAAAGAGGATTTGGCCTTAAATAACCTACAATGGTTGACATGCCATAAAACCTAATCAAACCAAATCATATATATTTAATATATGTGTATAAAGAGGATTTGGCCTTAAATAACCTACAATGGTTGATATGCCATAAAACCCAACCAAACCAAATCATATATATTTAATATACATGTATAAAGAGGATTTGGGCTTTAATAACCTACAATGGTTGATATGCCATAAAACCCAACCAAACCAAATCCTATATATTTAATATACATGTATAAAGAGGATTTGGCCTTAAATAACCTACAATGGTTGATATGCCATAAAACCCAACCAATCCAAATCCTATATATTTAATATAGATGTATAAAGAGGATTTGGCATTAAATAACCTACAATGGTTGATATGCCATAAAACCAAACCCAACCAAATCATATATATCTAATATATATGTATATGTAGGATTTAGCATTAAATAACCTACAATGGTTGATATGCCATAAAACCAAACTAAACCAAATCATATATATTTAATATATGTGTATAAAGAGGATTTGGCTTTAAATAACCTACAATGGTTGATATGCCATTAAACCAAACCAAACCAAATCATATATGTTTAATATATATGTATAAAGAGGATTTGGCATTAAATAAGCTACAACGTTTGATATGGCATTAAACCCAACCAAACCAAATCATATGTATTTAATAAATATGTATAAAGAGGATTTGGCATTAAATAACTTACAATGGTTGATATGCCATAAAGCCTAACAAAACCAAATCATATATATTTTATATATATGTATAAAGAGGATTTGGCATTAAATAACCTAAAATGGTTGATATGCCATAAAACCCAACCAACCGAGCCTTCCACATGAGCAGAATGCGACACTAGTTCAATTTTTTTTAATTCAGTTTTCCTAGACTTGTTGCCATACGAAGGTTAAAGAGCAAGTCTGCCCTACTATTTACCCATAAAGGGAGAATAACTGGATACAATACCTTTGTATAGGATTTAGCGCTTTGGGAAATGCTAACAGCCTCGTCCAGGATTTGAAATCAGGTTGCCCTCTCCATTTCGTATGACAAAAGCCATAACACCACAATTGCCTCATTTTCTTTTTTAGTTTTTTTTTCTTTTATGAGGTTCTTCTAATGTTTTTTCCCGCGCTTTTTATTGCGATAAATATCGAACCTATTTGGAAAAATTTCTCAATGGGATACTTTGATCAAAATTAACGTCCATTTTGTTCCGATTTTGTTCCGATTTCTAGCTCCTATATATATGTGTGTGTGTGTGTGTGTGTGTGTTTTCTGCTTTATTTATCTTTTCATTTTATGTATGAAAGTTAATAACTGAGAATAGTTTTTTCTTCCGCCCTTTTATATACAATCAATTATATATATATATATATATATAGACAATCAATCAATGTAGACCAACCATATTAGTTATATATACTCGATGCACTCAGAGGAAGGGTTTAATATATTTTTTACACTCAATACAAAACTGAGTACTCTTATCAAAAGAGGGTTGCTAACAACAACATATATATATATATATATATCTGTCTCTCTCTATATATATATATATATATTTAACTGGGGAAAATTTGTTTGTTAGACTTATATTTTCGTCCAAATACACAAGATAAAAAAGGATAGCCACTTAAAGAGATCTACGTGGCTATCATAATGATAATAAACGGACAACTCTAATCAATAGAGGGTTACTAACAATATATATATATATATATATATATATATATATATATATATATATATATATTTCCGCGGTGCATTCAATAAGTTTCTAGAATTTTTTTTGTACAGACATTTAAAATTGTCGAAGACTCTTGAAAATTCAGTATGTTATTGGTATACATCTTATGAGATGACTGACCAATTTTTATGATTTCAGGTTTAAATGAACTGCTACAGCAGCAATTGGAATACACCCTATTAAAACCTGATTGACACAGCTGGTGAATTTCAAAAATCCAATCTGGACGTGAGGACACTTTAGAAGAACGATATGCAATAAAATTGCGTTTTAAACTTAGAAAAATGCCAGAGAAACATATGGAATGCTTCAGACTGTTTTGGAGCATCTTGCATGAATGGAGCATTAGTTTTTGAGTGGCATAAGAGATTCAAGGAAGGCAGAGAGTCAATGAGGGATGATGAGAGGTGTAGGAGGAGTAAGGAAGTCAATACACCAGAGTTGATTAGCCAAAGGCTTAGGGTTAGGGTTACTATGTTGAGGTTTTAAGGGGGTTCAGGAAGATATTCCGTCGGAAGAGGCCAGCACTCTTCAAATCGGATCAGTGGCATTTCCACCAGGACAATGTACCAGTCCACAACTCCATCCTTGTCACACACTATTTGACCAACATGGGCATCAAGTCAGTTCCTCAGCCTCCTTATAGTCCAGACCTTTTGGTCACAGGGAGCAAACTCAGAGGCTGTCGTTATGAGACAATTGAGGAGATCAAAGAGGCTGTGACGAAGATCATTGACACGCTGACACAAGACGACTTCCACGAGGCCTTCGAGAAGTTGTTGGAACGGTACAACAAGTGCCTTGCAGCTGAAGGAGATTACTTCGAAGGGGACTCGAGTTTCATGTGTGTACTATCAATAAAAGTGCCCATATGAAAAAAGTCCGGAAACTTATCTAATGATCCTCGTATAGTTTTTGTTTATACGCAGTTAAATGTCAAAATAGTTCTATTTCTAACAATTCAGTTTCGTGTAGTACAGTTTCACTGTCAAAAACAGTTCTATTCCAAACAATTCAGTTCAGCGTAAGTATGCTGTTTATATGTTAAAACAGTTCCATTTCAAGCAATTCAGTTTAGCATAAGTATGCAATTTAGTTCCATTTGACCCATAGATAGGGCCCTGGATAGAAGGATAGATAGATAGATAAGAAAAAAAAATGAGATGGATGGTTAGATGGATAGGTAGAAAGAAAGACAGAAAGAAAGAAAGAAAGAAAAGCATATGAACAGACTTTGATTGATAAATAGAGATCAATAAAAAACAAACAGAATTATATATATACATATATGAGAGAGAGAGAGAAAAAGTGAAAGAAAGAGAGAAAGAAGAAATATATCATCTTGATTAGATTGATAGATATATAAAAAATATGAACTGAGATAGATAGATAGCTAGATAGATAGAGACAGACAGACAGGGTGGAGATAGATAGATAGATAGATAGATATACCAAAAATTGACGTATTTGAAAATCTAATTGTAATTGCTATGTTCCTTTGGATTTTTGAAATTGCCATTTTTTTTATTTGTCTTTAATCAAGTCTTTACACATCGATATTTCATATCAAATTTTTTTTTTACCTAATATAAATAATTAACATAATTGTATGATTTCAAGTATACCTAACTAATCCAAATAATTTAAGTACAATTATATCACTTGAATTAATTATTTCTGTTTAATAGGAATCATGGTTATACAGTTTCAAGTATTCTTATCTAACACCAATAATTCACAAGTGATTATACAGTTTCAAGTATTCCTATTTAACACCAATAATTCACAAGCAATAACCTAGTTTCAAGTATTCCTATTTAACAGCAATAATTCACAAGTGATTATATGGTTTCAAGTATTCCTATTTAACACCAATAATTCACAAGCAATAACCTAGTTTCAAGTATTCCTATTTAACACCAATAATTCACAAGTGATTATATGGTTTCAAGTATTCCTAACACCAATAATTCAAAAGCAATCATATGGATTCGAGTAATTCTATCTAACACCAAATATTTATCAGGAATTATATGGTTTCAAGTATTCCTATCTAAGGCCAAAAATTTACAAGGAATTATGTGGTTTCAAGTATTCTTATCTAACACCAATAATTCAAAAGCAATTATATGGGGTCGAGTATTCCTAACACGAATAATTCATAAGCAATTACATTGTTTCAAGTATTCTTATATAAAACCAATAATTCACAAAGAATTATATGGTTTCAAGTATTCGTATCTAACACCAATAACTCACCAGGAATTATATGGAATTATATGGATTCACCAATAATTCAGAAGCAATGATATGGTTCCAAGTATTCTTATCTACTATTAATAATTCACGAGGAATTATATGGTTCTAAGTATTCCTAACACTAATATTTCACAAGAAATTATCATGATTTCGACTATTCCTATCTAACACTAATACTTCAAATTTTATATGGTTTAAATTATTCTGAATACAAATAATTCACAGGCAATGATATGGTTTCAAGTATTCCTATCTAACACCAATAATTCACAAGAAAATACATAGTTTCAAGTATTCCTAACACGAATAATTCACAAGCAATTATATGGTTTCAAGTATTCCTATCAAACACCAATAATTCACAAGCAATTATATGGTTTCAAGTATTCGTATCAAACACCAATAATTCACAAGCAATTATATGGTTTCAAGTATTCCTATCAAACACCAATAATTCACAAAGAATTATATGGTTTCAAGTATTCCTGTCTAAGACCAATAATTCACAAGCAATTATATGGTTTCAAATATTCTTATCGAACACCAATAATTCACTAGCCATTACATGGTTTCAAGTATTTCTTAGACCAATAATTCAGAAGCCATTATATGGTTTCATGTATTCCTAACACCAATAATACATATGCAATTATATGGTTTCAAGTATTCCTATCTAACACCAATAATTCATGAGCAATTAACAATATTTCATTTGTTTACATACATATGATATCAACTTGTTTGTTTGTTCTACTTTTTTTTTTTTTTTGCATATCAACCTTGTTGGTCATTTAATGCCAAATCCATATATATATATATATATATATATATATATATATATATATATATATATATAATTTGTAACGAATTATTTGTAGATAATATTCTAAAACTTGCCAGGTCACCTGTAAGCCCTCAATAAAATTGTTTCAAGTATTGTCATTCAACACTAATAATTCTATTCCCTATTAATCATATGTTGACATACAGTTAAATGGTTTCAAGTATTCCTATCGTACACAAATAATTTTATTTCATATTAATCCCTTCTTTGCACAGACTGAAGTGGTTTCAAGTATTGTTCACGCAAATAGTTTTATTTGCACGCAGTTAAAGGGTTTCAAGTATTGCTATCCAACTCTAATAACACAGGGGAACACTTTTTCAGTAAATTTGAGTTGCATTGGATATTTCAACTGATTCTGATGGAGCTTTAGGTGCTGATTTCAAATCTAAAATTAGTTTTTCTCTACAAGCTCCAGTTGGTATGCAATTCCAATATAGATCATTTGCAAGGAATCATAGGGATTCCTCGAATATTGTAGGTTAATACCGAATCCTCTTTATGCACACACACACACACACACACACACACATATATATATATAATCATCATCATCATCATATCGTGCTGGCAGCACGGATATCCCTGACCCTCTCTCGCCACTCCTCCCTATCGTTCATCGCCCTAGGCAGGTCTTCAGGACAACATCCTGTATCCTCACACAGCTGCTGAATGTACGTTCGTGCTGGTCGTCCTGCTTTTGCGCGGCCGTGTGTGGGGATCCATAAGAGTACATCTCTTATGAGTTCATCTCTGCTTCTCCAGCAATGTCCTGCATGTCTGGCTCGCCTAACTTGAATAGATTTCGTGATAGGGGGCAGGTGGCCGTACAGTTGGTGTCTTGTGGGGTGCCGCTGCCAGGACTTGTTGAGGATTGCACGCAGCATTCTTGTGTAATTGCCATCTAGTTTCTTCTCGAGCCGTTTTGTTAGCGTCCATGTAGTGCATCCATATAGCAGTATCGATGTGACCGCTGCCTGGAAGAAACTGCGTTTCATTTTATCGGTTAGGTCTGATTTCCATATAGTCGATAGCCTATTGATAGCTGTCCATGCTTTCGTTAACCTCGTTTCGATGTCCTTTTCGGTTGATTCGACATGTCAAACTTTGTGTGTTATTTAATGCCAAATCCTTTTTATACATATATATTTAGTATATAAAATTTGGTGTAGTTGGGTTTTATGGCATATCAGACATTGTGGGTTATTTAATGCCAAATCCTCATTATACATATATATTGAATATATATGATTTGGCTTGGTTTGCTTTTATGGCATATCAAACATTGTGGGTTATTTAATGCCAAATCCTTTTTATACATATATATTGAATATATAGAATTTGATGTGGTTTGGTTTTATGGCACATCATCCCTTGTTGGTTATTTAATGCCAAATCCTTTTTATACATATATATTGAATATATAGAATTTGATGTGGTTTGGTTTTATGGCATATCATCCCTTGTTGGTTATTTAATGCCAAATACTCTTTATACATATATATTGAATATATATGATTTGGCTTGGTTTGCTTTTATGGCATATCAAACATTGTGGGTTATTTAATGCCAAATCCTTTTTATACATATATATTAAATATATAGAATTTGATGTG
This sequence comes from Sepioteuthis lessoniana, assembly GCA_963585895.1. Lineage (NCBI taxonomy): Eukaryota > Metazoa > Mollusca > Cephalopoda > Myopsida > Loliginidae > Sepioteuthis > Sepioteuthis lessoniana. The sequence goes on from OY757932.1 coordinate 9,157,104, forward strand.
GTTTGGTTTTATGGCATATCATCCCTTGTTGGTTATTTAATGCCAAATACTCTTTATACATATATATTGAATATATATGATTTGGCTTGGTTTGCTTTTATGGCATATCAAACATTGTGGGTTATTTAATGCCAAATCCTTTTTATACATATATATTAAATATATAGAATTTGATGTGGTTTGGTTTTATGGCATATCATCCCTTGTTGGTTATTTAATGCCAAATACTCTTTATACATATATATTGAATATATATGATTTGGCTTGGTTTGCTTTTATGGCATATCAAACATTGTGGGTTATTTAATGCCAAATCCTTTTTATACATATATATTAAATATATAGAATTTGATGTGGTTTGGTTTTATGGCATATCATCCCTTGTTGGTTATTTAATGCCAAATACTCTTTATACATATATATTGAATATATATGATTTGGCTTGGTTTGCTTTTATGGCATATCAAACATTGTGGGTTATTTAATGCCAAATCCTTTTTATACATATATATTAAATATATAGAATTTGATGTGGTTTGGTTTTATGGCATATCATCCCTTGTTGGTTATTTAATGCCAAATACTCTTTATACATATATATTGAATATATATGATTTGGCTTGGTTTGCTTTTATGGCATATCAAACATTGTGGGTTATTTAATGCCAAATCCTTTTTATACATATATATTAAATATATAGAATTTGATGTGGTTTGGTTTTATGGCATATCATCCCTTGTTGGTTATTTAATGCCAAATATTCTTTATACATATATATTGAATATATATGATTTGGCTTGGTTTGCTTTTATGGCATATCAAACATTGTGGGTTATTTAATGCCAAATCCTCATTATACATATATATTGAATATATATGATTTGGCTTGGTTTGCTTTTATGGCATATCAAACATTGTGGGTTATTTAATGCCAAATCCTTTTTATACATATATATTGAATATATAGAATTTGATGTGGTTTGGTTTTATGGCACATCATCCCTTGTTGGTTATTTAATGCCAAATCCTTTTTATACATATATATTGAATATATAGAATTTGATGTGGTTTGGTTTTATGGCATATCATCCCTTGTTGGTTATTTAATGCCAAATACTCTTTATACATATATATTGAATATATATGATTTGGCTTGGTTTGCTTTTATGGCATATCAAACATTGTGGGTTATTTAATGCCTAATCCTTTTTATACATATATATTAAATATATAGAATTTGATGTGGTTTGGTTTTATAGCATATCATCCCTTGTTGGTTATTTAATGCCAAATACTCTTTATACATATATATTGAATATATATGATTTGGCTTGGTTTGCTTTTATGGCATATCAAACATTGTGGGTTATTTAATGCCAAATCCTTTTTATACATATATATTATATATATAGAATTTGATGTGGTTTGGTTTTATGGCATATCATCCCTTGTTGGTTATTTAATGCCAAATACTCTTTATACATATATATTGAATATATATGATTTGGCTTGGTTTGCTTTTATGGCATATCAAACATTGTGGGTTATTTAATGCCAAATCCTTTTTATACATATATATTAAATATATAGAATTTGATGTGGTTTGGTTTTATGGCATATCATCCCTTGTTGGTTATTTAATGCCAAATACTCTTTATACATATATATTGAATATATATGATTTGGCTTGGTTTGCTTTTATGGCATATCAAACATTGTGGGTTATTTAATGCCAAATCCTTTTTATACATATATATTAAATATATAGAATTTGATGTGGTTTGGTTTTATAGCATATCATCCCTTGTTGGTTATTTAATGCCAAATACTCTTTATACATATATATTGAATATATATGATTTGGCTTGGTTTGCTTTTATGGCATATCAAACATTGTGGGTTATTTAATGCCAAATCCTTTTTATACATATATATTAAATATATAGAATTTGATGTGGTTTGGTTTTATGGCATATCATCCCTTGTTGGTTATTTAATGCCAAATACTCTTTATACATATATATTGAATATATATGATTTGGCTTGGTTTGCTTTTATGGCATATCAAACATTGTGGGTTATTTAATGCCAAATCCTTTTTATACATATATATTAAATATATAGAATTTGATGTGGTTTGGTTTTATGGCATATCATCCCTTGTTGGTTATTTAATGCCAAATACTCTTTATACATATATATTGAATATATATGATTCGTAAACATTTTGCAAATAACATTTTTAAATGAACATTAGCTCATTTTTTGCTCAATATTAAATTGTTTCAAATTTCTAACACGAATAATTCTAGTTAGAATTAATTGTTTGCTTGCACACAGTTAAAAGGTTTCAAGTATTGCTCTGTATCAAAAAATATCTAAAATCAGTCATTTGTTAGCACACATTTAAATGGATGTAGTTATTTGATTTGTAAGTGAAAAGTTTGTAGGTAATTTCATTTTTAAGTCAGAACTGATTTCTTTGCACACTCGTATTGCTATTGATTCAACATAGTTAATTGATTCAATTATTAATTTTTAACACTAATAATTTTATTCAATATTAATCATATGGGGGAGGTCATCTTGGTGTAATGGTTAACGCGATGGACTGCGGAATCGTAGTAAGCGAGTTCGTACTCCAGTCGCGCTATTACGTTCACTTTCGGGCAAATACCCTTGGGAAAGGTATGAACCCCCTTACCCTCCCAGCTATGGGTTAAATAGTACCACTACTGTTCTTTTAGGAGAATGGCTTTGGGATTAAATAACCTACAGACGTTGATATGCCATTAAGCCAAGAAATGCATGAATACAATATGAATCATTTGTTTGCAAACAGCGAAGTGCTTACAAATATTGCTATTCAACACTAATAATTCTATTTAACATAATTCATTCATTTGACACAGTCAAATGGTTTCAAATATAGCTATGTAATACTAATAATTCATTTTAGGCACACAGTTAAAGAGTTTCGGGGGGAGTCCTCGTCGTGTAAAGCGATGGTTAAAGCGATGGACTGCAGAATCGTAGTACGCGAGTTCGTACTCCAGTCATGCTATTACGTTCACTTTCGGGCAAATACCCTTGGGAAAGGTATGAGCCCCCTTATTCTCCCAGCTATGGGTTAAATAGTACAACTGCTGTTCTTCTGGGAGAATGGCTTTGGCATTAAATAACCTAAAAAGAGTTGATATGCCATTAAACAAAGAAACCAAACCAAACAAAAAAAAATGAGTTTCAAGTATTGCTAATCAACACAAATAATTCCGTTCAACTTTAATCATTCGTTTAGACACAGTTAAATGGTTTTAAGTATTGGTATGTATCACTATCAATTCAGTTAAACATCATTTGTTTGCACACAGTTTAAATGTCAAACATTTCTATTTGACCCATAGATTTGTCTGTGTACATTTGGGAGCGATGGCAATGAAGGGGTCCAAATTTGGGAGCGATGGCAATGAAAGGGTCCAAATTTGGGAGCGATGGCAATGAGGGGGCCCAAATTTCCACGACTTGAGCTTTACCCTCAAATTGTTTAGTGTCATATCCACAACATTTGTTGAAGGAGTTTTACCCCTCAGCAGAGATGCAGTCGGTGTATCCTTCGACTAGGGTGGATTCGACAAGGTTCCCATACTACGTAATGAGACGAAGTAAAAAAAATATTATCAACTTGACATCATGGATTTTTGGTTTATTTGTTTAACGACATCCAAACCCATATGGGTTATGTAATGTCAAAATTTGATTCTTTTGTAGACATTTGATTGTAACTGTAAGACATTTAAACTCTGTGCAAACAAATGAGTCATTATAAATCGAATTGTTTGAAATAGAATTGTTTTATCATTTAACAGGATGTAAACAAAAGACTAATGTTTAATTGAATTATTAGCGATACATTTCAATACTTGGAACCATTTAATTATGTGCAAACGAATGAGTAATGTTGAATTAATAATTAGTGTTAAATAGCAATACTCGTAAGCACTTGACTCTGTACCAACAAATGATTAATATTAACTTTTGTTTGTTTGTTTGGGTTTCATGGCATATCAATATTTGTAGGTTATTAAATGCCAAATCTGTTTTATACAAATAGACAGTTCTATTTCAAACAATTCAGTTTCGCATAAGTACAGAGCTTAACGGCCAAAACCTTTTCTATTCCAAGCTATTCAGTTTAGTCAAACAGTTCTTATTCAAACAATTCAGTTTAGTAAAAGTATAGTTTTTGTTTATATACAGTTAAATGTCAAAATAGTTCTATTTCAAACAATTCAGTTTTGCGTAAGTACAGTTTCAATGTGAAAAACAGATCTCTTTCATGCAATTTAAGCTTAGCATGCAAAAATGTTCTGTTTCAAACAATTCAGTTTAGCATAAGTGCACAGTATCAATGTTAAAACAGTTCTATTTTAAGCAATTCAGTTTAGCATAAGTACACTATTAATTTCTATTTGACCCATAGATAGGACCCTGCGCCTGAGTGGATCTGGGAGCGATGGCAATGAACGGGTACTATGCATTCCCCAAAGGTCCAGCATTACTGGAGCCACACCATCAGATTGCTTTGTATCAAATCTAGGACATTCGTTGGTTAGGTCTTACCCCTCTGCAGAGATGCAGCCGTTGTATTCTACGACCCCAGTCGACTGGACAAGATTAATATTGATTAGAATAATTAGTGTGAAATTGGATTAATTGAGACCGTTTAACTGTGTAGAAATAATATCAGTACTTGTATGCAAACAAATTAGTTCTAACTCATTGAAAAATGAAATTACCTACAAACAATTCACCAACAAATTTTATACGTATAGCCATTTAAATATGTGATAGTAAATAAAATTATTTATGTTTGATAGAAAAACTTGAAACCATTTAACTCTGTGCAAAAAATGAGCTCTTAGTGTTTAAATATTTCATCAATAAAATGTTTACAAATCATATTTAACAGATATGTATAAAGAGGAGGTGCCCGTGGTGTAATGTTTATCGTCGTAGGAAATGAACACGGCGACTCGAGTTCAAATCCTGGACGAGAATGATTGCATTTCACATAGCACTAATACCCTTGGGAAAGGTATGAATCCAATTATTCTCCCTCCAGCTATGGGTAAATAGTAGGATAGACTAGGTTCTTCAACTAGTCTAGGAGAAGGAAAACTCTGAATTGAAACCTGTTAAACTCCGCTTAAAAATTGACCTTGTGTCATATCCTGCCCGAGCGGAGGGGTTGGTAAATAGGATAAAGAGGATTCGGCTTTAAATAACCAACAATGTTTGATTTGCCATAAAATCCAACAAAACCAAATCATATATATATTAATATATATATATTAATATATATATAAAGAGGATTTGGCATTAAATAACCAACAATGGTTGATATGCCATAAAATCCAACAAAACCAAATCATATATATATATAAAGAGGATTTGGCATGAAATAACCTACAATGGTTGATATGCCATAAAAGCCAACAAAATTAAATCATATACCATAAAATCCAACAAAACCAAATCATATATATATTTAACATATATATATAAAGAGGGTTTGGGATTAAATAACCTACAATGGTTGATATGCCATAAAAGCCAACCAAACCAAATCATATGTATTGAATATATATGTAAAATAGCAGCTGTTCGGTCATCTACCACTCATCTCGAACCCCATCCACATTCGACGAACAAGACATGCGGGACATTGCTTAAGAAGTAGGGACGAACTCATAAGCGACGTTCTTCAATGGTCCGCTTCACAGAGACAAGACGCTAGCCAGAACTTCTCGACTTCAGCTTTATATGGACAGACGATATAGTCTGGAAGACCTGCAAGAAGCCATGGATGATAGAGACGGATGACGAGAGAGAGTTAGGGAAATCCGTGCGAGCAGCATGACATGTTGATGATGATGAGTTGATCCTATTTACCCAACCCCTCCGCTCGGCAGGATATGACACAAGGTCAATTTTTTAAGCGGAGTTTAGCAGGTTTGAATTCAGAGTTTTCCTTCTCCTAGACTAGTTGCCTCACCAAGGCTGAAGAACCTAGTCTGTCCTACTATTTATCCATAATTGGATTCATACCTTTCCCAAGGGTATTAGTGCTATGTGAAATCCAGGATTTGAACTCGTGTCGCCGTGTCCATATCCTGCGACGATAACCATTACACCACGGGCACCTCCTAATGATGAGTTGATATGCCATGAAACTAAACCCTTGTCGAATCTTATGAGAATTGAACTCACAACACTACCAAGTCACTACCACAATACAATCAACCAAGGTTTGAACTTCTTCGGTGTTGTGATATACGCGCTGCAAGCTGAAATATTGTAGAACTTTTGACGAAGTGTAATATTTCTTACCTCATAAACCATTTTTACTAATGCCCCTATTAGTTCTCTCATTGGTACGACCTTCACCTCAGATTGAATGGATGACCTTTCCCCTGCAATACTGTGAAGACAAGAAAGTTTGTTTATTTTTGCTGAAATTAAGTTTTTTTTTTCTTATTAATAAATCTTTTTCTTTTTTTTTTTTTTTTTTTTTTCAAATTTGTCTTTGATTTTAGCCAATCAGAACCAAAATTGATTTTCTTTTCTTTTCTCTCTTTTCCCGCCATTTTGTGTGTCTTGGCAGATTGGAAAATCGATATTTGAAACTTCATCAAAATTTAACAAAGCCAAAATCAGTCGTTGTCTACATTCGTTCATTTGTACTTACAAAGCACTTATTCACCAAATGACGTGACTTTTTCGTTAAAGATGAAAGATTCGATCAATTATTGTAGATTTCATTCCAATTATTAATCAAATTATAACTTAGCTTTCTTTCTTTCTTTCTTTCTTTCTTTTCAACAAATTCTTTCTTTCTTTTTTTCATTCTTTTCACCAAATTCTTTCTTTCTTTCTGTCTTTCTTTTCACCAAATCTTTCTTTCTTTCTTTCTTTCTTTTCAACAAATTCTTTCTTTCTTTTTTTCATTCATTTGACCAAATCTTTCTTTCTTTCTTTCTATAGGATTTTTTTCTTTCTTTCTTTAAATCAAATTCTTTCTTTCTTTCTTTCTTTCTTTCTTTCTTTCTTTTCCCCAAATTCTTTCTTTCTTTTTTTCATTCATTTGACCAAATCTTTCTTTCTTTCTTTCTCTAGGATTTTTTCTTTCTTTCTTTAAATCAAATTCTTTCTTTCTTTCTTTCTTTCTTTCTTTATTTATTTATTTATTTATTTTCACCAAATTCTTTCTTTCTTTCTTTTTACCAAATTCTTTCTTTCTTTCATTCATTCTTCTAACTAAATCCTTTTGCTTCTTTCTTTCTTTCTTTCTTTCTTTCTTTCTTTCTTTTTGTTCACCAAATTCTTTCTTTCTTTTTTCATTCATTAGATCAAATCTTTCTTTCTTTCTTTCTTTCTTTCTTTCTTTCTTTCTTTCTATGGAATTCTTTTCTTCCTTTCTTTTAAGGAATTTCTTTCTTTCTTTCTTTTTTTTTATTTATTTTTATTAAATTCTTTCTCTCTTTCTTTCTTTTCGCCGAATTCTTTCTTTCTTTTTTCATTCATTTGACCAAATCTTTCTTTCTTTCTATGTAATTTTTTCTTTCTTTCTTTCTTTCTTTCTTTCTTTCTTTATTTATTTATTCTTACCAAATTCTTTCTTTCTTTCTTTTCCCCAAATCTTTCTTTCTTTCTTTCTTTCTTTCTTTCTTAATTTATTTTTACCAACTTCTTTCTTTTTTTCTTTCTTTCTATCAAAATCTTTCTTTCTTTCTTTCTTTCTTTCTTTCTTCCTTCTTTTATGAGGTGAAATTTAATGATTTCATTAAAACTGTTTAATATTCCTTAGCATTTCGTTGGGTGTGCATGATATGAAATCTTAAGCATTTTGTTTTCCCGCTAAAATTCTTCATTTCCTGCCGGAAAACAAAAAAATAAAGTTGCCATTTGGTTTTTTACTTTTTTAATAATAAACAGAGGCACATATTGATGATATTTTCATTTCATCTATCTATCTATCTATCTATCTATCTATCAACTTCAGACTATCCATATCTATCTATCTATCTATCTAGCTGTCTGTATGAAGAATCAATAAAAAAATCCGTTAAATCATTTTAAATGTTGGTGGCACATAAAATTTTATTTAGATGGAAACTGGAGAGCCAGAAGTAATTTAAGAGAAATGCCTGTTATTTGCCTATTCTCATCTCCTCTCCAGCTAATATGCGACTGATTATACTGGGTTACATGATACCAGCTACCAGGAAGAATCTAAGACCTAGCTCATTATCAAAGGCCGAAGAGCCCCAACTTTTCAGAATGAACAAAAATGGATTCATGCTTTTGCCAGGGTAATTGATGGTGATTGGTGACTGTCCTTACCGGAATTCGAACTCTCTTTACCACGTGTACGTCCCAGGTGTTGTAAAATCCCTAAAAACATAACCTGATTCCCCTTCATGCCTTTTTTTTCTATTTTCTCATGAATATGCTCCGAGATTTTTCTTCACTCATCAATAAACATTCATGATCGACGAGGAAAAGCAGTTTATTTTCTGCTTTTTGTTTTCTTAACGGGCTATTTGTGAAGTTGTGAAAGGCTTGCGTTACAAAACAGATTCAGAAAAGGGTGGAGGGGCTGGGAAGATAAGGAAATACTGGATAGAAGAAGAAGAAGAAGAAGAAGAAGAAGAAGAAGAAGAAGAAGAAGAAGAAGAAGAGACACAAACCACAAAGAAGAAGAAGAAGATAATGAAGAAGACACGAACCCCAAAGAAGAAGAAGAAGAAGAAGAAGAAAAGACACAAACCACAAAGAAGAAGAAGAAGAAGAAGAAGAAGAAGAAGAAGAAGAAGAAGAAGAGACACTAACCACAAAGAAGAAGAAGAAGAGACACGAACCCCAAAGAAGAAGAAGAAGAAGAAGAAGAAAAGACACAAACCACGAAGAAGAAGAAGAAGAAGAAGAAGAAGAAGAAGAAGAAGAAGAAGGAGAAGAAGAGACACTAACCACAAAGAAGAAGAAGAAGAAGAAGAAGAAGAAGAAGAAGAAGAAGAAGAAGAAGAAGAAGAAGATTTTTTAAAAGAGATAAAGGTGTTTGGCTGCTCATCATTTGTCGAAAATCCGCCATCGAAGCTGCATGCACACACGCGCACACGCGCACACACGTGCCCACAGACTCAAACACGCACACATACACAGACGCATACTAACACATACACAAACACATACATGAAAACATACACACATACACAAGCATACACAAACACATACTTAAACACGCACAGATACACAAGCGTGCAAGCACATCCACACATACACAAATACATACACATACAAACACACACACAAAAACGCGTTCACGTACACTAGCATACACACACACACAAACACACAAGCATTCACAAACACATAAATACAACCACACACACACACACACACACACAAACACATATGCACACGCATACACTAATGTACACAAACACCTACGCATAAACAAACACACCGAGACACAGGAGAAAAACAAAAACAAAAAGCCGCCAACGCCAGTGGTCCAAAATGGCCTAATTTCTTTGACCACAAACACTAAAAATATGTATGGCAAATTGGGAGAAGGACAAACAGAAATTCTGATTTGTTCTTAAGAGGTGACGATCTTTGTTTCTGTTACTGGTAAATATGAGGGGCCTTCAATAAGTCTTTTCGTATGGGCATTTAAAATTGTCGCAGATTCTTAAAAGCCCAGTATGTTATTGCTATACATCTTATGAGATGACTGACCAATCTTTATGATTTCAGGGTAAAATGAACAGCTACAGCAGCAATTGGAATACACCCTACTAAAACCTGATTGTCACAGCTGGTGAATTTCAAAAATGCAATCTGGTCGTGAGGACGATTTAGAAGAACGATATTCAATAAAATTCTGTTTTAAACTTGGAAAAAAAGCCACAGAAACGTATGGAATGCTTTAGACAGCTTTCGGAGCATCTTGCATGAATGGAGCATCGGTTTTTGAGTGGCATAAGGGATTCAAGGAAGGCAGGGAGTCTGTGTGGGATGATGAGAGGTGTGGGAGGAGTAAGGAAGTCAATACACAAGAGTTGATTGGCCAAATAAAGATTTTCAAGGATAAGGACCGTTGTGTGTCCATAGAGATAATAAGTGTACAGTTTGATGTCAGTGTGGGGACTGTACACACAATTATTCGCGAGGAACTGAAAAAGCGGAAGATTAGCGCGAAGTTTGTCCCAGGGGTGCTCATCCTTGTAACAGACTATTTGACCAAGATAGGCATTAAGACAGTTCTTCAGCCTCCCTATAGTCCAGTGCTTGCTGCCAGTGACTTTTGCTTATTCCCTAAGCCCAGAGGCTGTCGTTTTGAGACAATTGCGGAGATGAAAGAGCCCGTGACGAAGGTCATTGACACGCTCACACAAGAGGACTTCCATGGTGCCTTCCAGAGTTTGTTGAAAAGGCACAAGTGCATTGCAGCCGGAGATTACTTCGAAAGGGACTAGAGTTTCATGTGTGTACTATCAATAAAAGTGACCATTAGAAAAAAGTTTGGAAACTTATCGTATGCACCTTGAAGATGTAGTTTTGCGCAAAAGAATTTGTACATCCAGGAATCGAGATGAAATTGTCACTTAGGATAATTGTCGATAAGCTATATTCATTTGCTATAAGAATTATTCGCCCCAAGTGAATATTTTTTTCTGAGGAAATGCGAATATTTCCAAGTACTTAATAAATTTGTCAGATATTTGGTTAGGTTTGGTTTCATGGCATATCAACCATTATTGGTTATTTAACGCCAAATCCTCTTTATACATATATATTAAATATATATGATTTAGTTTGGTTTAGTCTTATGGCATATCAACCATTGTAGGTTATTTAATGCCAAATCATCTTTATACATATATATTAAATATATATTATTTGGTTAGGTTGGGTTTTATGGCATATCAACCATTGTAGGTTATTTAATGCCAAATCCTCTTTATACATATATATTAAATATATATGATTTGGTTTGGTTGGGTTTTATGGGATAGCAACCATTGTAGGTTATTTAATGCCAAATCCTCTTTATACATATATATTAAATATATATGATTTGTGAACACATTTTGTAGGTAACATTTTTAAACGAGCCTGAGTTTTTTGTGTTTTTTTGGCACACAAATGGTTTCAAGTATTGCTATATGACGCAATTTATCATGATTCATTTGCTTGCACACAGTTTGTTCTATTTGACCCATAGACAGGATCCAATCAGGGGCTACCACTCCAGTCGAAGGTAGACCTCGAAACTAGGGCAATGAAGGGGTGCTTCACATTCCCCGAATCTGAAAGGCTGGAAGACGGTTTAATGTCATATCCAGGACATTTGTTGGAGAGGAGTCTTACCTCTCCGTAGAAATGCAGTCGGTCTATTCTACAGCCCCAGCCAACTGGGCAAATTACTCCCAAGTCCATTCTGATCAGAGGTACCCGTACCCGTTAGGGTACATCTATGGGTACATATGTTAGGGTAGATCTGAAGTATAAGGAAAGAAGGGAAGGAATTGGAAATTAGGAAAAAGCTATTGTTTTATGAAGTGGTTTGATCTTTATTTTATAGATTAATATATTTTGGAATAAATTGTTTATTTTTTTTAGATTTTATGGCACATCAACCCTTGTAGGTTATTTGATGACAAATCCTCTTTATACATATATATTGAATATATATGATGGAGAGAGAGAGTTTGGGAAATCCGTGTTGCCAACTTGATTTGATGATGCTGATAAGTTATTACCAGCAAAGAATGGGGCAAAATTCCGGTCAGTGTGTGTAAGGATATTGCAAGGAACTATAAAAAATAATTGAAGATTTTTAAGGGTTTTCGGACTATTTTCTTCATCTGTATTGTTATTTCCGCAACGTTTTGGCCTATATGTCCTCTGGCCTTCTTCAGGTGTTTGTCGAACTCGGGAACCTTCGACAAACACCTGAAGAAGGCCGGAGTCCGAAAACCCTTAATGATAAAAATCACAAAGTTTCGTCTCAGAAATTTAGACAACTAATAATTGAAGATAGTAAGCGAGACTAAAAGTCATACAATTGATTATTGAGGCAAAAGGGAAAATCATTTTGTTATATGTTGGATGTTTTTTTCGGATTATTGTTTGACATTAAAATAAAATTTTGTTGTGGGCAGAACGGCACGTTCTTTCGTATCCATTATTCAATGATTTATGCTAAAAGAGATTCACATGAAATTTTGATAACTTTTAGTTTATTACGGTTCCATTCATATTCATGGAAAAAGGGATGCAAATAATTGTGATCATATTTACCAACCCCTCCGCTCGGACAGGATATGACACAAGGTCAATTTTTAAGCAGAGTTTAGCAGATTTGAATTCAGATTTTTCCTTCTCCTAGACTAGTTGCCTTACCAAGGCTGAAGAACCTAGTCTGATCTACTATTTACCCATAGCTGGAGGGAGAATAATTGGATTCATACCTTTCCCAAGGGTATTAGTGCTATGTGAAATGTAATCAGTCAGGTCCAGGATTTGAACTCGTGTCGCTGTGTCCATATCCGACGATAACCATTACACCACGGGCACCTCGCAAATAATGAAGGTTGTCGGGTGTCCTCGTGGTGTAATGGTTAAAGCGATGCACTGCGGAATCGTAGTACGCGAGTTCGTACTCCAGTCGCGCTATTACGTTCACTTTCGGGCAAATACCCTTGGGAAAGGTATGAACCCCCTTATTCTCCCTCCAGCTATGGGTAAATAGTAGGACGGACTAGGTTCTTCAGCCTTGGTGAGGCAACTAGTCTAGGAGAAGGAAAACTCTGAATTCAAACCTGTTAAACTCCGCTTAAAAATTGACCTTGTGTCATATCCTGCCCGAGCGGAGGGGTTGGTAAATAGTACCTCGCAAATAATTGTGATGGCATCTTTATTGATGAGTGAACGTGAGGCTTTGGAGGTTTGAAAGACGCTTATGTTTGCTATGGTGAAAATGATGCATTTTCGTTATTGAGGCCAGTGAGAAGAGTTTATTTGCTTTGGTGTATGGATTGCCTCTGGTTGCTCAACTAAATAGGTTGTGTGACTTTGGTTACGGAGGGAAATGGGCCCTTTCTTTCTTTTTCGTCACTAGCCTTTCTTTCTTTCTTTCTTTCTTTCTTTCTTTTCCACAACTGATCTTTCTTTCTTTCTTTGTTTTCCACAATTGATTTTTCTTTCTTTCTTTCTTTCTTTCTTTCTTTCTTGCAACTGACCTTTCTTTTTTTCTTTCTTCCTTTTTCACAACTGATCTTTCTTTGTTTCTTTGTTTCCTTCAACTGATCTTTCTTTCTTGCTTGCTTTCTTTCTTTCTTTCTCGCAACTGACCTTTCTTTCTTTCTTTCTTTCTTTCTTTCTTTCTTTCTTTTTACCGAATGATGTTTGTAAGTTTGTATCTTTCTTTTTCGCAACTGACCTTTCTTTCTTTCTTTCTTTCTTTCTTTATTTCTTTATTTATTTATTTATTTGTCTGCTTTCTTTCTTTCTTTCTTTCTTTCTTTCTTTCTTTCTTTCTCGCAACTGACTTTTCTTCCATTCGTCTTTTCCTTCTTTTTTCTAATCATTCTTTCTTTCTATCTCTCTTTCTTAATTTTTTCTTCTTTTAAGCAACTTTACATTTTTTCTTTTTCCTTTGTTCCATGGTTTTTGGTTTTTGTTTGTTTGTTTGTTTGTTTCTTTCTTTCTTTGTTTCTTTCTTTCTTCCTTCTTTTTTATTCGACGAAACTTTCTCTTTTTCAGTTTTCTCACTTTTTTCTTTCATTGTTTCTTATTTTTTCTTGTGTTTTTTTCCGTCTTTTTCTTATTTTCTTTTCTTTTCTATTTATTTGTTTTTTTTTCTTTCTTCATCAACTGATTGTCATCCTTTCTTTAATTTATTCTCCTTTTTCCCTTTTTTTTATTTCCTTGTCTCTTTCTCCGCCCTCCTTTCATTTTCTCCTCCTTCCAAGTAAATTTGTTTGTGAAATGAAAGTTCACGCTGACCTAACCCTGAAACATTGCCCGTTTCTCACGACCAATTTGCTGAAGCTAAAAAGAAGGTCGTCAAAGAAAATATGCGTTCGCTTTCACATCAAATAGGGAGCTTTCATTTTTACTTTTTTTTTCCTCCCTTCTCTTTTTAGCCGTTGAAATTCTTTTCTTGGGATTCTGGTGCTGAAGAAATCAGCTCAGCGCCAGGGAAAAAGATTTCAAATATTCAGGAAATGGGAAACATTTTTGCGTTATATTAAAAAAAATAAAAAATAAAAAATAAAATAAAAAATAGAATAAAAAATTGAAAAAAATGATCGGCTCTTAAAATCATTTAAAAAATTATTAAATTTTCTTCTTTCTTTTCTCAAAGATGATTTTAAATTTTTTTCTCTTTTTTATCATTTTATCTTTTCCAGCACTTTTGAAAATTTATTTTCTCTTTTTCTTCTGCAGCACTGCCTCTTTCTTTCTTTCTTTCTTTCTTTCTTTTTTTGGGGGGTGGTATTTGTTTAACAGCATATCAATTCCTTACGAACGGGTCGAATAGAACTATTTAAATATTTACTATATTTGAAACCCTTTACTATGTGCCTTTGAATAATTAATATTAAATAAAATTATTAGTGTTAGATAGCAGTAATTGAAACCATTAGTGGGTAGAATGTTTACCAATGATCCAGGTTCAATCCCAGGCCGCGTCATACCAAAGACTTTTAAAATGGTACTTGATACCTCCTTGCTTGTAGTGTAATGGTTATCATCGTAGGAAATGGATACGGCGACATGAGTTCAAATCCTGGACCAGCACTAATACCCTTGGGAAAGGTATGAATCTAATTATTCTCCCTCCAGCTAGGGGTAAATAGTAGGACAGAATGGGTCATTCAACCTTGGTGAGGCAACAATTTTGCAAGTTCTCTTTTTTTTTTGTTGATTACTATAAGGTCTGGTCTTCTGGCCGAGATTAGGTGATCCGTTTGTATGTCAAAGTCCCATAGGAGTTTGTGTGTGTCATTTTCCAATACTGCTGCTGGGTTGTGCTTATACCATTTGTTCGTTTGGGTCAAATTCAAATTTCTTGCACATTTCCCAGTGGATAACCTTGCCCACCAAGTCGTGTCTTGTCTCATACTCTTTATTATTATTATTATTATTATCATTATTATTATTGTTTACTCATTAGAGTTTTTCACATGATCTTTCATTGGAGTTTGAGTGACAGCATTTCTCCTCAAGTCTCCAGGACTCTTCTCAGTATTCTAGCCGTTCTCAACAATGCTGTAGTTTGGATGGTCTCCACTCGTCCGGCAACTTCCATGTCCTCCAATCCCTTTAGTTACAGTTCCAAACGCACCAATTACAATTGGTATAATTGTCACCAGCATGTTCCATTGTTTTTTCAATTCCTAGCAAGGTCGAGGTACTTATCCTTCTTTTCACATTCTTTCAGTTTTATTCTGTGGTCAGCCGGGACAGCAAAGTCGACAATTTTGCATATTCTCTTTTTTTTTTTGTTGTTGTTGTTGATTATTATTAGGTCTGGTCTTCTGACCGAGATTAGGGGATCCATCTGTATGTGAAAGTACCATAGGAGTTTATGTGTGTTATTTTCTAGGACAGGTGCTGGATTGTGCATATACCATTTGTTGGTGTGGTCAAACTTAAATTTCTTGCACATCTCCCAGTGGATCACTTTGCCGACCCAATCGTGTCTAGTCTTATATTCCTTCTGTGCTAATTTGCTGCATTCGCTTATTATTTGATTGATGGTTTCTTCACTGTCACTGCATTGCCTACATTTGATATTTTATTGCATCTTATCTATTCTCGCTTTGATATAATTGGTTCTTACGGCGTTGTTTTGTGCTGCTATTAGGAGAGATTCTGTTTCTCTCTTAAAGTTTCCTTCTCTTAGCCATGTCCTGATTTTGTCTTGTGAAACGCCCATAGAGTTATTATTATTATTATTACTGTTAGTTATTTGAAACCATTCAGCAGTGTACAAATTGTGTGGGGTGTCCTCGTGGTGTAATCGTTAAAGCGATGGACTGCGGAATCGTAGTAAGCGAGTTCGTACTCCAGTCGCGCTATTACGTTCACTTTCGGGCAAATACCCTTGGGAAAGATAGGAACCACCTTATCCTCCCAGCTATGGGTTAAATAGTATCACTACTGTTTGAATGGTTTGGGCATTAAATAGCCTACAATAGTTGATATGCCAATAAACTAAACCAAACAAATTGTGCGTGTTTGATAGGAAAACATAAATAGAATTAATTATTTTTAGTGCCAATTCTTGAAACCATCTAATTGTGTACAAACAAATTAATATCAAAAAGAATTATTAGTGTTAGATAGGAATACTTGCAACCATTTAACTGTATGCAAACAAATGAGCACTGGCTCGTTTAAAAATAATGTTACCTACAAAGTCTTTGCTCAGAAATCCCTTATATGATATATATGTATTAACACGATTTTGGCGTTAGATAACCCACAAGGGTTGATATGTCATAAAACACTCCTAAATCAAACCAGAAAGTTATGCTTAGTTTAAATTTGTGCAATGATTGAGCATTTATTTAGAGAAATTTCAACGAGTGCTGATAGAATTGTGATGTGGTATGCTACGGAGGGGGAAAGTGGGGTCAATTCCCCTACTCTACGGTGTTTGAATCAACAGGTCCCAAGGACTAACCGAATCCAGGTCAGAATGAAGGCCAAAGCTACCTGCACTCCATGGACAGAGAAGGGAATGTAGGTCACGCTAGTAGCATGACCGGAGGAAATAGAGGTAGAAGAAAGAGTCAAATGATTGGCCAGAACCTTTAGCGCCAAAACGATACCTTTTCGTCAGAGGAAATTTGGAAAAGGATCTTGAGTTTGAGGACAGAAGTTGGCGGATAAAGACGTCGGTTTACTGCCGAAACTCCAGGTTCCCTCGCCCGCAAAAAGAATCTTTAGTTCTGGACAGACATTGGCGAAAGAGAGACGCCAAGTCCGCCAACTCCAAGGATGTCACTCGCCCATAAAAGAAAGGAACCTGAGAAGTAAGCCCTGTCAAAGATAAGTACAACTTAAACTGTTTTTCCTTCTACCCTTCCTAAAAATTGGAATAATATGTATTCAGAAAAGGAAAGAGAGAAATTGAAAGGACTCGGTTTCGTCAACCGTAAATTAGTGAGTGGACTTAGATACTTTTTCAAGTAAAAGAAAGAAAAGAAAGAAAGAAAAAAAGGAGATAGAAGAAAAGGACTGTTGAGAGAGACATTTGTGTTTGACACAGCCTGCTGGCCTAACATAACCGATAGCTTAAAAGGAAAGGAGAAAAGAAAAAGGAACTGTTTCTTAAATCTCATAATTATTTGATTGGTCGTCGCTTATTAAAACTTTGTTATATTTTAAATGCTCCCTTGTGTTGAAATCTATTGGTTGTGTTATATATCTATCGAGTCACCTTCTTTTGCACATATCTTTTTCAGCTTCGTATCGCTTTCATTAATTCTCGCTAAATGTCTTATTCGCCTTAAAAACATCACAAGGAATTTTTGGAAATTTGACTACAGGGAATAATATTTTGTTTTAACCTTGTTGTCAATTTTTTCCGTTATCCGAGGGGGTAGGAAAACGAAGGACTGGGTGAGATATGTGAAAGTGAACTGGAAACCCCCTCGCCAGAGTTGGAGATCAGTCTAGCCCCATATTAACCCCCACATTATTTGCCAGTTACCATATGCCCGAAATAGAAGTCTTGACTAGGACTTATTTTGCGGAGGGACAAGTGCCAGACTGCCCCCGACGTCACATGCGCATAGAATAAACTTTCGTCCTGAGATAATTATTTATTCAGCGTCACACAAGC
The DNA here is from genome assembly GCA_963585895.1 of Sepioteuthis lessoniana. Classification (NCBI taxonomy): domain Eukaryota; kingdom Metazoa; phylum Mollusca; class Cephalopoda; order Myopsida; family Loliginidae; genus Sepioteuthis; species Sepioteuthis lessoniana. The sequence goes on from OY757932.1 coordinate 9,175,034, forward strand.
TAAATAAAGTTTGTTATGAAATTCAACGGAATGAGAAAGAAAAAGGCAGTTTTGGGAATCATAGTGGCATATTACGCTGGTGGTGTAGCGTCATGAGAATCTGGCGCAATGAAAATAAAACCCAAGATTCTAAAAACGCAAGATTCATAAATGAAGCGTTACTATGTATCCACACATAACAAGACCACTGAATGTCATCATATATTTAAAAACCAAATAAACAATTCAATTTATAATTAAACCAAAAGATTTTTAAAAAATTACAGATAAAACGTAAAAAAAAATTTCCTTAAATAAAAAAAATAGTTAAAGATAAAAGCTGCAAACTATCTCTGTGCGACCTTTCACCTCCAGGAGGGAGGGACTTTTTTTATGTTAAAAGGTCGCATTAAATTCATTGATAACTGATCCAGCAGACATTAAATGGTTAGAAGGTTGTTCAGCTATGTATTACAGCATATCAACCTGCATAGGTTAATTAATGCTAAATCTTGTTAATGTATATATACATTGTAACTGTTGTATAACCGTAATACAATTACAAGCGGACTCCATTGTTCTGATACGAACGGTTTTATTAATTTCTGACTTCTGTTCTTCGACACGAGGAGAGAGACAATTATTAAAAATCTTTCGTAATCATACTATACTAACAACACCCCCAACGTTCGGCACATTTCGTGGTGTTTTCGATTACAATTCATCTTCGCTGGTCGTGACCCGAAAAACCTAGCCGCCACTGCAACGGTAAAAATGTCAACTCATTGGCAGAGAGCTCAATTGTCTGCCTGCATGGTCCAATCTCAAATCGTCAACTGCCTGGTCGGATACCAACTTCTCAACATCATGGTCGGACCCCAACTTCTCAACACCATGGTCGGATATCAACTGAATCTTTTTCAAAATCTTCTAAAATCTCAGCCCATCTCTTCCGGGCATAACGTCATTCACACTCCAGCCTCATTTCCTGTCTGGGGTTTATTATGACAATGGTGATTGTCATATCCTTTGCGCGCGTGCGTAAACTGCACCAATTGACTACACACCTGAACTCTTAACCTGAATAGTTCAAAGCCCAACCAAACTGAATGATAAAATATAATTAATGAAAAATGATTAAAATAAAAAAAAATCATTCCTCAATTATATAACATTACGTGACATTAATTTCCACCTGAAGGGTCACCCTTCTCAGCTTACTCATTCCAACACTTCCTAAAGAAATTGGGCTGTTAAACAAAGAATTTCATCAGTGGCCCATCCCCAATCTAACGGACGAGCAGAGTTAGCAGTTAAGACTGCAAGAAGACACATAAAGGACTGCACGGGATACCAGGGTTTTTTGAACAATGACATGACAGCTCAAGCAATCCTGCAATATAGAAACACCTCTATCCAAGGCACAACTCCTTCTTCATAGATGTCTTCTGGATTTTATCCCATCACACTCACATTTATATAAACCACACCCTGAGTGGATAGCCACGGCCCAAAAACGTGAAAAAACATTATCCAAACGCAATACAGACCTCATGAAAAGGTACAATCGTACGGCACATGCCTTATCCCCGCTTCGTACGGGCGACACAGTCTCCATTCAAAATCTAAATAGCCATCGATAGGACATAGCTGGACGAATAGGAGAGACGCTTCCCAACAGCCAATATAGAATTACAGTTGCAGGATTAGGTGGAATGACCCTGCGGAACCGCAGGTTTTTAAAGAAACTTAAAGCGCCCGTAATCGGGACCCTCATGCCAAGCGCCTTGCCTTTGTCACCTGAACCGACGATTACAGATATGGGTAGACCACATCAACCTGCCAAAGAATCAAGATATGTTGACATAACGTTGCGAAGTGACTTGGCATCCCAGGACCCTACTCAATCACCGCCATCAAGAACCAGGATTCCCAGGACGCTATCTCGACTACTTCCGTACAATCGACCAGGCAATAAGGAACTGATTCCTCCCCAACCGCCACTATGCTTCCGCAATGGGGAGAGGAGGGAGATATAGAAGTCAAATGACTCATCTACAAACATGGCTGCCTTCTTGAGTCTTCTTGGGAAAAGCAAACCAGTTATGGTCAACTCATTTATAGGACTCTCCTAATGCAGCAGGTGAGTTGGTCAATTTTGCTATGATAGACCTGCCCAACACATTTGCATGAGTGGTGTGTATGCACCCATATATTCATCCAGTAAATGGCAGTATGGATAGATCTGCACCAGTCTACTTGTGTGTCAGACCACTTTCAAGTCAACCAATATTCGACACCATCCAAGCCCGCATTGCAACAGACTGCTTAGATAAAATCAGTCAGTAAGACAGCCTGCATTAGAAAATGGGTTAATGCGGCTAGAGCAGAATCCCTCTTCCCCAAACCAGACTAGTGGTGCGCAAAAGAGCAACCGACGTTATGATTTGAATATGGAAATTGCTGATTAGATGCAAGATGGCACGTGTCAAAGTTATATTTTCGCGCACCAGAAATACAAATTGACAAGAAAGGCTGTTCGACTAAAGACTTCAGACAATGCTGATAGTGATTTGGCCTGGTAGTGAAAACAGGAATATAAACAACTCATTGACAAAAATCTTAGGAAGAAAGAAAAGAAGAGAAACTCCAAATATTCTTCTTGAAGCAATTTATGATCACACCGATGATAATCAAAGAACAAATGAAGTTTGAAATAAAAGAAAAGAATTACGTGGGTCCTTCAATAAGTTTCCTGACTTTTTTGTACAGGCATTTAAAATTGTCTCAGACTCTTGAAAATTCAGCATGTTATTGCTATACATATAATGAGATGACTGGCCAATCTTTATGATTTCAGGTTTAAATGAACAGCTACAACAGGAATTGGAATACACCCTATTAAAACCTGATTGTCACAGCTGGTGAATTTCAAAAATGCAACCTGGACGTGAGGACACTTTAGAAGAACGATATGCTATAAAATTCTGTTTTAAACTTGGAGAAAATGCCACACAAACGTATGGAATGCTTCAGACTCTTTTTCAACCATCTTGCATGAGTCAAGCATCAGTTTTTGAGTGGCATAAGAGATTCAAGGAAGGCAGGGAGTCTGTGAGGGATGATGAGAGGTATAGGATAAGTAAGGAAGTCAATACACCAGAGTTGATTGGCCAAAGGGTTAGTGTTAGGGTTACTATGTTGAGGTTTTAAGGGAGTTCAGGAAGAGATTCTGTCGGAAGAGGCCAGCACTCTTCAAATCGGGTCAGTGGCATTTCCACCAGGATAATGTACCAGTCCACAACTCCATCCTTGTCACAGACTATTTGAGCAAGATGGACATCAACATAGTTCCTCACCCTCCTTATAGTCCAGACCTAGCTCCCTGTGACTTTTGCTTATTCCCTAAGCTCAGAGGCTGTCGTTATGAGACAACTGAGGAGATGAAAGAGGCTGTGACGACAGTCATTGACACGCTTACTCAAGAGGACTTCCATGGGGCCTTCCAGAAGTTGTTGGAACGATACAAGTGCATTGCAGACGGAGGAGATTACTTCGAAGGGGACTAGAGTTTCATGTGTGTACTATGAATAAAAGTGTCTATACAAAAAAAGTCTAGAAACTTACCTAATGATCCTCGTAACTGAACTTTCTGTAGACAACAGAAAGTGAAAAAATAATGATAAAATACAAAGCAAAAAAAAAAAAAAAGAGAAAAGAGAGAAAAACGTTTGACAAGTCTCTGACGAGACTATTAACAGAAATTAGAACATCAGAACTGAGATAAGTAAATGTTTGTTAGAAAATATCCTCTGCTCTCAATATAGCAATTCCTTACACAAATAAGCTGTCATATTTGCTCGCATACATCATTACATATGCAAACGTTAGATTTATTTGTTTTATTTATGTTTTGATTCTCTTTGTCATTCTATATTCATTTGCATTAGGTGAATAAAATCTTGTTATGTAATTCCGTTAAATTGCCTTCGGTTCGTCTCTTTCTGAATTTCTGCCTTATTTTATTTCTAATGTGTTAAGAGTGACCCCTGCGAGAAGTTAAAGAAATATTTTATGTGAATGATATTTATATTCATGACATATTTCAGACCACGTTCGGGAATTATTGAAATTCCTGACATATTTGGTAGCTAGTCCTGGATATTCTATCTTCCGGATATTTAAGTGCTAGGGGCTCGTTTATAAGTTCCCTTATTCTGACATCATCTCGGTTCAAAATTATATATATAGTTAACAAATAGTTCGTAGGTAACATTATTTTTAAGTGAGACAGTGTTCATTTGTTTGCATACAGTTAAATGGCTTCAATTATAGTTAATAATTAAATATTTTAATTCAACCCATAGATGGGACCCTAACGGGGACCCATCTATGGGTTGAATTAAAATAACTAACGGGGTCCCATCTATGGGTCTGGGTCTGGGTGAAGCTGGAAGCAATGACAATGATGAGGTACTCTACATTCCACCAAACGCCAGAACTGGAGTCACTCCATTTGATGCAGTTTAATGCCATACTTAGGACACTAGTCCTGTTTGACCCATAGATAGCAACCTATCAGGTGCTATCACTTCGGGTCAGTGTAGACCTGGCTGAAATAGCAATGAGAAGGTACTCAATCCCTAAACCTCACCATCAGATTGTTTAGTGTTATATCCAGTATTCAGAGATGCGGTCGGCGTATTCTACTACCCCAGCCAAATTTTTGTAGGTTTACAAGATAAAGTATGATCATCATCATCATCATATCGTGCTGGTAGCACGGATATCCCTGACCCTCTCCCGCCACTTTTCCCTATCGTTCATCGCCCTAGGTAGGTCTTCAGGACAACATCCCGTATCCTCACATTGTTGCTGAATGTATGTTCGTGCTGGTCGTCCTGCTTTTGCTCGGCCATGTGTGGAGGTCCATAAGAGTACATCACTTATGAGCTCGTCCCTGCTTCTCCAGCAGTGTCCTGCATGTCTGGTTCGTCTAACTTGAATAGTTTTCGTGATAGGAGGCAGGTGGCCGTACAGTTGGTGTTTTGTGGGGTGTTGCCGCCAGGACTTGTTCAAGATTGCACGCAGCATTCTTGTGTAATTGCCGTCTAGGTTCTTCTCCAGCCGTTTTGTTAGAGTCCATGTAGTGCACCCATATAGCAGTATCGATGCGACCGCTGCCTGGAAGAAAATGCGTTTCATTTTATCGGTTAGGTCTGATTTGTATATAATCGATAGCCTATTGATAGCTGTCCATGCTTTCGTTAACCTCGTTTCGATGTCCTTTTCGGTTGATGCGACGCTGCTTCCTAGGTAAGTGAATTTGTCTACTAGTTTAAGAGGGGTTCCGTCTAGAGTGGACATGTCCCCCGTTTGATTATAGCACATATATTCTGTTTTGTGTAGATATCTACTACTTGGAAGAAGTTGCTCGGTCGCCTGGGGCTGCAGAATACACCGATTGTATCTCTGCTGAGAGATAAGACTTCCCCGACGAGTGTCCTAAATATGACAGAGCTTTGGGGAATGCGGAGTACCTCTTTATTGCCATCGTCTAAAGGTCCACCCTGACCCGGAGTGGTATCACCTGATAGGGTCCTATCAATATATCAAATAGAAGTAAACTGTGGGCTTGTAGTGAACTGAATTGTTTGAAATAAAACTGTTTTTACATTTAACTTTGTGTATTGCCCAGTCGACTGGGGCTGTAAAATACACCGAGTGCTCTTTGGCAGAGGGGTAAGACTCCCCCAACGAGTGTCTTGGTATGACACTTGACAATCTGATGGTGAGGCTTCAGTAATGCTGGAGCTTTGGGGAATGCGGAGTACCCTTTTGTTGCCATTGCTCCCAGTTCCACTCTGGCCAGGGGTGGTAGCACCTGATAGGGTCCTATCTATGGGTCAAATAGAACTAAACTCTGTACTTATGCTAAACTGAATTGTTTGAAATAGAACTGCTTTTACATTTAACCGTGTTTAAACAAAAAATTATTCTTATACAAAACTGAATTACTTGATATAGAACTGTTTATTCGTATAAAATGGATTTGGCTTTTAATAACCTTCAATGGTTGGTGTGCCATAAAAGCAAACCAAATTAGGAAGAAGTGAAAAATAAAGGCACAAACCGTGTAAAGATCATTTAGGGTTATTTTTGCTGTTCAGTCTTTATATGACGTCACGTTCTGAAATATTTTATGACGAGGCTAAGGGAAGGAACACTCACCCTTAAAGCTAAAGGTTCGCTACCTTTGGCTAAGTATAAAAATAAGTTGATATAGTTTAATAATAGTGAATAAAATTTGAAACAAGTCTACCGACCGTAGTCAAAAACGATCCGAAGGCTCCTTTGTCACACTTACCCTTGATCTGTACTTTTTGAGTCTTTGGTATGACTCGACCTGGGATTGAACCTCGTTCTCCCAGTAAAAACAATCATGGGGATTTTTCTTTGTCTGTCAAACATTCGAATCTCACCAAGCATACTTGTGCTTTAAGTAAGTAAGTAAGAAAACGACTTTAGGTTGATTCCAGGGGGTGGGGGTGGGGCTCCCACACTCCTCGGCAATACCTGTTCACTTTTCTGGTCGCCTTAGGCATAACGACGAGATGATGAACGAAGGTGCACACGTATTAATTCTATCTCCGACGGGACCTGAGGCATTTTTGGAAATGCCAGGCATGTCTGAGCTACGGTCCTGCGCCCGGACCCACCTTCAAAATGGGGTGTCCTCGTGGTGTAATGGTTAAAGCGATGAACTGCGGAATCGTAGTACGCGAGTTCGTACTCCAGTCGCGCTATTACGTTCACTTTCGGGCAAATACCCTTGGGAAAGGTATGAACCCCCTTATTCTCCCTCCAGCTATGGGTAAATAGTAGGACGGACTAGGTTCTTCAGCCTTGGTGAGGCAACTAGTCTAGGAGAACGAAAACTCTGAATTCAAACCTGTTAAACTCCGCTTAAAAATTGACCTTGTGTCATATCCTGCCCGAGCGGAGGGGTTGGTAAATAGTACCACCTTCAAAATAGGACTTGTGCTGTACTCGTCCGTTTAGTGAGGCGCGCGACAAGTACCGAATATTTGCCAATGTCTCCCACCAGACAAGGCTTGACACAAGGTCAAAAGCTCGAAGGACGATTAAAGTGGGAATAAAGGGAGGGGGGAGGGAACGAGCCAAGGCTCGAACCCTACTGGTCTATGTTGCTCATTGGCTCACTTTGTGCAATGTGATGAGCCGAAGCTTGTCAAAACTGCAGCTCACCCACCCTGAAGTAGCCCAGCCGATATTGGTAGCCTTACGGCTTCAAGTCTGCCATTGTTTCCTTTCGGAGCCTCGTTCTGAAGTAAAGTCTAGAACGGACTCCGGGGTGCCGTAGAAACGGCGCACGACAAGTACTATATTAATTCCATCGGGCTTAAGAGTCAAAGAAAGTTCGAATTTAACAGATTTCCCACCAAATGAGTATACAACACAAAGCCCTTTCACTGTGGAGAACCAAAATTAGACAAAAAAAATGTTTAGTCCCGTTGGTATTCCTTTTTCGGAGCACATCTGGCGCCAAGCAATTAACCCATTGATAACCTGGTGAGGAAGACCTCCAAAGAACAGACGATCATTAACCCCTCCCATGCCCGGCGGGGTGTCAAGCCGAAAAAAGAGAGTTTGTCAGTGTTAGAGACTCACGGAGTTAAATTCATATTTCCAGTGAGTTGTATTATAGGAGTCGCCCATGGCTCGGAAGACCGGGGTTCAATCCCAGGTCGAGTCAGACCAAAGACTCCAAAAATGGTACTTGATGCCGTCTTGCTTAACACTCAGCATTATAAGGTAAGGATCAAGGGTCAAGTGGAGCAATCTAGGGAATAGAGTAGCGCTCTCCCCAACACCTCGGCGTTGTAGCTATTGAAAAGGGAGCCTTCGGGTCACCCTCAACTAAGGTCACCAACTTTACTGACTGGCTTAACACGGTTGGATTTATTGCTTTGTACCTCTAGCGGCAAGTAATGGAATCGGCCATATTATTTCTTTTAATTTCCTTTCTTTTTCGTTTTCATTGTTTTTTATTTACTTTTCTTTCGATATTTTTCTGCTTGGGTATCTTAGGTCATGGAATGATAAGCAAGCTTGATTAGCAAACCTGCAAGAGTGAGTTCGAGTCTCAGTAGGTGCCACATTCATTCAGCCTTGTGCCACATCTAAGCAAAAAGCTTAGTAAATTACTGCTTTTGTTTTGTTTCTTTCTTTTAGTTTCGCGTCTTCTTTCTTTCTTTCTTTCTTTCTTTTAATAATTCGTCCAACCTTTAAAATTTTGATGGGAAATTCTCGGGGAAGAAACAGAACTCCGCTTTTTTTCAATCGTTTGTTTTTTTCTTTCCCTCCTCTATTTTGGCTTCTCTTTCTTTCTTTTTTTCTTTCTTTCTTGGGCTACCCTTTCTTTCTTTCATTTTTCTGTCTTTCTTTGTTCTTTTTTCTTTTATTTTGCTCTTTCTTTCTTTCTTTCTTTCTTTCTTTTTTCTTTCTTTTTTATTCTTTCTTTCTTTTATTTTGCTTTTTCTTTCTTTCTTTCTTTCTTTCTTTCTTTCTTTCTTTTCTATATTTCATTGGCTACTCTTTTTTCTTTCTTTGTTCTACTTTTTCCCTACTTTCTCTTCTCTTTCCTTTTTTCTTTCTTTTATTCTCTCTCTCTCTCTCTCTCTCTTGTCTTTTGTTTATCACCTTATCTTTCCCTTTTCTTTTTTTTTCTTTTCTTTCTTTCCTTTTTTTGTAAATCTTTTGTTGTTTTCTTTTGACCTTTTACTTCCCTCTAGTTTTTTTTTGTTTTCCTTTTGTTTTGTTTTTACCCCCCCCCCGCCCCAATTTATTTCATATACTAGTAAGCATCCTGCACAATGAAATTTTTTAGTCTCACAACCCCCTAATTGAAAAAAAAGAATTTTTTTTCCTCTTTCTTGAATGATTACTACTATACACCCTATCCACAATCGGTGACCCGTCTTCTCATCAACTCTACTGGGTACCCTCCAATAAAAAAAATTGAAGGAAGACGCATTTTTTCGACTTTCGTCTTGTTAGACTATCTCTTTCAAAGTTGAGAGAGCAATAAATAAAAATATTTAACTGCGTGCAGACAAATGATAGCTGGTTCGTTTAAAAAGTGTTACCTTCAAATTTTCCGTTTACAAATCATACATATCCAATATGAAAATGGAGAGAGATGAAAAAACGAAAGGCTTTCAGAGGACGATTTTTATTTATTGAATTATTTGTCAATGTTTAACGTTTCGGTTTTTAAACCAACATCAGGGCGGGTGAATTATCACATGAAACCAAAAAAAAAGGACAAAAAAAATTCCGTTGGAAACGTTCTATTTCACATTTGTGTGATGTAATTGGAAAATTTATTTTAAGAAAAAGCTGAATCACACCAGTCTATCTATCTATCAATCTATCTATCTATAGAAATGGATATATATATATATATATATATATATATATATATATATATATATATATATATATATATATGTATGCATATATAAACGGTAATTATTTATTTTATGACAGACAGTACCATGTAATATATATATATATATATATTATGACAGACTGTACCATGTAATATCTATCTATCTATCGATAGAAATGTATATATATATATATATATATATATATATATATATATATATATATATATATATATAAACGGTAATTATTTATTTTATGACAGACTGTACCATGTAATATATATATATATATATATATATATATATATATATATATATATATATATATATATATATTATGACAGACTGTACCATGTAATATCTATATATATGTATGTATGTACATATATATATATATATATATATATATATATATATATATATATATATATTATGACAGACTGTATCATGTAATATCTATCTATCTATCTATCTATCTAGCGAAATATATATATATATATATATATATATATATATATATATATATATATATATATATATACGGTAATTATTTATTTATTTATCACAGACTGTACCATGTAATATATATATATATATATATATATATATATATATATATATATATATATATATATTACATGGTACAGTATGTCATAAAATGAATAATTACCGTTTTGATTATATCATGTTCCCCTAGAAACAATTAACTGCTAGCATCTTTGATTTAGAGAAAAATTAACCTTTTATTTATTAATGGAAGAAGTGTTCATATTTGTGAGTGATACTAAACACACACACACTAACACAAATATACATGGAAGAAGACACTGAGTATATATATATATATATATATATATATACGACTGCGAACAGTCTGAGGTAGAAACATGCGCTCATATATACTTGTATCTAAATAACTGAATAGATAGATAGATTCTTGATTTTTTATACATGCCCTCTGGCCAGTCGGCTGGGGTTCCAGAGGCATAACAACACCCCCGACGTGTCTCCTGGATATGACATAAGCTATCTGATGGTGAGATTTGAGAAATGTGGAGTACCCCTTCATTGACTTCGCTCCCAGGTCCACTCTGGCTCGGAGTGGCAGCAACTGATAGAGTCCTACCTATGGGTCAAATAGAATTAAACAGCGTGCCCATGCTAAACTGAATTGTTTGAAATAGAGGTGTTTATATGTAAATTTTTTTTTGAATTAGATAACCTACAAAGGTTGATGTGCCATAAAACCCATCGAACAAAGCTTTACAAGACCTTTCTTCTTCTTCTTCTTCTTCTTCTTCTTCTTCTTCTTCTTCTTCTTCTTCTTCTTTGTGGTTTGTGTCTCTTCTTCTTCTTCTTCTTCTTCTTCTTCTTCTTCTTCTTCTTCTTCTTCTTCTTCTATCCAGTATTTCCTTATCTTCCCAGCCCCTCCACCCTTTTTCTGAATCTGTTTTGTAACGCAAGCCTTTCACAACTTCACAAATAGCCCGTTAAGAAAACAAAAAGCAGAAAATAAACTGCTTTTCCTCGTCGATCAAGAATGTTTATTGATGAGTGAGAAAAAATCTCGGAGCATATTCATGAGAAAATAGGGGGGAAAAAGGCATGAAGGGGAATCAGGTTTTGTTTTTAGGGATTTTACAACACCTGGGACGTACACGTGGTAAAGAGAGTTCGAATTCCTGTAAGGACAGTCACCAATCACCATCAATTACCCTGGCAAAAGCATGAATCCATTTTTGTTCATTCTGAAAAGTTGGGGCTCTTCGGCCTTTGATAATGAGCTAGGTCTTAGATTCTTCCTGGTAGCTGGTATCATGTAACCCAGTATAATCAGTCGCATATTAGCTGGAGAGGAGATGAGAATAGGCAAATAACAGGCATTTCTCTTAAATTACTTCTGACTTTCCTGTTTCCATCTAAGAATAATTTTAGGTATCTCAAACATTTAAAATGGTTTGACGGATTTTGTAATTGATTCTTAAACAGTTTTAATGCAGATAGATAGATAGATAGATAGATAGATAGATAGATAGATAGATAGTTATTAACGAACGAAGCTAGCCAGCGAGCTCGGAAGCGAAATAAATTGATACATTTGAACGGACTGAGATAGATAGATAGATAGATAGATAGATAGAAAGAAATTAACTAACAACGCTCGCCAGCTAAATAGATAATTACATTTGACGAGACTGAGATAGATAGATAGATAGATATTAACGAACGAAGCTAGCTTGCTACCTCAATAGCGAAACAGATTGATACATTTGGATAGATAGATAGATATTAACAGTGTGAAAAATAGATAGATAAGTATGAATTAATAAATATATATATGGACTAAAAATCCTGGGAAAACTTGGAAAGTTTTTATAATCACCAGTATCCCAATGCTTTTGACATTTGAAATTTAATAACCCACAAAAGTTGAAAAGCTCTTGAAAATAAATAAATAAATTCCTTTATATCTGGGAGTCAACTTCGCGGAAAAGTAAAGCAAACTATAGTCGATTATTAAGTTCTCTGAAAGAAAACACAAAATAAATAATCGCGTCGAACCCTTTAACCTCAATTTTTCCATTCGTTAAATCCATGCCTGAAAAGCATTTAAGGAAGACAAGTATAAAAATTACAAGAAAAAAGAAAAAAAAAGGATAAAAATCTGATTTCTGAGTCAATTGTTGTCCGAACTACCAGTAAGTAAATAAATAGATTTAATTATAGGTGATGAAGTACGAGTGTCTCAAAATAGATGCAACCCACTAATATGACATTGATTTATTACTTAGACAAGCGTAATGACGGTCATTTGAAACTCGTCCCGTAAAAAATGTATCCTTTGAGCTAGAAAAATCCAATCAATGTTTTTTTAAATTGTTATTATATCAGCTTTCAGGACATGCCATCTTTTTAATGAGTTTCATTTCTCAGTGATAAATTATTATCACATGAATAGGTTGCATCTATTTTGTGACAGTTTTGAATGATTTTTATCTCCAAATAAGTTCTGACGGAAAACATTTTTTCCTCTCTTGTCCAAGGCATTGTAAGTAAGTAAAGTTGGCGACCGTAGTTGAGGGCGACCAGAAGGCTCCCTTTGCAATAGCTACAACACCGAGGTATCGGGGAGGGCGCTACTCCTTTCCCTGTATTGCTCCACTTTACCCTTGATACCTACCTTATATTGCTGAGTATTAAGCAAGGAGGTATCAAGTACCATTTTAAAAGTCTTTGGTATAACGCGACCTGGGATTGAACCCAGATCTCCCGGACCATTGGCGAACACTCTACTAGACCAATGAGCCGTGAGGATTAATATTTGTTATAATATAAAATTTTCAAATCTGAAACAAAATATGACTCAAAATTATAAGTAGAGTTATTTGCAATCACATGTGTCCTATGAATTTTAAGACACCTTATATTCGCAATCACGCGGGCCCCATGTCTATTGAGACACCCTATATATATATACTAATCTAATATCTACCAGCATTCACAGTACAAAAAAAAAAAAAAAAAGAAGAAAAAACCCCCATGAAACAGAGATAAGAATATCTTGAATCATCGCCCGGGGGAAAAAGAAAAAATATTATAGGTCAAAAAGAAAGAAAAGGCCAACCCCGTCACATCAGTTGAAAAAAATCAAGGGATATGCAGTCAGTTGGTCAAAAGAAAAATAAAACCCACCGTAAACGCTGCAATGCTACAATTACAAGAGTGCTCAACACGAGTGACGTCAATTATAAAATTAACTTAAATCGCGAGTTGGAAATCTTCTACTGAAGTTTCACCTTAACGGATCATCAGGAAGTCTAACCCCGACTATATATATATATTGAGACACACTGTACAAGACAGACGATGTAGAAAAGACATCAAAAGCAAACCAAACGAAATCACTACTCCAACTGAATTCGCTTGTTTTTTTTTTTCCTTAGCAGAATCGAAAAATTTCTGCCACAATCAGATTGTTCTGTTGGCTGGATTTACGATATATCAACTCTTGTGGGTTATTCAATGCTGAATCCTGTTTACACACACACAGACACACACACACACACACACACACACACACATATATATATATATGTGTGTATGTATGTGTGTGTGTGCGTATGTATATAAATATATATGTGTGTTGATACATACCCAGTTTCTTAGCTGGACCATTTAGGATTTGTACCCGATGGGATATCAACAAAGCATAGCACCAGACATTCGACTTTAGTTCAGGCATACTTGACGGACTCACATTACATCTAGTGAGTCCAACTCCAGCAGGGTCACCTGGCTCACATTGTACAAAGTGAGCCGATGACCCGCAGGGCAGGGGCCGAGACTCGTGCTCGAACTCCCCCGGCCTAAAACCCCCACTATAAGATGACCTAAGGCGCCTCTGGTGGTGTAATGGTTAGCAAGCTGGACTAGCAAACCTACACGAGTGAGTTCGAGTCTCACTGGGTGCCCCTTTCATATGGCCTTGTGCCACATCTAAGCAAAAAGCTTAGTAAATTACCACTATAAGATGACCTTGCGTCATGATCTTGTGTCAAGTCTTGTCTGGTGGGAGGCAGAGTATATATATATATATATATAAAATTTGTAGAATATAGTTCGTATACTATTTTAAAACCAACCAGAACTCATTTGTTTAAAAATACGTGGTGCCTTCAATAAGTTTCCACACTTTTTCGTATAGGCATTTAAAATTGTCTAAGATTCTTGAAAATTCAGTATGTTATTGCTATACATCTTATGAGATGACTGACCTATTTTTAGGATTTCAGCTTCAAATGAACAGCCACAGCAGGAATTGGAATACACCCTACTAAAGCCTTATTGTCACAGCTGGTGAATTTCAAAAATGCAATCTGACACTTTAGAAGAACGATATGCAATAAAATTCGGTTTTAAACTTTGAAAAAATGCCACACAAACGTATGGAATGCTTCAGACTGCTTTTCAACCATCTTACATGAGTCGAGCATCAGTTTTTGAGTGGCATAAGAGATTCAAGGAAGGCAGGGAGTCTGTGAGAGATTATAAGAGGTGTGGGAAGAGTAAGAAAGTCAATCAACTAGAGTTGATTGGCCAAAGGGTTAGGGTTAGGGTTAATATGTTGATGTTTTAAGGGAGTTCAGGAAGATATTCCGTCTGAAGAGGCAAGCACTCTTCAAATCGGGTGAGTGGCATTTCAACCAGGATAATGCAGCAGTCCATAACTCCATCCTTGTCACAGACTATTTAACCAAGATGGGCATCAAGACATTTCCTCACCCTCCCTATAGTCCAGACCTTGCTCCCTGTGACTTTTGGTTATTCCCTAAGCTCAGAGGCTGTTGTTATGAGACAATTGACGAGATGTAAGAGGCTGTGACGAAGGTCATTGACACGCTGACACAAGAGGACTTCCACGGGGCCCTGCAGAAGTTGTTGAAACGGTAGAACAAGTGCATTGCAGCCGGAGGAGATTACTTGGAAGGGGACTAGAGTTTCATGTGTGCACTATCAATAAAAGTGCCCAAACGAAATAAGTCTGGAAACTTATTTAATGGTCCTCGTAGTTGAATGGTTTCAAGTCTCGCAATGTAACACAGATAATTTCATTTTACACCAGTCATTTGTTGGCACACAGTTAAATGGTTATATATATATATATATATATATATATATATATATATATATATGTGTGTGTGTGTGTGTGTGTGTGTGTATGTGTGTGTGTGTGTGTAATTTATAAGTGTGTAGTTTGTTTATAATTTTATTTTTGAATAAGTTTGAGCCAATTGGTTTACATACAAGTATATTGTGTGCAAACAGTTAAATGGTTCTAATTTATTCGTTTGTTTGTTTGCTTGTGTTTTATCAGCCATTGTAGGTTATCTAATGCCAAATCCATTTTTATACAAGTAAACAGTTCTATTTCAAACAATTCAGTTTAGCATAAGTACAGTTTCATTGTCAAAAACATTTCTATTTCAAGCAATTCAGTTTAGTCAAACTGTTTCATTTCAAACAATTCAATTAAGTATAAGTAAAGTTTTTAGTTTACACACAGTTAAATGTCAAAACAGTTCCATTTCATTCAATTCAATTTAGCATAAGTACGCAGTTTAAACGTCAAAACTGTTCTATTTCAAGCAATTCAGTTTCCCATAAATACACAGTTTATTTCTATTGGACCCATAGATCGGACCCTATAAGGTCTGTGTGAAAGTCAAAACAGTTCTACTTCGTGCAATTCAGCTTAGCATAAGTACGCAGTTTAAATGCAAAAACAGTAAACACTCGAAACTAGAGTTTAGTTCTATTTCACCCATAGGTAGGACTCTATCAAGTGCTACCGCTCTGGGTCAGAGTGGACCTAGGAGCGGTGGCAATGAAGGCGTATTTTGCATTCCCCAAAGCTCCAGTAATACTGAAGCCTTATCTTCAAATTGTTTAGCCTCATATCAGGACACTCGTGGGGGTGGTCTTACCCCTCTGTAGAGAAGCAGTCTGCGTTTTCTATACGCCCAGCCGACTGGGCAAAAATGGTTTTAAGTATTGTAACACTAATAATTCTATTTGATATCAATCATTTCTTTTCACACAATGAAGTGGTTTCAGGTATTGCTATGATTTATGGGGAAGGTATGAATCCAATAATTCTCCCTCCAGCTATGGGTAAATAGTAGGGTAGACTAGGATCTTCAGCCTTGGTGAGGCAACTAGTCTAGGAGAAGGAAAACTCTGAATTCAAACCTGTTGAACTCCGCTTAAAAATTGACCCTGTGTCATATCCTGCCCGAGCGGAGGGGTTGGTAAATATGGTCATGGGGACATATCCTACCATACCCCAAAGATGGACTCGTCCAACCTAAACTTAGCTCGCTCGGAGAAGACAACTTCTCGTTTCTTACGAGACATTTGACAGACGGACTGCAAGCCGAGAACGGCTAGTACTTCCTTTGTATGACTTCCTTTTTCTGCTAATACAATAACGTTCACCTATCACCCGTTGTTTGAGTTGTTCTTCCACCGGTCTTATCTGAAGACCACAACACTATGTAATACCAATAATCTAATTTTTGCACACAGTTAAACGGTTGCGCATGTTCCTATCGAAAACGATTAATTTGATTTAAAATTAATCGTTTCATTGTATACGCCAAAATGGCTTCGAGTATTGCTAACGTTAATAGTTTTATTTGCAAGGAAGTGAATGGTTTCAATTACAACTATATAACACTGCCAATTCTATTTAAACTTCAGTCAGTTATTTGCAGATAATTTGATAGTTTGGTTTAGTTTGTTTTGATTCTATGGCCTATCAACTATTGCAGGTTATTGAATGCCAAATCTATTTTTTACATATCATCATCATCGTATCGCGCTGGTAGCACGGATATCCCTGACCCTCTCTCGCCACTCCTCCCTTTCGTTCATCGCCCTAGGTAGGTCTTCAGGACAACATCCCGTATCCTCACATAGCTGCTGAATGTATGTTTGTGCTGGTCGTCCTGCTTTTGCACGGCCATGTGTGGGGGTCCATAAGAGTACATCTCTTATGAGTTCGTCCCTGCTTCTCCAGCAGCGTCCTGCACGTCTGGTTCGTCTAATTTGAATAGTTTTCGTGATAGGGGGCAGGTGGCCGTACAGTTGGTGTCTTTTGGGGTGTTGCCGCCAGGACTTGTTCAAGATTGCACGTAGAGCATTCTTGTGTAATTGCCGTCTAGCTTCTTCTCCAGCCGTTTTGTTAGCGTCCATGTAGTGCAGCCATTTTTACATATAAGTTCTATTTCTATTCAGTTTAACATAAGTACACAGTTTAAATGTCGAAACAGTTCTCTTTCAAACTATTAAGTTTAGCATAAGTATACTGTTTAGTTTTGTTTGACCCATAGATA
Source organism: Sepioteuthis lessoniana (assembly GCA_963585895.1). Taxonomy (NCBI): domain Eukaryota; kingdom Metazoa; phylum Mollusca; class Cephalopoda; order Myopsida; family Loliginidae; genus Sepioteuthis; species Sepioteuthis lessoniana. Next base: position 9,192,381 of record OY757932.1, read on the forward strand.
GGAAGGTGATCCACGGGGAACTGTGCAAGAAATTGAAGTTTGAACATACTACCAAATGGTATATGCCCAATCCGGAATCTGCCCTGGAGAATGAGACGCACAAAATTCCCTGAGATTTTGAGATACTATCAGTTCACCTCATTATCATCTTTGTCCGTTGTAAACGATGAAGACGATCTGATCAAGCTATGATTGAGGACGGGATCTATGAGTGCGCAGATGGCTAATGAGGCCAACCTAAGCGCAGAAGAGAAATGTGGCGGCAAAGGCTAATGTGGCAGTACTTTTTCAAAGCTTTCTGCGCTGTTCAGCTGCTGCGTTGCTTCTTGCTTCACAGGCTTTCGCTCCACGCTTGACAACTTCACGCCACTTGTCTCTGTCCATCGCCAGATATTCTAAGCTATTAGGGACTATAGCGAAACATTTCACGGAAACCTTCCGTGTGCCTTTGAATGCCTTTTTTCTAACTTCTTTGGGAATGCTTGTCCTAAGACAGTTCCCCGTAGAGCAGTTTTAGTTCTGGAGATGGTGATCTTTCATGGGGACAATATGTCTGTCCCAACGAAGCTGTGATTGCATCATGATGGTGTTGATTCTGAGAAGAGATGCCGAGAATCTTCCTCAGACGGGTCGTGTAGAAGTGGTTTAACTTCTTCATATGCCGTTCATAAATGGTCCCCGTTTCATAGCCGTAAAGGAGAGTGGTAAAAGATAACAGCTCGATATACCTTGATTTTGGTTGTCTCCGAGATGCCTCTCCGATTCCATTTAATTTGACTAAAAGCTACAATCGCTTTTGCGAGTTTGGCATTCACTTCGTCATCCATAGCCGTCTGAAGGAGGTCTACGGTCCCACCAGTGCCGGCTCATCTCCGCTCCTGTGAGCAAATGAAACGAAGCTCATATCAGAGAACAATATTCTAGAGAAGTGGGCTGAGCATTTCGACAATGTACTAAACAGACCGTCTTCTGTTAACCTCAAGGCCATTGAACGACTGCCACAGGTCCCAATGAACGACTCACTTGATGCCACTCCAACCCAGGGGGAAGTTCAGATGGCTATCCGCCAACTATCCAGTACTCGGATTTGACAGAAATCTAGAAGGAGGGTGGATTAATACTGACGAGTAAATACTGACACTCATCTAGCCGATATGGGTGAAAGTACAACTACCACAGGACTTCAATGACGTCTCCACCATCCACATTTATAAACGGAAAACAGACATGCGATAATCACCGCGGAATCTCCTTATAGTTCACGTAATCTCGGCTAGTCAACCAGACCTTGTGATATTCAACAAAAAAAAAAAAAAGAAAGAAAACAAGAGAACCTGCCATTCCGGTAAAACTGAAAGAAAGCGAAAAGAGAGATAGATATTCAAACCTAGCTCGAGAACTAAAAAAACTATGGGACATGAAGATGACGGTGATACTAGTTGTAAATGGTGCACTTGGAACAATCACCAAATCATGGGTAAAAGGACTGAAAGACTTGGAAATAAGAGGACAATTGGAGACCATACAAACTATTAAGATCAGAATACTGAGAAGAGTCCTGGAGATTTAAGGAGACTTGCTGTTACTCAAACTTCAGAGAGAAACCATCAACTAATGCTGATGTAAAAAAACTCTCAAATAAGTAAAATAATAATAATAATAAGTTGTAAAATTGGCGCCCTTAATCGAGGGTGACTCGAAGGTTTCCTTTTCAATTGCTAGTACATCAAATTGTCGAGGCCGCTACTCCACCCCCCAAATTGCCCCACTTACCCTTGATTCGTACCTTATAATGCTGAGTGTTAAGCAAGGCGGCATCAAGTACCATTTTTGAGTCTTTGGTATGACTCGAACTGGTATTGGCGAATACTCTACTCCATAATAATAATAATAATAATAATATGGTCGTAGGGATGAAACAGTTAATGACATAATATACTGCTGTAAACGAGCACAAAATGAATACAAGAACAAACCCGTCTGGGTGTATAAGATGATCCACTGGGAATTGTGCAAGAAACTAAGATTTCACCATTCTAACTAATGGGTTATGCACCAACTAGATTTTGTCAAAGAAAATGTTGCGTATAAAATTCTCTGAGTCTTTGAGATACAAACGGATCACCAAATTCCGGGCAGAAGACCATAGTTTTCGTTTACAGAAATAAAAGTTTTCACGTACAGGAAAAAAAAAAGTTTTCATTTACAGAAAAAAAAGAACCAATTATATTGTAGATTTTTCTGAGCCAGAAAATCACAAGGTTAAAAGAAGCCAAAAAACTTTTCAAATACCTGGACTTTGCGTAAGAGTTGAAAAAGCTGTGGAACATGAAAGTGACAGCAATAACAATTACATTCAGGGCTCGAAGAACCTTGAAAAGAGATTCAATGAACTAGAGATTAGAGCAAGAACCGAAATCATCTAGACCACAGCACTATTAAAATCAAGCAGGAGTAAGTAAGTCTTAATGTCACTCAAACTCCAGTAAAAAGCTGTTAGAACTTGTGACCAAACACACTTGAGCTAAGATAATTATAAAACTCTTATCATAATTCTTCAGATATCTGTCTGTCCGTACATCAAAGCCATCACCATTTTGGACCTGATTTCAAGGAAACATTCAGAAATTATTAGTTTTACTTGGAACGAGTCCAAACTATTCTTGAAGATTTAGCCAAAATTATTTTTAGGCAAATTCAATCATGACGTTCCCACTCAGTATATGTTCTCGCCCACTTTCTTAGTGTTCGTTCCGAGATAGCCCTCATCTACCCTTTACACTCTCAGATTCTCATTGTCACGGGCAAAGCTTAGTAAATAAAAACGTCGAAAGCACTGATTAAAAGTCCATTTTCGCGGAAAACACCTGTCAGACCACCGAAGTTGAGCAACAATGAATCCATTCAATTTAAAGATGGGTGACTAATTAGAGCAGATACAATAAATGCCAGAGTCAACAAAGCTTGATAAATAATTGATTGACTGCTTGATTTTAACAGCTCTACCATTATGAATTATACCTAGAAAGTTAATAAGACTTGTCTAGGCTTATAACGAGAGGTTAGGAAATCGTGTTCATTGCACATTTACAATTTTTGTTTAGTCGTATCCTAAGAGATTTTTTAAAACAGTTGTATCGAGTTTTCTTTATGTAAATAACTTGCATACAGTCGTGTAGTTTCAAGTATACCTATCAAATGTTAATAATTATATGCTTTCAAATAATTGTTTCTATTCGTTTTCACGCAGTTATATGGCTTCAAGTAACTAATAATCATCATCGTCATTATGTCGAGCTGCTAGAACGGATCTCTGTTACCCTTTCTTTACTTGCCTTGGTAATCTCTTTATATATATATATATATATATAGTAAACCATATTTGCTGATCTCATCCCCAGAGGAAGCATGTATGTCATCTGATGAGGCGAAGATAATATTCTTCCTGGAAATAAATTTTTATGGGGCTTTCTCCCACTTACATTATATATATATATATATATATATATATATATATATATATATATAAAAGATTTATAAGTCAATAGTTTTTCGTCATCATTATCATTACGTTGCGCTGCCAATTTTAATCTCCCTGACCCTTTCTCGCCACCCGTCTCTATCGTCCATTGTTCCCGGGAGGTCTTCCAGTCTACACCCCGTATCGGCACAGAGATGTTGTGAATAGGTTCAAGCTGGTCGTCCTGCCTTTGCTCGTCCATGTGATGGGGTCCACAGGGATATATCGCTTGTGAGTTCGTCCTTACTTCTCCAGCAGTGTCCTGCATATCTGGTTCGTCTAACTTGGATCGTTTTCGTAAAGTGTGGTAGTTGGCCGTACAATTGCTGTTTTGTGGGGTGTTGCCTCCTGGACTAGTTCAATACAGCTTGCAGCATTCTCGTGTAACTGTCGTCAAGCCTTTTCTCCATACGTTTAGTTAGCGTCCATATAGTGCATCCATATAGCAGTATCGATACGACCGCTGCTTGGAAAAAAGACAAAAAGAACTGCGTTTTATTTTATCGGTCTGGTCTGACTTCCATATGACCGATAGCTTATCGATAGTTGTCCATACCTTTGCTAGTCGCTTGTTGATGTCATTCTCGATTGATGAGACTGTGCTTCCTTGGTAGGTGAACTTGTACACTAGTTTCAGAGAGCTACCATTTAGTGTGGATATGTTGGCTCTTTGGTTAAAGCACACATCATTTTTTAATGATCTTCTAACATCGATCTTGAAAAAATATATTGTTTTTCCTTTGTTCAGACAATTTTTTCTTTAGCCGAAGGAGGATGTGTTATATAATTGCGGAAGGATTTTTTTTTATTTTATCATTTTTAGGCTTAGAACTATTCGGCTTACTGCACGTGCAAGTGCACACATTGAATGCAGGTGTTCCCGCGCGCGCGCGGAGGATGTGACAATCACAGATGTCATAATAAAAACCCCAGATAGTGAATGTTACTGGGGTGCGAATGACGTCATGCCAGGAAGCGATGGGCCGAGGGTTTGGGGTGATTTTTGAAAAAAAAGCTGTTAGTTGAGATTTGAACCTAGACGAAGCGAGTTGATTTTTCTACGAGGTGCGCCTGGCGTGGTGGGGTCAGATAGAACAGTCAGCATAGTAAAAATTGTGTCTCTCTTTCTCCTCGTGTTGAAAACCTAAAAGTCAAGAAGGTAAATAAAAGTTTCGTACCTGAACTACCGAGAGTCGTTAGTGTTTCGAGTGTTTTTCCGATTCCTATGCATATGAATATCTGTATCATGACTATATTACAGATTCACCGACTGCATTTCTGCTGAAGTGTAAGATCCCTCCCCCATAACGAGTGTCCTGGCAGATGCTAAGTGTCCAGAAGTGGAGATTAGGGAGATGTGGAGTACCCTTTCATTGCCACCACTCCCAGAACCACTCTGATGCAGAGTGGTAGCACCAGAGAGGGTCCTATCTATTGGTCAAATAGAACTGTTTGACATTTAAACTGTGTGCAAACAAATGACTTATGCTAAATTGAATTGTTAGAAATAGAACTCTTTGATCATTTAGCTGTGTGTAAATAAATGACTGATGTTTAATTGAATTTTTAGAGATACATAGCAATACTTGGAATAGTTTAACCTAGTTGACATGATAAACTGAATTGTTAGAAATAGAACTGTTTGATCATTTAACTGTATAAACAAATGATCGATGTTTAATTGATGTTTTATTGATACCGGACATTAGCCTAGGGGTTAGAGTGTTCGCCAATGGCCCGGGAGACCTGGGTTCAATCCCAGGTCGAGTCATACCAAAGACTCAAAAAATGGTACTTGATGCCTCCTTGCTTAACACTCAGCATTATAAGGTACGGATCAAGGTTAAAGTAGTGCAATCCAGGGAAGGAGTAGCGCCCTCCCCTACACATTGGTGTAGTAGCTATCGAAAAGGGAGCCTTCGGGTTACCCTCGACTATGGTCGCCAACTTTACTTTTACTTTAACTGTGTACATACGAATGAGTAATGTTGAAAAGAATTGTTCGTATAACAATACTCGAAACTCTTAAACTGTGTGCCCAAATTGTATTATTGGTATTAAATAGCAATATTTGTTACCATTTGTCTAGGTGCAAATGAATAAATTGTGTAGAATTGAATAATTAGTGTTAAATAGCAATACTTGTAAGCACGTCACTGTCTGCAAACAAATGATTAATACAGAATTATTTGTATTTGATAGCAATAACTGAAACCATTTAAGTGGTTAGGACCACTATCAGTACCATTTAGATATGTACAAACGAATAATTAACTGTAAATAGAATTAATTGTGTTACATAGAAATACTTGAAACCATTTAACTGTGTGAAAAAATTAGCTCAGGCTCGATAAAAATGTTATCTACAAGATATATTTACAAATCATATATATTCAATATATATGTATAAAGAGGATTTGTCATTAAATAACCTACAAGGGTTGATGTGCCATAAAACCTAAATAAATAAACAATTTATTCCGAAATATATTAATCTATAGAATAAAGATCAAGCCACTTCATAAAACAATAGCTTTTCCCTAATTTCCAATTCCTTCCCTTCTTTCCTTATACCACAGATGTACCCTAACATATGTACCCATAGATGTACCCTAACAGGTACGAGTACCTCGGATCAGAGTGGACTTAGGAGTTAGGGCAATTGAAAGGTATTTCATTCTCTTTGGACCTCCACAACTGGAGCCTCAACATCAAATACTGTTTAGTGTCGTACCCAGGACACCTCTTTTTTGGTGATGAGGTTCTTACCTCCTCTACAAAAGAGATAGTCAGCATATTCTACAGCCCGCCAATTTGGTGGCTTAGCAAATCAGTACTGAGTTATAATTGACTTAATAATAAGTGATAAGAAGAAAGGCATGAACCCATACAGCTGGGATAGTAAAATACACCGATTGCATCTCTGCAGTGGGGTAAGACTCCACCCTAACGAATGCCCTAGATATAACAGGAAAAAATAAAATGGTGAGATTCCAGTCTTGGAGCTTTGGAGAGTGCAGAGTACTCCCCCCACACACACATTGCCATTGGTCCCAGGTCCACTTTGGCCCGGAGAGGTAGCACCTGATATGGTCCTATCTATAGATCAAATAGACCTGGAGCTTTGTCGGCTGCAGCTGTAGAAAACACCGACTGAATTTCTGCCGAAGGATAAGACACCCATACACACCGACGAGTGTCCTAGTTATGACACTAAATAGTCTAATACTGCGGCTCCAGTTCATTGCCATTACTCACAGGTCCACTTTGACCCAGACTGAAGAGCCCCTGATAGGGTCCTATCAATGGCTCAAATAGAACTGTTGGACATTTAAACTATGCGTAAAAAATCACTTATGCTAAACTGAATTATTAAGAATAGAACTGTTTGATCATTTAACTTTGTGTAAACAAATGACTGATGTTTAATTTAATTCTGAATGATACATAGCTATATTTGGAACCATTTAACTCTGAAGAAACGAATGAATAATGTTGTGTAGCATTATTTGTTTTAGAGAGCAATATTGTAACCACTTCACTGTTTGCGAACAAATGATTAAGAGCAGTTAGAATTATTTGTATTAGAGAGAAATACTTGAAACCATTTAACAGTATGCCAAAGAATGAGCACAGGCACGTTTTAAAATGTTATCCACAAAATGTATTTGCAAATTATATATATCTAATATATATGTAGGAACAGGACTCGGCATTAAATAACCTGCAATAGTTGAAATACTCTAAAACCATCCCAAACCAAATTAAACCCAAAAAAGCAACAAGTACTGATTAATTAATGAGAAAATTTAATGGAATTTAAGGAGAATTAGCAATTTATTACCAATTAATGAAAATTAATGAAAAAATTAAAGAAATTTAATGAGAATTAATGAAATTTAATGGAATTTAAGGAGAATTGGCAATTTATTACCAATTAATGAAAATTAATGAAAAAATTAAAGAAATTTAATGAGAATTAATGAAATTTAATGGAATTTAAGGAGAATTGGCAATTTATTACCAATTAATGAAAATTAATGAAAAAATTAAAGAAATTTAATGAGAATTAATGAAATTTAATGGAATTTAAGGAGAATTGGCAATTTATTACCAATTAATGAAAATTAATGAAAAAATTAAAGAAATTTAATGAGAATTGATGGAATTTAATGGAATTTAAGGAGAATTAGCAGTTTATTACCAATTAATGAAAATATGAACACGATTTATATAGGAATGGTGAAAATTTTCTTTTTGCTCGGTGTGTGTGTGTGTGTGTGTGTGTTTGTGTGTGTACATTTATATATACCCAACCTTTCTCCTAATGGACTGCATATGACACATGGCCACATTTTAAGAAGAGTGTAGCTAGTTTGAATCCAGCATTTAAATTCAGTTTTCCTTATTGACTGGTTGCCTTTGAAGGCCAAAGAACCCAGTCTGTCCTCGTATTTACTCACAGAAGAAGTGACAGATTTATGCCTTTCTCAAGGACATTAGCACAAGGGGAAACGTAAATAGCTTTGTCGAGGATTTGAATGTTAAAGGATTTATCTTGTTATGCGCAATAATATTTGCTTAAATATTTTCCCAGGGGAAAAATCTTGCTTTTGTATAGATAGTAGATGAGTCCCCGTGGCGTAGTGGAAAACGTTCGGGACTGAGACATCGTCGTAAGTGAACTCGAACTCTAGTCTCGCTTTTACACTCACTTTTGGATGAATTCCTTTGTTCACCCCACCCCCTAGTTAGGGATTAAATAGCACCACTAAATTGGTTTGGTTTTATCCTATTTACCCAACCCCTCCGCTCGGGCAGGATATGACACAAGGTCAATTTTTAAGCGGAGTTTAACAGGTTTCAATTCAGAGTTTTCCTTCTCCTAGACTAGTTGCCTCACCAAGGCTGAAGAACCTAGTCTGCCCAACTATTTACCCATAGCTGGAGGGAGAATAATTGGATTCATACCTTTCCCAAGGGTATTAGTGCTATGAGAAATGCAATCAATCTCGTCCAGGATTTGAACTCGTGTCGACGTGTTCATTTCCTACGACGATAACCATTACACCACGGGCACCTCCACTGATTGTTTTGGTTTTATGGCATATCAACCATAGCAGGTTACTCAATGCCAAATGTACATAGAAACAGTTTAGTTTAGCATAAGTACAGTTTAAATGTCAAACACTTCTATTTGACCCAGAGATACGACCCTATCAGGTGCTACGACTTATGGGAGCGATTGCATTAAAGAGGCACTCCGAATTCCCTAAAGCTCCAGCATTACTGAAACCTCACGATCAGATTGTTTAGCGTCATATCAGGACACTCATTGGGAGAAGCCCTCGGTATATTCTGAATATCCAGTCGTCAAGGCTAAGTACCACAAGCGTTCTTCTACAAGATTGTATTTGCCTTTAAATAACCTACGAAAGTTGACATACCATTAAACAAAGAAACTAAAACACCTTCGGGTTTATAATTATTATTATTGTAACATTCATTTGTGCATTAAAAGAAGAAAAATAATTGACAAGCAACTTAACAAAGACATAAGTATTTAATTACATCGAACAAACACAAATGCCAAAAAGCTCAATTTTAGTTTCATTTGACCACAGCACTTTCTCACAACCCTCTTCTGAATCAAAGAGGTGTTTATTTACAAACTTTAGACGGACCTGTACATATGCCTTCTTGAGTGAGAGGACCTTGCGGGTACTACATGACTTCAGTCCATAACAACATTGTGTGTTACTCATGTTCAATCTTGGTGACTGTGGTCCCAGCCGCCTTGAGATCATCAACAAGCTCTTGCCGAGTAATTCTGGGTTGTTCCCTCACCTTTCCCATAATCTTTACTCTATGTTAGGAGACCTTGCGTGGAGCTCCAGACCGAGGAAGATTAATAGTCAATGGTGTTTCTTCCATTTTCTTATTATCGCAAGAACAATTGACACCTTCTAACCAAACTGCTTGCCAATCGTCTTGTGCAGGCATACAATTTTGCCCTGGGCTTCCTTAGACAATTCTTTCGTCTTGTCTATTGTGGAGAGATTAGACTTTGATTCATTGAAGGATTCTATGAACTAGTGTCTTTTATAAAGGTAATGAGTACTTGAACAGGAGTAATAATTGACTAATAGGACTCGTCTATATGCCTCCTGCTCACATATCCAGTTTGTGGGGGCCTGAATCAAGATGGACCAACCCTGAAAATTATAGGCAGTTCCTATTTTAGTAAGGTGGCAAACTCCAAAAATTTGCAGGTGATGAAATAAGACAAACAAAAGATGGTTGCAATCTGCAACACTGCCGGCCAAGCTATTACTGAAAGTCATTCTCTCGCTGCAGTCCGTCAGACTATTTGTCCTTTCTACTTCTGTCCATCGTAATGTCCATTGAAATAATGCCCCATCCTAACAGCACAGCGCCTCTATCTATATTGTCTAGACGTCCGCCACTTCTGTCCATTGGCGATCGGTGTTCAATCATCGATGTCTTATTTTATTTCAAAATGACAATTATGCATGTATTTGTTCAACCTCTCTATCACGAGCAGGGTGTAATACAAATTAATCCCTTAAAGTGGAGATTAACAGGTGCTAATTTAGAGTTTTTCTTCTCCGTCGTCAATTACTTTGCCATAGCCAAAGAAATTAGGTTGCCCAGTCGGCTGAGACTGCAGAATACACTCACTGCTTCACTTCAGAGGGGTAAGACACCTCACCAAACAGTCTGGAGGTGAGGATCCTGTGATGCTGGAGCTTTGGGGAATGCGGAGAACCCCTTCATTGCCATCGCTGCCAGGTCCATTCTGACCTGGAGTGGTAGCGCCCGATAGGGTGCTATCTATGGGTCAAATAGAATTAAACTACGTACTTATGCTAAACTGAATAACTTGAAAAAGAAATGTTTTTGTATGCTAAACTGAATTCTTTTAAATAGAAATGTTTTTGACATTGAAACTGTATGTACGCCAAACTGAATTGTTTGAAATAGAACCGTTTTGATATTTAACTGTGTATAAACCAAAAACTTTATTTATTCTAAACTGTATTGTTGAAATAGAACTGTTTGGCTAAACTAAAAAGTTTGAAATAGAAATGTTTTTGACTATTAAACAGTGTAATTATGCTTGACTGAATTGTTTGAAATAGAACTGTTTATTTGTATAAAAATGGATTCGGCATTAAATAACCTACAAAGGTTGATATGCCATAAAACCCAAACAAACAAAGAAAGCTGGTAAAAAACAGATGGATTCTTGTCATCTGTCTCGTCCAGGATTTGAACTCGGGTCTACGATGCTGTTCTTTACAAGAGGGGAGATTTCAGCGGAGCGGTGGCTAATGTGCTGGACTGCGACATTATAGTAAGCGAGTTCGAACTCCAGTCGTACTATTACGTTCACCTTGAGATTTGGGAAAGGTATAAAACTTCTTTATCTCTTTCGGCTTTGGTTTAAAAAGTAAACATGCTGTTCTTTTTCAAGGATAGCTTTGGCTTTCAATAACCCACAAAAGTTGATATGCCATTAAAAACAAAGAAGGAAACAAATTATAAATACAACGAAGCATCTTGTTTCTGGTACGATAGAATTGCATTTTCTTTTTCCTTCGCAATAACATCTCGATTTGATAAGGTTGATTACCATTGGCCTTGACAATATCGAGCAGAAAACGAGACTTTACGTGATCTCCACGAGACGAACGACGCGTATCGAATAGCATGTCGCAAAGCATGCTGGGTGTCAGTAATATCCTCAATATTGACTCATGAAACTAAAAATGACCGAAAACAGAGACTAGAAACATTTGAGAACCTATTTCCTGGTTTCTTTTTCCAAATTTGCTATCAGACCGAAATATGAAACAGTTCAACAATTATGTCGCGGAGCAACGAGTAACGAGTGAGTAAACGAACCCGTCTGAGAAAAGAAACACTCCAAGGAAATAAGAGGATTTATAAAAAAAGTTTTTAAAAAAATCTAAAATGAAAAAAAAAAAACCGGAACAAGAAATTTAGCAACAAAATTTAAAAACAAACAATAAAACAATTCAAGAGAAACTAAATACGACATGTGATTAAATTGTTGAAAGATTAAATCTATATGTTTTCAGCCTTGTTTTGGATCTTATTTGCAATGTGAGTGCGCATGCGTGTTCAGGTGCATCAACATGACTGACATGCACGCATGAGTATAAGAATGTGTTTTGGCGTGTTTCTCTTGGGATTGGTTTTTCGATCAAGGCCAGTACTGGATTTAAAGCAGGAGCTAAACAAGCCACAGCTTAGGGCCCCACAATCCATTAGGGCCTCAAGAAAATTTCAGATTGGGTTGTAGATTTATTTTTAAGGGAAGAAGAAACAGAAATTCAATCACAAAAAGAATTAGTTGATTTCCGAACCAATGAGCAGTTGAAGCCTAAAATTCAAGATAGGATTGGTTTGGTTGCGTTTTATGGCATATCAACTATTCTTGGTTATTTAATGCAAAACCTTCTTTATACATATATATTAAATATATATTATTTGGTTTGATTGGGGTTTATGGCATATCAATTAAGGTAGGTTATTTAATACCAAATCCTCTTTATGCATATATATAACATATAATTGATTTTGTTGGGTTAGGTTTTATGGCATTTCAAACATTGTAGGTTATTTAATGCCAAATCCTCTTTATACAAATATATTACATACATATGATTTTGTTGGGTTAGGTTTTATGGCATATCAACAATTGTAGGTTATTTAATGCTAAATCCTCTTTATACATATATATTACATATATATGATTTGGTTGGGTTTTATGGCATATCAATCATTGTAGGTTATTTAATGCCAAATCCTCCTTATACATATATATTAAACATATATGATTTGGTTTGGTTGGGTTTTATGGCATATCAACCATTGTTGGTTATTTAATGCCAAATCCCCTTTATTCATATATAGTAAACATATATGATTTGGTTTGGTTAGCTTTTATAGCAATCAACCATTGTAGGCTATTTAATGCCAAATCCTTTTTATACATATATATTAGATATATATGATTTAGTTTGGTTGGGTTTTATGGCATATCAACCATTGTATGTTATTTTATGCCAAATCCTCTTTATACATATATATTAGATATATATGATTTGGTTTAGTTGGGTTTTATGGCATATCAACCATTGTAGGTTATTTAATGCCAAATCCTTATTATACATATATATTAGATATATATGATTTGCTTTGGTTGGGCTTTATTGCATATCAACCCTTGTTGGTTACTTAATGCCAAATCCTATTTATACATATACATTAAATATATATATGTGATTTGTAAACATATTTAGTTGATAACATTCTTAAACAAAGCTGATATCTTTTTTCTACACAGTTAAATGATTTCTCTTTTTTCTATCAAATACGAATAATTCAATTTTCTATAAATCATTTATTTGCGCACAATTCAAAGTTTTCAAAAATTGTTATGTATTATAAAAAATTCATTTGAATATTAGTCTTATGTTTATACACTGAGAAATGTAAAACAGTTCTATTTCAAACAATTTAGTTTAGCATCAGTACACAGTTTAAATGTGAAATTTCTATTCGAAGATAGATAGGACACTATCAGGTACTATCACTCCAGCCCCCAGTGAAGCTGGGAGTGATGGCAATGAATAGGGTACTCCGCATTCCCAAATTCTCTGACATTACTGGAGCCTCATCGTCAAATTGTTCAGTGTCACATCAGGATATTCATCGCGGAGGTCTAACCCCTCTGCAGAGGTGCAGTTGGTGTATTCTGGACTCAAGCCGACTGGGCCAGACCTTGGCGTTAAATAACCCCAGAAGGTTGATAAGCTATCAGAAAAAAACTATATATATATATATATATATTGTATTTGTGTGTGTTGTGTCGGTCCAAGCATTACAGTGATATCTGTGTAAACCAAAATAAATTCTTCACTTCAAAAAGTGCAGCAACTGTTCCGGATTTTCCTACTGGTTTTATTACTAGGTTACAATCATTAATTCAAATGCTGTTTTTTCAAGTAAGACAGACCGTATTTTGCACGTGATCATTCCGCCATTTTGGTTATATGCAGATAATCTTAATGGACATTACTAGACCTGAGTATTCCATTATAGTAGCCTAAAAAATATTTTCACGAAGTCCAAGCGTTTATCAAAGAGCCCCATTATTATTAAAATAGTTAATTGCTATTAATAGCCAATGGCCTCAGAGTGCATTTTTCCATTCCAAATAGTCATTTTGCTAAGCAAATGCAACCATGACATTCAGAATTGCTTTTCGTGGGATTTTAGAGATAAGTTAAAATCTGAGGGTTAAGATACATAACTTTTGGTCAGTTGTTAGATGAACCAACTGTGATGGTTATAATATATTTGATATCCGATTTAGACAAATCCAAAATATTTCCAACATAAAAGCAGACCGCATGAAATATATATGAACCTTTATATATATATATATATATATATATATACGAGGATCATTAAATAAGTTTCCAGACTTTTTTCGTATGGGCACTTTTATTGATAGTACACACATGAAATTCTAGTCACCTTCCAAGTAATCTCCTCTGGCTGCAATGCACTTGTTGTACCGTTCCAACAACTTCTGGAAGGTCCCATTGAAGTCCTCTTGTGTGAGCATGTCAATGACCTTCGTCACAGCCTCTTTCATCTCCTCAATTGTCTCATAACGACAAATCCTGAGCTTAGGGAATAACTAAATGTCACAGGGAGCAAGGTCTGGACTACAGGGACGGTGAGGAAATGTCAAATAGTCTGTGACAAGGATGGAGTTGTGGACTACTGCATTGTCCTGGTGGAAATGCCACTGACCCGATTTGAAGAGTGCTGGCCTCTTCCGACGGAATCTCTACACACACACACACACACACACACACACACACATATATATATATATATATATATATATATATATATATATATATATATATATATATAAGGGTTCATATTTTTAAGATTAAGTAACTTTAAGAATGTATAATTTGGATTATTTAGGATTTAGACTTACTCTACCATAGGAGCACCGTGAGCTTTTTTATGCATTTTTCTTATCCTGCAGAAGGGTATCCGTCCCCTCCAAAAAGGGATTGCTCTTATTTTGACACTAAAATACATCCGGAGACGAGGGTCCCGTTCTGGGGTTCTAGCGAGTTTGGAACAGCTCTTCGTTGCCATTAATCCCAGGTCCAATTACTCCTTATGGCAAAATCTGATTCATTGGTTTGCCTTGGTTTGCTTTATCTTTTAAACGGCATGTCAACTCTTTATGGGTTATTTAAGGTCAAAATTGGATTCATTTGTTTTGGGTTTATTTATTTAATGGCATACCAACCCTTTATGGGTCATTCAATAATGCAGTTTGATTCATTTCTTTGGTTTCTTTTGGTATACTTCATTTGCTTAACGGCATTTCAAGTTATTATGGGTTATTCAATACAGAAAATAAATGTTTGATCAAAATCTAGAATATATTTTCAGTGTTGCATTTTTGTAAATTGCAATATATTTTTTGTCTCTAATCATTTGTTTGCACACATCTGTCTGGTTTCAAGTATTCCTATCCAATACTAATAATTCATACACATTTATATAGTCAATAATATTTACCTCACAAAACCTCTTTCATTGAGCAGAAGAGATGATAAACATTATGCCAGTGACGAAAAAGTGAAAACTGCAGTGATGAAGTGACTCAAAGAACAGTCAATAGAATTTTACGAGGCCAGGATACATGCTGTCATTTGAAGATGGAACATTGCTATTGAGAGAAACAGTAACTATGTTGAGAAGTAGGGATGTGATCCACAGATGAGGAGCTTCATTTTGATGTATGATGTATGTTCCTGTGTCGGTAATTATTCCGGTACTAAAGAAAAAGGCATTACTTTTTTACTCAACCTCGTACTCACAATAGTTTTATTTTGTCATCATCATCATCATGTCGTGCCGCCAGCACGGATATCCCTGACCTTCTCTCGCCACTCCTCCCTATCGTTCATCGCTTCCGGCAGGTCCTCAGGGCTACATCCCGTATCCACACAGAGCTGCTGTATGTAGGTTCGAGCTGGTCGTCCTGCTTTTGCTGGGCCATATGAGGGGTTCCATAGGAAAACATTATTTATGAGCTCGTTCCTGCTTTTCCAGCAGTGTCCTGCATGTCTAGTTCGTCTAACGTTGATATTTTTCGTGATGGGAGGTAGGTGGCCGTATAGTTGGTGCTTTGTGGGGTGTTGCCTGCAGGACTTGTTCAAAAGTGCTCGCAGCATTCTTGTGTAGTTGCCATCAAGCATTTTCTCTATCCGTTTAGTTAGCGTCCTTGTAGTGCATCCATATAGCAGTATCGACATGACCATTGCTTGGAAGAAACTGCGTTTTATTTTATCGGTCAGCTCTGACTTCCATATGACCGATAGCCAATTGATAGCTGTCCATGCCTTCGTTAGCCGCGTGTCGATGTCTTTTTCGGTTGATGAGACACTGTTTCTTATGTAGGTGAACTTGTCTACTAGTTTCAGAGAGCTAACTCAAATTAAAGTTTGGTTGTAACTAAGCCACAAACTTCGGCGATGTTGTGGGAACAGGTGTTATCAGGGTGACTTTAGCGTAGGTCATGATGACCCAAGACCTGCATACGTGAGTAGCCATTTTGACCCGGCTGTGACGTCATAGCCTCTCTATCATCTCTTTTCTGGCATGAATAGTGATGTTTGATCAGACTGTACTTGAAATAAATCTTCGTTTTCCTGTTGGTGGTGGTATGCAGTCAGATGACGCAAAAGCCAGTTTGATCGATTGCATATTTCCTGGCGTAAATGCATCAATTTAATAAACACTTCCAAGTGCTTTTACGCCATTATCATTACGTGATTAAAATGGCTGACATATCTACATATTCGTCAGTTTGAAATAATGTCTCCATATCAAAATTGACGAAAAATCACTTTTTACGCCCGATACAATAATTATAATAAAGATGTGCTCTATTCTCGCCATCTGTCAGGTCCTCTAGAATGCATCCGGTGTCCGTAGAGAACTTATATATATTAATCCTTGATTTATAGGAGGTGCCCGTGGTGTAATGGTTATCGTCGCAGGAAATGGACACGGCGACACGAGTTCAAATCCTGGACGAGACTGATTGCATTTCACATAGCACTAATACCCTTGGAAAAGGTATGAATCCAATTATTCTCCCTCCAGCTATGGGTAAATAGTTGGACAGACTGGGTTCTTCAGTCTTGGTGAGGCAACTAGTCTAGGAGAAGGCAAACTCTGAATTAAAACCTGTTAAACTCCGCTTAAAAATTGACCTTGTGTCATATCCTGTCCAAGCGGAGGGGTTGGGTAAATATGATATATATTAATCCTTAACGTTCTGCCAACACCAGTGTGTCAATGTGTTGGAGTCCATAAATAGAATTGTTTGACATTTAAACTGTGTGTAAAAAATGACTTATGCTCAATAAAATTGTTTGCAAAAGAAATAGAACTGTTTGATCTTTTAACTGTGTATAAACAAATGACTGGAGTGTAATTGAATAGTTAGTGATACATGGCAATACTTGACTTATGCTAAATTGAATAGTTAGAAATAGAACAGTTTGATCATTTAACTGTGAATCGATAATTGACTGATGTTTAATTGACTTGGTAGAGAAATGTAGCAATACTTGGAAACATTTAACTTTGTTGACTTATGTTCAATCCCAGGTCGAGTCATACCAAAGACTCCAAAAATGGTACTTGATACCTCCTTGCTTAACACTCAGCATTATGAGGTACGTATCAAGGGTAAAGTGGAGCCATCCAGGGGAAGGAGTATCGCCCTTCCCGACACCTCAGTGTAGTAGCTATTGAAAAGGGAGCCTTCGGGTCACCTTCGACTACAGTTGCCACCTTTACTTTAACTATTACACAAACAAAGGTATTCACGAACAGGGTCCGACCTTAAGAAGTGCTGTGTCCAATAGGGAACATTGATATTGCAATGCATCATTATGATTACTTGACAAGCCGGAAATAAATTATACTCAAGCGCGATGCCTCTTTGTGTACGGTCCTCTCCAAGGCGTAGGGTACCCTTGGGAGTGACTGTCTTAAAGCCAACCTGGCCATGAACAATTAATTCTCTCCTATTTCACAAGTTACATTTTCATGTAGACTTTATTTACTAAATGTATAGGGTGTCTCAATATATAGGGTGACTCCTAATAACTCTACTAATAATAATGTTGAGTCATTTTTTGTTTCAGATTTGAAAATACTATACGATTACAACAATTAATGCTCGATCCCAATGCCTTGGACAAAAGAGGGAAAATATTTTGCGTCACAACTTATTTGGAAAGATGATAATTGAAAACTGTTTCAAAATAGATGCAACCCGTTAATATGATAATGATTTATTGCTGAGACAAGAAACTAAAAGAAAAAATGATTGCATGTCCTGGAAGCTGATATAATAACAATTGAAAAAAAACATTGATTTAATGTCTCTGGCTCAAAGGATGCATTTTTTTACCGGACGTTTTCCAAATGACCGCTATTGCACTAGTATCAGTAATAAATCATTATCATATTAATAGGTTGCATCTATTTTGAGAAACCTGAACAAACAATTATGGGAGATAGCAATAAATTAGTAACTTCGTCCCATGATAGTTATCACATTTTGGTTTCTTGGTTTAATGGCATATCAACCTTTGTAGGTTATTTAATGCCAAAGCCATTCTCCTATTTAACCCATAGCTGGGAGGATGAGGGGTTCATACCTTTGCTCAAGGGTATTTGGCCGAAAGAGAAAGTAATAGCGCGAATGGAGTTCGAACTCGCGTACTACGATTCCGCAGTCCATCACTTTAACCATTACACCACGAGGACACCTCCATTTTCGTATGTTTGAGTTTGAGTTTTGTTTAACGGCATATCAACCTCTGTGGGTCATTTAATGCCAGAAGGGTTAAATTGCTTTTGTCTTTTGTGCATGTTTTAGGATTTAAGATATGTTTTATTATATTTGACAAGATTTTAATGAAGAGATTGATTTCTTTTAGAAAGCTTAAGATTTCCTCTGTTTTGGAGTTTTTGAAGAGGTTCTTTAAATTATTTGTTTGGTAATGTTTTGGATGAATTCGTCTGAACCTGTCACAGTTAATGAGAATGTGTTTGACTGTGAGAGGTACTTTGCATGTTGGACATACTGGGGAGTCTTCCCCTTTTAGGAGGTGTGAATGGGTGTGATCAATACAAAGTCTGGAGATTATCACTTCTTCTTTTCTATTTCTTCTATAACCTGCTGGCCATTCACCTATGGTATCTTGAATATGGTGGAGTTTGTTTTGTATTTGATCATCCCAAGATTTTTGCCATTTCTTAATTGTAAATTTGTTATTAAGTGGTTTTAGGTCGGTGTATGGAATTTTTGTATTGGATATACATGTCTGGAGTGCTTTTTTTGCAGCTGTCTGCCCTTTCATTTCCCTGTATGCCATTGTGGCTGGGTATCCAAGTAAGAATGATGCTATTGTTTTTAGAAAGAGTGTTCATTTTATCTAGTAGTCTTGTGATGAGAGGAGTTGATGAATTTTTGCTCTGTAGAGCTTGGAGGACTGATTTGGAGTCTGAGTAGATGATGAATTTAGAGGATTTGTGATTTTCTATAATGTTCATTGCTAGGTCAATAGCTATGACTTCTGCACTGTAGATTTTTTTTGAAAAGGGAGTTTGTTAAAGAAAGAAAGAAAGAAAGAAAGAAAAAAGAGAGAAAGAAAAAAAGATAAAGAAAGAAAGAAAGAAAGCAGCAAATAAATAAATAAATAAAGAAAGAAAGAAAGAAAGAAAGAAAGAAAGAAAAAGTGATTAAGTTAATGAATGAGCTGTTTGAAGTTATATGAGATAAAATATATAGAAAGGTTAAAAATACTGCATAGCCATGAAGTTACACATGGGGAAGGGTACTAAGTGGAGGAATACCTTAGGTAATTGCTATCATTGTTTGGTTTGGTTTGGTTTTATGGCATATCAACCATTGTAGGTTATTTAATGCCAAATCCTCTTTATACATATATACTAAATATATATGATTTGTTTTGGTTGGGTTTTATGGCATATCAACCATTGTAGGTTATTTAATGCCAAATCCTCTTTATACATATATATTAGATATATACCATGTTTCCAGACTTTTTCCGTATGGGCACTTTTATTGATAGTACACGCGTGAAACTCTAGTCCCCTTTGAAGTAATCTCCCCCGGCTGCAATACACTTGTACCGTTTCAACGACTTCTGGAAGGCCCCATGGAATTCCTCTTGTGTGAAGGTGTCAATGACCTTCGTCACAGCCTCTTTCATCTCAATTGTCTCATAACGACATCCTCTAAGTTTTTCCTTGAGCTTAGGGTATGACCAAAAGTCACAGGGAGCAAGGTCTGGACTATAGGGAGTTTTTTTTTTTATATTAAATACCTTTTCTACATATAGGTTAAATATATATGATTTTTTTTTTTTTGGTTATTTAGCGTTGCTTACGTAACAATCAGTCAAGGAAAAGAAAGACTGGATTCAAATTAGCTTTACAGCACAAACAATAGCATTTTGTCATATTTTGCCTGTGGCAGAGAGGTTAGATACATACAGTTTTTGTTTGTTCTTTTAATGGCATATCAACCTTCTTGGGTTATTTAATGCCAAATCCATCCGTCTAGAAAAACTTCAGTGGTACTATTTTACCAATAGCTTGGGGTTCATACCTTTCCAAAAGGTATTTGCCCGAAAGTGAACATAATAGCGCGACTGGATTTCGAACTCACTTATTACGGTTCCGTAGCCCAGCGCTTTAACAGTAAATACACGGTGATTAAATAAGAAATGATATGGAAGTGCCTTTATGATATAATTTTCAAATACTCTCTATGTGAACTCAACCCAATTTTATCTTAAAGGTACTTGAAAGGGTCATTTGCGCCGAGACAGCAATATTTGAATCCATTGTGTTAAATAGTATTATGTAAAATAACTTAACTGCGTGCAAATAAAAAGTTATAATTAAATAGAATTATTAGAGTTAGATATCAATACTTGAAACCATTTTTAAGTGTTAAATAGTGTTATGTTAAATCACTTAACTGTGTGCAAATAAAAAGTTATAATGAAATAGAATTATTGGTGTTAGATATCAATACTTGAAACCATTTTTAAGTGTTAAATAGTATTATGTGAAATCCCTTAACTGTGTGCAAACAAAACGTTATTAAATAGAATTATTAGTGTTAGATATCAATATTTGAACCAATTTAACTGTGTGCAAACAAATGATTTATACTCAGTAGAATTATTTGTGTCAGAAATACTTGAAACCATTTGACTATGATGAAAGATTACGGTTTCAAGCTAGCAAAGGAAAGAAGCAGAAGATCCTATTTACCAACCCCTCCACTCGGGCTGGATATGACACAAGGTCAATTTTTAAGCAGAGTTTAACAGGTTTGAATTCAGAGTTTTCCTTCTCCTAGACTAGTATCCTCACCAAGGCTGAAGAACTCATTCTGTCCTACTATTTACCCATAGCTGGAGGGAGAATAATTGGATTCATACCTTTCCCAAGGGTATTAGTGCTATGTGAAATGCAATCAGTCTCGTCCAGGATTTGAACTCGTGTCGCCGTGTTCATTTCCTACGGCGATAACAATTACACCACGGGCACCTCCATCTTTTTTTTTTTACCAACCCCTCCGCTCGGGCAGGATATGACACAAGGAAGATACCCCGCACGAACAATTACAGGCGCAAACTACGCCGACGACTTAGCGCTGCTAGCAAAAATACACCTGCCCAGGCCGAAACCCCACTACAAAGTCTGTAACGTTCAGCTCATAGCATAGGCCTCCTTGTCAACGCAGACAAGACGGAATACATGTGCTTTAATCAGAGAGGCGACATCTCTATACTATAGAGTGGGCTTTTGAAACTAGTAGACAAGTTCACCTACATAGGAACAACAGAGACAATAGACATCAACACGTGACTAGCAATAGACATCAACACGTGACTAGCAATAGACATCAACAGAGACAATAGACTTCAACACGTGACTAGCAAAGGCATGGACAGCTATCGATAGTCTATCGGTCATATTGAAGTCAGAACTGACCGATAAGATAAAACGCAATTTCTTCCAAGCAGCGGTCGTGTCGATACTGCTATATGGATGCACTACATGAACGCTAACAAAATATATGGAGAAATAGATTGACGGTAATTACACAAGAATGCTGCAAGCTGTATTGAACAAGTTCTGGAGGCCGCACCTTACAAAGCAGCAGCTGTACGGCCATCTACCACCCATCACAAAAACTATCCAAGTTAGACGAACCAGACATGCGGAACGCTGCTGGAGAAGTAAGGACGAACTCATAAGCGACATACTCCTGTGGACTCCATCCCATGGACGAGCAAAGGCAGGACGACCAGCTAGAACCCATATACAACAGCTCTGTGGCGATACAGGATGTAGCCCGGAAGACCTACCAGGAGCGATAGACGATAGTGATGGGTGGCGAGAAAGGGCCAAGGAGATGTGTGCTGACAGCGCGACATGATGATGATGATGACAAACTATTAGCTTATAAATTATATATATATATATATATATATATATATATATATATATAATGTAAGTGAAAGAAAGCGTCATAAAAATTTATTTCCACGACGAATATTATCTTCGCCTCATCAGATGGCATACACACTTATTCTGGGGATAAAGGGAATACCCAGGCGAGTAAAGAAAGGGGACAAACCATTTAAGACATTAACGACCTAGAAAAATGGGTGCACCATTCGTCAGCTACACCCTGACGCAAAAGGTGTTGGCTCGTCGTGGCCAGTGGGATTTTAGTACAATTTAAGCCCGAAAAGTAAATTCTTATCTATTGATTCTTTATTTTCTTATTCCGAAGGTTCCGAAGTTATTTGGGTTATAGACCCCCTTGACCTTTTGGCATTCTTAAGTGGTTCTTTTTTAATAATGTATTGCTACTGCATTTATTTTATTTATATATATCTCATTGTATAGAGATGGGGGTTCCAGCCTCCCAACCAATAGTGGCCAATATATACACGAGGATCATTAAATGAGTTTCCAGACTTTTTTCGTATGGGCACTTTTATTGATAGTACACACATGAAACTCTTGTCCCCCTTCGAAGTAATCTGCTCCGGCTGCAATGCACTTGTACCGTTCTAACAACTTCTGGAAGGCCCCATGGAAGTCCTCTTGTGTGAGCGTGTCAATGACCTTCACCACAGCCTCTTTCATCTCTTTCAAATGCCACTGACTCGATTGGAAGAGTGCTGGCCTCTTCCGACGGAATCTCTTTCTGAACTCCCTTAAAACCTTAACATAGTAACCCTAACCCTAATCCTTTGGCCAATCAACCCTGGTGTATTGACGTTCTTACTCTTCCCACATCTCTCATCATCCCCTACAGACTCCCTGCCTTCCTTGAATCTCTTATGCCACTCAAAAACTGATGCTCGCTTCATGCAAGATGCTCCAAAAGCAGTCTGAAGCATTCCATACGTTTCTGTGGCATTTTTTTCCAAGTTTAAAACAGAATTTTATTGCATATCGTTCTTCTAAAATGTCCTCACGTCCAGATTGCATTTTTGAAATTCCCCAGCAGTGACAATCAGGCTTTACTAGGGTGTATTCCAATTGCTGCAGTAGCTGTTCATTTGAAGCTGAAATCCTAAAAATTGGCCAGTCATCTCATACGATGTATAACAATAACATAGTGAATTTTCAAGAGTCTACGACAATTTTAAATGCCCGTACAAAAAAATTCTGGGAACTTATTGAGTGCACCATATATATATACATATATATACAAGAGTACTAATTAGTTATGGGAGTTTCATTAATCAATTCCTGCCGGACACCATAAAACCAATGCAGCGACTAGAAAGGACATCTACAAAAATATCTAGACAAAATATGTTTCTATTTTTTAATGAAACATGCATTAATGAAGAAATGCCGCCCAAATACACACACACACACACACACACACACACACATATATATATATATATATATATATATATATATATATATATATATATATATATAAACAGTATTTGGCATTAAATAATCCTGAAAAGGTTGATATGCCAATAAAGCAAATAACCAAACCAGTCTCCACATGCTCACCTTCCCTACCTACATATTCTTGGAATCTCCCACAGGTGATTGAAAAATAACAATATTTCTATGGGAGTATCTTTATTAGAAAAGCAGAACGCATATTACAGAGATTACCTTAGGAAGATTCCAATAATTTGTGGACAGAGATGGTGAACAGTTAATATTTTAAAATATTTTAAAAGTCATATTATACAAAAATCCCATAGAAATGTTAACATTTTCGATAAACAGCTTGTACATACACATGGGGGAGGGTTTAAAAGAAATTGAGAAACAAGAGAAGGATGAGACGGTTAGATTAAAGATGTTTGGTGTTTTTAAATCAAATAGAGACAGTCAACAACAAAGACAGGAAAAACGGAAACTGAAAGTGGGAATAAACCCACATTAATGAATAGATAAATAAATCTTTAACTGGATTGGAAAGACATGAAAAGGATGTCATTACAACCAAAAAAAAGAATCTCTTTATTTAACATTAGTTTGTTTATTTTCTGGAAGAGTCATAGAAATATCTGAACATTTCATTGGGTAATTATCGGTTATCGATAAAAATAGAATGCGTTGCCTTTAGTTTGATTAAATCAATTCAGTCTAACAGAGACGCTAACTGATGTTCATAATTTATTTATTAAAAACTTTCTTGCGACAATGTTGATGTCATTAATATCACAGTCATAGATATAATGGATTATTTTTCTTATCATCGTTGTTATTGTCGCATGTGCAGAAACATGTTGCGCTTAATATTTTTAAGTCATCGTTTTGCACAAAGCAATGATTTTATTTCTTAAATAACTATTGAAAAACTCAACAAAGATTTATAAAAAATCTACGCCATCTTGTCGAATTATTTTGTTTTAAGTAAATTTTTATACAATACTAAGTTACGAAAAATATTCTGACAAAAAAAGTTTTGTTTGGCTTGGCTATGTATTGCATCCCCTTTATATATATATATATATATATATATATATATATATATATATATATAGTATTCGGTCCAGTTAAACCAGAGTTGGGGGTAATTCCTTCAGGACAAGAAAATCATTCAGGAGCTGAACATTTAAATTTTCCTTGTGGAGAGCTCAATGTAATTTTTTTACAGAGCAATATACACACATGAAAAAATAGGTAGCTAAATAAATAGTATCGAAATTAATATAAGCATTAATCTTTCCCTTAAAAGTTAATTATCGAACTTAACAAGAAAATAAAATAAATAAAATAAAATAAACAAAAAAGTTAAATTACCGTAATTATAACTGACGGAAGAATTTTGAAAATAAAATAAATAGGTAAAATAAACGGAAATTCAATAAAACGAGGAGGTAACTCTTTAAATCTCTTCCTCCCCCGCCCCGTATCTATTCTGTTTTATTTATCCATTAGATCTGAAGAAGTCCAGTTATATTTTTCTTCGTGTTTTTGGTTCACACCAGAAACGACAAACAGGATGGAAATAAATTTATAATCCTAAAATAACCGGTCTTTGGTTTTTTCTTTAAAGTAAAAGATATATATACTGATGTCTGTCTCGGTTGATAAGACACTGCTTCCTAGGTAGGTGAACTTCTCTACTAGTTTTAGAGAGCTACCGTTTAGTGTGGAGATATCACCTGTTTGATTAAAGCATATATATTACGTCTTGTTTGCATTGACATGGAGGCCTATGCCTGAAGCGGCTTGTTCCAGACTATGTAGCTGGGTTTCGGTTTGGGTGGGTGCATTTGCCGGAAGCGCTATGTCATCGGTGTAGTCGGCATCGGTAACTGTTTTGCCGGGGTACTTTCTGCTTCTTTCCTTTGTTAACATAATTCTATTGATCAAATATTCCCACCTAGCACAATTTGAACACGGCTGTATGGTTTCAAAAAACTAATGATAACAATCTTGAAGTGGACCTGAAAATAATGGTTTTGAAGGGGTAATCCACATTGTCCAAACTCCAAGATAAGAGCCTCACCATCAAATGCTTATTTCTCAACTGATCCAATGCTTTTGTCTCGCTAATAACAGCCTGAGAGTTATGGAAATTTATGAGAACTTGTCAAACTTTTTACTTTTGGAGGGAACTTTTGTTATATAATTAAGGAATGATTTTTTTTATATTAATCATTTTTCGTTAATTATATTTCATCATTCAGTTTGGTTGGGCTTTGAACTATTCAGGTTAAGAGTCCCGGTGTATAGTCAATTGGTGCAGTTTACGCTCGCACGCAAAGGATATGACAATCATCATTTGTCATAATAAACCCCTAGACAGGAAATGGGCTGGAGTGTGGATGACGTCATGCCCGGAAGAGATGTTCCTGAGAATTTGAGGATTTTGTAAAGACGATTTGGATTTTGACTGTTGAAAGATGTAGTTGGGTTTTCTGCCGTTGAGGCATGAGGTTCAGTTTTTCGGATCTCGACCGGCAGAGATGAATTGAAATCTTAAACATCACAAAATGCGCCGCGCGTTGGGGTGGGGTCAGCATAGTATGGTTAGCAAAGACTTTTAAGAATTGTGTCTCTCTCCTCGTGTCGCCATGGACCGAAGCCAGAAATTAATAAACCCGTTCGTATCTGAAACAACAGAATCCACCTGTATTTGTATATGTATTTGAATATATATATGTATTTGTATTACTGTTGTTATTGTTATTATTATGGATGTAGTATACAACATTTTGGTGCTTACGTATTTCAACGATGAAAATATCTGCAATAATGTATTATAATGAAATAAAATTATAATCATATTAATAAAAAGACTCCTTACAAAAAAGAAAGTTGAGTACTTTCGGAAAGTATTTATACTTTGCCAAAATAGATTTTTTTTTTTATTTACTGCTGCTACCATCAAGATCTACCTACCTAAAGAGTTTAGTTTCTTTGTTTTTAATGACACATCAACCTTCATGCCGAAGCCGTCCTTATAGAAGAACAGTAGTAGTACTATTCAACCCATAGTAGGGAGGGATAAGTGAGTTCATGCCCTTCCCATGAGTATTTGTCTAAGAGTGAACGTAATAGAGGGTCTAGAGTTCGAACCTGCTTAGCATGTTAGCCTTTACAACACGGTGACTCCTCCCACCATGGATAGAAATTAAAATTTAAGGTATTTTATTTTATAGCGTTTGGCCAATAGTCCGAAAGTCCGGGGTTCAATCCTAGATCAAGTCATACCAAATACTCAAAAAATGGTACTTGATGCCTCTTTTCTTAACACTCATCATTATACGGCATGGATCGAGGGTAAGTGGAGCAATACCGTGAAAGGAGTTGTACCCTCCCTACCCCTTGATGTCGTTCATGGCTACTGAAAAGGAAACCTTCGAGTCACCCTCAACTACGGCCCACTAACTTACGTATTTCTATTTTACTTTCTTGTTGGCCCAGTCGACTGGGGGTGTAGAATACACCGACTGCATCTCTGCAGAGGGGTAAGACTCCCCCAATGAGTGTTATGGATTTGACACAATCTGATGGTGAGGCTACAGTAATGCTGGAGCTTTGGGGAAGGCGTAGTATTCCTTCTTTGCCATCGTTCCCAGATCCACTCTGGTCTGGAGTGGTAGCACCTGATAGGGTCTTATCTATGGGTCCAAAAAAACTAAACTGTATGCTTGTGCTTAACTGAATTAATTGAAATGAAACTGTTTTGATATTTTAAATAGAACTGTCTTATCTATGGGTAAAAAAAAACTAAACTGGGTGCTTAGGCTTAATTGAATTACTTGAAATAGAACTGTTTGTGTGTAAAAATTGATTTGGCATTAAATAATCCAAAATGATTGATATGCCATAAAAACCAACCCAACCAAATCCTATATATCTAATATATATGTATGAAGAGAATTTGGCATTAAATAACCTACAATGATTGATATGCCATAAAACAAAACCAAACTTTCTCGTTATTTTTCTTTTTTAAATCTATATCTTTATTCTAACTATTAAATGATTTTTTTTCTAAAAATGTCTCATAGCCTATCATAAAAAAGAATAGTTTAGAATTCAGTATTTTCATAAAATAATTCATTTCCAATATAATTCTTTTAAAATGTTTTCTTTTGTGAAACTATGATTATATGCATCGTCAACGACGTCAGGAAGATCCAAATCGTTTCGAACTCCAGTCGCGCTGTTACTGGCAAATACCCTTGGGAAAGGTATGAACCCCCTTATCCTCCCAGTTATGGGTTAGATAGTACCACTGCTGTTCTTCTAGGAGAAAGGGTTTGGCAGTAAATAACCTACAAAGGTTGATTTGCCATTAAACAAAGAAACCAAACCAATCTGGCATTTTGTTTAGAGGACGATATCTGGCAACGAGTTTACACGATTCAATAATTTCTGTTCTCCTCTTATGAAGGGATTTATAAACGCAAACAAATTCACCCTGTGTGGACTTCAGTGCTTTTTTTCACCCTGGCAAAATCTTATTCACTCCCAGAGGTCACGATGCAGCAATCCCTTCATTGTTCATTGGTATTGATTTGTTAAGACACTTAAGGGTCCAGTTTGAAAGGCCTTAAACCTAATATTTTTATTTATCAAGTCAACTAAATTTAGTGTTATACAAATGGTATAAAAATAAACCGTGGAATTACAAATACTATACTTTGTCCCCTGCGTGATCCACATGTAACATACTAATATGCATGCAGAAACATAGTCAACACAATAAAGACGAGCGGACACAGTTCTATAGAAAAATATACCTCTCACTTTATTCGGAATGGTACGAAAGGGTTACGAAAGGGTTATTGTGTGAGAGGTGGGTTGGAGACTGAACAAAGACTGCAACATACTGACCCCCTGCTCTTCTGGCTATAGCAGCACTTCTTTCCCATTCAGCTGGGTTGCTCAACCGGGGCCCTGAGGGCTCAGCCTTTGCTGGGACCTGGTTCTCACTCCTCGAACTGCAACAACTGACTCCAAACTCTGATCTCCAACTAACTCGAACTTCCTGTTGCACCGGGTTATATAATTGTTTGACATCCACCTGTTTCAGGTCAATATGTTACACACTGAGATTAGTTTGGTTTGGTTTGGTTTTATGGCATATCAACTTTTGTAGGTTATTTAATGGCAAAGCTATTCTCCTAGAAGAACAGTAATGGTACTGTTTAACCCATAGTTGGGAGGATAAGGATGTTCATACCTTTCCCAAGGGTATTTGTCCAAAAGTGAATGTAATAGCGCGACAGGAGTTTGAACTCGCGTACTACGATTCCGCAGTCCATCGCTTTAACCATTACACCACGAGGACCTCTTTCATTGCCATCGCCCCCTGGTCCACTTCGGCCCGGAGTGGGTCAAATAAAACTAAAATGTGTACTTATACTGTTCGAAATATAACTAGGTTTGTCATTTAAACTGTCTACTTATGCTAAACTGAATTGTTTGAAACAGAACTGTTTATATATTGTTGGAATTCGGGTATCCATTCTTTCCTTTAGTTGTAGAATTCCTTATATAAAAGGCACGTCTTGTCATTAGAAAACTGCAGTATATTGTGAAAAATGAGGATAATTGCTTCTTCTCATATATGCTGTTGTCGTCGTTGATTGACCTGCTCCTGCTGCTACTAACGGGCAAGTCTATAAATACAGTGAATCAATTTGTAGATTGATTGTACCACATTTAATGACCTTTTCTGACCAGCCACTTTGGGTTCATGGTTGGTTTGGAATCGGTGGTGATTGTTGGGTAACGGTCGATCGAGACTGTTTTACGCGATCGCAGGGTAAGACCAGTTGTCGGGGCTCGTGGGCAAGACCAACCCACATCATCGAGTCTCATGGAGCCGTCACTCGAGGCACTAACCCTTTTAGGAGGGGCTAGGTTTATTGCCTGACGCCTGAGGCTTCCATTTTTTAGGGGAAATGACGACGGGGCCCGAGGCATTTTTATGCACACCAGACGTGTCAGGGCTACGGCTACGCACCTTGACCCACGTAAAATGGCCTTGTGCTTTACTCGCTCGTTTGGTTGGGCGAGTGATAAATATCTGTACACCACTTAATGACCCTCCCCCAATCGATCCAACATGTATAAAAATGGATTAGGCATTAAATAACCTATAAGGGTTGATATGCCATAAAAACAAACTAAACCAATCATTGTACGATCATATTAACATTTTTCCTGTTGTTTCTTTTGAGAAAATCAGTTTAAAAGAATTATATGGCAATAACATTACGTTTCAGTAATTCCGTCAGAAAGAAGGCCTAAGAGTGTAACGGCTGAAATGTTGAAATAACAACATCAACGAGAAAATTGGCGTAAAAGAATTATACAACCTGACACAATTGATCATAGATCTCTTTATTGATAGGCTTCCTGCTGTTTGCGGGTATTGATCCTGATTTCTATTTGGTTGAGTGTTGTGTTCGGATGTATGTATCAAGAAAGTTTGGCGGGACACATATCAGTCTCTTCGTATCTCATGTCGGCTGGATTCACTTTACAAACCGCTGGGTTCGTTTTGCCAAAGACATTAAAGAATTCTGTTTTCATTACTTCCAACGCACCGTCTGCCAGACTTCCGCACGCGATTAATACGCTTCTCGAATTTAAAAAAAAAAAGAAAAAAAAGAAAAAAGAAAACAAAAGAAGTTTTATCGATCGACAACCCCCCACTCCGCCCACGAAAATTCGCCTGGGTGTGTTCACTCATGCACTCATTCAACTCTGATTTATCATGCAACAGGCATGAAGAGTGCAGCTGCAATGCACTTCACGCGTGCTTATACAGCGGCAGTGGCGGCGTATTGTTTTTACTAAAATCTGCAATTGAAGGGGGTGAGGGAACAGCTTTTTTTCCCAGGAGTTGGGAAACAGTTCTTTTTTCCCTCTTTTTTTTTTATAAAGGCCAAATTGAAATTTACAAGCAAAATATATTAAAACACAGAGTTTAAACTTTTCTTCAAATTTAATTAATATAGTCAGCCTGTTGGCCAACGGTAATCTTTCTGGATGGATCCACTTACCCCTGATCCATACCTTATAATGCTGAGTGTTAAGCAATGAGGAATCAAGAACCAATTTTTGAATCTTGGTATGACTTGACCTGGGATTGAATCCCGGTTTCTCAGGCCATTAGTGAACACTGTAGCCGTTATGCCAATGGGACAATACACCGTTTTATACACACCTCTTAAAAGAAATGATAATTTTGCTCAAATTTAATGATTTTTTGTCGGGGTTGCTTTTTAGGAAAGAATATAAAAATATCAAACCCATAGATGAAGGGGTGACATTTTTGTGAACGCTGTATGCGTCTTCCTTGTCGGCTGATTTATGGAGGGGCTGTATAATACGCCGACTGTAATTCTACTGAAGGGTAAGACCACAGTTTAACAGATGTTCTGAGAATGACACTAAACAATCCGAAGATCCAGACGTGGAGCTCTGGGGAATGTAGAGTACCACTTCATTGCAATTACATCCAGGTCCACTCTGTTCGGGTCCTTCTATTGTCCAAATAGAACTGTTTAATCTTTTCTTTTCTTTTTTCCTTTTATTGTCCGAAATATGTGCAATAAGAGAGAGAGAGAGAGAGAGAGAGAGAGAGAGAGAGAGAGAGAGAGAGAGAGAGAGAGTCGAAGATGGCTGAGATGTACACACAAGGCGAGATACGAAACTTCGGTGAACCGCTTCTTCTTGGTTCGGCTTTAAGAAGGCTGGTACAGGGCCGCCTCCGTACATTGAATCATCTTAGTGTCTCTTCACTTCTCTACTTTCGCAAGTCTGGCATAAGGCCATTTCAAGGCACCTAATCATCATTGTTTCTCCTTACTTCTCTGCGTCCGCGAATGTGATACAGCTAAGGCTTGTCTCTACTTCTATATCCTGGGTAGTCTGATGCAAGGCCACTGCTTAGAGCAGCGTAACGTCTAGTCGCTCTTCTGCCGGTCTTAGTTCTCAGCTCTTCTCTCCTGGGGTCAAAATCTTCCCTGGTTTATGTAATTTCCTTAACGCCCATGCAATCCTCGTGGTTACAACTCCTACCAACGCGTTAGGCGTGGACCCGTCTCCTTTCAAGCATGCCATCTATGCAAACACGCGGCACTTCCGCTGAGTAAACACCTGTGTTATACTTACTTTAAGGAGACAATTCTATTTCCTGTAATGCCATCCACGCAATTTATGTCAATATTCAATGCTACAGCTTGGAAGACATCCCATTTAACTTGATCAGATCGATCAGACTTCCGAATTAGTCAACAAATTATAGAGACTTGTTACTTAGAGTGGATATGGCTCCTTTTCGTTTCAAACATATGTACTCTTCTATTTGCATTTAGATTGTGGCCAATGCTTCAGCTTGAGCAGATGTATTTGCGAGAAGCGCAAGATCATCTGCTTAGTCCACATCTGTCGTCATTTCTGCTTCTTGCATTTAATTTGGAACCATTTTCTTTAATTAGATCTTGTGATGTTTGAAGTACGTAGTTTAGGCAGATTATAATCATCGATGATGTTTATGGATCTGCTTGCAGGACAGCAACGTTTATGATGAAGAATTCGCTGTTTCTATCAAATGAACCATTGCTTTTGTGTTTTTGTAAATTATCATTGTAGCTGTAACAATTTCTTTGGGGAGACCACATGCTAGTAACATTTGCTTCGTCTTTTCTCTGTGTATGGAGTCAAATGCTTTGAAAAAAAATCTACAAACTGTAGTGTTGCCTCGAAGTTCTTTGTACGTACTCTTTCCTTGACTCGACAGATTGTCAGAATCTGAGTTCGTAGAGCGATTCCTTCGAAAACCGTTTTCATTTCTCTTAAGAAATTTCTTTATTTCAAGCTGAATATGATTGAGAAATAGGGTATAATAAGTCTTAGCAATTAGCGTTATGTCTCTGCATTTTTTAGTCATTCGGAGATTGTCTACCTTCGAGAAGAGAAGGCCACAACCTTCCGTCTATTTCCCTATTGTGTTTCGTTAATAGACTGTGTTGCATAG
Source organism: Sepioteuthis lessoniana (assembly GCA_963585895.1). Lineage (NCBI taxonomy): Eukaryota > Metazoa > Mollusca > Cephalopoda > Myopsida > Loliginidae > Sepioteuthis > Sepioteuthis lessoniana. The sequence continues at coordinate 9,225,134 of OY757932.1, forward strand.
TTGGAGAAGTAAGTCGTCAAATTTTCTTGTCTTCAAAAATTCAGGGGTTATTTCTCAAGGCCAGCAGCTTTTTTGTTTTTAATTTTTTCAATACGCCGTCCAGTTTTTTCACCTCATATTGTCCTCGTATGACGTCTAATTGGCCATTAATAATTTTTTGGAAGTTGATCCACTGGGAATTGTGCAAGAAGTTTACATCTGACCATACGAACAAATGGTATATATACAACCCTGTATCAGTCCTGGAAAATGAAACGCTCAAGTTTTCTCGTGTGAGATTTCACTTGTTTGTCGCTTGAAACGTCTATACACTTATTCTTCTTTCCATTTTTGCTTTCTGCTGGAGAAGTAGTGACGAGCTCATAAGTGATGTACTCCTGTGGACCCCTTTACATGGACGAGCAACGGCAGGACGGCCAGCTCGAACCTACATACAACAGCTCTATGCTAATACGGGATGTATCCCTGAAGACGTACCGGAAGCAATGGACAATAGAGAGGGGTGGCGAGAGAGGGAGGGTCAGAGATATCCGTGCTGATAGCGTGACCTGATGATGATGATGATTATTATTATTTCATTCCATATGAATATCTTGGCTAGCCTTGGAACTTTTCTGCACACCCTCATATATATATATATATATATATATATCATGACTTGCGGCTTGCATGAATTTCCCTGATCCTTTCACGCCATTTTTCTCTATCGTCCATCGCTCCCGGCAGGTCTTCTAGACTACATCCTGTAACCAGATAGAGCTGTTGTAGATAGGTTCTAGCGAGTCGTCCAACACTTGCTCGTCCGTATGATGGGGTCCACATTGCTTGTGAGTTCGTCCTTATTTCTCCAGCAGTGTCCCTCATGTTCGTCTAATTTGGATGGTTTTCGAGATGGGTGGTAGGTTCCCGTACAGCTGATGTTTTGTGGGATGTTGCCTCCTGGTTTTGTTCATTCTAGTGCAGTTGCCGTCAAGCTTTTTTGCTATATGCTTAGTCAGCATCCATATCAATGATTGTAGTTTATTCATTGCTAAATCCATTTTTTCTACATGTAAAGAAGTTCTCTTTGAAATAAATCAGTTTAGCATAAGTACACAGTTTAAAGGTCAAAAACAGTTCTATTTCAAACTATTCAGTTCAGTCAATGTTAAATGGTTTCAAGTATTGCTATGCTTCTCAATCAATTCAATTAAACACTAGTAATTTGTTTACACACAGTCAAATGCAAAAACAGCTCTATTTCAAACAATTCAATGTTACATAAGTACGCAGTTTAGATGTTAAAACAGTTCTATTTCAAACAATACTGTTTAGCATAAGCACACAGTTTAGTTCTATTCGACCCATAGATAGGACCCTATCAGATGCTACCACTGCGAGCTAGAGTGGACCTGGGAGCAATGGCAATGAAGGGGCACTTAATTATATCAAATGCTGAATTTTTAAAATGGCATATCAACCTTTGTAGGTTATTTAACGCCAAATCCATTTTTATGTAAATAATCAGTTCTATTTAAAACAATTCAGTTTAGCATAAGTACACAGTTTAATTGTCAAAAACATTTCTATTTCAAACTATTCAAGAAGTTATATTTAGTGATTCCGTTAAGTGTAAATACAGTTTTAATGTCGAAAAACAGTTCTATTTCAAATAATTCAGTTAAGCATAAGCACGCAGTTTAAATGTAAGTACGGTTTAATTGTCAAAACATTTCTATTTCAAGCTATTCAGTTTAATCAAACAATTCAGTTTAGCATAAGTTAGTTCTATTTAATCCATAGATAGGACCCTTAACAGGTGCTACCACTCCGGACCAGAGTGGACCTGGAAGCGATGGCAATGAAGGGGCACTCCGCATTCCCCAAAGCTCTAGCATTACTGGAAGCTCACCATCAGATTGTTTGGTGTCATATATCAGGATACTCGTTGCGGGTGGGGTATTACACTTCTGCAGAGACGCAGTCGGTGTATTCTACAGCCCCAGCTGACTAAGCTAACTGACTTAGGCTAGACGTCTAGGCAACAGTCTAGATACCATCACTTAATTATATTAAAGGCTGAATTTTTAAAATTAACAGAAATAAAGTTTCTCTCATTTGGCGTCTTGATAATTACAACAGAGATGACTCATTAATTCAGTCTTTTGCGCACAAAATAAAGGCCCTTTGGAAAGTAGCTAATGTATGTATGTATATGTGTGTGTGTGTGTGTCCATCACTATATATATGCCCCTCTTTTTCACTTTCTCTCTCTCTCTCTCTATATATATATATATATATATATATATGTATATATGTCTGTATGTACGTGTGTGCGTGTGTGACTCCCCCTCATTATAATATGTCTCTCTCTCTCTCTCTCTATATATATATATATATATATATATATGTGTGTGTGTGTTTGTGTGTGTATACGAGTATCTCTGAATGTGTATGTCTCTCTCTCTCTTTCTCGCTCTCACTATATATACGTCTCTCTCTTTCTCTTTTTCTTTATATATGTGTGTGAGTGAGAGTGTACTTCTCTCTCTCTCTCTCTCTCTCTCTCACTCTCTCTCTCTCTCAACATATCTATATATATGAGTGTACATGTCTTCCTTTCAATTTATATGTGTGTGTATGTCTCTCTCTCTCTCTCTCTCTGTCTCTTTCGCTCCCTCTCTCTGACGATATATATTTTTCTTTCTCTCTCTACACACACACACACACACACACACACACACACACACACACACACACACACACATATACATATATATATATATACAAAAACTGCTGCAAAAGAAGCAGTTTTGCTTCCAGTAAAGTCTTCATCAGATGATGATCCTGGGTTCAGGCATGGTTTCGGGGCCGAAGCATCATCACCACTCACCCGGGGCGCCCCAGCAGTATCTCACAATACTACCAGACTTTATTGGATATAACTTCGTCTTTCATGCCAGTTAATTACCTAAAGGTCATCTTTGTAAAATATTGTTTCAAAGGTGGTGTAAAACGTCATATGGTTAAACTTTTCTTTATCTGTGCTATTCTGTATTTTATGTTTTAGCGCATAGTTACTCAGTTGACAAAACTGAAATTGTTTGGTTTGGTTGGGTTTGTTGGGTTTTATGGCATATCAACCTTTGTATGTTATTTAACGCCAAATCCATTTTTACCAAAATAATATGTTTTATTTAAAACAATTCAGTTTAGCTTAAGTACACAGTTTAATTGTCAAAAACATTTCTATTTCAAACTATTCAAGAAGTTATATGTACTGATTCAGTTAAGTGTAAATACAGTTTTAATGTCGAAAAACAGTTCTATTTCAAATAATTTAGTTAAGCATAAGCACGCAGTTTAAATGTAAGTATGGTTTAATTGTCAAAACATTTCTATTTAAAGCAATTCAGTTTAATCAAACAATTCAGTTTAGCATAAGTTAGTTCTATTTAACCCATAGATAGGACCCTTATCAGGTGCTACCACTCCGGACCAGAGTGGACCTGGAAGCGATGGCAATGATGGGGTACTCCGCATTCCCCAAAGCTCCAGCACTACTGGAACCACACCATCAGATTGTTTAGTGTCATATCCAGGACACTCGTTAGGGGGGGGGTCTTACTCTTCTGCAGAGAAGCAGTCGGTGTATTCTACAGCCCCAACCGACTGGGCAAACTGAAATTGTGACTTGTTGGTTGTTTGTATAGGGGTGTAATAATTTTCAAAATCTTACTAGAATCAGCCCGTACGTCTAGGAAAGGGATTTTTTTTATGTTGAATTCTGTAGTAAAAGTTAGAACTGAATTTTTTCTAAAGTTTGTTTAAGTTTGTTTATTTCATCGTAGGATCGTATTGCAACGAGATAAATTGTGAGCTTAGTTATTTTCGTGTAGGATATTGTATTTTCGATGTAAGATAGGTTGTATCCTGAAGTTGTGGGGTCAAAGAGAAGAGGCCTCGAAACGCTGTCAAGTTGTATAAAGATTTTATCTTAACGGTCACGGAGGAGGCATGTGTGATGCAGGAATTGGGTAGTTTTTCAAGAATTTTTGATTTTATGACAGGAGGAAGGATTGAAAGTTAATGCCGATGTTTTCTATCTTTATATTGATCGTGTTTGGATTTTATGGCATATCAAGCTTTTTGGGTTATTTAATGCCAAATCAGGTTTACTCATATATAGGATTTGTCAGTAAATTCTTTTATTTCATTGTACGAATACAATGAAGGCACAGTCAGTAAATTCTCAGTGACTGAAGTTATTTTTAAACAAGCCAGAGCTCATTTGTTTGCACACAGTTAAACGGCTTCAAGTATTGCTATATAACGCTAATCATTCTAATCAACTTTCAAACCACAATCACTAACGATTCCGAAAGCTATTAGTCTGGAAAAAAAAGTAATAGAGCGACTGGAGTTCGATCTCGGTTACAATGATGTCGCAGTCCAACACGTTAGCCACTACACCACGGAGACTCCTCAAACGTTATCTATACCATTCCTTGGTTTAAAGAAATTTAGGGAGGGAAGTTCTTGGCTGCCGTAGTCGACGTCGACCAGAAGGCTCCCTTTTCAATAGCTACTACATCGAGGTGTAGCGGAGGACACTGCTCCTTTCCCTGGATTGCTCCCCTTTATCTTTGATACGTACCTTATATTGCTGAGTGTTAAGCAAGGAGGTATAAAGTACCATTTTTAAAGTCTTTGGTATGACTCGACCTGGGATTGAACTCCCGGACCATTGGCGAACACCTTTACCCAATGGACCAACGAACCGGTTAGTGACATTTGAGCCAAATTTAGTATTTAACTGGGTATTGGTTTTAGGGGGCTTTAGTGTGCTATTAACGGTCATTTCAAACAGTAAATTTAAACAGTAAGTTCCGCTGCTTTCTCGTTCGGATATTGGTTCCAAAAGATAACACAGACAATAACGTTTTTAAAAGGAATTTTATACAAAAGAAACGAGAAAGACAGGGAAAGAAAAGATAAAGTGTTGCAAATTTTTAGGACAATTTGCAGGAAACTTATCTGAGTGTTCGGAAAATAAAGTTCTTTGAATTTGAGTTTTTTTTTCTTTTCTTTTTTTGTTTTATCGAAAAGTTTCAAAGACATTAAATTTCGAATTTTCTTTAAGGTTCTTTTCCGCAGAATTTTCGGTTGTATTTTCTTTCAGTTGAACTTTCTTGGTAGAATTTCAGTTGTTGACTTTCATTTATTTTTTATTTCTTGGGAAGTGAGTGACGAAATCAATTTGTTGTCTAATTTTTCCTGCCTTGACAGTTCGGGTCCCCGAATTCGTATTGAGGGTCAGACTAGTAGTTCTCGACAAAAAGGAGGAAGTCCCTTTTTGGTGCCGCACTGTCTAGGATTACTTCTCTTTTATCCACTCCGGCCAAAATCAAGTGCCGCACGTGGCCGGCTAGATTTTTTTTCTTAGAAATGAATTTTTATTGGTTTGCTGATGAGATCAACTGATCATCTGTTAAAAATTCCTAAAAGATTAAAGACTTAGACTGAAGCTCCATAACTTAATGCAGTTTGGGGTCTTAATTCTCTCCAGGGGATGCAGTCAGTGTATTTTAGGCCCCACCAAAAGAGCGTTCTTATTTATGGTTATTTGGTTTAATGGCACATCAACCTTTGATGGTTATTTAATGTCAAATCTTGTTTATGATATCTAAGTGAATAGTTTGTAGGTAACATTATCTTAAACAAGCCAGAGCTTATTTGCTAGCACACAGTTAAATGGTTTCAAGTATTCCTATCAAACATTAATAAATCGTTCCAACATTAATCATTAGTTTGCTCACAGTTAAATAGTTTCAAGTTAGTAAATGTTTGAGTAGTTCTATTTGACCTATTGATGGGATCCTAACATGTACTACCTCTCCGGGTCAAAGTGAACCTGGGAGTAATGGCAATGAAGTAGTACTCTACATTCCCTAAAGCTCCACGACTGGAACCTTACCATCAGAATGAGTTTGCAGGGGGTATTTCCCGTCTGAAGAGGTGCAGTCGGTCTATTCTAAAACCCTAGCCGATTAGACTGGGACTGGAATGTTGTCAAGGGATAATGTAATGCAATTACTGCAGTGAGGGGGGTTGAATTAAATATTTGTATGAAGTTGATCGTGGATTTTATGCAGTACTTTTTAGATACAAGTTTCCAAACTTTTTTCATATGGGCACTTTTATTGATAGTACACACATGTAACTCTAGTCCCCTTCGAAGTAAATCTCCTCCGGTTGCAATGCACTCGTTGTACCGTTTCAACAACCTCTGAAGGCCCCATGGAAGCCTCTTGTGTGAGCGTGTCAATGACCTTCGTCACAGCCACTTTCATCTCCTCAATTGTCTCATAACGACAGCCTCTGAGCTTAGGGAATAACCAAAAGTCACAGGGAGAAACGTCTGGACTATAGGGAGGCTGAGGAACAGTCTTGATGCCCATCTTGCTCAAATAGTCTGTGACAAATAGTCTGGAGTTGTGGACTGGTGTATTGTCCTGGTGGAAATGCCACTGACCCGATTTGAAGAGTGCTGGCCTCTTCTGACGGAATCTCTTCCTGAAATCCCTTAAAAACTCAACATAATATTTTTTGTTGACTGTCTGTCCAGTGGGAACCCAGTGCATGTAGATTATACGAGTGCTGTCAAAAAAAGGGATCATCAAAAGTTCATGGGTGGATTTGCTCTGTCTGGCCTTCTTGGGTCTGGAAGAGCCGGCATGCTTCCACTGGGAACTGGGTCATAGCAGTAGATCCAGCTTTCATCGTAGGGCATTTTTTACAAGTTTAAAACAGAATTTTATTGCATATTGTTCCTCTGAACTGTATGATTGCATTTTTGAAATTCACCAGCTATGAAATCAGGCTTTAGTAGGATGTATTCCAATTCCTGATGTAGGCGTTCATTTGAACCTGAAATCAGAGAAATTAGTCAGTCATCTCATAAGATGTATAGCAATTACATACTGAATTGTCAAGAGTTTACGACAATTTTAAATGCCTGTACAAAAAAGTCTGGAAACCTATTGAATGCACCACGTATATATATATATATATATATATATATATATATATATATATATATATATATAGTTTCCAGCGTAAGGCTTTCCGTTTGTCTGGTTTGAAGAAAGTGACAGGATAGACACTGATTAAGAACTAAAAAACAATTTTTAAAAGGATATTAATCTCTTTGTGGAACTATTCATTTTGAAATATTAACTTTTCTTCGGACGAACAAAGAATGAAAAAATTATATATATATATAAAGTTTAAACCTCATACCTAACTCAAATATATATATATATATATATATATATATATATATATATATATATATATATATATAGGTTTAACCAGGTTTGATTTTCCTTCTAATTTTACTATATATATATATAAGTAAGTAAAGTTGGCGACAGTAGTCGAGGGCGACCAGAAAGCTCCCTTTTCAATAGCTTCCACACTGATTGATTTGGTTTGGTTTCTTTGTTTAATGGCATATCAACCTTTGTAGGTTATTTAATGCCAAAGCCATTCTCCTAGATGAACAGTAGTGGCACTATTTAACCCATAGCTGGGAGGATAAGGGGGTTCATACCTTTCCCAAGGGTATTTGCCCGAAAGTGAACGTAATAGCGCGACTGGAGTATGAACTCGCGTATTACGATTGCGCCGTCCATCGCTTAACCATTACACCACGAGGACACCCAGCTTCCACACTGAGGTGTAAGGGCGGGTACTACTTCTTTTCCTGGATTGCTCCCCTTTACCCTTGATAGGTACCTTATATCGCTGAATGTTAAGCAAGGAGGTATCAAGTACCATTTTTAAAGTCTTTGGTATGACTCCTGTCTCTAAATCTGCCTGTTTAAAATCACATAAGCTGATTGTAAAATGTTCTTACATCAAAAAACTGAAGCGTGGGCAAAATATAAGATCATCTGACGACCCTGTGTTTTTTCATATTTTTATAATTTGATGGGTTCCAGATAGATAGATATGAATAAACTGAGATAGATAGATAGATAGATATGAATGGACTGAGATATATATATATATATATATATATATATATATATATATATATATATATATATATATATATATATATATATGAATAGACTGAGATAGATAGATAGATAGATAGATAGATAGATAGATATGAACAGACTGAGATAGATAGATAGATAGATATGAATAAACTGAGATAGATAGATAAATAGATAGATAGATAGATAGATTGTAAGGCAAATTTATTGATAAAGTATCTGAGTATAAAAGAATATTTCATTTGACTTAACGGTGGGGGGGTTCTTTTTGTTTTGTTTTGTTTTTATTTTTGTTGTTATTTTGTTGCTAAGTTTTTTTTTATTTTCATTTCTTTTTTATTTTCATTTTTATTTATTTATTTTTATTTTTTATTTATTTATTTATTTATTTTTTTTTTTTGGACAGCGACAATCAAACATGGAATAACAGCTGTCTTGGGGTTAGGGTTGAAATTAAATGTCTCACTGGGTCAAGTACGGTCATCGCTGGCAAAAAAATGTCTGAGAGAAACCTGATAGGATCAACTACGAGGGGACCGCCTTTTCAAATTCTTTCTCCTCCCTCTGCGTGGAGGTGATCGCAGAGAGGAAAGGGGAAGATTAGCTGATTCTACTCAGTGAGAAGTGCTTTAGCTTAGTTTGATCAAAAAGTATCGAGACTGAAGTTTTTTTGTGTTTTTTTTTTTTTTACTTTTTTCCGCTTTAAGTATATTTCTTGGGCATTTTAATATTTATTTTTTCATTGCAGAGTTGCAGTCCTGTAAAGTTTGTTCATTTATAATACAGAATAGTTAACATTCATTTTCAATAATCCGACCGTTTAGAAGAAAAATTAAACTTTAATCAAAAAAGAAATTGGTTGGGGTGTGCTTATGGGTAATACTGTAATATACAGACCCGGCTTTTAGCTTTTTGAGAGGCCCCGGGGCCTGTTCTGGACTTCGGTCCGGAGCGTGGCCCTGGAAAAGGAACAATGGCAGACTTGGGGCCTTTAATTAGGCACCTAGTTTCGACTAGGCTACCTTCGGGTGGGCGAGCTGCATTTTTGTCTCCTTTGTCCCCCTTGTACGGCACTAGACCAAGCGTCTAGTTTAAGCCGTTTACTGGCATACGTGCCCGGACCCACATTTGGGTTCGTGAAACCGCTTGCCTCATCGGGCTCACATTGCACTAAGTGAGCCGATGAGCAGCACTGACAAGCAGGGTTCGAGTCTCGGCTCCTTCCCGACCTTCCCCTCCCCTTTATCCCCACTTTAATTGGCCTTCGGGCTTTTGACCTTGTGTCAAGTCGTGTCTGGTGGGAGGCAGCGACAAATACTACAGTAGTCAAGTGTGACTCGAAGGCTCTTTTTTCAATATCTACTATACTGAGGTGTAGTGGAGGGCGCTACTCTTTTTCTTTTCTGGATTGCTCCACTTACCCTTGATCTCTACCTTATAATGCTGAATGTTAAGTAAGGGAGTATCAAGTACTATTTTTTGAGTCTTTGTTATGACTCGACCTGGGATTGAACCCTGGTCTCACGGGCCATTAGCGAACATTCAAACCATTATCCATTATATCTATGGGGTTTTACTTTCAATCATATAAACTTGCTAATTATCATACATTGAGCACTCCTGGAGATTTATAAGAATCCTCGAACATATTCTCAAATTGAATCATTCCCAACTCATCTTCTTGGGATATTATATATATATATATATATATATATATATATATATATATACCGGATGGAACGATAGAAATGTCGTCCTAAAGAAAACAACACTACAGCTTTATTTTAAAACTTTTATAGAAAAAATCAATTCAGGGAACTTGATTATGTAGTAGAGCTGACATCTATTCAATGTAGCCGCCTTCTGCCTCAATCACCGCCTCGATACGGATCCGGAACTGGGAGCATGCCTTTTCCACAAGCGCCGGCGGGAGCTTGGCGAATACTCGGCGGATGGCGGCGATCAGGCTGGCTTTGGTGTTGTGGGGGGTCATGTTGGTGATGTTCTCGACGTATGACCAAACGAAGTAGTCCAGCGGGTTCAGGTCTCGCTCGTTGAACATTGTGTCACTTTCAGACATGATAGAAGGCTCCTATCGCTCTTGGGATTTGTACACATCTGGCCAACTAGTAGATGCTCTGCAGCAAAAAAAGAAAACTGGTTTTCATTAAACGGAAATGGAATCATGTCTTTTCTAGGGCGACAATTTTATCGTTCCACGCTGTATATATATATATATGTGTGTGTATGTGTGTCAATTTTGATTGTTGGTTTTTTAATGGTATATCAATCATGTTGGGTTATTTAATGCCAAATTCATCCTTCTAAAAAAACAGTAGTGGTACTATTTCACCCATAGATGGGAGGGTAAGAGAGTTCATGCCTTTCCCAAGGGTATTTGTCCGAAAGTGAACGTAATAGCGTGACTGTGGTTCGAACTTACGTACTACGATTCCGCAGTCCAGCGTTTTAACCATTACACCACGAGGACAACTCTCAGCCCATTTTGAGGACCTAAGTTTTGACAAAAGTTCGAATTATACATAATCGGTTATTTTTTGTTTTATTTTATGGAACATCAACCTTCGTGGATTATGCGTATACGTAGATAGAGAAAAGAATTAATTGATATTTTCTTAAAATACAAGGTGTCTCAATATACATGAGACCCATATGACTATAACGGAGGTGCCCTCGTGGTGTAATGGTTATCGTCGTAGGAAATGGACACGGTGATACGAGTTCAAATCCTGGACGAGACTGATTGCATTTCACATAGCAATAATACCCGTGGGAAAGGTATGAATCCAATTATTCTCCCTCCAGCTATGGGTAAATAGTAGCACAGACTAGGTTCTTCAGCCTTGGTGAGGCAACTAGTCTATGAGAAGGAAAACTCTGAATTCAAACCTGTTAAACTACGCTAAAAAATTTACCTTGCGTCATATCCTGCCCGAGCGGAGGGGTTGGGTAAATATGAGACCCATATGACTGCTAATAACTCAATAATGATCTTTTTTGCTTCAGATTTGAAAATAATTAATCCTTGATCACAATGCCTTGGAGATAAAAGGAAAAATATTTTACGTCGCTGATTAAACGGTTGGAAAAGAAGCTCGACGGCAATTATACAAGAATGTTGCGAGCAATATTGAACAGGTCCTGGCAGCAACACCCCACACGGCGCCAACTGTACGGCCACCTACCACCTATCACGAAAACTATACAAGCTAGACGAACCAGACATGCCGGACACTGCTAGAGAAGCAAAGACGAGATCGTAAGTGATGTGCTCCTGTGGACCCCCGCATATGGCCAATCAAAAGCAGTACGACAAGCTCGAACATTCATACAGCAGCTATGTGATGATACCCCGAAGACCTGCCGAGGGCGATGAATGATAGGGAGACGTGGAGAGAGAGGGTCAGGGATATCCGTGCTAGCCGCACGTCATGATGATGATGATGATTTATTTGGAGACAAAATCATTCAAAACTGTGCAAGCAAAATTTTGCATGAAGTTTAACATTAACAATCATTCCCAGAAATGCCGAATGTATCGATGGATACATAATTTTCAAGCCACAGGATCAGTTAACAACCTCAACAAGACAGAAAATCCCAGATTGGGAAGGAAGTTGACTGCACGATGTCCTGACAATGTGGATGCAGCGAGTGAATCAGCTGGACGAAGTCCGAAAAAGTTCATCTGAAGACGTTCCCAAGAACTTGGTCTTTCACGTGCATCGTCACAAAGAATCTGAAAGAAGGATCTTCAGCGGTACCCATACAAAATCCAGATCAAATATAAACTCACACCAGCCAATATGGAGTTTCTAGTTTCAGTAATTTATCATTATCATATTAATCCTATTTACCCAACCCCTCCGCTCGGGCAGGATATGACACAAGGTCAATTTTTTAGCGGAGTTTAACAGGTTTCAATTCAGAGTTTTCCTTCTCCTAGACTAGTTGCCTCACCAAGGCTGAAGAACCTAGTCTGCCCTACTATTTACCCATAGCTGGAGGGAGAATAATTGGATTCATACCTTTCTCAAGTGTATTAGTGCTATGTGAAATGCTATCAGTCTCGTTCAGAATTTGAACTCGTATCACCGTGTCCATTCCCTACGACGATAACCATTACACCATGGGCACCTCGATTATCATATTAATGGGTTGTATCCATTGTGAAGCACCCTGTAGAAAAATTTAAGTAGGTAAAACCATGCCAACGGCCACCCTCAAGAAAAGAGATTGAAATCCAAAATTTTGGAATGGCACAATTTCTTATCCGGTTCCTTTTGATCTCCCCCACCCCTCTTTAATGTCGGTTTTCCTTTCCACTTTTTTTTTTCATGAGTTATATTTCTGAATTTCCCTTTTTATTCTGTTACTGCTATATGACGAGGCCGGTTACCTGAGAGTAACCCGCAGAAAAAATATACCATAGCAAAATGGCGGTCCATCATCATCATCTTGTCTCGCCATCAGCACGGATATCCCTGACCCTCTCTCGCCACTTCTCCCTATCGTTCATCGCCACTGGCAGGTCCTCAGGGCTACATCCCGTATCCTCACAGAGCTGCTGAATGTATGTTCGTGCTGGTCGTCCTGCTTTTGCACGGCCATATATGGGGATCCATAGGAGTACAACACTTATAAGCTAACCCCTGCTTCTCCAGCAGTGTCCTGCATGTCTGGATCGTCTAACTTGGATAGTTTTCGTGATGGGAGGCAGGTGGCCGTATAGTTGGTGCCTTGTGGGGTGTTGCCGCCAGAACTTGTTTAATATTGCTCGCAGCATTCTTGTGTAATTGCCGTCTATCTTCTTCTCCGGCTGTTTTGTTAGCGTCCATGTAGTGCATCCATACAGCAGTATCGATACAACAGCTGCCTGGACGGCTGCTGTCGTATCGATACTGCTGTAAACTCGTAGACAAATTCACTTACCTAGGAAGCAGCGTTTCATCAACCGAAAAGGATATCGACACGCAGCATGGACAGCTATCAATAGGCTATCGATCATATGGAAATCAGACCTGACCGATGAAATGAAAATGGCGGTCCAGTAAGTTCTTATTTCAATTATATGATAGATACAATGAGATTTTTATATGTTTTTATATTGACTGTCATTCATCGATCACTTCTGGAGAATCTCTCATATATTCTCAACTTGAATAATTCCAAACTCATCGTTCCTGGATATTTATTATATATATATATATATATAAATCCCACCTCAAATTTCTAGAGGCGATTTATATTTCTATGAATCGCCCCTCTCTATGCAGGCAGTTAAAGAATCATATTCTTAATATTTTGGGGGAACTCCTAAATACTGGGGTTACTTAGTTTTTTTAAATTTTTATTTCCCTTCTAACTGGCTATCCTGACTATGTATTATATATATATATATATACACTCCGTTTTTAATTGAATTTCCGGTGTTTAATAACTTGAAATGAGCCGGACGAAAAGCTCCTTCGCTGTTTTATCGTTTTATTTAAGTTCCCCAACTGTAATTACCAATGGTGTCTTTGCTTATTATATTATATAAATTTTCCTGTACCCGTAATCCACAGAATAGTTTGAATTTGGTTTTGTTTTTATTTCTTTATAAATCTTTTTAATGCTACACGTGTTTCGGATTTCAATAATCTTCTTCAGGCTTAAATCAATTTAAACCATTAAAATAATTCAAACAATTCATCTTTATTACAAAATATTTACTTTTATCTCGTTTCTTCTACAACAAACGGGGGTGGGGTCCTCGTGATTTAATGGTTAAGGCGATGGACTGCGGAATCATGGTAAGAGTTCGAACTCCAGTCGCGCTATTACGTTCACTTTCGGGCAAATACCCTTGGGAAAGGTATGAACCCCCTTATCCTCCCAGCTATGGGTTAGATAGTACCACTACTGTTCTTCTAGAAGGATGGACTTGGCATTAAATAGTCCAAGACGGTGGATATGCCATTAAACAACCAAAACAAACCTTTCCACACACATATAAAGTTGGTGACTTTAGTCGAGGGTGAACCAGAAGGCTCCCTTTTCAATAGCTACTACACTGAGGTGTTGGGGGAGGCGCTACTCCTTTCCCTGGATTGCTCCCCTTTACCCTTGGTCCATACTTTATAATGCTAAGTGTTAAGCAAGGCAGCATCAAATATTATTTTTTGAGTCTTTGGTATGACTCGGACCTGGGATTGAACCCCGGTCACCCGCACCATTGGCGAACATTCTACTCATCAGGCCAATAAAAATCACACTACACTCTGGAAATAAAGTAAGTCAGATATCAAAAACAAAAATTTAATAGAAAATAAAAAGTAATGTTTAGATTTTATTCTTAAAAATGACCAGCAATCGTAGAAACAGCTCTGCGAGACAATTTCGGACAATTTTTTATCTCTTGAGAAATTCTTTAAGATGGCAAGGGAGAAAAAAAAATGAATAAAACGAAACGTGTTAAACAGAAGAACTATATATATATATATAGCAAAAAATGAATGGCTTTTAACGAAACTTGTCAAATGGAAAAACTGCTGCAAATATAAATATATATATATATATATATATAGGTATTATACAATAACTGATGTTTGTACAACAGCATTGCTTCCAACAGAGCCATTATCAGATGAAGACTCTGGGTTCAGGCATGGTGTCGGAGCCTAAGCATCATTACCATTAGCCCAGGGAATCCCAGCAGTATCTCACGACACCACCAAACTGGATGGGATTGCCATATCCACGCTGATGCAGTTAGAGCCTTATCTTAGATCTTTTCCATGTATTTCCTCTTGTCTGATGGAGGAAGTCCAAGATTATATATATATATATATATATAAACCATATCATTTAAGTCTGCGAATAGACTTAAAAATGAATAATCCAAATGGCGAGCTAAATGCACGGTTTCGGTTTCTTCGTTTAATGGCATATCAACTTTTGTCGGTTATTTAATGCCAAATCCATCCTTTTTAGAAGAAGAGTATTATTATTATTATTCAACCCATAGAGAGAGTTCATACCTTTCCCAAAGGTATTTGTCCGAAAGTGAACATAATAGCGCGATTGGAGTTCGAACTCGCCTACTACGATTCCGCAGTCCCTCACTTTAACCATTACACCACAAGGACATCCCCTGATAATTAATATATACAGAAAATTTTATTAAAATAATTCACATGCCGAACGAAAATTATCATTAGTATCAAGAAAAATCAATGGATATAATCCATTATCAATTTGTTTCACCAGCCAGTTATCTGGATCTCCTAAGCTTTTTGCTTAGATGCAGCACAAGGACGTTGGAATGGGGCACCCAATAAAACTCGACCTCACTCGTGTAGGTTTGCTAATCTACGTTGCTAACCATTACGCTACCCGAGGCGCCCCAGTCAGTTAACTGGATCAAAAGACAGAGATTTGAAGAGAAACAGGTTTCTTTTTAACTATTATTCTCGGGAAAACATTTCTCCTTAAATACCTTACTTGAGGAATAATAATTCAAACATGCATTATATATATATATATATATATATATATATATATATTGTCATCTCTAAACAGACTGTTTCGTTGTATCACAATTCTTCAGTGTGGCTAAACACGTAGGACGCTTGAAGCTGGGATCGAAACCCGCCCAACTTAACGTTAGACTTAGTATCAGACTGCTCGGCCAACAAGCGAACCACGTTGGCTAAGGAATTATAAGGTGTTATGTCGCAAGAGCAGTATTCGTTTGTTTGTTTACATTTTATACCTTACTGGATACCAGAGTGCTCAATTCATTCGAAGAGCTTTGCATTATGCCAGCGGCAGCCGAATATATATATATATATATACGTGTGTATATATATATATTTCATGCTTTAAAATTTTTCCTGTCGATAATGGATATGGATTATACCTATTGATTTTTCTTGATTTTTTGTTTGTTTGGTTGTTATGTTTTACGGCATATCAACCTTTTTCGGATCATTTAAAGCTGAATTGAATTTCAAACAATTCAGTTTTGTATAAGTATAGTTTTTTGTTTACACACAGTTAAATGTCAAAACTGTTCTATTTGAAACAATTCAGTTTAGCAGAAGTACACTATTTAGTTCTATTTGACCCATAGATAGGGTGGGTCTAAGAGAGGTGGCAATAAAGGGACGCTCCGCATTCCCCAAAGCTCCAGCTTTAGGGTCTTACCATCAGATTGTTTAGTGAAATATATAGGACATTCGTAGGGGAGGGGAATTACCCCTTTGCAGAGGTGCAGTCGATGTATTCCAAAACCCAGCCGACTTGTCCATTGTGTGTTTGTCTATATATATATAAATATATATTACATGGTAGTGACTTGGCCATGGCTTATTGCTATTGGGCACATTATTAAAAAAATGCCAAGTTTTATCCTCCACTTATTCCTCAAGTGAGCTAATGAGAACTATAAACCAGTAATATATATATATATATATATATATATATTTATATATATATATATATTTGCTCCTCCACTTATTCACCTAGTGAGCAAATGAGAACAATAAACTTCAACTATAGACACACACACATGCACACACACACACACACACACACACATATATATATATTTATATATATATATATTTGGTCCTCTACTTATTCAACGCGTGAGCGAGTAAGAACTATAAACCTCTACTATATATATATATATATCATCATCATCATCATCATCTCGCGCTGGTAGCATGGATATCCCTGACCCTCTCTCGCCACTCCTCCCTATCGTTCATCGCCCTAGGTAGGTCTTCCGGACTACATCCCGTATCCTCACATGTATGTTCGTGCTGGTCGTCCTGCTTTTGCGCGGCCATGTGTGGGGGTCCATAAGAGTACATCTCTTATGAGTTCGTCCCTGCTTCTCCAGCAGTGTCCTGCATGTCTGGTTCGTCTAACTTGAATAGTTTTCGTGATAGGGGGCAGGTGTCCGTACAGTTGGTGTCTTGTGGGGTGTTGCCGCAAGGACTTGTTTAAGATTGCACGTAGCATTCTTGTGTAATTGCCGTCTAGCTTCTTCTCCAGCCGTTTTGTTAGTGTCCATGTAGTGTAGCCATATACCAGTATCGATGTGACTGCTGCCTGGAAGAAACCGCGTTTCATTTTATCGGTTAGGTCTGATTTCCATATAATCGATAGCCTATTGATAGCTATCCATGCTTTCGTTAACCTGGTTTCGATGTCCTTTTCGGTTGATTCGACACTGCTTCCTAGGTATGTGAATTTGTCTACTAGTTTAAGAGGGGTTCCTTCTAGAGTGGAGATGTCCCCCGTTTGATTATAGCACATATATTCCGTTTTGTGTGCATTAACATAGAGGCCTATGCTTGTTGCTGCTCGTTCCAAACTATGCAGTAGTGTTTCGGCTTGGTCAGGTGTATTTGCCAGTATCGCTATGTCATCGGCGTAGTCAGCGTCGGTAATTGTTGTTGCGGAGTATCTTCTGTTTCTTTTCTTCGTCAGTTCGAAGCCATTCTCTCTGATTTTGTCAATCGATGTTCTAAGTACGTAGTCTAGACAAATGATAAAGAGGTACGGGGCCAGCGTGTCCCCTTGTAGTACTCCTGCTACAATGTCGAAGTATTCTGTGTCTCCATCTGGTGATCGCACTTTTACTTTAGTGTTTCTATAGAGAATCGTTATTGCCGCTACGGTTTCTTTAGGTATGCCGTAGGCTAGTAGGATTTGTTCCATCCTTCCTCTGTGAATGGAATCGAAAGCCTTGGTAAAGTCGACAAATATTAATGTCGCTTGTAGGTTCTTTGCCCGTACACCTTCAAGGATTCTACGGATGGTTAATATTTGTGAGGTCGTAGATCTATTTCTTCGGAAGCCATTTTGGTTTTTTCTAAGTATGTTGTCGATTTTGGGTTCTATGCGGTTTCGTAGTAGGGCATGGTAGATTTTGGCTGCTATGGATGTAAGTGTTATGCCTCGGTAGTTTTTGGCTAATCCGAGGTCCCCCTTTTTAAGGAAGGGGAGTATGCATCCCTTCATCCATCTATCTATCAGATTTTGATTGTATACTGCGTTGTAGTGTCGGAGCAGTATATCGTCGAATTGTCTGGTCTTCCATACTTCCGGGGGAATCTCATCCAGCCCTGCAGCTTTCCTATTTTTAATTTTTCTGAGAACTGAGTCGAGTTCTTCTTGTGTGAACGGTCCTAGTTTAATGTCTAATTGTTTGCTAATTATTCTGGTGATTGGTTCATGTGTTATTTTCGGTGGGTTTCCTAGTAAGGCTATCCTAGATTGTCTTTCTTCCACCGAGTCTCTCATCTTATCTATCTGATTTTAAATGTATTCTGTCTGTTTCTTTATATATATGCCTGCTAATTGATATTGTGCCGTTTTTAGTTTTAAGGCCTTTGTGTTTGTTGGGTTTTTTCGATAGTTTTTGGAGGCTGTTTTCACTAGTGCATGTTTGTCTCTCACCGCTAAAGTTTCCCATGGGACTCTATATTTAGTTTTGAGTTTTGTTGGAATGCATTTCGCTGCTGCCTCGAGGTGTGCATTGACGAAATTTTCATATTTGTCGTTTGGTGTACTTTTTTCCGTCATTTCTTTAAGAAAAAACAAAAACCGGTCACATTAGGATGATAAATTTATTTCCATCCTGTTATGGGTTTTGAAACAAATTTATAATCGTAATGTGACCGGTTTTTGTTTTTTCTTAAAGAAATGATTGCTCTGTAATGTCAGTTACATTGAGCTCTTTACCAGGAAAATTTAAATGTTCACTGTTTAATGTTTTTTTTTTTGTCCTCGTGGAATTTCTCCCAACTCTGGTTTGACTGGACCGAATGATACTTATATATATATATATATATATATATATATCACAGTATTATTTTGAAAGAGTTAAAAACTGAGAAAATATGTTAAGTGTCTATAATCATAATTATTAATAATTTTGAACATAATAATTAATAATTTTAATAGTAACATCTTTCATCTTCCCTTTTTCTAGGATTGTCACGTTGAGACATTAGCTGATGTGCCTTGTGGCCTAATGGTTAAAGCACTGGACTGCGGAGTCGTAGTAAAAGAGTTCGGACTCTAGTCGCGCTATCACGTTCACTTTCGGACAAATACCCTTGGGAATAGGCACGAACCTCAAAGCAATGGGTTAAATAGTATCATTACTGTCTTTCTAGAAGCATGGATTTGGCATTAAATAACCTAAGAAGGTTGGTATGCCATTAAGCAAGAAGATTTTAGTGATGCAAAGCAACTCGAATTAGGAAAAAGAAGAGTAAGAATTGTCAGAATTATCAATAAATGGAAAGTAATTTTGGAATAAGAAGGTGGTTCTTGTATTCAATTGAAATAATAATTACCGGTGCGGAAACCGTAATCGGCAAGTCGAGTTCAAATTGCGTTCACTTCGCACAAATGCTCCCTCCCCTGCAAAGAAAAGGATGAGTTCATATCCTGCAAGCTATGGGTAAAGCTGCTCGTGAAATGGGGTTATCTGGCCTTAGTTTTCTGTCCAAAAGATCGACGAAGTTTCAAAATTTACCTTATTTGCGGATTATATGTATTTACTATGCCTGGTACAAGGACAGATGTATGGGGCTCACATTGTCGGGTTAAACAAAGGGATGCTGAATAAGCAGAATTAACCCTTGCGCTACGGCGATGATTCTATTGTTCACTATGTTTATGTGGGTCATTTTGACAAATTACGAAGAAAAAATGAATGATAAGGAATTTTGTGATACTGATGATGATGATAATGATGATTGGGTTTAGTGGTGTTGTTACAGGTGTTATTGTTGTTGTTGTTGGTGGTGGTGGTGGTGGCGGTGGTGTTATTGTTGTTGTTGGTGGTGTTTAGTGGTGTTGTTACGGGTGTTATTGTTGTGTTGCTGCTGCTGCTGGCGGTGGTGTTATTGTTGTTGTTGGTGGTGTTTAGTGGTGTTGTTACGGGTGTTATTGTTATTGTTGCTGGTGGTGGTGATTAGTGTTGTTGCTATTGGTGTTATTGTTGTTGTTGTTGTTGGTGGTGGAGGTGATGGTTATGATCGAACTAGTGACAGCTATAGCCTTGATAGTGGTGATCGTGATGATGATAGTGTCGATGTTGTTAAAAGTGTTGTTGTTGGTGATAATAGAAGTGATCATGGTGGTGTTTGAGGCGATAGTAATCTTAGTTGTGGTAATGGTGGTGCTGGAAGTGTTATTGTCGTTCTTATCGGTGGTGGTGGTGCTTAATACTGGTGATGATGGCGGTGGTTGTAATAGTAGTGGTGACAGCTATAGTTACGATAGTGGTGGTCGTGATGATGATAGTGATGATGGTGGTGGTTGTTATGGTGTTCATGGCGGTGGTGGAGATGATAGTCATCTTAGTGGTGGTAGTGGTGGTGCCGCATCTGTTGTTGTTGTTGTGGTGGTAACTTTGTTGTTGCTGTTGTTGTTAGTGGTAGAAATGGTGTTAGTGGGGGGGGGTTGTCCCAATGATTACGATATGATTGCTCGCTAAGGGATATTAATTCATCATCAAAAAGAGGAAATTGTTCATGATGATCATGATCCTCAATAGAAGGTGGGAGGAGAGTGTCAAAAATAAAAGAGATTGAAGGGGGGGGAAGAATAGAGAGTAGAAGAGGGAAGCTTTTTAGGAGGAAGGGTAAAAAAAAAAAAAAAAAAAGAAAAGTCTTATCGCCATTGTAAACGACACGAATAAAAGAAAAAAGCTATTTTCTTTTCTTCTTTTTTTTTTCTTTTCAAATTTTCTTTGTAGACTATTCATTAATAATTTTCCTATAATTTTGATTGCCGAGTCTTTCTTTTTCTTTCGGCAGAAAAATGCCTTTTCCCCTTTCTTCGTTAGTCTAACTCGATCTTCAAAACCCAACTCTTTCTCCAGATTGAATTTTTGAGAATTCTTTGAAACCTTGACGAAGAGGCGGGGTAGTTTTTTAAGATTAACGAAACTCTATAAAAATAAAAAGCAAAAAAAAAAAAAAAAAAAAGAAACAATTTGAAAGAAAACTTAAGGGTCCTTTTTCTTTTTTTTTTTTCCTTTCTTTTTCAGTATTCCGTTGTATCTCTTTTTTCTTTAGTTTTTTTTTCTTTTTTTTTTTTTGATATTTGTTAGAAAAGGGAAGAAAACAATCATATTTCTTTTTAAAGCTTCAATATGAAAAAGTCAACGTAGCGTAAATTTTAATAAGAAAGGGCGGGAAAAGCAATTTAAGAAGACAGAAATTAGACACACACACACACACACACACACACACACACACACACACACACACACACACACACACACTAATTCGTGGACGTTCAGTTATATTGTGTATAACAATAAACCCACGCAAAAAAAACTATTACTACACACACATACTGACACGCACCCACACACACACACACACACAAACACACGCGTGAACAAGGACTAACACAGACTAATATATGGACACACATTCATATCGTAAATAACAATACACGCATACAAAACTATAATTACACACACATACGCACACAAAGACTTACACAAATTAATATATAGACACATAGTCATATCGTATAAAGCAATACACACATACAAAAACTATAGCTATACACACACACACAGACTCATACAAACTAATATGTGGACGCACACTTATATTGTATATAACAATACATGCACACAAAAACAATAACCACTGAGAGAGAGAGAGAGAGAGAGAGAGAGAGAAGAGAGATAGAGAAACATGCATTCAAAAACAATAACCACAGAGAGAGAGAGAGAGAGAGAGAGAGAGAGAGAGCACGCATACAAAAATAATAATCACAGAGAGAGAGAGGGGGATAGATAGATAGATAGATAGAGAGAGAGAGAGAGAGAGAGAGAAAACGCTTACAAAAGCTATAACCACACACACACACACACACACACACACACACATTATAAGTACATAGAAATAAAAGGCCTGCCTCGTGACTCAAGAATTTACGTATTTTATAAATGTCTGGGTTCGAATCGAAATAAAAAAAAAAAAAATCCAACATTCCAAAGTGGAATTCTTGGTAGTGGGGAAAATGTTTCAGTTGAGTCCCGACTCTCAAAGGACTTTCATCAGTATTAGCCAATCCATGATATACTAACATTGTCAATGGGGTTTAGAAATACGTTGACTAGATCCCTTGCAGAAAGATAAGACACCCCCACCAAAGAAGACCCCTGCGTATGACATTAAACATCATCTGACAGTTCTGGAGGTCTGCGGAGTGTGGAGTACTCTTTCATTTCTATTACTCCCAAGTCCACTCTAACCCGAGTTGATAGTATCTGTTGGGGTTCCATCAATGGGTCAAGTACATCTGTTTAAAAATTATTTGGTTTATCAATTTTGTTATAGTTTTCCAGTTATGAAGAATTTGTTGATAAATAATACCTAATGATATCCTCTTATGTGATTGCATAATATTCCCCGAGAAATTATAAAATCATGTTTAGCTTAAAAGAATATTAACTTTGGTAAAAAAAAAAAATTGTGTTGTGGCCATTTATATGTCCGTTACTGTATAATGGCGAGTCCTCGTGGTGTAGCGGTTAAAGCACTGGACTACGGAATTGTTGTAAGCGAGTTCGATCTCCAGTCGTGCTATTACGTTCACTTTCGGTCAAATACCCCTGGAAAAGGTATGAATCCCCTTATTCTCCCAGCAATGGTTTAAATAGTACCACAACTGTTTTTCTTGAGGGATGGCTTTGGCATTAAATAACCTACAAAGATTGATATGCCATTAAATAAAGAAACCGAACGGTAACTATATATATTGTCTTCCACAGACTGATTGTTTCGTTGTATTACAACTCTTCAGTGAGGCTAGACACTTAGGACGCTTGAAGCTGGGATCGAAACCTGCCCAACTTTACGTTAAACTTAGTATTAGACCGCTCAGCCAACAAGCGTACCACGTCAGCTAGGGAATTGTAAGGTATCAAAAATTACAACAGCGTTCATTTGTTCACATTCTGTATCTTATTCTATATTACTCTTGATAGTTTAAACCAGATTAAGTATTTGCTGAGTCATGAATACATAAAATCAAAATCCCTAAATTGGCAATATGCTTTAGAAAAACTACAAAATATTCAAAATCTGTCAACGTTCTTGACAGAACATATTGAATAAACTAAAAACAAAAGCCTTATTGGATGTAAAAAAAAAAATATACGAGGAGAATACGATAAGTCTCCAGACTTTTTTCGTATGGGCATATAAAATTGGTGTAGACTCTTGAAAATTCACTATGTTGTTGCTATACATCTTATGAGATGACTGACCAATTTTTATGATTTCAGCTTCAAATGAATAGCTACTGCAGCAATTGGAATACACCCAACTAAAGCCTGATTGTCACAGCTGGTGAATTTCAAAAATAAAATCAGACACTTCAGAAGAACGAAATGCAATAAAATTCTGTTTTAAACTTGGAGAAAATGCCACCGAAACGTATGGAATGCTTAAGACTGCTTTTGGAGTATCTTGCATAAATCGAGCATCAGTTTTTGCGTGGTATAAGAGATTCAAGGAAGCCAGGGAGTCTGTGAGGGATGATGAGAGGTGTGGGAGGAGTAAGGAAGTCAGAACACCAGAGTTGATTGGCCAAAGGTTTAGGGTAAAGTTTTTAAGGGAGTTCAGGAAGAGATTCCGTCCGAAGAGACCAGCACATTTCAAATTGGGTCAGTGGCATTTCCACCAGGACAATGCACCAGTCCACAACTCCATCCTTGTCACAGACTATTTAACCAAGATGGGCATCAACACAGTTCCTCACCCTCCGTATAGTCCAGATCATGCTCCCTGTGACTTTTGTTTATTCCCTAAGCTCACAGGCTGTCGTTATGAGACAAGTGAGGAGCTGAAAGAGGCTGTGACAAAGGTCATTGAGACACTCACACAAGATGACTTCCATGGGGCCTTCGAGTAGTTGTTGGAACGGTACAACAAGTGCATTGTAGCCGGGGGAGATTACTTCGAAGAGGACTAGAGTTTCATGTGTGTACTATCAATGAAAGTGCCCATACAAAAAAAAAACGCCTGGAAACTTATCGTATGCACCTCGTAACATCTCGATTTTAGCCTGAAAAATGACCAATAATTGTAGGAAAAACTTCGGAAAAAGTTCATAAAAAATTGAATATGATTTTTAATGAAACATGCTAAATAGAATGACTGCTGTCTAAATTTTTTTCATTACATTTATTTCACCATAGATGATAAGGGTAAACAAATACGTAGTTTCGAAACTGTTGGACAGCGGCCTCGATGTAAAGTCCAATCCCACAATTAGGAATTAATATCTTGGGGAAAGGTATGACATCACCCCTTATCTCTCGAACTATAGATTAAATACAAGGGCGAGTCCAAAAGTAATGCCTTTTTTTAAGTTCAGGAATAATTACCGACCCAGGAACAAGTATTATACAACAAAATGAAGCTGATCCTCAATGGATCACATCCATACTTCTCAACATGGTCACTGTTTCTCTCAATCGCAATGTTCCACCTTTGAATGAGAGCATGTATCCCTGCTTCATAAAATTCTGTTGACAGTTTTTTGAGCCTCGGTTGTATATTGATCAACGACCCGGCCGGGCTGTCAAAATAGGAAATGCACCTATGTAAATAACAGGTGCATCCGGTCGAGGAATAGCAGAGTGTAGCCTTGACCGTGGATGGGTTATATGAGTGCAATTTGTGACGCCCATAAGAAGACGGTTGGCGTTGAACTATTATATAACTCGGAGAAAACAGGAAGTCAGGCAGTTTAGAGACCAGACCAGTTGGAGACAAGATGCGGTAGAGAAAGTCAGCACCCAGCAGATAGAGCCCTCAGGCCCCCGATTGAGAGTTTGGAAACCAGAAGAGTTAGAGGTAAGATGCGATAGAGAAAACCAGCACCCAGAGAGGCTGGGCCCGAGGTCCCCGGTTGAGCAGCCCGGGAGAACGGGAAAGAAACGCTGATGGCCATAAGGGTGGGGGTCAATATGTTGCAGTTCTGTTCGGTCTCCAACTCCCTCTCACACACAACCCTTTCAGGAACGTGAAAGGTATATTTTTCTAAGAACTGTGTCGCTCGTTTTTATTGTGTCGTTGTTATGATTCTGCATGCATATGTAGATGTATATGTATTATGTGTTTGTATTGTTGGTCATGGTTGTGACTATACAACACCTCTTCATCCCAGCAATTTTCACTTCTTCGTCACTGACATAATAATTATCCTCTCTTCAGCCCCATAAAAAAAGGTTTAAGAGACAAACATGATGACGGTGACGAGGAAGTGAAAACTGAAGTGATAAAGGCGATTATAAAGCCAGAAACGCATCGAAGCAAAAATAAATTAAAAATTTCCTGAAATCAAATTCCCCTGCGGCTTACCAATTTATTTTATTTTACTTTTCATATATATAAGGTTATTAAGGAATGTGCCCGTGGTGTAATGGTTATCGTCGTAGGAAAGGGACACGGCGACACGAGTTCAAATCCTGGACGAGACTGATTGCATTTCACATAGCACTAATACACTTGGGAAAGGTATGAATCCAATTATTCTCCCTCCAACTAATAGTAGGGTAGACTAGGTTCTTCAGCCTTGGTGAGGCAACTAGTCTAGGAGAAGGAATACTCTGAATTCACACCTGTTAAACTCCGCTTAAAAATTGACCTTGCGTCATATCCTGCCCGAGCGGAGGGGTTGATAAATATGATTAAGGAATGTTGTACTTCCCTAAATTATCATTAAATCTGGAGTTTTAAGTTGAAATGTATTTAGAATTTAAAAATTAAAAAAATCTAATTTACTATAATTCCAACCTGGAATAAAACCTAAAAACCGGGAGTGGGCGAAATGGGGTGGAAACTCTTCACCTCTCTTCTACCCCCTCCCACCCTTCTATCCTGTGTCTATTCTGAATTATCTTATCCATTACATCTGAAGAAGTCCTTTTATTTTTGGTGTTATTGATTTATATCAATACCCATAACAGGATGGAAATAAATTTATAATCGTAATGTGACCGGTTTTTGTTTTTCTCAAAGAAATTCTTGCTCTGTGATGTCAGTTACATTGAGCTCTTTACCAGGAAAATTTAAATGTTCATAATTGAATGATTTTTTGTCCTGGTGGAATTATTCCCGACTCCGGTTTAACTGGACCGAATAATATATATATATATATATATATATATATATATATAATATTTTACTCTTTGTGAGTTTCTCACACCGGCGTTTGCTGTGGTCTTTCACTGGAGTCTGAGTGACAGTAAGTCTCCTCGGGTTTCCAGGACTTTTCTAAGTATTCTGACAGATCTTACTAATGGTGTAGTCTGGATGGTTTCAATTCCCAATTCTTCCATTCCCATCTTCAAGCCCTTAAGAACCGTTTCAAGTACTCCAGCTATTATTGGTATCACCGCCATCCTAATGTTCCAAAGCTTTTTTTAGTTCTCTGACAAGGTCCAGATATTTGTTTATCCTTTCGCTTTCTTTTATTTTCACTTGGCGGTCTACGGGTACGGCAAAATCTACAAGTCGACAAATTCTTTTTATTTTTGAATTATCATGATGTGTGATCGTCTGGCCGGGATTAGGTGATCCATTTGTATCCCAAAATCCCAGACGATTTAAAGTTTCCCTTTCTCTTTGAAGGATTCTAGTTTATTCATGTACCATTTGCTTGTCGGGCCAAATTTCAATCTCTTGCACCATTCCCAGGGAATTTGCAACATTCACTTAAAATATGATAAACATTTCATCTCTTTCTCAACAAACGTACACTTGCTAATCTATTGCATGATATCAATTTTCGTTTTAATATAATTAGTCCTTATGGCGTTGTTTTGTGTTGCTATTAGAAGAGATTCAGTTTCTCTCTTGAGGTTTCCTTTTTGTAGCCGTTTTCATTTCTTCTTGTGTGCACTCTCACAAGTTTGTCGCTTGAAATATCCGTACAGTTGTTTTTCTTCCCATTTCTGTTTTCTAGTTTTTTGTTGTTTTTTTTTTTGTCTGGTCTTATGCAATCACTACCTTTACTGGCTACTATTATTAGTCCTTTCTTTGCTCTTTTTGATATAGTCTTCGAGTTATTGTATTGATACATCTACGCAATCTTCACTCCTGACGAGTCCTCTTCCTTCTTCTTTTCTTGACACATACAGTCTATGTCATCTCCTGAATGTAAGTCCTTGTCTATTATCATCAACTTTCTTGTTCTTTGGTCCATTTATTTGAGTTTTTCCTTTGTCTATCTTAAGAATCGTCCCGAATACCTAACAAGTGGAAAAGCCTTGGTGTTAATCTCTTCGATTGATTTCCAGAAGGTTCGTTTGCCCAATCGGCTGGGGCTGTAGAAGACACTGACTGCATATCTGGAGAGAGGTGAGACTTTTCCAACGAGTGGCCTATGGCCCAGTCTGCTGGGGCTGTAGAATACACCGACTGATTCTCTGCAAAGTGGTAAGACTCCGCCAACGAGTGTCCTGGATATGACACAAAACAATCTGAAAGTGAGATTCCAGTAATTCTGGAGCTTTGGGGAAGGTGGAGTATCCCTTCATTGCCATCGCTCCCAGGTCCACTCTGACCCGGAGTGGTAACACCTTATAGAGTCCTATATGGGTCAAATAGAACTAAACTGTGTACTAAAGTGATTTTTTAACTGGTTTTTAAAAAATAGAACTGTTTATATGTATAAAAATGGATTTGGCATTAAATAACCTACAATGGTTGATGTGCCATAAAAACAAACCCAACCAACCAATAATCAAAAGCTTTGTTCTTCAGAGGTACTCTTTTTTTTCTTTTTTTTTTCTTTTATCTCTGCTTGTTTGGTAATTTGTTCCAAAATATATTACTATATTGGTATTGTAAATCGTTCACGAATGGTCCGGGAGACATGGGTTCAATCCCAGGTCACGTCATACCGAAGACTTTAGAAATGGTACTTGATACCTACTTGCTTAACACTCAGCAATATAAGTTACGTATCAAGGGTAAAGTGAAGCAATCCTGGGAAAAGAGTAGCGCCCTCCCCTCCACCTTGGTGTTGTAGCAATTGAAAAGGGAGCCTTCTGGTCGCCCTCAACTACGGTCGCCAACCTTAGATACTTATGTTAAATCGAGAGTGAAGTGCAAGGTGACAATACTTCTTGCGTATGGAAATATGAACTCCTTCTTTCGAAACGTCATGATGGCTGTGTGTGTCTGTGTGTGTGTGAGAGAGAGAGAGAGAGAGAGAGAGAGAGAGAGAGAGAGATAGGCTGCTATCATTGACATCACATGGAGACAAATATATTCAGAGCCTTGCTTCTTCTTGCTTCTTTGACAGGAGCTTGATTCAGAGTGGTTCTCAGCCCGGGTGCCACCGGCCTCGCAAGCTGACGGGACTATTCCGCTGACTGTTCTTGACTGACTGCCGAGGTCGAGAAACTTATTTTCTGACATCCACACATTTTCCTTCCGGTGATATTCCCTTAATTCATTTCTGCTGTCTTTTGCTCTCCTTAAGAAACAGCTGCACATGCTGTTCACGAAATCCACACTAACCGGCTGTCAAAGGTCAAAACATAATATTAGCCGAAAAATGAAATTCTAAATACTTTTAGTTTTTGAAATCTTCATCAACGATAAATTTCCAGATTGAAAATTATTTAAAATATTTTCTATAATTAGAAACCCCTTAATTATTTAAAAAGTTTTAATTAGAACAACTCTAATTCTTCTCTTTGGTAAAGTATTGATTCCTAATTCATTTAATCTCTCCTTGTAACTGCAATCTTTTATTCATTTTATAAGTTTTGTCACTCTCCTTAGTATGACCTTCGATCGTAATATCAAGCTCGAATTTCGACTCCTGAGTTTAGACCTTGTTACGTTTTCATACATTCTAAAAACATTTGCCTCCCTTGAAATAAAATTTCTCCTCCTCCTGTCAATCATTCCCTCGATACTATAGACAAAATTGAATTATCAGCTTTAAGTGCATCATCAAAGTGAACTCCTAGATGAACTTCCTAATTTTTTTTTCTATTTTCCTGTTGTTTAATTTATATTCAATTATAATGTTTTGGAAATTCAATATGGAGTAATTTGCCCTATCGGTTGGGGCTGTAGAATACACCGACTGCTTCTCTGCAGAGGGGTAAGAACCCCCCCAAAGAGTATCCTGGATATGACACTTAACAATCTGATGGTGAGGTTCCAGCAATGCTGGAGCTTTGGGGAATGTGGAGTACCCCTTCATTGCCATCGCTCCCAGATCCACTCTAGCCCGGAGTAGTAGCACCTGATAAGGGTCCTATCTATGGGTTAAATAGAACTAAACCATGCTTCTTTCACTATACTGATTTTTGCATTAAAACTACGTATTTATGCTAAACTGAATTGTTTAAAATAGAACAGTTTTGACATTGGAACTGCGTACTAGTGCTGAACTGAATTGCTCGAAATAGAACTGTTTTTGACGTCTAAACTGTGTACTTGTGCTGAACTTAATTATCTGAAATAAAACTTTTTGACATTTAACTCTGTGTATTGCCCAGTCGGCTGGGAATGTAGAATACAATGATTGCTTCTCTGCAGAGGGGTAAGACCCCCCCCCCTAATGAGTGTCCTGGATATGACACTAAACAATCTGATGGTGAGGTTCCAGCAGTGCTGGAGCTTTGGGGAATGCAGAGTACCCCTTCATTGCCATTGCTCCTAGGTCCACTCTAGCCCGGAGTAGTAGCACCTGATAGGGCCCTATCTATGGGTTAAATAGAACTAACAGCATACTTTTGCTAAACTGAATTGTTTGAGTAAACTGAATAGCTTGAAATAGAAATGTTTTTGACAATTAAACCGTACTTACATTTAAACTGCGTGCTTATGCTTAACTGAATTATTTGAAATAGAATTGTTTTTTGACATTAAAACTGTATTTACACTTAACTGAATTGTTACATATAACTGCTTGAATAGTTTGAAATGGAAATATTTTTGACAATTAAACTGTGTACTTATGCTAAACTGAATTGTTTTAAATAGAACAGATCATTTACATAAAAATGGATTTGGCGTTAAATAACCTACAAAGGTTGATATGCCATAAAACCCAACAAACCAAACCAAACCAATATGGAGTAATTTAGTTTATTCTAAATCAAATTTCAATTTCAATATTTACTATTTTTAAAGAAATACCAACGTTTTTCATTTTCATAATTAAATGATAATGAGATCCGTATCAAATGCTTTGCATCTCGGGTGGTGTAATGGTTAGCAAGGTAGACTTGCAAACCTACACGAGTGAGTTCGATTCTCATTGGGTGCCCCATTCATGCGGCCTTGTGCTACATCGAAGCAAAAAGCTTAGTAAATTAACACCGTATCAAATGCTTTGCTAAAATCCAAATATTTAATATCCGTATTAACATCTTCCATCAAATAATCATTTGTAATGTCAATACTTTTTCAAAATAACGTTGATTTATCATTGTAATTTAATTTACGAAGCTCTTTACTTCGTTGTGGCACAAGGCCGAATGAATGAGGCACCCAATGAGACTCGAACTCACTCGTGCAGGTTTGCTAGTCAAGGTTGCTAACCATTACACCACCATCTCCACTCTAGAAGGAACCCCTCTTAAACTAGTAGACAAATTCACTTACCTAGGAAGCAGCGTCGAATCAACCGAAAAGGACATCGAAACGAGGTTAACGAAAGCATGGACAGCTATCAATAGGCTATCGATTATATGGAAATCAGACCTAACCGATAAAATGAAACGCGGTTTCTTCCAGGCAGCGGTCACATCGATACTGCTATACGGGTGCACTACATGGACGCTAACAAAACGGCTGGAGAAGAAGCTAGACAGCAATTACACAAGAATGCTGCGTACAATCTTGAACAAGTCCTGGCGGCAACACCCCACAAGACACCAACTGTACGGCCACCTGCCTCCTATCACGAAAACTATTCAAGTTAGACGAACCAGACATGCAGGACACTGCTGGAGAAGCAGGGACGAACTCATAAGAGATGTACTCTTATGGACCCCCACACATGGCCGTGCAAAAGCAGGACGACCAGCACGAACATGCATTCAGCAGCTATGTGAGGATACGGTATGTTGTCCTGAAGACCTGTCTCGTGCGATGAACGATAGGGAGGAGTGGCGAGAGAGGGTCAGGGATATCCGTGCTACCAGCGCGACATGATGATGATGATGACACCACCAAAGGTACCCTTGTTGATTTATCATTGACAAAACCATGTTGATTACAATTTATATCCTCCCCTATAGAATATATAATATAATTTCCAATTAATTTTTCAAAAATTTTGCCTATAATATATGTCAGAGAAACTGGCCGGTAATTACTTTTTCAATGTTTGTTTGGTCTCGGTGTTTTATGGCATATCAACCTTTATAGGTCATTTAATGCCAAATTTATTCTCCTAGAAGAACAGTAGTGGCACTATTTAACCCATAGCTGGGAGGATAAGGGGGTTCATACCTTTCTCAAGGGTATTTGCCCGAAAGTGAACGTAATTGCGCGACTTGAGAACGAACTCGCATATTACGACTCCGCAGTCCATCGCTTTAACCATTACACCACGAGGACACCCCCTACTTTTTCAATGTATCCAAACTTTTTTTATATAGCGGTATTACGATTACTGTTTGCAAAATATATGGAAACATTTCTGGGCACCTCTGGTGGTGTAACGGTTAGCAAGCTAGACAAGCAAACCTACACGAGTGAGTTCGAGTCTGATTGGGCGCCCCATTCATTCGGCCTTGTGCCATATCGAAGCAATGAGCTTCGTAAATTACTAAGTAGTGATTCCTGGGCACCTCTGGTGGTGTAACGGTTAGCAAGCTAGTCTAGCAAACCTACACGAGTGAGTTCGAGTCTCATTGGGCGCCCCATTCATTCGGCCTTGTGCCACATCGAAGCAAAGAACTTTGTAAATGACTATATATGGAAACAATTCTGGGCACCTCTAGTGGTGTAACGGTTAGCAAACCTACACGAGTGAGTTCGAGTCTCATTGGGCGCCCCATTCATTCGGCTTTGTGCCATATCGAAGCAATGAGCTTCGTAAATTACTAAGTAGTGAATCCTGGGCACCTCTGGTGGTGTAACGGTTAGCAAGCTAGTCTAGCAAACCTACACGAGTGAGTTCGAGTCTCATTGGGCGCCCCTTTCATTCGGCCTTGTGCCACATCGAAGCAAAGAACTTTGTAAATGACTATATATGGTAACAATTCTGGGCACCTCTAGTGGTGTAACGGTTAGCAAGCTAGACAAGCAAACCTACACGAGTGAGTTCGAGTCTCATTGGGCGCCCCATTCATTCGGCCTTGTTCCATATCGAATCAATGAGCTTCGTAAATTACAGTATGGAATCATTTCTGGGCGCCTCAGGTGGTGTAACGGTTAGCAAGCTAGACGAGCAAACCTATACTTGTGAGTTCGAGTCTCATTGGGCACCCCATTCAAACGGCCTTGTGCCACAGCTTTGTAAATTACTCTATGGAATCATTTCTTATTCTTTGCATTTCTCAAACAATATACAAATTGCATAAATAAATATTCCATTTGACGTCATGTATTTTCATATCTTGGGAAGTTTTTCATCAGATTTCATATTTTTACCACTATCCAACTAAGATCATAATTGTTTTATCTCTTTTTTTTTTTTTGTTCATCCATAATTTTTTTTTTTTTGTATCCTCCACCAAACATCTTTCTTGTAGTAGAACAAACTCCAAAGAATAAACAGATTGTAAAAATCTTGTTAGTACACCTGCTGTTTCAACTAGTTGGTTGATGATTCACATTTCCAGTCATTTTTATTTCTACAGTACTAATATTCTTTTAATATTATTAATTCGAGTTAAAGGGAATATTTTTTAAAAGACCACCCCCCTTCCACAAAAAAAACAAAAAAAAAACAGTTTAGCAATACACAATTGAAATAGTGCGTCCCGTCGGAATGAAATACGGTAGAGTTTGGTAATAAATAATTACTAACAATATCCGTTTTTGATTGCACAATGTTACACTATGAATAATAAGATTCATGTATCATTGAATTTGAAGAAAAATAATTTCTTATGAAAGTTCTTGTGAGTGTATATATTTATAGGCGATACTACACACACACACACACACATACACAAATATATTTTGGCCCGTCGGCTGGGGCTGTAGAATACACTGACTGCACCTCTGCCGAAGGAAAATACCACCCACCCACGAGTGTCCTGGTTATGACACTAAACAATCTGATGGTGAGGTTCCAGTAATGCTGGAGCTTTGTTGGATGCGGAGTACCCCTTTATTGCCATCTCTCCCTGGTCCACTCTGGCTCGGAGTGGTAGCACCAGATAAAGGTCCTATCAATGGATTAAGTAGAACTAAAAGCATACTTATGCTAAACTGAATTGTTTGACTAAACTGAATTGCTTGAAATAGAAACGTTTTTGACAATTAAACCGTACTTATATTTAAACTACGTGCTTATGCTAAACTGAATTATTTGAAATGTAACTGTTTTTTGACATTGAAACTGTATTTATACTAAACTGATAGTTTAATAAAGAACTTCTTTGACATTTAACTATGTGTAAACAAAATCTGTAGATATACTTAGCTGAATTAGAACTGGTTGATTAAACTTAATAGCTTGAAATAGAAATGTTTTTCACAATTAAAGTGTACTTACAAATAAACTGCGTACTTATGCTAAACTGAATTGTTTGAAATAGAACTATTTTCAAAAAAATGGATTTGGCCGTAAATAACCTACAAAGGTTGATATGCAATTAAACCAAAACAACCAACCAACAAATATATATTTGTTCAGTGTTATAACTACTTTATATTTATTCTTGAACAACAACTGCAGGTGCTGCGCATGTAGAACCGTTACCATCACGTCCCCGGAAGCTGGCCTTTTGTCTGCCTATTATCAGCTAAGGGTCCCCGACAAAAATGTAATCCTTAGCCATATCTCAGCGCAAAACCGACATGAATGACAAACAAAGGAATCGGGTCGGATCAAAAAAACGAAAGCCAGGTCATTATTTATGTATCAGCTGTTTGGCTACCGTAAAGAAAAGCGGTTTATTACACTCTGCAATCGACCATAATAAACTGCTGAAGCGAAAACTAGGTGGGCGCCTATATCAATAAATGAATCTGAAAGACTATTCAGATTTAATCCGAGGAGTGTATGAATATTTAATTATTTATTCGATCTCAAAACGAAGTCTGTACATGGTCAGGGATAATCTCAGAGAGCTTGACAAGAGAGGATTGCAAAAGGGTTCACTGTTTACTTTTAACCTAATTCATTCTGATCTATCTATCGATAAAGCTACCTATTTATCTCTTTCTCACGATATATATATATATATATATATATATATATATATATATATCTGTGTGTGTGTGTGTGTGTGTGTGTGTGTTCCCTCATTCTTACTCCATACGCATATATATATGTTCCCCCTTTCTTACTCCACACACACACACACACACATATTAGGGGTTGAACAAAATAATGGAAACACCTGGAAATTTCAAATAAATTTAATTTTATATGGTTTTCTAATTGAAACCCTCCCTGGAAATCTGCTTTTGTGCTGCTCCCTTCTTACAGTTTTTGAGCAAACTGGCTTCTCGAGATGATCATTAAGCTCTGTTGTAATTTTCGGAGCTGTATTCTTGTGATCCTTCCTAACAATCCACGTAAGAGTCCGACGATCCCAATCAGACAGCTTTCGCTTTCTTCCAGAGTTTTGCTTCAGTGAGGAGGTTTTTTCTTTTTTCTCAAATGTTGTCATTACTTTTGAGACAGTACTCCTTGCTACACAAAATAATTCAGTGGTTTTTGTTACACTAACGCCTGCCATACGAGCAGCAACAATTTGACATCTTTTAAAGTCTGATAGATCTGCAATTTTAATGAATTGTGACTAATTTCCTCTGATGATATCTGAGAAAAAGCAACAACTTTAGTAAAATAAGACGAGAAAAATTAATAATAAATCAAAAAGCTTAAAAATAACAAACGTTTGATGTTCCCATTATTTTGTCCAAATCCTGTATATGGAAGTAAATAACGGAAAAGAATCCGATAGTATGGAGAAAAATTGAAAAACAAAGTAATCCAATGTGATGAATTTATTGTGAAAGAAAGTCGACGCTATAACGTTTCGGTTTTAATAAACCATCATCAGGACTTTAAAAATGATGATACGAAGTGTTGTTTGATCAGTGATAGATGTTTAATAAAATACAAAAACAAGGGAGGAAATTATATATACAAAGAAAGAACATATGACCATTCAATTATTTAATCATTTAATGACGTGATTGTGTAAGGCAATGATTTAAAACAAATGGAACTATCAAGAGATACAACAGATTAGAAGAAGAAGAAGAAGAAGAAGAAGAAGAAGAAGAGTGAGAGAAAAGGGGAAGAAAGGAAAGAAGAGAGAGAGAAAGAGAGAAAGGATGTAAAGAAAAAGAATTGAGGGATAGAAAAAGGGAAGAAAAAGAAGTAGAACAAATGAACACATCATAAGTAGCAAGGACGAGCTCATAAGCGATGTACTCCTGTGGACCCCCACACATGGATGTGCAAGAGTGGGACGACCAGCACGAACCTACATACAGCAGCTGTGTGAGGACACGGGATGTAACCCTGAAGACCTGCCGGAGGCGATGAATGATAGGGAGAAATGGCGAGAGACGGTCAGGGATGTCCGCGCAGGCGGCGCGACATGATGATGAAAACATAAAAACCAACCGCTTACAAATTGATATGTCAATGAATGAAAATGTAGAAAACAGTAGCAGCGATAGAAAAATGGGTGAAGGTTTAAAAAAATGGATGTAGCTGTGTTATTGATTCATATCAATACCCATAACAGGATGGAAATAAATTTATAATCCTAATGTGACAGGTTTTTGTTTTTCTGAAAGAAATTATTGCTTTGCGATGTCAGTTACATTGAGCTCTTTATCATAATTGAATATTTTTTGTCCTGACGGAATTGTTCCCGACTCCGGTTTAACTGGACCGAATAATATATATATATATATATATATATATATATATATCCCAAAGAGAGGGTAAAAGAATCGGAAAGATTGTGAGATTGTGAGATTGTATGTTTGTACGTAAAATACACTGAACTAAAAACAAGTGAATAAAGTATAATGGATTGGTGATGTGTAAAAATATCTATGGAAAATAATTAATCAAAGGTTGACTATATTGAAGCTATTCAAGGCAAGTTTTCCTAAAAGAAGTAAATTTAAAAAAAAACAAAAACGGTTGAGTACTGAAAGAGGGGGAAAAGCGAAATTGCACCGGCTTTAAAAATGTGTCTCATAGGTTTGAATTCAGATTTTTTCCTTCCCCTAGACTAGCTGCCTCACTAAGGCTGAAGAACCTAGTCTGCCCTACTATTTACCCATAGCTAGAGGAAGAATAATTGGATTCATATCTTTCCCAAGAGTATTAGTGCTATGTGAAACGCAATCAGTCTCGTCCAGGATTTGAACTCGTGTCACCGTGTCCATTTCCTACGACGATAACCATTACACCACGGGCACGAGGGGGGGACTTTGACATTATAGTAAGCGAGTTCGAACTCCAGTCACGCTATTATGTTCACTTTCAGACAAATATTGAGAAAAAGAATGAACTCCCTTATTCTTTACCCACATATATCAGGGTTAAATAGTACCACGACTGTCCTTCTACAGGTATGGCTTTGGCATTAGATAACCCAAAGTGGTTGATATGCCATGAAAGAAAGAATTCAAAACAAATGCAGCCCAGAGAATTAATTTTCTTTTTTTATTTATTGCACACTTTTTGTCCTCATCTTGGTAGTTTTTGTGTTGTTTCTTCTTTCACTACGTTTCACCTGAAGAAGGCCAGAGGTGAAATTTGACCGAAACGTAGTGAAAGAAGAAACAACACAAAAACTACCAAGATGAGGACAAAAAGCCCGCAATAAATTTTTAAAAAATCAATTCTCAGATTAAGAAGCCTAATCTCAAAATGATTCCAATTAAAGACAAATGCAGCCCAGTTGGCTGGAGCTGTAGAATACACCGACTGCATCTCTGCAGAGGGTAAGACTCCAGCCTCCGCGCAACGTGCGTACTGGATATGACTCTAAACAGCCTAACGGAAAGGCTCCAGTAATGCCGGAGCTTTGGAGAATATGGAGTACCCCTACAATGCCATTGCTCCTACGTTCACTCTGGCTCGAAGTGGTTGTACTGTAGAATAACAATAACACATAGCTCCGTAAATCGTCCAGCTGGCAAACAACAATAAAGCAGGTAGTAACTCAGTGCTGTCTTCCTTACAATGCTAAACTGAAGCTGGTTTATATAATAAAATACTTTCACTTACTTACAAGCAGCCAATCACGATCTATGCAATGGAATAGCCCACTTGTGCACAATGGGATGCCCCAAGGCACTATAAATAGCTCCCGTTCCTCAATCGGAATTGGAGTTTCCTGTCTTTACGACTGATTGCCTTTAGCTAACACGATTAATTACTTTCGGCTATCGCCACTAATTGCCCTACGCAACCTGACAAATCCTACATTTGTACCATATAGAGTCCTATCGTTGGGTCAAATAGAACTGTTTGGCATTGAAACTGTGCAAACAAACGACATGCTAAATTGAATTGTTTGAAATAGAACTTTTTGATCATATAACTGTGTGTAAACAAATGACTGATATCTAATTGAATTGTTAGAGATATATAGCAATACTTGGAACCATTTAAAGCTGTACCAATTAAAATATTTTTGTGGAATACTTTAAATAATTTGACTGTATGCTAATAAATGAATAATGTTATATAGAATAATTATATAGAATAATTAGTGTTAGATAGCAATACTTGTAACCACTTCACTGTGTGCAAACAAATGATTAATGTTGAAAAGTATTATTAGTGTAATATAGAAATTATTTAAACCATTGAACTGTGTTGAAATAATAGTAATACTAGTGTGCAAACAAATTATTTCTAATTGATTTAAAAATGAAATTACCTACAAACTATTCACTTAGAAATGATATATGTATATCCATTGAGAAGTGTAAAAACGAATGAATAACAATAAATGATATTCGTTTTTTTTTGTTTTTTTTTTTAAATACTTGAAACCATCTGTGTGCAAAACAATGAGCTCAGACTTGTTTTAAAATGGTACCGACAAAATATTTTAGCTAATCATAAATTTGAGACCGGGGTTCAATCCCAGGTTGATTCGTACCAAAGACTCAAAAAATGGTACTTGATGCCGCATTGCTTAACACTCAGAATTATAAGGTGAGGATTAAGGGCAAAGTGGAGCAATCCAGGGAATGGAGTTGCGCCCTCTCCTACACCTCGGTGTAGTAGCTATTGAAAAGGGAGTTTTAGGGTCACCCTCGACTAAGGTCGCCAACTTTACTGACTTATAAAGAAGATATGGGATTGAATATCCTACAGTGGTTGATATGCCATTAAACAAAACCAGACCAAACAAAAATACTAAATGTTAGGTTTTTCATTATGATTGATAATTAATTTAGCTTAATAATAAGTTGGTGACCTTAGTCGAGGGCGACCAGAAGGCTCCCTTTTCAATAGCTACAATACCGAGGTGTAGGGGAGGGCGCTACTCCATTCCCTAGATTGCTCCACTTTAACCTTGATTCTCACCTTATAATGCTGAGTATTAAGCAAGGCGGCATCAAGTACCATTTTTTAAAGTCTTTCGTATGACTCGACCTGGAATTGAACTCCAGTCTCCCGGACCTTTGGCGAACACTAATATATGCTCATAATCTTTGGCTTATCTTCATATACATCCCTCCAAGATACAACTTATTTGAAGTGTTTATTGGGTCTACCTTGAGTACCATGCTTCTTAGGAGCTCTCGCCACTGGTTTTCAGTATGGTTTATCATATAGAAATAAAGAGAGTAAACGAAAATGGCACACCTCCAGATAATATATATAGAGATACCGTCCTGTTATAGTGGAGTCGTTTCTGGAGATCTTGGAACATCATCTGAATAAACTCATACTACTTATCCTTAGTGCGCCCAACCCTGCTTTTTTTCTTTTGTCCCATTAGATTAGGAACCCTTTCCCATATAGGGTTGGACCGAATTGTTTTCGGTGTTTTTCGGGCACCGGAAAACAGTCGGCCTCCATATCTTAGAAATAGGGATAGGAGGGCAACCAACGGGGAATTTTTCTTTCGTTTCCCATTTTCTTTCGTTTTTTTTTCTCCCATCCCCATCACATCTTCGTAAATAAAAACCATAATCGTAAATAAAATCATACATTTTCATTCGGGGTTTTTAAGTAGGTCTTTTTCCACAGAGCAAGAGTGGTATTTTGGTGGTTGCAGCGAGCATGGTGAAGGATGATTGCCTATATACTGTACTGTTTAATGGGTTGGCGAATATGGCTAGCTAGGACTCCTTAGAAAATATAGAAACGCATGACCGTTCCCCCTACTAAAAAAACCCCAAAAAACCATAGAGCCGTGCTCACCATTTGTAAAAATGGAAATAAAGGAGTTGTTTAAGAGGTGGACAGTCAGAGGACTTCTTTGAGAGACGGAGTTCAGCGAGAGAGAGAGAGAGAGAGAGAGAGAGAGAGAGAGAGAGAGAGAGAGAAAGACTTCAGTAATAGCTTGGCCGGTACACTCTTGGTTCGAAGCGCTTCTGTTATTGTTCTAGATAAGACGGCGGTGTTACGGATCGCGACAATCTTTCGCTTGTCTTATTTTCTGTTTAATGTCTTTAGTTCGGTTGGAATTGAATATTCATCCTTTTATCAAGTTGTCTGTTAATTGTTTCTTCGTTTTATGCACATATGAGCGTTACAAAAACCTGATTGTAAGTTTATTTATTTACAGTTATATCTATTTGCAGTAATTCAATTTTAAGGTTTGTGTTCCAGGGTTCATTTTTATACCTTCTTTTAGATTTTATCAGGACATCTCTTCTTTTCCCAATTGCAGTTATTCTCAACATTTTTTTTTATACCTATGGACCTTTTTGATTCCTTTTTATATTCTAGAGGGCCCCCATATTCATTCGATATTTGAAAAATTCTTATTATTTGGAATTTTGTAAAAAAAAATTGATAGATTATTTTGTGTATATCGGGCAATTGGCATAATGTTTACAAAGTTCGCCAATGGTCCGGGAGACTGGGGTTCAATCCCAGATCGAGTCAAAGACTCAAAAAAAAAAAGGTACTTGATACCGCCTTGGTTAACACTCAGTATTATAAGGTACGCATCAGGGGTAAAGTGGAGCAATCCAGGGAATGGAGTTGCGCCCTCTCCTACAAGTCGGTGTAGTAGCTATTGAAAAGGGAGCCTTCTGGTCACCCTCGACTAAGGCCGCCAACTTTACTTACTATTTTATGT
Organism: Sepioteuthis lessoniana; assembly: GCA_963585895.1. Classification (NCBI taxonomy): domain Eukaryota; kingdom Metazoa; phylum Mollusca; class Cephalopoda; order Myopsida; family Loliginidae; genus Sepioteuthis; species Sepioteuthis lessoniana. Next base: position 9,265,712 of record OY757932.1, read on the forward strand.
ATTGTAAAAGTATAACTTATTACGCAAAAACTTCAACAGCCAAATTAATTCTATGAAAAAAATAAATGTATCACAATATATGCAAAATATTTGTTGCTGATCATTTTTTAAAAGGCGTATTAACAGCTCTTTATCTGCCTATAATGGGCGGAGAACCATTAGTAGTACAAGGCATTATATCTTTGAGTGGAATATTTTTCTTGAAAAAATTCTTTGAAAATTCATTTGTCTTTAGTGTGTATTTTCAGACTTCTAGTGAAAAGAAATTCTTTGAAAAGTAACGTCAGAACAATTATGGAAAAAGGCTGTTGGACTTGAGTTGGTTACAGCATATCAACCATTGTACGTTATTTAAGGCCAAATTCATTTTTATACAAATTCGGTTTAGAATAAGTGTTGTATCGTATTAAGGAAAAGATACACAGTGAAATAGAGTTAATTATTTATTAACTGAAGTGGTACAGTCCGACAAGTATTATAAGTCTCGCGCTGTTGGTGTTACGTCCGAAGTTGGTCTACTACTGACCGACGTCCTTTCAGAGCCGTCTCCCTGCTTCTCTTTCTGCTTCTTCTTCTCCGTACTTCAGAAACACGGTCTCTTTTATACTTCCATGATACCGGAAGTCACGTGGTACGAGCCACTATACAGTAATAAGTACGTAGTTTAAATGTCAAAACAATTCTCTTTCAAACAATTCAGTTTAGCATAAGTACATTTTTTTTTGTTTGCAGACAGTTAAATGTAAAAAACAATTCTATTACAAAGTTAAATGTTTTCTACTCGACCCATAGATAGGTGCTACTTCTCCGGGCCAGAGTGGACATGGGAGCAATAGCAATGAAGGGGTACTCCGCATTCCCCAAACCTCCAATATTACTGGAGCCTCCCCATTAGATTGTTTAGTGTGATATCTAGGACACTCGCTAGGTGGGGGTGGGGTCTTACTTCTCTGCAAATATGCAGTCAGCGTATTCTCCAGCCCGAGTCGACTGAGCCATCAGTCATTTTTAAATGAAAAAACAGTTCTATCTCAAAGAATTCCTTTTATTCGCTAATTCAGTATAGGCCACTACAGGCAATAAAAGAAATGTGTCATCGTTAAAATAAAGTGAAATATGCATATAAAAACAGTTTAGTTACAACAACGAACTGACAGAGAAACATAGAAACATGAAAATGGCTCACGACAAGTCAGAGTAATACGACGATGAAAGATCAAGGTCAGAAGCCGAAATAGTTCGTAGCTGATACCCTGAAGATGTATGTAACAATTATTACCCCGGGAAGATTCATCAGTTTGAGAGACAAATTTCTTGCATCCTCATCCATTTCATCAATTTGCTGCGACATTGGTGAGTTGCTTAAAGGAATGATATAAATAATTTTAATATTATAATTACTATGTTGCGCTGTGTTTAGCCGTAGTGAAAGAAGATTTCTTATTTGGTTTGTTTTGGTTTTATAGCATATTAACCCTTTAAGGTTATTTAATGCCAAATCCTCCTTATACATACATATTAAATATATATGATTTGGTTTGGTTTGATTCTATGGCATATCAACCATTGTAGGTTATTTAATGCCAAATTTTTCTTTATACATATAGATTAAATATATATGATTTGGTTTGTTTGGGTTTTATGGCATATCAACCATTGTAGGTTATTCAATGCCAAATCCTCTTTGTACATATATATTGAATATATAGGATTTGGTTTGGTTGGGTTTTATGGCATATCAACCATTGTAGGTTATTTAATGCCAAACCATCTTTATACATATATGTTAAATATATAGGATTTCCTTCGGTTGGATTTATGTCATATCAACCATTTAAGGTTATTCAATGCAAAATTCTCTTTGTGCGTATATATTAAATGTATATGATTTGATTTGTTTTTATGACATATCAACCATTGTAGGTTATTTAATTCCAAATTCTCTCTATACATACATATATATATATATATATATGGTTTGGTTTGGTTTGGTTTTATGGCATATCAACCACTTAAGGTTATTCAATGCAAAATCCTCTTTGTACGTGTATATCATATACATTTAGTATATGATTTGATTTGGTTTAATGGCATATCAACCATTGTAGATTATTTAATGCCAAATCCTCTTTATACATATATATTAAATATATAGGATTTCCTTTGGTTGGATTTATGGCATATCAACCATTGTAGGGATCTGAATGCAAAATCCTATATATATATATATATATATATATATATATTAATTATATATTATTTGGTTTGGTTTCGTTTCGTTTCGTTTTATGGCATATCAACCACTTAAGGTTATTTCATGCCAAATCCTCTTTGTACGTATATATTAGATATATATGATTTGTAAACACATTTTGCATATAACATTTTTAAACGATCCTGAGTTCATTTTTTCTTTTGCACACAATTAAATCGATATACAATGGATATACAATGGATATACAATTAAATGGATATACATATAATTTGTAAGTGAATACTTTGTAGATAATTTCGTTTTTAAATTCGTCAGAACTAATTTGTTTGCACTCTCGTAAGACTTTTCTTTCTACACAGTTAAATACTTTCAATTATTGCTATTTAACACTGACAATTTTATTCAATATTACTCATTTGTCTGCACAGTTAAATGGTTCTATGTATTGCAATTTATCACTTATTCAATTAGACATCAGTCATTTATTTACACACAGTTATATGATAAATCAGTTTTATATCTAACAAATCAATTTAGCCTAAGTCATTAGTCTGCACTCAGTTTAAATATAAAACTGTTCTATTTGATCCATAGATATGACCCTGTCAGGTGCTACAACTCCGGGTCTGTTTGGAACTGGAAGCAATGACATTGAAGGAGTACTCCACATTCCTCAAAGCTCTAGTATTACTGGAGACTCACCAGATTGTCTTGTGTCATCTCCAGGATAATCGTTGGGTGAGTCTGATCTCTCTGCCGAGACGCCGTCGGTGTATTCTGCAGCCCCAATCAACTGGACCCCTCGTTGGAGGAGTCTTACCTCTCTACAGTCGGTGTATTCTGCAGCCCCAATCAACTGGACCCCTCGTTGGAGGAGTCTTACCTCTCTGCAGTCGGTGTATTCTGCAGTTCCCGCCAACTGGGCCACTTGTTGGAGGTGTCTTGCCTCTCTGCAGAGATGCAGTCGGTGTATTCTGCAGCCGAAATCAACTGGGCCATTCGTTGGAGGAGTCTTACCTCTCTGCAGTCGGTGTATTCTGCTGCCCAAATCAACTGGGCCACTCGTTGGAGGAGTCCTATCTCTCTACCAAGATGCAATCGGTGTATTCTGCAGCCCAAATCAACTGGGACATTCGTTGGAGGAGTCTTACCCCTCTGCAGTCGGTGTATTCTGCTGCCCAAATCAACTGGGCCACTCGTTGGAGGAGTCTTATCTCTCTACCGAGACGCAGTCGGTGTATTCTGCAGCTCCAGCCAACTGGGCCATTCGTTGGAGGAGTCTTACCTCTCTGCAGTCAGTGTATTCTGCAGTCCAAATCAACTGGGCCACTCGTTTGAGGAGTCTTATCTCTCTACCGAGATGCAGTCAGTGTCTTCTGCTGCCCCAGCCGACTGAGCTAACTAGTTATTTCTCGCCATAAATTCGTATAAAGCAAAATTTTTTCATTGACCATTAAAATACTATCGTAGACCCCCAATTTACGATTTAGCCCACATTGACTCGAAAAAATCTCATATGGACCCTCAGGGCACTATGTGTTGTATATTGACTTTTGACCCAGCCAAACATGCCATTCCAAAGTGATGCACCGGAAGGAAGTGACACATTCCAATGGTAGTTATGAGAAGAAATCGCGGAGGCGGACGTGGTTGACAATATCGGACAAGGTAAAATCCCATGGTCCAGTCATAGACTGATTCACCGGAAGAGAGTTACCTGTGAACTGCATGACAGTTATTTCCTCTTGATGACGATCAAACATGCCATTCCAAAGATTGAGTGGGTGATTGAACTATTATATAACTCGGTGAAGACAGGAAGTCAGTTAGTTGGAGATCAGATGAGTTAGAGACAAGAGTGGTAGAGAAAGCCACCACCCGGCAGAAGGGGCCCTCGGGACCCCCAGGAGTTTGGTGACCAGTTGGTGAGAAGATGCTGGAATGAGAACATGTCCCAGAGAGGCTGGGCCCCCAGGCCTCCGGTTGAGCAGCCCAGGAGAACGAAACGACACACAGCGATGTCCGGAGGGGTGGGGAGGTCAATATGTTGCAGTCTTTGTTCAGTCTCCAACTCCCTCTCACACACAAACCTTCCAAATAAAGTGAGAGGTGTATTTTTTTAAAGAAGTCTTCGCTCGTCGTCTTTATGGTGTCGTTATGATTCTGTATGCATAGGTATATGTATTATGTGTTTGTATAGTTAATCATGGTCATGGCTATACAACATATGGACCCACTTGAGAACCTCTTAATTTTTGGAGTCTGGATTTTACTTCTTGCTAACACTAATTCAACATCTACTGATTACGCACACCAATAATCTCTCGTTCATTCTTCTCTGCTAGTTTTGAAATAATCGGCTCTGAGGTCTAATCTAAGATCACCTCTTTGTACAATGTTGAATCGGTGGTAAGTTTTGGATAGTAAGTTAGAAACATGGCTGAAACCAGATTTAACAAAGAAATCAAAAACATACAAATGCGTTTTCTCACAGAGTAGCGTATATGTTAAACTTTAGTAAGTAGCTAAGCCTACATTATAACTACAGTATTGAAGTATGTTAAGTGTTAGAAAAAGAAATCTTGTTATTTCTTGAAATAAATATGTCAAAAACAATTCTTTTTAATGACCACAAAAATAAAATAGTAGATCCCTAATTTACTATTTAGCCTACATGGATCCGAAAAAATTATACGGACCCTATGGACCCACTTGAGAACCATTTGATTTTTTGAGTTTTGACTCTACTTCTTGGAAGCAGTTATTCGACATCTACCCATGATTAACAGTAATTCTCTCTCGTTCATTCTTTTTACGACTTAAATGTTACTTTAACACTCAATATGGAAATCAGACCTAACCGATAAAATGAAACGCAGTTTCTTCCAGGCAGTGGTCGCATCGATACTGCTATATGGATGCACTACATGGACTCTAACAAAACGGCTGGAGAAGAAGCTAGACGTCAATTACTCAACAATGTTGAGAGAAATACTGAACAAGTCCTGGCGGCAACACCCCACAAGACACCAACTGTACGGCCACCTGCCTCCTATCACGAAAACTATCCAAGTTAGACGAACCAGACATGCAGGACACTGCTGGAGAAGCAGGGACGAGCTCATAAGTGATGTACTCTTATGGACCCCCACACATGGCCGAGCAAAAGCAGGACGACCAGCTCGAACATACATTCAGCAACTATGTGAGGATACGGGATGTAGTCCAGAAGACCTGCCAGAGGCGATGAACGATAGGGAAAAGTGGCGAGAGAGGGTCAGGGATATCCGTGCTACCAGCACGACATGATGATGATGATGATTATAAGGTATGGATCAATGGTAAAGTGGAGCAATCCACGAAAGGAGTAGCGCTCTTGGTGTAGTAGCTATTGAAAAGGGAGCCTTCGGGTCACCCTCGACTACAGTCGCTAACTTAATTCTATGTGAGCCTTGTGCTTTATGTTCCTTTGCTTGTTTTTTTTTTTTAATATTTGGCTCTAATGAAAATCGAAGATCCTCTCTTTGTACAATGTCAAGTCGGTTATAAGCTTTTGATCGTCAGCTGAAACCATATTTAACAAGATATGATAAATAAAAAGCAGAAAAATACAATTGCTTTTTTTTCTATTTTTAGCTGAATCCTTACTTTCCCAAACACTATGCTTCCAATTTCCATAATTTGCATGTGGAATCGAAGTGGCAGCAGAACAAGTCTTTGGAATACGAGTGTCAATGGGGTCTGTACTTTCAGTAGTACTTACTCTAACAAAATGATATCAATACTGTTATCATTCCTTGACCCAGTCAGTTGGGGCTGCAGAATACATCGATTACTTCTCTACAGAGGGGTAAGACTCCCTCAACGAGGGTCCTGGATATGACACTAAACAATTTGATGGTGAGGCTTCAGTTATAGGTAGTACTCAATAGGGTCCTATCTATGGGCTAAACAGAACTAAAATGCGTACTTATGCAAAGCTGAATTGTCTGAAATAGAACTGTTTTTACGAGTAAAATAAGTCTTAAATATACCAGGATATATTTATTTTAAAAAAGATACTACTTTTGTGTTACTTTATTGGATTGGCATAATGGTTTGAGTGTTCGCCAAAGACCCGGGAGATCGAGGTTCAATCCCAGGTTGAGTCGTACCAAAGATTCAAAAAATGGTACTGGATTTTTCCTTACTTAACACTCAGCATTATAAGGGATGGATCAAGGGTAAAGTGGAACAATCCAGGGAAAGGAGTAGCGCCCTTCTCTACACCTTAGTGTAGTTGCTATAGAAAAGGGAGACTTGGGGGTCACCCCCGACTACGGTTGCTAACTTATTGGATGCGAAACTTGTGTTTGATTTTTCTCTGCTTGTTTTGCAATATTCGGCTTTAATGAAAATCGAAGATCCTCTCTTTGTACAATTTCGAGTCGGTTACAAGCTTTTGATTGTAAATTCGATATAAACCAGATTTAACACGGTATGATGAAGGAAAAGCAGAGCCATACAACTGCGTCGCGCATAATTTTAGCAGAATCATTATTGTGTCGATGGCGCCTGTACTTTCAGTAGTACTTACTCTAACAACACGATATCGATAGTGTTATCATTCCTTGGCCCAGTCAGTTGGGGCTGCAGAATACGTCGACTGCATCTCTGCAGAGGTAACAGTCTCCTAACGAATGTCGAGTCGGTTACAAGCTTTTGACCGTAAGTTAGATACGCGGCTGAAACTGGATTTAACGAGGTATGATGAAGGAAAAACAGAAACGTCGTCGTAATGGATATATATATATATATTTTTTGCAGACCCATTACTTTCCCAAACATTTTGCTTCCAATCTTTAGAACTTGCTGTAATGTTTCATCACTCGGCAATTCTATAAGATTCACCTGCTTACAAATATCTACATTAACAACATTAACTTCAAACGGAAGTGTCACACTGTAGAGTATGTTAAGTTTTACTAAGTGGGCTAAACCTACATTATAACTACTGCATTGAAGTATGTTATGTGTCAGAAAAAGAAACCTTGTTATTTCTGGAAATAAATGTCTAAAACAGTTCTTTTTCATTGCCCACTAATATATTGAATAGTTTTAAGTAAGTAAGTAAAGATTGTGACCTTAGCCGAGGGCGACCAGAAGGCTCCCTTTTCGATAGCTACTACACTGAGGTGTAGGGGGGTGCTACTCCTTTCTCTGGGTTGCTCCTCTTTACGCTTAATACGTACCTTATATTGCTGAGTGTTAAGCAAGTAGGTATCAAGTACCATTTTTTTAAAGTCTTTCGTATGACACAACTTGGGATTGAACCCAGGTCTCCTGGATCATTGGCACACTTGCACACAACTATATGGGTTCATATTCCGGTCTGGCATTAATGATTCTATTAAATAATAATTCCATTAGATAATAATCCTTTCGTTTGGCTTCTTTGTTTAATTGCATATCAACCCTCATGGGTTATCTAATGCGAAAGCCATCCTTGTAGAAGAACATTAGGGGTACTATTTAATCCATAGCTGAAGGGAGAAGTATGGGGGATTAACCCATAGCTGAAGGGAGAAGTATGGAAGGGGGTAATTGTCTGAAAGTGTCCTCATGCCCAGATTGCATTTTTGAAATTCACCAGCTGTGGCAATCAGGCTTTAGTAGGGTGTATTCCAATTGCTGTTGTAGCTGTTAATTTGAACCTGAAATCATAAAAATTGGTCAGTCATCTCATAAAATATATAGCAATTACGTAGTGAATTTTCAAGAGTCTACGACAATTTTAAATGCCTGTATAAAAAAAGTCTGGAAACGTATTGAATGCACCACGTATGTGTCTACAAGATTGAGCAGAATTTCTCTTTTAAAGTCATTCGAGTGATCCAATGTACATAACAAACCAAGGATAAAAGATTAGGGATTGACTAGAAGTAAGAGATTTAGGAGAATTAACATTGACGATGGCGAAACTTTTGAATAAACCCCAAAATTCACAACACTCAAAAAAACAAATAGAAAAGGTTAACGCGATTTAAGAGAATAGACAACGGACATGATAGTGGGAAAATGTTGAAGATACTTCAATAATCCACGTACAGAAAAAGGTTTTCTTGATTGACGACGATTACGATATTTACAAGAATAGACAACAGTCACGAAATGGTGATTTGTAAGAAACACAAATATTGCCCAGTCGGCTGGGGCTGTAGAATACACCGACTGCTTCTCAGCAAAGGGGTAAGACCCCCCCCCAACGAGTGTCTTGGATATGACACTAAACAATCTGATGGTGAGGTTCCAGCAGTGCTGGAGCTCTGGGGAATGCGGAGTACCCCTTCATTGCCATCGCTCCCAGGTCCACTCTGGCCCGGAGTGGTAGCACCTGATAGGGCCCTGTCTATGGGTTAAATAGAACTAACAGCATACTTATGCTAAAATGAATTGAGTAAACTGAATAGCTTGAAATAGAAACGTTTTTGACAATTAAACCGTACTTACACTTAAACTGCGTGCTTATGCTTAACTGAATTATTTCAAATAGAACTGTTTTTCGACATTAAAACTGTATTTACACTTAACTGAATTATTACATATAACTGCTTGAATAGTTTGAAATGGAAATGTTTTTGACAATTAAACTGTGTATTTATGCTAAACTTAAATGTTTTCAATAGAAGAGATTATTTACATAAAAATGAATTTGGCGTTAAATAACCTACAAAGGTTAATATGCCATAAAACCAACCAAACAAACAAACAAATGAAACAAATAACCCACAAAACAATAAAACAAATGTAAAAGATTTCGATATTGACGAAAATTAAGAGATTTACGAGAACAGACTTTGGAAAATGTTATAAGAAAGTAAAAAAAAAAACAGAATACGTCCCAAACCAAATGTATAAGTTTACTAGATTGTGGAAAATTACGAAATTTATGGGAATAGAAAACAACCACGACAATGGTGAAACTTTTTATGAAGCTCAAATAATCCACATAACTTAAGGAACCAAATGTAATGTTTACGAGATTGATGACAATTCCGAGATTTACGAAGATAGACAACAGTTCCTAGAATGGTAAAACTTTTAAAGAAAGGTTAATAATCCACGAAATCGATTAAGCCAAATGTAAAATGTTAACGAGATGGCGAGAATTACGAGATTTATGCGAATAGACAACGAACCAGACAAAAAGATTGATGGGACTGAGTTGAATGACGAGATTTATTAGAATAAACAACAAACCAAATGCAAAAGTCTACGTGATAGATGAGAATTACGAGATTTAGGAGAAAAAACGACAAGCACGATTAAGGTGAAACTTTTAAAGAAATTCTAATCATCCACTATACTTAACAAACTAAATGAAACAGTTTCTTAGATCCACGTTCGTTATGAGATTTACATGAATAGATAACAATCACAACAATGGCAAATCTTTTTAAGAAAGTTAAATAATCCTAAATCCTTAAAAAAATGTAAAAGTTTACGAGATTAAAGAAAATTACGCGATTTGCGGGAATAGACAGCAAACTAAATTTAAGATTTTACGAGATTGACGAGAATAAATTACATTCAAGACAATGGCGTGACTTTTAAAAAATTCAAATTATCCACATAAACCAAATATAAAAGTTTACAAGATTGATGAGAATAGACAAGTCACGACAATGGTGTGACTATTTATAAATTCAAATAATCCACGATACTTATTAAATATAATGTAAGTTTAAGAGGTTGACGAGAATACAAAAGTCACGACATCGGTGTGACTTTTAAAAAATTCAAATAATCTCCAATACGTAATAAACAAAGTGTAAAAGTTAAGGAGATTGACGAGAAAAGACAACACTCACCATAATGGTGTGACTTTTTAAAAATTCAAATTAACCACGATAATTGATATACCAAATATGAAAGTTTAAGAGATTTGCAAGAATAGACAAGTCACAACGGTGGTGTGACTTTTTAAAAATTCACATAATACACAATACTTAATAAGCCAAATGTTGAAATTTAAGAGATTGACGAAAATAGACAACAATAACGTCAATCGTGTGACTTTGTAAAAATTCACATAATTCACAATACTTAATAAAACAAATAGCAAAGTATAAGAGATTGATGAGAGTAGACAACAATGACGAAAATGTTGTGACTTTTTGTAAAATCCAAATAATCCACAATACTTTATAAAACAAATATAAAAGTTTTAGGGATTGGCGAGAATAGGCAAATCCCGACAATTGTGTGACTTTTTAAAGATTCAAATAATCCACAATACTTAATAAACCAAATATATTAGTTTAAGGGATTGATGAGAATAGACAAGTCATGACAATTGTGTGACTTTTTAAAAATACAAATAAACCAGAATGCTTAATAAAACAAATATGAAAGTTTAAGAGATTGACGGGAATAGACGAGTCACTCCAATGATGTGACTTTTTAAAACTTCAAATAATCCACAATGCATAATGAACCAAATGTAAGTTTAAGAGGTTGACGAGAATAGACGAGTCACTCCAATGATGTGACTTTTTAAAACTTCAAATAATCCACAATGCATAATGAACCAAATGTAAGTTTAAGAGGTTGACGAGAATAGACAACAGTCACGAAGATTGTGTGACTTTTTAAAAATTTAAATTATCCACATTATTTAATAAACCAAATGTAACAGTTTAAGAGTGACGAGAATAGACGACAGTAGTGTGACTTTTTAAAAATTCGAATAATCCACAATGCATAATAAACCAAATGTAAGTTTAAGAGGTTGACGAGAATAGACAACAGTCACGAAGATTGTGTGCCTTTTTAAAAATTCAAATAATCCCCAATGCTTAATAAACTAAATGTGAAATTTTAAGTGATTGACGAAAATAAACACAGACACGAAAATGATGAGACTTTTTTAAAATCCACAAAATCTCCAATACTTGATTAACCAAATGTAAAAATCTGAGATTGACGAGAATAGACAACGTTCACGACAATGGTGTGACTTTTTAAAAATCCAAATAATGTCCAAGACTTATTAACAAAGGTACAAGTTTATGAGATTGACGAGAATAGACAACAGTCACGAAAATGGTGTGGCTTTTTTAAAATCCAAATAATCTCCAATACTTAATATACCAAACGTAAAAGTCTATGATATTAACGAGAATAGGACACTCATGAAAAAGGTGTGACTTTTTTAAATCCAAATAATCTCCCCTACTTAATAAACCAAATGTAAAAGTCTATGCGATTGACGATTAAAGACAACTGTCACGACAACGGTGTGACATTTTTAAAATCCAATCAATCTCCAGTACTAAAAAACAAAATGTTAAAGTCTTTGATATTGAAGAGAATAGACAACAGTCACGACAATGGTATGACTTTTAAAAATCCAATTTATCTCCTGTACTAAAAGATAAAATGTAGAAGTTACGACAACGTTGTGACTATAAAAATTCAGGTAATCCACAATATTTCATAAACCAAATGTAAAAGTTCCAGGGATTGACGTGAAAAGACAATAATCACGATAATGGTGTGACTTTTTAAAAATTGAAATACTTGATACGAGAATAGACAATAATCATGATAATGTCGTGACTTTTTGAAAATTTAAATAATCCACAATACTTATTAAACCAAATATAAAAGTCTTATGAGATTGACGAGACTACACAACAGTCACGATAATGGCGAAACTTTTTAAGAAAATCAAATAATCCACTACAGTGAATAATTTAACAAACCAAAAAGAAAATTTTACGCGATTGACGAGAATAAACTACAGTCCAGACAATGGCGAAATATTTAAGAAAGACAAATAAGCAACAATATTTTATAAACCAAATATGGAAGTGAACAAACATTAACTCTGTGTATTGCCCACTCTGCTAGGGCTCTAGAATATACCATCTGCACCTCTGCAGAGGGGTAAGACCCCCCACCCCAACGAGTGTACTCGATATGACACTAAACAATCTGATGGTACTATTTACCAACCCCTCCGCTCGGGCAGGATATGACACAAGGTTGATTTTTAAGCGGAGTTTAACAGGTTTGAATTCAGAGTTTTCCTTCTCCTAGACTAGTTGCCTCACCAAGGCTGAAGAACCTAGTCCGTCCTACTATTTACCCATAGCTGGAGGGAAGAATAAGGGGGTTCATACCTTTCCCAAGTGTATTTGCCCGAAAGTGAACGTAATAGCGCGACTGGAGTACGAACTCGCGTACTACGATTCCGCAGTTCATCGCTTTAACCATTACACCACAATCTGATGGTGAGGCTTCAGGAATGCTGGAACTTTGGGAAATGTGGAGTATCCCTTCATTGCCATCGCTCCCAGATTCACTCTGGCCCGGACTGGTAGCACTTGATTGGGTCCTACCTACGGGTCAAATAGAACTAAACTGTGGTTTCGAGTGTTTACTGTTTTTGCATTTAAACTGGGCACTTATGCAAAGCTGAATTGCACGAAGTAGAACTGTTTTGACTTTCAAACTGTTAACTTATGCTAAACTAAATTATCTGAAATAAAACTGTTTTTACAATCAACTCTGTGTACTGCCCAATCGGCTAGGGGTTAGAGACGTTCTGGTAATGCTGGAGCTTTTGGGAATGCGGGGCACCCCTTCATTACCATCGCTTCAAGGTCCACTGTGGCCCGGAGTGGTAGCACCTGATAGGGTCCAATCTATAGGTCAAATAGAACTAAACTTTGTACTTATGCTAAACTGAACCGTTTGAAATAGAACTGTTTTAAAATAGAGCTAAACTATAAACCTATGCGCAACTGAATAGTTTGAAATAGAACTGTTTTGCCATTTGACTGTGTGTAAGCAAAATACGGTACTAATACTAAACTTAATTGTTTTAAACTTTCACCTAAATTACTTAATTCGGCGGTAAATAACCCGAAAAGGGTTGATATGCCGTAAAACAAAACAATCAACCAATCAAGATTTTTTTTTTATCTTCGGTCGACATAGCAACCAAGACTGGCGGGGCAGATTAAAAAAAAGAAAAAAAAAAAGAAAAACGAGGGAACTTACGAGAGCAAACCATGAGGCTATTTTGACGTTAATTTGTCTTGTTATTTAGTTGTTGACTCCACCAAAAAAACACGCACTCACCTTTCACACAATCTGCTATGTACTGAAGTCTCTCACTTGGTTTGGTTTAGTTTGGTTTCTTTGTTTAATGGCATATCAACCTTTGTAGGTTATTTAATGCCAAAGCCATTCTCCTAGAAGAACAGTAGTGGTACTATTTAACCCATAGCTGGGAGGATAAGGGGGTTCATACCTTTCCCAAGGGTATTAGTCCGAAAGTGAACGTAATAGCACGACTGGAGGACGAACTCGCATACTACGATTCCGCAGTCCATCGCTTTAACCATTACACCACGAAGACACTCCCTCTCTCGCTTGGATAGTCTCGTCGGCAACGTCACCCCGTAATTAGACCGAATATATTTTTCAATATTTTTTCTACTCTACTTCAAATGTAATTGACCTTCACGATTTTTTCTCCACGAAAATGTACACAACAGTCTTATATATATATATATATATATATATATATATATATATGAAAAATCGAAACTTTTAAGGTTAGCTGATTATTCAAAGGATAGATAAAATAATCCCCAGAAGAACATGTATTTTTCATACTGTCGGATTTATTTACAGTTTTAACTCAAACACACACACACACACACACACACACACACACACACACACAGACATATATATATATATATATATATATAAGTACACACGCACAGAGTGATTGAAATATAATTCTTTATTTTAGAATACTCATTTTATTTCTTGTAAAAAATTTTCAGAAATAAATAATTAGAATTTTTAAATAAGGAGTTACTTTTTCAATGACTACGGTCAGCCAACTTATATATATATATATATATATATAATTTTTTTGTTGTAGGTCCAAAGAGAGTCAGAAATATTTCAAAATGAGTAGGTCGACGAAGATATTTGCATTTTTTAGGAAATTTTTTTATTTATCTATAGATAAATCTTAAAAAATACAATCCTCTTCGTGGGCCTACTCATTTTAAATGTATATATATATATACATATATATATATATATATAAGTTGGCTGATCGTAGTCGAGGGCGACCAGAAGGCTCCCTTTTCAATAGCTACTACACCGAGGTGTAGAGGAGGGCGCTACTCATTTCTCTAGATTGTTCCACTTACCCTTGATCCGTACCGTATAATGCTGAGCGTTAAGCAAGGACGGATCAAGTACCATTCTTTCAAGTCTTTTGTATGACGACCTTGGATTGAACCCTGGTTTCCTGGACCATTGGCTAACACTCTACCCACTTGGTCAATGAGCCAGACCATTGGCCTAATGAGCAGAGTGTTTGCCAATAGTTCGGGAGACCGGGGTCTAATCCCTGGTCTAGTCATACCAAAGATTAAAAAAATGGTACTTGATGCCCCTTGCTTAACACTCAGCATTATAAGGTAAGGATCAAGGGTAAAGTGGAACAATCCAGGTAAAGGAATAGCGCCTTCCTCCTACATCTCGGTGTAGTAGCTATTGAAAAAGGAGCCCCCGACTAAGGTCACCAACTTTACTTACTTCATTTGTATAGAACAAAAATACTTAAAATCACAACTATGTGTAAATATATATATATATATATCTATATAAATAAAACTGTAAATGTTTGTTATTAACTGATCATCTCCAGTTTTATAACACTCATTGTTTTAAAATTTTCTGAGAGTATTTTATTTGAATTCAGGCGTGTTTTTATATACTTATCATCTAAAAATATTACAATAATTAAAAAAGATATCTTTAATGAGTCGTTTTTCTCCGAGAAAAGCCGAACACGAATTGTGAAGGTAAACATTACTTCCGTTTTCCAAGAATTTTACACGTGATTTTTTTTTCTGCTTTATCACGTTTCTTTCTTCTTAGGTTAACTTAAACAGAGACACTAAACTTTAAACAATATTTCGTTGGTTCAATAGAAAGTAATTTTTTTTTTATTCTAACGAATTGTTTACAAAATATTTTCCTTTTCTTTTAACTTCAACGAAAGACATTCATTGAAAAGTTTGCTTTCTTAAACCATATTTCGTCAGTTCAGTAGTAACGAATTGTTTACTAAGTATTTTCTTTTCTTTTTTTTTTATTGTTTAACTTCAACGAAAGACATTCCTTAAAAAGTTTTCTTTATTAATAAACTTTAAACCATATTTAGTTGGTCCAGTAGTAAATAAATTTCTTTTTATTCTAAAAACTTATTCTTAAATTTTTTCTTCATTATTGATATCCCATTTATTTTGTCGTTTAATAAATATTTTGTGGTGTGCCAATTATCATGTTGCGAAATATTAACCAGCCCAAGCTTTGAAATGGCACGCGTCTTTCAGTAAAAAAATTAATGACCAACATCATAGAATCAAACATTTTGACATGGCCTTTCAAAGGTGAAGATATCCTCATACCGCAAATTCCTATGATTCCAACAGATACGTCATTTCAATTTAAAAGATTGCAATCCCCAATTAGATTGGCATTTGCAATCACGATCAACAAAGCACAGGGACAATCTTTAGAACTGTGTGGCTTATATTTACATACTGATTGCTTCTCACATGGCCAATTATATGTTGCCTGTTCCAGAGTCGGCAATCCAGACAATCTCTTTATCTACACGGAAACTGGAACTACCAAGAATATTGTGTATCCACAAGTACTGGAAAATTAAACATATTAGAAACATGCATTTTCTTCTTTTTTTCCCATTTAAACAAACTGAGCCACAGCAACGCGTGGCCGGGTACATCTACTATATATATATATATATATATATATATATATACATTAGATAGGAATACTTGATGTCATATAACTAAATAACTATAAATGTTCATTAAGGATTATTAATAGTTAATGGATGCAATATAACAGTGTACCTACAAGTGATTGGTCGGAGTCCCAGTGGCATTGTGGCTAAGGTGCTGGTTTGCAACATCGTAGTAAGTGAGTTCGAACTCTGCTCCCGCTGTCATATCCACTTTTGGACAAATATCATAGGGGAAAATTATGAATCCACTTTTCCACTAAGCTATGGGTTGAATAGCTTTGACATTAAATAACCCACAACAGTTGATATGCCATTAAACAAAGAAACCAAAACAAACCATCAAATGAGTATCATTAACTATGAATGATTACATCCAACTATAATGTTAAAATTAATGAGGTGCCCGTGGTGTAATGGTTATCGTCGTAGGAAATGGACACGGCGACACGAGTTCAAATCCTGGACGAGACTAATTGCATTTCACATAGCACTAATACCCTTGGGAAAGGTATGAATACAATTATTCTCCCTCCAGCTATGGGTAAATGGTAGGACAGACTGGGTTCTTCAGCCTTCGTGAGGCAACTAGTCTAGAAGAAGGAAAACTCTGAAAAATTGACCTTGTGTCATATCTTGCCCGAGCGGAGGGGTTGGTAAATATGATAATGTTAAAATTATTATTGAGTATTATTAATTATGAATGATTACCTCCAACTATAATGGTAAAATTATTTGGATTGGATTAGATAGGATTACTTTAAACCATATAAAGTAAGTAAAGTTGGCGACCTTTGTGGAGGGGAGGGTGCAACTCCTTTCCCTGGATTGCTCCACTTTACCCTTGATCCCTACCTTATATTGCTTAGTGTTAAGCAAAGAGGCATCAAGTACCATTTTTTGAGTCTTTGATATGATTCAACCTAGGATTGAACCCTGGTCTCCCGGGCCATTGGCGAACACTCTAACCATCATGCCAGAATACTTCGGCAAGAATCAAAGGTCGGGCTTTTTTCTACCCACTTGGCCCAGTTGACTGAGGGGGTGGCTGTAGAATACACAGACGGCATCTCTACAGAACAATAAGACTTCTCCAGTGAGTGTCCTGCGACCCAGTCGGCTGGGGCTGTAGAATACACCGACTGCATCACTACAGAGGAAAAGACTCCTCCAACAAGTGTCCTGCGGCCTAGTCGTCTTTGGATGTAGAATACACTGAATGCATCTCGGCAGAGAGGTAAGACCTCCTCCAATGGGTGTCTTAGATATGACACCAAACACTCTGATGGTGAGGTTCCAGTAATGCTGGAGCTTTGCGGAATTCTCCTTTATTGTCATAGCTCCCAGGTTAACTCTGACTCGGAGTGGCAACACCTGATAGTGTCCCATCTGTGGGTCAAATAGAACTAAACTGTATACTGATGCTAAAGTGAATTACTTGAATTAGAACTGTTTTAACATTTAAACCGTGTACTTATGCTAAACTGGATTATTTGAAATATAACTGTTTATATGCATAAAAATTGATTTGGCATTGAATAACCTGCAATGGTTGATATGCCAAAACACCAACTTACCTTTTTCCACCTTCTCTCTCTCTCTCTATATATATATATATATATGTGTGTGTGTGTGTGTGTGTGTGTGTGTGTTTGTGTGCATTTTTTGTAGCTCTTAGCAATAGAATTCATTGGTTTTGTTTAGTTGGGTTTCTTTTCATAATGGCTTATCAACCTTCGTGGATTAATTAATGCTAAAGCGGTTTTGGTAGAAAAAATAGCAGTATCATTAAACCGATAGGTGGGGATAAAGGAGTTCATGCCTTTCTCGTGTGTATTCGTCTGAAAGGGAACGTAATAGTGCGACTGGAGTTCGAACTGGCTTACTACGATGTCATAGTCCAGTACATTAGCTACGACGCCACGAGGACATCTCCATGGAATTCATTGAATAGGTAGGAAGTGTACAGATTGACATATGGAAATTTGATAAAATTAAATTCTAATTCAATCCTATCAACCTTTCCTTTTTCCATCATTTCTTTTCTTCTTCTTTTTTTCCTTCTTTTTTCTTTTTTTACATTTTTTTTAGAAGGGAAGGAAATGGCAGGTTGGATATTTGCACCGCAGGTCATGTGACCTCTATCTGACATTTGCAAAGATGGCTGCCGCGGCCTTTCGATGTCATTTTATTGATTTGCTCAAGTGAGAGAGAGAGAGAGAGAGAGAGAGAGAGAGAGAGAGAGTGAAAGATGTATGAGTTGGGAGAGTTGACGGGTTATAATGAAGGGATGTTTCGCTATTTCAGTTGTTCTTTTTCTCTTTGCTGTCTTTCATCCGCCTTTGCCAAAAACAGATCGGCTTTTTCCTAAAACTCGAAATGACAGTATAAGGTCAGGGTACGGCGAGCATTAACCTGAGTATTACGTAAGTATTCAGGTAGACTGACTGACTGTAATAAGTCTGGTCTGGGATTACTGGTTTACCAACATATCAGTCTCTAGCCTTCCAAGCTTTTTCACTCGCTTGTGAATATTGATAAACTGTAGAAAAATTTTCTTTTAGAGGAAATTTTTAAAAAATTTTTCCCTCTCACGAAACACTTGAGACTGATCGAAAATATCTTGGAATCAAATATATATATATATATATATATATATATATATATATATATATACTTTCTGAAGACAGCAAGAAGCCAGAAATATATTCATGTTACAGTAAAATAAATAATTAAAAAAAAATATTATCTAAAAAAATTGAATATCTTAAAATGAATTGGTCCACAAAGTGATTATTAATTCTTTGTAGACCGATTCATTTTAAGATATTCAATTTTTTCCTCCTTTGGACCAACAAAAAAAGAAAATTTACACACACACACACACACACACACACACACACACACACACACACACACACACATATATATATATATATATATATATATAATGTAATCTGATGGAAACTCAAACTTATTTAAGTCGTCATTATAAATTTATTTCGGCGGAGAATATTACTCTCCGTCTTGTCAGATGACATTTTACATGCTTTTCTCGACGTTGCAGAACAGCAAGTATGGAATTACAGTTCGTATTTAAAAAAATAAAAAATAAAATGATAAGAATAAAATAAAAATAAAATAAAAAAATAGAAATAAAAATACAAATTATTTAAATTCACAAGCGAGGGCAGAGTGGGGGGTCAAAATATTAGGTGTTAGAAGCCTTCAGAAAAAGAAGTGGGGTTTCTCTGTAGGTCAACCCATCCTAATTTACGTACTTGTTGGATGGTCCCGTAGCAGGTGTGGTTTTCTAAACAATCTACGATCGTAGAACGAATGACTATCCTAATATATATTTTACATTTACTCCTAATACATCTGTTAATTATCTCAGCTGTTGTTATCCTAGATATTCCTCTTAATTGTCTTTGGACGCTGACTGGATATTATAAATATATCGCTCCTTGCAACAAGTTGAGCACTCCGTGGATAAAAGAAAGAAGATAATGTCTTAAACTGAAGAATATTTGTTAGTTTTTCAATCTACTCTGCCACAATAGCATCAAGCACTTATTATTTTTACTTCTTTTATTATATATATATATATATATATACATAAAGTAAATAAGGACTGGGAGTATCCAAAGAACTAGTGCTCGGTGTACGGGTATTAAATACAGGATATACCTGCAGAGAAATATACGAGGATCATTAAATAAGTTTCCATATATGTATATATAGTCATCCACAGACAGATCTGTTTCGTTCTATCAGAACTCATCAGTGTGGCTAGACATTAGCTTCCCGTAACCGGGATCGAAACCTGGTTGACTCAAACGTCAAGCCAAGCCTCTAGACCTTCAGCCACGAGGAACCATTAGCTGCGAAGTAAATTTTAAACGGTTATGAATTACAATTACTATTGTTTACATATATCCGTTCAACGGCTGCCGAGACCTCAATTAATATCTATGAAGAGGCTTGCAATAAACACTAATGGCAACACGATTACTTCATGATATATATATATATATGTTGTAAAAAGAAGAAAATGGAAAGGAAAATACATATCAATGGAAGAGAAAAATTTATTACTAAATATTTATTATTTATTTACTAAATTACTAAATTTATTACTAAATATTATTTGAGGTCTACCGACGCGTTTCGACGAAACCATCTTAGATATGAAATTAGGAAAAATTTCAGTTGAAATTATTTCCGTAATTTCATATCGAAAATAATTTCGTCGAAACGCGTCGGTGGATCTAAACTAATATTTTGAAGTAAATTTTTCTTATCAAGTTATATCTATTTTTCTTTCCATTTTCTTTTCTTTTTTTTTTTTTTTTTGCTACACATGTCAGATTAAATTTCATATCTTACTCATATATATGAATATGGAATTCCATTTGACGAGCTTGAATAAGCGAAATAGATCTATTATGGAAATGTAATACTATTTCTAAATTTCTTGTTTTTTAAACAAAAATATATATAAGATGAAAAGCAAAAGAAGGATGGGAAAAGGGTAAAAAGGATGAGGAGAAGAAAAGAAGAAGCAAAAGAATCAGGAAAAGAGAAGGAAAATAGAAAAAGAAGAAAGTGGAAGAATATTCGTGGTTCCCTAAATAATTTTCCAGACTTTTTTGTACAGGCATTTAAAATTATTGTCAACTTTTGAAAATTCAGTATGTTATTGCTATACATCTTATGAGATGACTGACCAATTTTTATGATTTCTGGTTCAAATGAACAGCTACAACAGCAACTGGAATACACCCTACTAAAGCCTGATTGTTACAGCTGGTGAATTTCAAAAATGCAATCTAGACGTGAGGACAGTTTAGAAGAATGATATGCAATAAAATTGTGTTTTAAACTTGGAAAAAATGCCGCCACAGAAACGTATGGAATGCTTCAGACTGCTTTTCAACTATCTGGCATGAATCGAGCATCAGTCTTTGAGTGGCATAAGAGATTCAAGGAAGCCAAAGAGTCTGTGACGGATGATGAGAGGTGTAGGAGGCGTAAGGAAGTCAGAACACCAGAGTTGATTGCCCAAAGGGTTACGTTCAAGGTTACTATGTTGAGGTTTTAAGGGAGTTCAGGGAGAGATCCAGTCGGAAAAGGCCAGCACTCTTCAAATCCGGTCAGTGGCATTTCCACGAGGACAATGCACCAGTCCACAACTCCATCCTTGTCACAGACTATTTGACCAAGATGGGCATCAAGACAGTTCCTCACCCTCCCGAGAGTCCAGACCTTGCTCCCTGTGACTTTTAGTTATTCCCTAAGCTCAGAGGCTGTCATGAGACAATTGAGGAGATGAAAGAGGCTGTGATGAAGGTCATTGACACGCTCACACAAGAGGACTTCCATGGGGCCTTGCAGAAGTTGTTGGAACGGCACAACAAGTGCATTGCAGCCGGAGAAGATCACTTCGAAGGGGACTATAGTTTCATGTGTACTATCAATAAAAGTGCACATACGAAAAAAGTCTGGAAACTTTTTTAATGATCCTCGTATATTGCTCTGCAGGTATATCCTATATTAAATACCCGTACATCGAGCACTCGTTCTTTATTTACTTTATGTATATATATATATATATATATAAAGAAATACAAATAATAAGTGCTTGATGCTATTGTGGCAGAGTAGATTGAAAAACTAACAAATATTCTTCAGTTTCTTTGTTTAATGGCATATCAGCCTTTGTTGGTCATTTAAGGCCAAATCTATCCTTGTAGAAGAGCAGCGATGGTACTATTTAACACATAGCTGGTTCATGCCTTTCACAAGAGTATTAGTTCAAAAGTGATAGTAATAGCGTGACAGGAGTTCGAACTCGTTTACTACGATTCCGAAATCCAGCACGTTAGCCGCTACGTTACGGATACTTTTGTTGTATGTTGACCTTCGACCCGGCCAAACATGCCATTCCAAAGACGGCGGAAGTGACACATTCCGATGGCAGTTATGGGAAGAAATCGCGTAGGCGGGATTGGCTGACAATATGGGACAAGATAAAATCCTATAGACTGATGCACCGGAAGAGAGTGACCTGTGAACTGCATGACAGTTATTTCCGCTTGATGACGATCAAACATGCCATTCCAAAGATTGAGTGGGCGATTGAACTATTATAAAACTCAGTGAAGACAGGAAGTCAGTTAGTTTGGAGACCAGACCCGTTGATGATAATATGCGGTAGAGGAAGCCAGCACCCAGCAGAATGGGCCCCCAGGCCTCCGGTTGAGTAGCCCTGGAGAACGAGAAAGACACAACGCTGATGGCCATAAGAGTGGGGGTCAATATGTTGCAGTTCTGTTCGGTCTCCAACTACCTCTCACACACAAATGCTTTCAAATAAAGTGAGAGGTATATTTTTTTAAAGAAGTCTTCTCTCGTCTTTATTATTGCGTCAATATGTATTCTGCATGCATCTGCATATGAGTATAGAACACTCTCTCATTATAATTCTGGACTCTAAAAGTTCATTACTTGAACTTTTATGTGCTGCGTTCAATCGTCAGACTGACATAGGAGAAAATTGTCTAATCAAGCGTCAATATACCGTGAGGTTTAGTCACGCGATTAGACAAGAGTATGAGCGATACTCACACGAAACAAATATCTATATATGATTTTGGCAGTCTAAATAAAAGTAAGTAAAGTTAGCGACCGTAGTCGAGGGCGACCGGAAGGCTACCTTTTCAATAGCTATAACACCGAGGTGTAGGGGAGGGCGCTACTCCTTCCCCTGGATTGCCCCACTTTACCCTTGATACATACCTTATATTGCTGAATGTTAAGCAAGGAGGTATCAAGTACCATTTTTAAAGTCTTTGGTATGACTCAACTTGGGATTGAACCCCGATCTCCCGGACCATTGGTGAACACTCTACCCACTAGACCAATTTAGTCACGTGGTTTGTGACTCAAACAAGTAACGTAAGGGAGCTGGAGTACCACAAGAATATTCCTTTTTGGTTGATTGCTTTAGTTTCATCGCATGTCAACACCAGCGGATTATTTTACGCCAAATCTTGTTTATACATATATATAGGACGCTAATAAAATGCCTGGAGAAGAAGCTAGACGGCAATTACACAAGAATGTTGCGAGCAATACTGCAACACCCCACAAGGCACCAACTATACGGCCACCTGCCTCCCATCACGAAATCTATCCAAGTTAGACAAACCAGACATGCAGGACACTGCTGGAGACGCAGGGACGAGCTCATAAGTGATGTACTCCTATGGACCCCCACATATGGCCGAGCAAAAGCAGGACGAACAGCTCGAACATACATACAGCAGCTATATGAGGATACGGGATGTAGCCCTGAACACCTGCCAGAGGCGATGAACGATGGGGAGAAGTGGCGAGAGAGGGTCAGGGATATCCGTGCTGGCGGCACGATATGATGATGATGATATAAAATGATTTCTATTCATATTATTTTTAAACGAGTCGAACCTCATTTGTTGGCGTATATTAATGGTTTCAAGTATTCCTATCTAACCTCGCCCTGTCGGCTGGGGCTGTAGAATACGTCGACTGCACCGCTGCAGAAGGTTAAGACCCCTCCCCAATGAGGCCACCTGTTGGCCGTGGGTGGCGACCCGTAAGGCGCTAGGACGGATCCCTGGTGGTTGAGCAGTCATTGATCCGGTGACAGAGTGGTCAATGGCTTGCAACACACCACTTTGGCCCTTACTTGGTCTGACGGGCGGTCGGATTGGGCCCGATCCGATCAATCGGCTGGTCATGTCAAGCCCTAGCACCTATATATTTTATTCCGACCGTACTTTTAAATCTACACTTGCAACAAGTTCCCAACCCTTATCTGTTAGTTGCTAGAAGGCGGTGGCTGAGTGTCAATTGTGTTGAAAATAGGAATTTGACCAGTGCTGAGAAATTGGCAACGGATCGAAAGCCTACCCTCAACTCGAGTATACTGGTCGCGTATCCCCCGTCTCAACCAAGGCGAATGGGTTACCCCCTTGGTTCATTCCCAACACAAGTTGGACTCCGTGGTAGGTGGAGGAGCGCAGGGCCAGTGAAAAATATACAGCATATATGGCGTCTTCAAACAAAAAACTAAACGGAACCTCTCAGAATCAGACTCGGAGAATGAGGCAGCAGAGTTCCCCAGATTCATTGTTATTGAATCTTTGGAGGAGGTATGCCTAGCCAAAATCTCACCTTTCCTTATAGAAAAAGTGATATCTACTAGAGCTAGTCCAAAAAATCTGAAGAAAACAAGGAATGGTAACTTGCTTGTCGAGGTAGACAGCCGGAGACAGGCAGAAAACATACTAAAAATAAAAACCTTTCATACGACCAAATGCAGGGCGTATCCGCATGAGAAACTCAACACTTCCAAGGGAGTTATCAGGAGTAGAGAGTTGGCATTGGCTACGGAAGATGAGATAGCATCAGCCCTGGGAAAACAGGGAGTTACAAATATAAAGAGAATTTCCATTAGAAAAGGTGAACAACGAATCCAAACCAACACTTACATCCTAACATTTAATAAGCGCCAAACTCCAAAAGAGGTGAAGATCGGCTATTGTCTTGAGAGAGTTGAGCAGTACGTCCCACCTCCCCTGAGGTGCTTCAAATGTCAGAAATTTGGACACCACAGGGAAGCCTGTAGAGGACGACAGACATGTTCCAAATGCGGTGAAAAGGACCCGGACCATGCAGAGGAAGATTGCTTAAAAGAAATTCGATGTGCAAACTGCCAACAAGATCATCCGGCTTACGTAAGAACTTGTACTGTTTACCAAAAAGAAAAAGAAATAATTGAGGTCAAACACAAGAGAAATGTTTCCTTTCTGGAAGCTAGGAGAATTGTAGGGAGCTATATGGGAGAAAGCAGCTACGCCACCGTTGCACGGAGGGCGGATAGAATCAATGACGATACCAAATATAGAACACTTGTGGAGAAATTGCTCAAGCTGGAAGCCAATGATTGGCCAAAGTTTCAGGAGCACCTGAAAAAACTACATTCGGATTAATTTTACCAAGCACCAGCTCAGCAACAAGTTGCGAATGGGGAGATATCCAATGTTGTAGTTCAAACAAAAACACACGTAGGACCTATCACTCCAACACGAACTACTCCTAAAAGTGCAAAATCTCCATCAAAACAGCCGTTACATAAATCACCAATACGTCCACCAAAAAGCATTAAAGATAGACTAAAAAACCTGTCTCCCAAAAGACCTGAACAACTGAAACAAAAATCACAACTCCCCATTACCCAAACTACGAAAATACAAATGAACACCTAAGTGAATAAGGAAAGACCAGGAAGTACATTCAAAATACCCTCAACAACAAAGTCGCCTATAACAACCAAACCATCCAATTCTCAACAACCAATAAAACCTCTACAAAGGACGTATAGTATAGAGAGTATGGATAGCGACACAGAACGCGTAGTTGCCAGCCTTAATCTTGAAGAAATAATAAAAAACTACAATGCTTGAAACCACTTAACTGTCGGCAAACTTATAAGATCATGCTAAACTGAGTTATTTGAAATAGAACTGTTTTTTTTTTTTTTTACATTGAAACTCTACTTATACTAAACTGAATTGTTATATAACTGCTTGACTAAACTGAATTGTTTGAAATAGAAATGTTTTTGACAAGCTGTGTACCCATGGTAAACTGACTTGTCTGAAATAGTACTGATCAGTTATATAAAAATGGATTTGGCGTTAGATAACCTAAAAAGGTTGATATGCCATAAAACCCAACAAACTAACCAACCAACCATCCTATCTAACCCTAATAATTCTATTTACACACAGTTAAATAGTTTCAAGTATTGCTATTTAACATCGGTAATTCTATTTATCGAGGATTCCCATCTAATACGATACTACTCATTTATTTGCACATAGTTAAATGGTTTCAAGTACAGAAAATAAATATTTCTATTTGACCCATTCATAGGAATCAAACAGGTACTTCCACTCCGAATCCGAGTCTACCTGGCAGTAATGGAAATGAAGGGTTACTCAACGTTCTCCGAACTGGAGCCGCGCTATCAAATAGTTTAGTGTCATATCTAGGACCCTTGTTTGGTCGGGGCGGAGGTCTTACACCTCAGCAGAGAAATAGTCGGCGTGTTCTACAACGTAGCCGATAAGGTTCATATTCATTTTGGTTACAACTTGTTCACTGCTTAAAGTAGCTTGATATTCTTGTGTTCCTTTCGGATTACACATTTAACGCTTTTACAAGTAGTACAACATTTTATTTTTTTGCTACCGGTACATCGGCAGAGCAATATCCTTGTCGTTTTATCTTCCTGTAAAAGAGTTAACCAAAGATAATACAAAAATATTCAGTTGAATCTGAATTCTGGGAGGCAAACGGCAATTGAATGTTTTCGTTTGAGTATCAAGATTAACATTGATCAGCTGATTTTCAATGAGGTTTGCCAACCTGAAAAATAACAGAAAATTTATCGCATTACTTTGTAGGCCGAAGTTGTACTTACTTCTAAAACCCTCAGCATCAGCACGTATATGATGAAGTTGCGGTTCTCTGCTCTACAGGGGCTTTCCACTTTGGCATTAAATAACCTATAGAGGTTGATATGCCATTAAACCCAATCAACCAACCAGGGGCTTTCCAGGCTATTTTAGTAATAGTACTAGTACAAACGTAGATTGAGAGAGAGACAGAGAGAGCGAGAGAGACAGAGAGAGACAGAGAGATTTAATAGATCTTAAAGGTCTCCCATATATTCTTTCCTGTGTTATCTAATTGGTTGATTTCTTGTTTCGTCAACCAGCCATAAAAGTTATTTCTACTATAAATCGACTATGCAGTAGAAAGTGACAAGATGTGGAAATGCCCTGGAGTCGACTGGATGAGAGAATATAGTCTACTTTAGCGGCAGTAAAGCCACTGGGAAGACAGCAGCAAGCAGGCATTAAAGAAATGGATGAATCAGAAGATAGGAACAAAGGTCACGACGACGACAACGATGAGAAGAAACTCTTAAAAGAGGAGCCTTTTGATATCTGATTATTATTGTAAGTGGTTGCCAGATGCAATATGGCGACCGTTTGTCTGGTTCCAAAAGGGGAGATAACTGTTGCTTTGTATTAGTTTGACGTCTATAACTTCCTGTTTCTCCCAAGTCTCATTAAAGCGACTATAAATTAGTATAGAAGACGGAATTGTGGGATATTAGATATGTGGAATCGGGCGCCGAGATTTCGGCTTCCATTGCATTGTTCTCGGTCGAATAGTTTTATTCATGAAAAGGAAAAATTATCGAAAGTTTCATTATTAGAACTGTTCGGTCTATGAATATGAAAGACTATGATTGCGATGGTTCTACGGGACTGACTATATTCGGAAAAATAGAGTTGTATGGTTTTAGTTAGTGTAGAAAGGTTTAAAGCCCTTGTTTAAGATAATATGAAAATGTTCATCATGTTCAGAAACAAACTCAGATACACGAGGTTCAATACCGTGTGCAGACCAAAATATAATATTCTTTTATTTATTTTTTTTACTTTTTTAGATTTGAAAGATATAGAATAATTAGATAATCAACCTGTGAGTATGAAGTATTTTGGTAGGCGAGAATCTATAGTATAGCATTCCTTTTTGGATATTTAGTGTTTAGCTACACCCACAGCAACATGTTCGACATTTTTGTGTAGAGAGTTGTTTAAAAAACATTTCTTATTTTTGTCTTTGCCTGATTTTGTTTGGTTTCTTTATATAATGGCATATCAACCTTCGTGAGTTATTTAATGCCAAAGCCATCCTTATTGAAGAACAGTCGTAGTACTCGCAAAAGTGATCCATCCCCAGAAGCGTTTTGCAAAGATGGAGTATAACTCGTGATAAAATGATAATGATAGTTTACTTTGTTTTCTTTGTTTTAATGGCATATCAAACTTTGTGGGCTATTTAATACCAAAGCCATCCTTGTCGAAGAACAGTTATGGTACTAATTAACCCATAGCTAGTAGAAATTAAGGAATTGTCTTTAATTGGAATCATTTTGAGATGAAGCTTCTTAATCTGAGAATTAATTTTTTTTTAAATTAATTCTTAGAAATTAAGGATTTTGATTCTTTCCCAAGCGTATTAGTCTGAAAGGGAACGTAATAGACCGACTGGAGTTCGAACTCGCTCACCACGATGTCGCAGTCGATCACTTTAGCTGCTACGTCTCTTTTTATAGTCTTGTAATTGCTAATAAAATTCTATGAACCAGTGATGGTATTACAAGGCAGCTTTAAATAAAGAATTTAATTAGTAAAGTTGGCGACTGTAGTCGAGGGTAACCCGAAGGCTCCCTTTTCGATAGTTACTACACTGAGGTGTAGGGGAGGGCGCTACTCATTTCCCTTGATTGTTCCACTTTACCCTTGATCCGTACCTTATAATGCTGAGTGTTAAGCAAGGCGGTATCAAGTACCATTTTTTGAGTCTTTGGTATGACTCGACCTGGGATTCGCACCCAGGTCTCCCGAAAAAGGTTTAATTGCATGAATTATTAGGAATATGAAATCGGACTTCGATGCCTCATCTACTGTGTTCACTAAAATCATTGTTTATTTATAAATAATAATAATATTTAATTATTCACATATTATTGATTTATAATTCCTTATTTCTAATTATATCATTTATCATATATTATTGTGATATCATATTGTAATCAATCGTCGTTACTATTCTTATTGTTTTTACTTCTTTGGAAATCTTTTTCACACCAGCGTTAGCTGATGGTCTTTCATTGGAGTTTGAGTGACAGCAAGTCTCTTCAAGTATCCAAGACTCATCAGTGTATTCCAGTCGATCTTTGTAATGCTGTGATTAGGATGGTCTCGATTCTTCCTTTGATTACCAATTCCTTCTGTTTTTCTGCCAAACCTTTTGAGACCGTTTCAAGGGCACTAACATCAATTGTTATCAACATCACATTCATGTTCCACAGTTTCTTCAGCTCTCAAGCAAGGTATAAGTATCATTATTCTTATTGTTACTCCCTTGTTACTCGCTTTTAAAATAAAGTGTTTAAGAAATTGGTCATATCTAAAGTTTTAAATAAAATAGCTAAAATAAAAAGTGATGATATAATTTGTTTAATTTATTGGAATCATTTTTTTTTCATTAACATTATCTAAATTGAAGGTTATCGGGAAAACAACTCATCTCTGGGCTGCGATGAATATAGCATTATATTTAAGATATTTTACTCTTATAACTCACTTATAAGTGATGTACTCCTATGGACCCCACCATATGGCCAAGCAAAAGCAGGACGACCAGCTCGAACACACATACAGCAGCTCTGTGAGGATACGGGATTTAGCCCTGAAGACCTGCCAGAGACGATGAACGATAGGGAGAAGTGGCGAGAGAGGGTCAGGGATATCCGTGCTAGCAGCAAGACATGATGACGATGATGATGATGATCACTAGTTCTGGTCATTTGGCCGAGATCAGGTGATCCGTCTGTATCTCAAAATCCCAGAGAGGTGTGTGAGTGTCATTCTACCGGACGGACCCGAGTTGTGCATATACCACTCGTTCGTATGGTCAAATTTCAATTTCTTGCACAATTACCAGTGGATCACCTTGTCCATCCAGTCGTGTCTAGTCTTACGAGGATCATTAAATAAAGTTCCAGACTTTTTTCGCATGGGCACTTTTATTGATAGTACACGCATGAAACTCTAGTACCCTTCGAAGTACTCTCCTCCGGCTGCAATGCACTTGTTCTACCGTTCCAACAACTTCTGGAAGGACCCATGGAAGTCTTCTTGTGTGAGCGTGTCAATGACGTTCGTCACAGCCTCTTTCATCTCCGAATCTTTCAGCCGAATCTTTTTCTGTTTATTATTTGAGTTGCTAGACAATCTAGCCATTCATATTACCTAACCATCAGAAAAATATCCGGCTGAATTGCGCCAACCTCCCTTCGTGGATCTTTCAAACACAGCGTGGGCACAGAAGGACCTGACAAAAGCAGATAGTCGGAAGCAAATGTGGTAGTCACGAACACAACGGCCACAACAAGTATTCTGACTAGTAGTTACACGGCATTGAGATCCGTGACGAGCATAGGACCACAGGAGTTTATATGTGTCATTTTGTTATTATTATTATTTTGCTATTTGTAGTTTTTTGCAGCTTTAAGAAAGGTTGGGGGGGTGTCTTGTACCAGTGTTTTTGCGTTGTAGGGGATCGTAAAAATCATTTTATATGATTTGCAAACGAAATCGTTAGCAGGTTATATTATTTTTAAACAAGCCAAATCGTATTTGTTGGCACACAGTCAAATTGTTATCTAACACTTACAGTTCTATTTGCACACAATTAAATAGCTTCAAGTATTGATTCTAACAAACATTATTTATTCGTTAGAATAGTTAAAGGTTTCCAAGTATTGCTATGTATCCTTGACTATTTGATTAAACGCCAGTCTTGTGTTTACAGATAGTTAAATGATCAAACAGTTCTATTTCTAACAATTCAATTTAGCATAAGTCAACAAAGTTAAATGATTTCAAGTACTATCATGTATCACTAACTATTCAATTAAACAACGATCATTTGTTTAAACACAGTTAAATGATCAAACAGTTCTATTTCTAATAATTCGATTTAACATCAGTCATTTGTTCGCACTCAGTTTAAATGTTAAACAGTTCTATTTGACCCATAGATAGGGACCTATCAGGTACTTCCTTTTCGAACCTGGGAGCAATGGCAATGGAGGAATACTCTGCATACCCCAAAGCTCGCGTCGTGAAGCCTAATCATCGGATAATTTAGTGTCACATATAGGACACTCGTTAGTGGGAAGGGATCTTACCCCTCTGCAGAGATATAGTTGGCGTCTTCGACAGGGTTCATATTCTTTTTGCTTTCAACTTGTTCACATCTTAAAGGCAATTGATATTCTTGTGTTATTAGTTGTTCGGGGAAGAAAACATCTTTGACTTATAGTGATTTTAAACTTTTCATTTTAGTTGTTTGTAGAGAAAATCAGATATGTTACTTTCCTAAATGAAATCCCACAAGAATAATCTATGGCCAAAATCATTCACCCACAAGAAAATTAGATTCTTTCGGGAGAAAAAAAAAAGGGCCGTAAAGGTGTCAGAAATAGAATTTAAAAGAAAGAAAGAAAGAAAGAAAGAAAGAAAGAAAGACAATGATGGGGAGGCGAAAGAGGAAAAATTGAAAGGAGTATCGAGTTAGAAGAGTTGAAAAAGGGGAAAGAGAAAGAGAGAGTGGGGGACAAGAAGAAGAAGAAGAAGAAGAAGAAGAAGAAGAAGAAGAAGAAGAAGAAGAAGAAGAAGAAGATATAAAGTGAGAAGAAGAAGTGGAAAAGAAGAAAAAGAAGATGAAAAAGATAGGAAGTGAGAAGCTGAGGATGAAAGAAAGGAGAAGGACGAGAAAAAGAAAAGGGGAGGCAGTAAGAGGATATTAGAAGGAAGAGAAGTGAAAGTGAAAGACAAGAAGGAAAAGGGAGAGAAGAGAATAAAAAAAGGAAGAGAAGGGAAAGTGAAAGACAAGAAGAAAGAGGAGGTGGTAGAATAATAAAAGGAAGAGAAGTGAAAGGGAAAAACAAGAAAAAAGAGAAAGTAGGAGGATAATAAAAGGAGGAGAAGGGAAAGTGAAAGACCTGTAGAAAGAGGGAGTGGGAGAATAAGAAAAGGAAGAGAAGTGAAAGTGAAAGACAAGAAGAAAGAGGAGGTGGGAGGATAAGAAAAGGAGGAGAAGTGAAAGGGAAAGACAAGAAGAAAGAGGAGGTGGGAGGAGAAGAAAAGGAGGAGAAGTGAAAGTGAAAGTGAAAGACCAATAGAAAGAGGGAGTGGGAGGATAAGAAAAGGAGGAGAAGTGAAAGTGAAAGACAAGGAGAAAGAGGAAGTGGGAGGATAAGAAAAGGAGGAGAAGTGTAAGTGAAAGACCAGTAGAAAGAGGGAGTGGGAGGATAAGAAAAGGAGGAGAAGTGAAAGTGAAAGACAAGGAGAAAGAGGAGTTGGGAGGATAAGAAAAGGAGGAGAAGTGAAAGTGAAAAATTTGTATAAAGCGGGAGTGGGAGTATAGTGAAAGTATTAATTAACGAAGTTCTTTGCTTCGATATGGCACAAGACGGAATGAATGGGGCACCCAATGAGACTCGAACTCACTCGTGTAGGTTTGCTAATCTAACCTGAGGATAGCGAAAGTATGAAAAATAACAAATGTTAAGAAAAGTGAGAAAAAAGAAGACGAAGAAGAGGAGGGGAAGAAGCAGGAAGGGGAGGCGGGAGAAGTAGGAAACGATAAAGAGAGAATTAGTAAAAGGATTAGGAGACAGATAAAGAAGAAGAAAAAAGGATAAAATGCAATTGTTAATTGATTACAATGTCTTCTATTAAAGATACATTCACACATTGTAATTATCTGGCCTTCTCCTCCCTGGGGTGCGGGGGTGGGGGTCAAAGCAATTCTTGTAAAATAGAAAGGACATTTATTGGATAAACTCCTTTAATTGTTAAAAATTCTTTCCACACATCTTTATCTCATTAGGCTGAGCTCTGATTAGGAGATAAAAATTAAAAATGCCCTCCATCTGTTTAGATTTTGTTTTTGTTTTTTGGGGGTTTTTTTTCCCCCAACACTTTTTTTTTTTAAATTTTAAATCTTCTTTTTTCATTTTTTCATTGCTTTTCTAAAAATAGCTTCCGCCATTACAAAAAACCGCTTAAAATCATTTTCACAAATGTTTCTCGATAATTTCAATTTGAAAATGTTTTGATTTTTGTTTTCGCTTTTGTTTTTTTTTTAATTTTTTAAAATGTATTTATTTATTTTTTAAAATCTATCTATTTTCTATATTTATTTATTTATTTATCTATCAAATCTTTTTCAAAATTTATCAATTTAGATTTTTTAAAAGTCTGTTTATTTATTTATATACTAATGTATTCAGTCATTTTTTTTTAAATTTATTTATCTATTTTTAAATTCATTTATTTTCTTTTTTGATTAAAAAAAATCTCTCTATTTTTTTAAAATAATCTTATTTATTCAGAATTTTTCAAAAAATTCATTCATTTTCGGAATTTAATTCATAAACTTATTTACATTTTTTAATTAATTTATAATTTTAAAAAGTCTATTTATTCATATTCAAAAATCATTGTTTGAAATATACTTTCTTGTTTATTTAAATTTTGGACGTTTTTCGGTGTCTGCAATGAAGTGGCGTAAATCGAACAACACGGAGACAATCTGAGAAACAAATAACTTAAACTAAAATGTACAAAAAAATAGAAATTGGAAATTGTTTTCCTTGCTGTTATTGTTTTTGTTTTTGTATGTCACTGACACAAACAAAAAGGAAATGTTTCGTGTGGGTTTCAAAACATTGTGTCATGTTTTCAGAATAGGAACCAAATGTCAACATTCAATAAAACGAGAACTAGACAACCAAGAAGAGATAGAGTAGGAGGCAAAAAGAAGGAAGTGAAAGAGAAATGAATAACGAAAAGGAGGTGGAGGAAAAAAGAGACGGGTATGAGAGAAGAAGAAGAAGTCTGAAAAAATAAGAATAAGAGGAGGAGAAAGATTAAAAAAAAGATGGGACTGAAAGAAGAAGAAGAAGAAGAAGAAGAAGAAGAAGAAGAAGAAGAAGAAGAAGAAGAAGAAGAAGAAGAAGTCTGAAAAAAAGACGGGACTGAAAGAAGAAGAAGAAGAAGAAGAAGAAGAAGAAGAAGAAGAATAGGAGGGGGAAATAAAAAGAAGGAGAGGGAGAGTAAGATGAGAAGCAAAAGAAGGATGAGAAAAGGGTAAAAGGATAAGGAAAAGAAAAGAAGAAGAAAAAAGAATCAGAAAAAGAATAAAGAGAAGAAGGAAAATAGAAAAAGAAGAAAGTGGAAGAATACATGTAGTACCTTCAATAAGTTTCCAGACGTTTTTTGTACAGGCATTTAAAATTGTCGTAGACTCTTGAAAATTCAGTATATTATTGCTGTACATAGTATGAGATGACTGAATAATTTTTATGATTTCAGATTCAAATGAACAGCTACAGCAGCAATTGGAATACACTCTACTAAAGCCTGATCGTCACAGCTGGTGAATTTCAAAAATGCAATCTGGACGTGGGGACACTTAAGAAGAACGATATGCAATAAAATTGTTTTAATCTTGGAAAAATGACACAGAAGCGTATGGAATGCTTTAGACTGCTTTTCGACCATCTTGCATTAATCGAGCATCAGTTTTTGAGTGGCATAAGAGATTTAAGGAAGGCAAGGAGTCTGTAAGGGATGATGAGATGTGTGGGAGGAATAAGGAAGTCAATACACCAGTGTTGATTGACCAAAGGGTTAGGGTTAGGGTTAGGGTTACTATGTTGAGGTTTTAAGGGAGTTCAAGGAGAGATTCCTTGGGAAGAGGCCAGCACTCTTCAAATCGGGCCAGTGGTATTTCCACCAGGACAACTCCAGACTATTTGTCACAGACTATTTGACTAAGATGGGCATCAAGACAGTTCCTCAGCCTCCCTATAGTCCAGCCCTTGCTCACTGTGCCTTTTGCTTATTCCCTAAGCTCAGAGGCTGTTGTTATGGGACAATTGAGGAGATGACAGAGGCTGTGACGTAGGTCATTGACACGCTCACGCAAGAGGACTTCCATTGGGCCTTGCAGAAGTTGTTGGAGCGGTATGGCATGTGCATTGCAGCGTGAGAAGATTACTTCGAAGGGGACTAGAGTTTCATGTGTGTAATATCAATAGAAGTGCCCATAAGAAAAAGTCTGGAAACTTATCGTATGCACCTCGTAACATATATATATGATTTTTAAAGGAATGTATAAACATTGTATGAATAGAAATTAATAATAGTCTTATATTCTTTCATCATAAATATGATTTGGTTTGATTGGCTTTTCTGGCATATCAACCATTGTAGGTTATTTAATATCAAATCCTCTTTATACATATATATCAAATATATAGGATTTGGTTTGATTGGCTTTTCTGGCATAGCAACCATTTTCGGTTATTTAATGCCAAATCCTCTTTATTCATATATATTTAATAAATATGATTTGGTTTGGTTGGGTTTTATGGCATATCAACCATTGTAGGTTATTTAATGCCAAATTCTCTTTATTCATATATATTTAATAAATATGATTTGGTTTGGTTGGGTTTTATGGCATATCAACCATTGTAGGTTATCTAATGCCAAATCCTCTTTATTCATATATATTTAATAAATATGATTTGGTTTGGTTGGGTTTTATGGCATATCAACCATTGTAGGTTATTTAATGCCAAATCCTCTTTATTCATATATATTTAATAAATATGATTTGGTTTGGTTGGGTTTTATGGCATATCAACCATTGTAGGTTATTTAATGCCAAATCCTCTTTATTCATATATATTTAATAAATATGATTTGGTTGGGTTGGGTTTTATGGCATATCAACCATTGTAGCTTATTTCATGCCAAATCCTCTTTATACATATATATCAAATATATGTGATATGGTTTGGTTAGGTTTTATGCCATATCAACCATGGTGGGTTATTTAATGTTAAATCCTCTCTCTCTCTCTCTATATATATATATATATATATATATATATATATTAAATATATTGGATTTGTAAACACATTCCGTCGATGACATATGTAAGAGATTTGTTTTTCGGTTATTTCAGTTTGCACAATAATACTTTTATTGCTTCAACACAAATGCTTTCAATTATCACTATCTAACATTTTTGATTTTATTAAATATTGATTATTCGTTTGCAGATTCTGAAGTGCTTACAGGTATTGTTATTTAACATTAATCATTCTATTCAGAATTACCCATTCGTTTGCATACTGTTAAATTGTTTAAAGTATTGCTATGTATCACAAACAATTCCTTTAAACATCATTCCTGTTACACTCTGCAAGATTGACTTCAAAACGCAACAGTGCAAACGCTCATTTTTACAAAGTAATAATGTACATATAAAAGTTACATTACTTTTGTTATACATCCTCACCTGATGATGGCCCAAAGTTAGGCCGGAAGCACTTTGGAAATAATTAATCATGGAAGATTTATCAACCAATTACCACCAAAAATGATAAAATCGATACAGTAACTCGAAAGGATTAACAAAAAAAAATATGTAGACAAAAAATGTCTATAATGTTAAATCTAATATATATATATATATATATATATATATATATATATATATATATATATATAATGTGTTTAAAGTATTACTATGCATCACAAACAATTCCTTTAAAAATCAGTCATCATGTTGCATTGTCACAACCATGATACATATACATGCGGAAACATGGTCAACACAATAATGACGAACGAACAAACTTCTTTAGAAAAATATACCACTCACACTTTATTCGAAATGGTTGCGAAAGGGTTGCGAAAGGGTTATGTATGAGAGGTGAGATGGAGACTGAACAAACTGCAACATATTGACTCCCAGTACCTTTGCCTTTAGCGGCACTTCTTTCTCGTTCTGCTGGGCTGCTCAATCGGGGGTCCTGAGGGCCCATAGCCCTCTGCTGGGTGCTGGTTCTCTCTACGGCATCTTATCTCCAACTAACTGACTCCAAACAAACTGAACTTCCTGTCGCACCAGGTTATATCACTGTTTGCCATCCACCTGCTTCCTGTGAGCGTCGCATCTGCACCCAATTCAACCCGTCCACAGTCAAGTTTATACCCTGATATCTTCGACCGGATGCACCCGTTCCTTGATTGACGGCTGGGTCGAAGGTCAATATGTTACTATCATTTTGATGTTATTCTTCCAGAGTGTAATCAGTCTCTTCACGAGATCACGTCTGTATTCCAAAGTGCTGTTATATTTATCAGCTGCAGGATCATGGAGTTTAATTTGGGAAGGTTTCTCAACCAATTTTCTCCGAATATCATAAGATCGATACGGCAATTCGAAAGACAAAAAATGTCTAGTATGTTCAATCTCATATGTATCAATGAAGAAATGCTGCCAATATATATATATATATATATATATATATATATATATTAGTAAACGAGTAGTTTGTAGGTAAAATTTTTAAACGAGCCAGTGCTCATTTGTTTTCCCAGCGTTAAATGGTTTCAAGAATTTATAGCTACACGAAGAATTCTATTGGCTCACAAATGTTTTCAATCATTGATACTCAATATAGATTCAACTTTATTTTAATCACTTCTTTGTGTAGTGTCATATTGTTCCAAGCAGAGTATGGGAAACAACAAGACATTATCAGGAAAAAAAAAAATATATATATATTGTCATCCACAGACAGATCTGTTTCGTTCTATCAGAACTCATCAGTGTGGCAAGACATACTAGATTCCTGTAGCTGGGATCGAAACCCGGTTGACTCAAACGCCAATCCAGGACTTTAAATGTTTTGACCAATTATATATATATATATATAATTGGTCAAAACATTTAAAAGATCAAATTGGTTAAAACATTTAAACGATCAAACAGTGCTATATCTTACAATTCCATTTAGCTTAAGTCAACATAGTTAAATGTATCCAAGTATTGATATGTTTCCCCAACAATTCATTTAAATATCAATCTTTTGTTTACTCACAGTCAAATGATCAAACAGTTCTATTTCTTACAATTCAATTTAGCTTAAGTCAACAAAATCAAATGTTTTCAAGTATTGCTATGTATCACTAACAATTCATTTAAACATCAGTCCTTTGTTTACACCCAGTTAAATTATCAAGCAGTTCTATTTCTAACAACTCAATTTAGCATAAATCACTTGTTTACACACAGTTTAAATGCCAAACAGTTCCCTTTGACACATAGATAGGATCCTATCAGGTACTACCACTCTGGACCGGAGTGGACACTGGAGCGATGGTTATGAAGGGATACTCCGCATTCCACAAAGCTCCAGCATTACTGGAGTCTCACCACCAGATTGTTTAGTGTCATATTCCGGACACTCGTTGGAGAGGGGTCGTACTCCTCGGCAGAGATGCAGTATGAGTATTTTATAGCCCTAGCCGACGGGGCTTGAGACCGAAAATCTCAGTTGGATTGTCGTCCGTTGATGTGAAAAGTAATCCAGATTTAGAAATGTCTTTGGTAGAAGGTTTTCCCAACTTGAAATGCTGGTACTACTTGTGGCATTGCGCAGATGCTTGTAGTATAACAGTTATCGACGTTGGAAATCGTCTTGGTGACAAGAGTTTGATATATCAAGCGTATGGTTGCAAGGAAAGAACAAAACACAGAGTTGCAAATCAAACGACAAGAAGACAAGGGAAAATTTAGCAACTGTTTTAACAAACAAAGAAACAAAATATTCAAATAATTGTGTTGGTGAATATGAGAATGTGCAAGAAATTGAGAAGTAAAAAGTTCGGTTGTTGTATTGGTAGGAATTAATTAATTTTAGGAATTTTGACGAGGGTTGAATAGTTGGAGAATCGAAAAACAAAAATGTTCCAATATTTGTGTTGGGAGTGGTGAGTTATTGGCTTACGCGGTCAATCAGGGAAGAAGAATGCCAGAAGTGGAATGTAGGTGGGGGTGGTGATTCTCGGGTCATGTGGCTTCCATCAAAAGCTGCAGTAGGAAGGTTAACACTTGTGCTGTGGGATGTTGAATGTTGCTGGTATCGGCAGTCGATGTTTTAAAGTCTGGCTTCGTCTTCTTTTTGTCTGGACATCGAAAAAATCTTGTCTTTTATTGTTTTTCCCTCCACAAATCGGTTCAACTTTGGTCTTTCTTTCTTTTTTTTTTACAGCGAAAGTCATAGATTGGTCGAAAAGTTATTTGAATTTTATTTCTTGAGATAAATTCCATGAATATTTCAACATGTGCATAGCCTATCCACATAGACAACTTTTTTTCTTTATGAAAAAACAATCTCGGCCCCGGCTGCATCCAGAGAGTGTTAATTGGAATTGCGATTATCTTATTTGTACATCGTATATGCTCCCCCATGCGGGTTGAGCTCTCTGGCGAAGGAATTGCCGGTCGCCGCTAGCGTAATGCAAAGCTCTTCGAAAGAATTGAGCACTCTGGTAGCTGATAGGGTATAAAAAATGTAAACAAACGGCTGCTGCTGCTGTTTCCAGAAATAAAAATACCTTAAAATTCCCTTAGCCAACGTGGTCCCCTGGGTTGACGAGTGGTCTGAAACACAGTCTAACGTAAAGTTGGACGGGTTTCGATCCCGGCTTCGAGCGTCCTGCGTGTCTAGCCACACTGAAGAGTTCTGATAGAACGAAACAGTCTGTCTGTGGATGACTATATATATATATATACGATGAGTATTATTATCTAATATATATATGCTATTATGTAATATATATGATTGCTTTTTTATCATGTAATATATGTATATTGTTATCATTATCATGTAATATATCATTATTATATGATATATTAAATCATTATAACAATTATTATTAAATATATATTATTATATAATATATTATCATCATTTGATATATAGTAAAAAAAAGTTGGTGATCGTTGTAAAGAGTGACTCGAAGGCTCCTTTTTCAAAAAATCAGAAGAGATTTCTCTCAGTCATATAACAAGTTCAAATCCTGGACTTGGCTGTTTGAATTTTAAATTCTTCGAGTAAGCTAAGGAAATGTGTGAATCCAGCTATTCTCTGACAAGTGATGAATAAAACAGACGGGCAGACTGAGCGCTTTAACCTTGGTATGGCAACTGATCTGGAAGAAGGAAATTTTTGAAGTCCAATCCAGTATACTCCACTTAAGAATGATTTAGCGATATGTTGGCCTCAAGGTGGAGTGGTTTCGTAAATATAGATATTGGATTGGCTAAAAGAATTCCTTTTCATCTTTAGTTCGCAAAATTAGAAGAGTCTCG
Organism: Sepioteuthis lessoniana; assembly: GCA_963585895.1. NCBI lineage: Eukaryota > Metazoa > Mollusca > Cephalopoda > Myopsida > Loliginidae > Sepioteuthis > Sepioteuthis lessoniana. The sequence goes on from OY757932.1 coordinate 9,305,725, forward strand.
TTGAAAAAAAAAGAATCATTATGAGTCTCCTTAGAACAAATTAATTACTAACCAACATGGAAAAATGAAATCTTTTTTTTTTTTTTTATAGAAATGGCCACGGTTATGGTACATTTAAATGGCGCACTGTTTTAAGAGATCTGTTTCTATTTGAACCAATATATTTTATATATGTAGATCTTTATTTGGCATTCTAGTGTTTGGCATAGAATCGTGTTGCTGAAAATTGATTGCTTTGCACCAAAACTCTAAGCGTCGATGATTTCTTCTCTGCTTCAAAATGCAGCATGTCTAATTTAGGATTTTACCTGGCTTAAAACATTGACCACTGGCGCCAAAGAGAAATAGACAATTACGTCTGCTACTAGAGAAGGTTGGCCGGTTGATTAAAAGATTTTAAAAGCATATCAACCCCTGTGAGTTATTTACTGTTTATATATATATATATATATATATATATATATATACATGTGTGTGTGTGTGTGAATATTTACAGAGATGAAAAAATTCCAAGTTTTCAGAGGATGATTTTATTTGTTGAAATATTTTCCAACGTTTCGGTTTTTAGAACTTCATCAGGACGAGTAACTTATCAAATGAAACGAAAAAGAACTTACTCGCCCAGCTAAAGGTCTAAAAACCGAAACGTTTAGCGTTGGTAAATATTTCTATACGGTTGGACTGATTTCCAGTTTTCCCTATATATATATATATATATATATATATATATATACACATTTTCCCAGTAGACTGGGCATGTAGAATACACCGACTGCTTCTCTGCAGAGAGGTAAGACCCCCACAACGAGTGTCCTAGTCATGACACAAAACAATCTGATGATGACGTTTCAGTAATTCTGGAGCTTTGGGGAATGCGGAGTACCCTTTCATTGCCATCGCTCCCAGGTCCTCTCTGGCCCAGAGTGGTAGCACTTGATAGGGTCCTATCTATGGGTCAAATAGAACTAAACTGTGTATTTATGCTAAACAGAATCGTTAGAAATGAAACTTTTTTGTATGCTAAACTGAATTGTATGAAATTGAGCTGTTTTGACATTTAACTGTGTGTAAACAAAATTTATACTTATATTAAACTGAATTGTTTGAATTTAGAATTGTTTGACTAAACAGAAAAGTTTGAAATAGAAATGTTTTTGACAATTAAACTGTGTATTTATGCTAAATTGAATTGTTTGAAATAGAACTGTTTCGTTGTTTTTGAATGGATTTAGCATTAAATAATCTACAAAGGTTGATATGTCATAAACCCCAATAAACAAACAAAAAATACTCACATAAACAAACAAACAAACAAACACACACACACACACATATATATATATATGTAATTTGTAAGCGAATGGTTTGGAAGTAACTTCATTTTTAGTTGGGCTTAATGTTAAATCCTTTATATACAGATGTCTCAAAATAGATGCAACCGATTAGTGATTTATTACCGAGAAAAGTGCAATGGCAGTCGTTTTGAACATAACATTAATATTTGTAGAGTTATTAGCAGTCCCATGGGTCCCATGTTTATTGAAACATCCTATATATATATATATATATATATATTAGATTGAACATTATAGGCATTTTTTGTCTACATATTTTTGGTTAATCCTTTCGAGTTACTGTATCGATTTTATCATTTTCTGTGGGAATTGGTTGATAAATCTTCCATGATTAATTATTTCCAAAGTACTTTCGGCCTAACATTGGGCCATCATCAGGGGAGGGTGTATTACAAAAGTAATGTAACATTTGTATGTACATAGCTCATTTGTAAAAATGAGCGTTTGTAGTGTTGCGTTTTGAAGTTATTCTTCCAGAGTGTAATCAGTCTCTTCACGAGATCACGTCTGTATTCCAAAGTGCTGTTATATTTATCAGCTGCAGGATCATGGAGTTTTATTAGCGAAGGTTACTCAACCAATTTTCTCCGAATATCATAAGATCGATACGGTAATTCGAAAGACAAAAAATGTCTAGTATGTTCAATCTCATATGTATCAATGAAGAAATGCTGCCAATATATATATATATATATATATATATATATATATATATATATTAGTAAACGAGTAGTTTGTAGGTAAAATTTTTAAACGAGCCAGTGCTCATTTGTTTTCCCAGCGTTAAATGGTTTCAAGAATTTATAGCTACACGAAGAATTCTATTGGCTCACAAATGTTTTCAATCATTGATACTCAATATAGATTCAACTTTATTTTAATCACTTCTTTGTGTAGTGTCATATTGTTCCAAGTAGAGTATGGGAAACAACAAGACATTATCAGGAAATTATATATACATACATATATATATATACACACACACACACACACACACACATATATATATATATATATATATATATAATTGGTCAAAACACAACAAACCGTCATTTACCTATTATGAATCTATTTCAGCTGGCCGCTCCATAAGATAAACGAACTTCTTCTGATAACCATCACAGAATGAAGAAAAAAATTCATCAAAATATTTTTTACTAGATTCTTACTCGTTTAAAAAATGAATAAAAAACTAATATATAAACAAAATAGAATAAAAGAAAACGAAATAGAGGTGTAACACTATGTAGGTGGTCCGCCAAGCAGACGATTCCTTTGTCTGTTTTGGCACGAAACCAGACAAAGGGTTCGGACTTGAGATCTCGGCGTGACCGGAAGTAGGAAGGGAACGCCAGTCAGAGAGTCAGACAAAGGGACTGAGAAGTTGGAGCTGGCGAAGGGGGACGCGGGTGACCAGTCGACACCGGAGCAGAGAGACCAGTCGGCATGAGTGAGTCCAGGACCAGTGAAAGAAGACCGAGTCAAGATGAGTCGGCATTCCAGTAGCTTTGAAGAAGTTTCGCTGGAATCCACACTACTGTTAGTCTACACATGCACACAGGAAATACAGTGTTGCATAACTCCCTTCTTGCGCTTGAATTAACCCAAGCATATTGTTCGTTTGTTCTTTTATTCTCCCACTCCCTCGATTGTATTTCTTGTAGCGGTAAAGAAATGTGCGATACCCCTATCGGAACTACTGGTTGATCACGGGCATAAAGTAAAATGGTTCGAAGATGTTGATGTAACGTTGGGGGGGGCGAGGGAGGTAACGTCACAGAGGGAGACAAAAGGATATGGGCAAGAATTGGTTGGTGCCAAAACTGGATGTAATGTCATCGTTTGGTGTCATGTATCCTTATGTATTTAAAAAAGAAAATTAACATAACTCATAAAAACTTCAGCAACTAAAATCTTGTCCATAAATTAGACTATTTTATCTTAATTAAAAAAAAACATTTTAATTTATTTATATATCTATCTATTAAGAAAAACGTGGCGATGAACACTATTACTTATGTCAAACTTAACTTGTTTAGTTAAAAAAAAAAATTTTTAGATTTTATTTGATTTCAGTTAAGATTAAAATTTAATCTTTATGTAATTTTTCAATATTTTTTAATATCTTTTTTTCTGAATACTGTCATTCTAATTACCGTTAAAATCATCAATATCATTATTATAATTATTAATCATTAATAACTATATTAATAATAATAAAATGTAACAATTATTACAGTTATTGCTAATTTATTATTATCATTATTATTATTATCGTTACTGTTATTACAACACCAGCAATAACACAGTAATACTGATACTATTAATTTTATCCAACTGTTTTTATCTCTATCAATTTTTTTTCTTTTGGCCCTCCAACAACAACGTTTTCCTCTCGTCTTACATACCACCTCTCTGACGCTACTTACCATCAAAAAATATAAGACTACAATATATAGTCGTAACACATATAAATTCTCATCTGCTGAAATACGAAAAATCATCACCAAAATTATGTAGAAAAATAACGACAAAGATCCCGCCCTGTAGGTTTGAGCTGTAGAATACACTGATTCCCCCCGCCCGCGTGTGTCCTGGGTATGACAGTAAACCTCATCTAATGGTGGGGCTTCAATCCTAGAGCTTTAGGGAATTTTGAGTGCTCCTTCATTGCCATTACTCCCAGGTCCACTATAACCCGGAGTGGTGGTACCTGTTAGGGTCCTATCTATGGGACAAATAGAATTAGTGTCTTGGGTATGAAACTAAACAGCATCGGATGGTGAGACTCCAGTACTGGAACTTTAGGAAATGTGGAGCACCACTTCATTGCCATTACTCCCAGGTCCACTATAACCCGGAGTGGTGGTACCTGTTAGGGTCCTATCTATGGGACAAATAGAATTAGGGTCTTGGGTATGAAACTAAACAGCATCGGATGGTGAGACTCCAGTACTGGAACTTTAGGGAATGTGGAGTACCCCTTCATTACTATAACTCCCAGGTCCACACTGACCCAGAATGGTAGTAACTGTTACAGTACCAAAAAGAACTATTAAATTATTTACACAGATTATTATCATTACCTATTTGAAATCATACAATTGTGTACAAATTGTTCGTATAACAAAGGAAAAAAGATAATTTTTTTGAGTAAAACCGAAATGCCTAAAACCATTTGTGTGCAAACAAATGGATAATATTAAAAAGAATTATTTGGATTTGATTGAAATACTTAAAACATATGATTGATATTAATTAGTTTTTGATTGTAACATTTGAAACCACTAAACTGTATACAAGCAAGTTACTTATAAACTATTCGCTTGCAGATCGAGGGGTGCCCCCTTTGGTGTAAGGTTCATGGTGAAGTGTCTTTTATGTTGCGAGCAATATTGAACAGATCCTGGCAGCAACACCCCACACGGCGCCAACTGTACGGCCACCTACCACCTATCACGAAAACTATACAAGCTATACGAACGAGACATGCCGGACACTGCTAGAGAAGCAAGGACGAGATCGTAAGTGTTGTCCTCCTGTGGACCCCTGCATATGGCCAATCAAAAGTAGGACGACCAGCTCGAACATTCATACAGCAGCTATGTGACGATACGGTATGTAACCCTGAAGAACTGCCGGAGGCAATGAATGATAGGGAGACGTGGAGAGAGAGGGTCAGTGATATCCGCGCTAGCCGCACGTCATGATGATGATATATATATATATATATATATATATATATATATATATATATATATATATCTTATGAGAGTGTTGGTCGTCAGTAAATCACTATGTGGTTATGTGTCGAACCAAGTGCAATATAACTTATAAACTTCATGAAACCTTAGGTTGCAGAATAATATTTTCCATGGATTAAATATATATAAAATATATATTTATTTATTATCATTATATATATATATATGTATATTGGGCCCACTATACATCCAGGATTTGAACTCATGTCACCATGTCGATTTCCAACGTCGATAACCGTTATACCAAGAGCACCTGTGCAATGTCACAAGTAGAACCAGCGTTTCAAGTAGGGAAAACCTACCATCAAAGACAATTCTAAATCTGGATTACCTTTCACATCAACGGACGACAATCGAACTGGGATTTTCGGTCTGAAGCCCCGTCGGTTAAGGGGAGGCTGTAAATACACAGACTGCATCTCTGCAGAGGGCTAAGACCCCCCCCCTCCGACGATTGTCCCGGATATGACACTAAACAATCTGATGGGGAAACTCCAGTAATACCGGAGCTTTGAGGAATCCTAAGTACCCCTTCATTACGATCGTTACTTGGTCCACTCTCTTCTTGGGGAATACGGAGTTATCCTTTCATTGCCATTGCTCCCAGGTCCACTCTGCCCCAGAATGGTAGCACCTGATAGGGCCCTATCAATGGGTTGAATAGAACTAACTGCATACTTATGCTAAACGGAATTGTGTTGAATTAGAACTATTTGATTAAACTGAATCGCTTGAAATAGAAATGTTTTTGACAATTAAACTGTGTACTTACATTTATAATGCGTACTTATGCTAAACTGAATTGTTTGAAATGAAACTGATCGAGGGATATGATCGAAAGCGCTGGGGAACAGAACCTTGGGCAACTTGTCGATCAATTGAACGTTGATACAAAGAAAGCAGCAAGAAAGATAGAGAAAAGATTATAAAATCATGGTCATTGACAAAACTTGTATAAACAATTAACCTCCGACCAAAATATACACTATATATATATATATATATATATACACACACACACACACATAAATACATATATATAGAGAGAGAAGGAGAGAGAGGGAGAGAGAGAGTACCGCATCCAAATAGGTATACCCCAAACAATTCTAATAGAGATGCCAGAAAAAATGAAATACTTTATCAGATGCCAGAAAAATTCTCACGATATGTCGGAAAAATTCTTAGATGCCAGAAAAAATAAAATATCTTTTCTAGCAAAATATTGCACGTTAAAACAAATATCATTAGTTATTACTATAACCAAATTCTACAGTATCAAAACTCTTTCATTATCTATCTATCTATCTATCTATCTATATATATATATATATATATATATATATATATATAAAATACAAAGCTCTTCTAACGATCTCAGTCGCGCTATTACATTCACTTTCGGGCAAATACCCTTGGGAAAGGTATGAACCCCCATATCCTCCCTGCTATGGGTTAAATAGTACTACTACGGTTCTTCTAGGAGAAAAGCTTTGGCATTAAATAACCAACAAAGGTTGATATGCCATTGAGAAAAGAAACCAAACCAAACCATCTTCTAACGAATTAAGCACTCTGGTATCCGATAGCGCAAAATGTAAACAAACGAAAGCTGATATTTATGTGTTATAAATCCTGAGCTGATGTGTGTCACCGGAATGGCTGAGTGGTTAGATGCCCTATCTAGCTTAAATTTTGGTGGGTTTCGATCCCGGCTTGAAGCGTCCTACGTATTTTGCCACACTGAAGAGTTTTGATACAACAAAACAGTCTGCCAGTGGATGATATATATATGTGTGTGTTTTTGCTATCACTACAAATAAAATCCCTTGTATCTTGCTAATCGAACCCTCGTTTTTACTATAAACAATAAACATGTCTGCATAATTTACATAAAAATGAACAGACCGATTGAAAGATAGATTTGAACAGACTAAGATAAATAGATCAAAATGAAATAGGTTGGTCGTGAACAAGGACGCTTGTGAAATAATTGTTTAAAAACGTTTGATAAATTAAAAAGTGCTCAATTGATAACTTGCAGAGCAGCATAAAACTACAAGAAATTAAGATCTAACCTTTTCACAATAGTTTCATTATTATAAGTTTAATCCATTGACTTTGGAATAGACGACGAAATCTTCAGATGAAGTTCCTACACTGCTCTCTAAAAAATTAGTCCACTTGAAAGCAAATTATGAACTATTGGAATGCACTATAAATATATATTGAGGTGTATTAAAAGATATAGTTCCCCATACGACTGGTGACGTAAAACTCAGAGTCGTGTTTTTAATCTATTTCTATTTTATTTTATGGTTGAAAAAAGAATTGAATATTTTTCAGGGTTCAATATATTCAATATAAAGATATTTCGATATCTTTTTTTTTGTGTGTAAAATGAATGATTTCCTCGTTATGTAGCCACCTACCTCCTATCTCTAAAACATTAAAAAAAGATGGACAAGGCATTTGGGATATTGCTGGAGAAGCAAGAGCGAAATCATCAGTGACGTTCAACTATGGACCCCTTCACATGGACGTGTCAGTGTTAGACGACTACGAAGAACATTCGTACAACAGCTCTGTACGAACACAGGATGTAGTCTAGAAGACCTGCCCGGAACGGTGGATGATAGGGACGATTGGCGAGAGAGAATCAAGGAAATCTGTGCCAGTAGCGCAACATGATTATATATATATATATATATATATATAGGTAAAGAAGGACAATATGGAAAATTAAATTGGCATGTTTCGCTGTTGGAGTAGAGTCATAACAAATGGAATTCTGTTTCTTGTAAACCATAAAATGTATTTCTGATGAAGCAATTTTATGGTGAAATATATCAATTCACTTTTCTGTCTTATCTTTTTCATTTACCACAGACACAGACACACACACACACACCTATATATATATATATATATATATATATATATATATATATAATTCTTTTCTATTTCGAGAAATAAGTACATCACAACATTTTGAAACAGTACGCTATTAACAATTGTAGAACACTTACATTTTTTATTCGTTCCATTCTTTTTTTTTTTTTATTTGAGAATGATTTTCGGATGAACCATTATAACATTGAAGCATTAAAATATTACATGCGAATATCGTCCAGAAGATGGTTTAGCCAAAAAAAAAAAAAAGATGAAACATCAAACCATGGCATAATGTATATATTTTTATTCAGACCACGACGTATAAGTCGAATTGGCTTGTATGATTTTTAGTTAAAAATTCTAGGTTCAACCAATACCTGCTGTATAGGTCGACTCAGAAGCATTCAGAAGGCTACTGAGATGTTCTACTTTGTGTTTAGATAAAACTGCAAACACCAGTGAGTTCAGGTCTCATTCCGTACTCCGTTAAGAAGGCCTTGTGCTATATATGTTCTCTGACGAAAGCAACAAGCTGGAGACATACACGTAAGAACAAAATAAATAAATTTAAAAAAATACAAATCTCTTCGTGGACCAACCGATTTAAAAATATTTTTATACTCTCTTTGGACTTACAACATAAATCTTTTTTATATATAATAATAAATATATATTAGTTTTATATATATTTAATAGCATGAATACTTATTTGCGACCACTGGTTTTATAGCGTCTTTCCACGGCAATCATCAGGCAGGAAAAGCATATATATGTATATAAATATATATATAAGCATGTTTCATTAAATAATAAGCACAAATAGTGCATATGTTGGTCTTACCACAACAACTCTTTCCAGACGACTTACAATGCACCTTAACGACTCCAGTTCAATTGCCTTTCATCATAATATTTTTAAATCCAAGTTTCGAAAAATTCTAGTTGAAAACACAACTATAATCGCACACGAAATTGATAAGCTACGACTAAAAAACCTTGAAGCCCTACATATAAAAACAAAAAAACAAAAAAAAAATCAATAGAATTAATTTTGAAAATAGCGAAAATGTTTTGAAATGCTTTTAATATTTTTTATTACGTATTCCTATATTCCGTTGATAGCGTTCCCTTTTTAAAATAGCGTTCCTTCTTTAAGTACATCTGTTACCCTGTTTTATCCAACTCTAGGTTCCCATATTTTTGTCTGATCGGTAAAATGAAACGCAGCGGTCGTATCGATACTGCGATATGGATGCACTACTTGGACGCTAACCAAACGGCTGGAGAAAAAACTAGACGGCAATTACACAAGAATGCTGCGAGCAATATTGAACAAGTCCTGGAGGCAACACCCCACAAGACACCAACTATACGACTACCTGCCTCCCAAAACTATCAAAGTTAGACGAACCAGACATGCAGGACACTGCTGGAGAAGCAGGGACGAGCTCATAAGTGATATACTCCTATGGACCCCCACATATGGCCGAGCAAAAGCAGGACGGCCAGCTTGAACATACATACATACAGCAGCTCTGTGAGGATACGGGATGTAGCCCTGAAGACCAACCAGAGGCGATGAACGATAGGGAGAAGTGGCGAGAGAGGGTCAAGGATATCCGTGCTAGCGGCACGACATGATGATGATGATAATAAACTTTCAAAAACTTTCAAAACCCTTTTAAAAAACAAATATACCTTACACAAGCAAGCAACCCCTGATGATGTCCTATGAAGGGTCTGAAAGAGTTCGAGAGCGTTTTGGGAAATTCGCCAACCAATTCCAATCTAAAACTAAGACACTTATCAGAAAACTTGCTAGGATCTTAAATAAATCATTCAGACAAAATTTGTCTTTATTATTTAATGAAACATGCTTAAATGAAAGACTGCTGCCAAACTCCATATACTTCAACACACAAAACGGAATATATGTGCTATAACCAAACGGGGGACATCTCCACTCTAGAAGGAACCCCTCTTAAACTAGTAGACAAATTCACGTACCTAGGAAGCAGCGTCGAATCAACCGAAAAGGACATAGAAACGAGGTTAACGAAAGCATGGACAGCTATCAATAGGCTATCGACTATATGGAAATCAGACCTAACCGATAAAATGAAACGCAGTTTCTTCCAGGCAGCGGTCACATCGATACTGCTATATGGATGCACTACATGGACGCTAACAAAACGGCTGGAGAAGAAACTAGATGGCAATTACACAAGAATGCTGCGTGCAATCCTGAACAAGTCCTGGCAGCAACACTCCACAAGACACCAACTGTACGGCCACCTGCCCCCTATCACGAAAACTATTCAAGTTAGGCGAACCAGACATGCAGGACATTGCTGGAGAAGCAGAGATGAACTCATAAGAGATGTACTCTTATGGATCCCCACACACGGCCGCGCAAAAGCAGGACGACCAGCACAAACGTACATTCAGCAGCTATGTGAGGATACAGGTTGTTGTCCTGAAGACCTGCCTAGGGCGATGAACGATAGGGAGGAGTGGCGAGAGAGGGTCAAGGATATCCGTGCTGCCAGCACGATATGATGATGATGATGATATATACGGTCCCCTGGAGGGTGTTGAGCACTTTGGCGAAGAAATTAACGCCAACCACCCGTGAAATGCAAAGCTCTTCTAACGAAATGGCACTATGGCATCCGATAGCGCAAAATGTAAACAGCGAAAGCTAATATATATATATATATATATATATATAATATATATATATATATATATATATATATATATATATATATATATATATATATATATATATATATATATATATATATATATATATATATATATATTATAATTCCTGAACTGCCGTATGTCGTCGAAATGTCTGAGCGGTTAGATATCATGTCTTGAGTAAAGTTAGGTGGGTTTCGATCCCAGCTTGATGCGTCCTGCGTGTCTAGCCACACTGAAGAGTTGTGATACAACAAAACATTCTATCTGTGATCACACACACACATATATATATATATATAAATGATACTTATGCACATACATATATATTTAAATTACATTTTTATTACTGCGTTTTAATCACATTTGGTTAATTTGTTAAGTATGCTCAATCCCAAATTTAAGTTTGAAATATTCGTGGTTGTCTCCTCCCAGAGTTACGGTTAGTGGTATATATTGATTGATATAAATACTGTTCTACTGGTTGACCAATCAATGGTCAAGGTTTGGATTTTAGTCCTGCCATATAAGACAAACCCTGAGATTTTTTTCCGGCTTAAAAAGTCGACTATAAAAGAGTTGACTCCTCCTCTCTCTTTCTCTCTCTCTCTCTCTCTCTCTGTCTGTCTACCCCACTAGATGACCATGATATAGGAATGGAACCTTTAATATAAATACTATTAAAAATTAGTAATAATTCAATCCTTCATTTGTTGAAATAGTATGCATACGTTGGAAGTGATTCCGTTTCCAGAAGTTTTTTCACAGAGGTCAGTAAATTTATTCTACTAAACTGTTCATTTAAAATGCACATTTGATTTAAAATAGTAATGTCTTAAATCTCAGCTGTATTCTGTGTTGTTTAAATGAAGACTTATGCGACTTAATTTTCAGGAAAAACTTTACTTTTGGAAGACGAACTTCTAAATTTGCTAAAGAAAACCCCAAAATTGCCCCCCCCCCCAAGGAAGAAAAAAAAAATAAATAAAATAAATAAATTAAATAAATAAATAAATAAAATAAAATAAAATGACGTATAACGACGCTGGTCGAATGCGTTAGTATACAGGGCAAACAGAAATAGAACTTTCTTAAGCTTAGAAGTCTTATTGCACACTCTCAGTTAAAAAAAAAAAAAAAAAAGCAACCGAAGTCAAAAATCGAATTCTACCAATAAAATAAAAACCTGTCAGGGCCGGAATCGGATGATAGGCTGAAATATACCCCAAAATGTCTTTGAATTTTAACAGACAGCAGTCTTGGACTTTAACTAAGTTAAAACTTAAGGTAAAAAAAAAAAAAAAAAAGTTTTTTTTTTCATTTTTTTTTTTTTTTTTTTCTCTTCTAACACATACACATGGGAAGCAGCGTGATGTACGTGTGAGTCCTGCGGCTTAACGCTCAGGATTGTCAGTTCGATCGGGGAACTACTGCTGCTCATCTATAAGAGTGGCTTCTATAGATGAGAATAAAAACAGCCATCGAAAGATAACCATGACTCGTACTCAAACCAGATACATAAACCGCATCGCTCTTCGCGCGGGTAAAAAAGGGGCGCGTCCTGCTGAGGTTGGAGCCCTGTCCTCAGTGTTCGAAAAATCAGCTACAGAGCTCAAACTCAAACAAAAACTACTTAAATGCAAACAAACAATACAGATAGCGACATCTAACGTGAGAACCCTAAATAGAATAGGTCAACTATCAGAGCTAACTGCATCAGCCGTAGAACATAAGATAGACATAATTTGCATACAAGAGCACCGATACACGCACACCGAAGATATCAAGTATCACGAAACTGGTAATGGATGGATGCTGGTGACTGTATCCGCATGGAAAAACTCTATCAATGCATCGGTAGGAGGGGTGGGAATGCTTCTAGGACCAAGAGCGTTAAAAACACTGAACAGCATTGAGAGAATACAACCTAGGATGATGGCCGCAACGTTTAATGGCAACCCCAAAGCAACAATTATCTCCTGCTACAGCCCTACCAATGTTAGCGAAGAAAACGAAATAGTCACCTTCTACGAAGATCTATCCTCCCTAGTACGTAGCATTCCGAAACACAACCTGCTAGTCATTGGCGGAGATATGAATGCACAAATCGGGAAAAACAGACACAACAAATACAGCCTACACAACGCATCAAACAGGAATGGACAACATCTAATAGATTTCATGATAGAAAATAGATTAACATGCCTCAATACAAACTTTCAAAAAAGGGAGGGGAAATTATGGACCTACACATACGCGAATAAGAGTAAAGCACAGATAGACTACGTCCTTATAAACGGGAAATGGAAAAACAGTGCGATGAATTGCGAGGCATACTCTTCTTTCGAGGGTGTGTCCTCCGATCATCGAATAGTTACGGCCAAAGTACGTCTAAGCCTACGAAAAAACGCCACACGTAAAGCGACAACCAAGCACTATGACTGGGCCCTACTCAACAACAGAGATATTAGAGATAAATATGCATTAGAATTAAGAAACAGATTCGAAGCACTACAAGAGAAGGCAGAAAAAGGTTCCCCAAATGACGAATATGAAAATTTTGTAGAAGCACACCTTGAGGCGGCAGCAAGGTGTATTCCAACAAAACCTAGAACTAAATATAGAGCCCCTTGGGAAACGCCAGCGGTTAGAGTAAAACGTGCACTCGTGAAAACTGCCTCCAAAAGCTATCAAAAGAACCCAACAAACACAAATGCACGAAAACTAGCAAAGGCTCAACATCAATTAACAGGAATATATCTAAAAGAACAGGCAGAATACATACAAAATAAGATAGATAAGATTAGAGACTCGGTGGAAGATAGACAATCCAGGATAGCCTGGCAAACAATAAACGAAGTAAGTAGAAGGAAGAGCACAGCCAAAGCAAAATTGAAAGCTGCAAGCCAACAAGAAAGAGTAAAACTGTGGGAACAGCATTTCAAAAATCTACTAGGAAACCCACCGGAAATAACGGATGAACCGATCACCAGAATTATTAGTAAGCAATTAGACGTTAAACTAGGTCCTTTCACCAAAGAAGAACTCGACTCAGTTCTCAGAAGAATTAAAAATAGGAAAGCAGCAGGGCTAGACGAGATCCCCCCAGAGTGTGGAAGACTAGACAATTCGACGATATACTGCTCCGGCAATGCAACGCAGTCTATAGTCAAAATAGGATAGAAAGATGGACGAAGGGATGCATCCTTCCATTCCCTAAAAAAGGCGACCTCGGACTAGCCAAGAACTACCGAGGGATAACACTTACATCCATAGCAGCCAAAATCTACAATGCCCTACTACGAAACCGCATAGAACCCAAAATAGACAACATCCTTAGGAAAAACCAAAACGGCTTCCGGAGAAATAGATCCACAACCTCACAAATACTGACCATCCGTAGAATCCTTGAAGGCGTTCGGGCAAAAAACTTACAGGCGACATTACTATTTGTCGACTTTACCAAGGCCTTCGATTCCATACACAGAGGGAAGATGGAGCAAATCCTATTTGCATACGGACTGCCAAAAGAAACAGTAGCAGCGATAATGATTCTCTACAGAAACACCAAAGTGAAAGTACGTTCACCAGATGGAGACACGGAATACTTCGACATTGTTGCAGGAGTACTACAAGGAGACACACTAGCCCCGTACCTCTTTATCATCTGTCTAGACTATGTGCTTAGGACTTCGATCGACAAAATCAGAGAAAATGGCTTCGAGCTGACTAAGAGAAGAAGCAAAAGGTACCCCGCAAAAACAATCACGGACGCCGACTACGCTGATGACTTGGCGTTACTAGCGAATACGCCTAATCAAGCAAAGACACTACTGCATAGTCTGGAACGAGCCGCAGCTGGCATTGGCCTCCATGTCAATGCAAACAAAACTGAATATATGTGTCACAACCAAACGGGCAACATTGCCACACTAGACGGAGCCTCTCTGAAACTAGTAGACAAATTCACCTACCTAGGAAGTAGCGTCTCATCAACCGAAAAAGACATCGACACACGACTGACGAAGGCATGGACAGCTATCGATAGGCTCTCGATCATATGGAAGTCGGACCTAACTGATAAAATGAAACGCAGTTTCTTCCAGGCAGCGGTTGTGTCGATACTGCTATATGGATGCACCACATGGACGCTAACGAAGCGGCTGGAGAGGAAACTAGTCGGAAATTACACAAGAATGTTGAGAGCAGTATTAAACAAGTCCTGGCGACAACACCCCACGAGACTCCAAATCTACGGACACTTGCCCCCCATCACGAAAACTATACAAGTCAGACGAACCAGACACGCGGGACACTGCTGGAGAAGCAAGGACGAGCTCATAAGCGATGTACTCCTGAGGATCCCTACATATGGATGTGCAAAAGTAGGACGACCAGCACGAACTTACATACAGCAACTATGTGAGGACACAGGATGTAACCCTGAAGACCTGCCGGAGGCGATGAATGATAGGGAGAAATGGCGAGAGAGGGTCAGGGATATCCGCGCTGGCGGCGCGACATGATGATGATGATGATATATATATTGACCACCTGAATTATTCTTGTCTTGTTAATTCTGTCGCTTTCTTCTTTTTTCACTTCTCTCTCTCTCTCTCTCTCTTTCTTAACACACACACACACACACACACACACACATATATATATATATATATATATATATATATATATATCGTGACTACTTTTTGCTGTTTTTTGTTTTCAAATTTAATTTTTGTTTTATTGCCTGATAAGAATTTTTGATTATCAAACTGTTCTTTTTTCTTCTTTCTTTTTTCTTCTTTCTTTCTTTCTTTCTTTTTTTTTTTTTTTTTTTTTTCAGCCTCCGCCCATTTCTTCATGCACCTAATCTCTCATTTTCTTTCTTTGCTCTGCAGAAAGCTTTTCGTCCCACAACCCTGGCTGTCCGGAATAGTAAGGGAGGGTTTGGCACGAACGAACTGTCGACATTTTGAAAGGTTGAAAAGCCTGGAGCTCTCAGAAAATGGTGGAAGATAATCTGGTCATGTTGACCTAGCCCAAACCAACTGCCAGGTCAGGTCGACCCTTATATGAATCTCTCTGTGGCCAATGGTTCTGAAGCCAGTACATTTATCCCCCATCTCCTACTGCTACTGTCAGCTCTCTTCCTTCTACCATAAGTGCTACTACCTTCACCGCTAGTGCTACTCCTACTCCCTCTGTTTCTGTGTGCGCCCGCTACCATTATTTCACGGTACCTTTTCTTGCTACCTCTTTTAGAATTGAAAAAAAAAAAAAAAAGTAAAAGATGAAAAAAAAAAAGAGAAAAAAAAAGGCTTGTTTTATTTTAATTTTTTTGTTTGTTTGTTAGATCTTTTTTTTTTTTGTTATTTTTTTAGCGGGGGGGGGGTTGTTAACGTCCAGAATTTATTCAGTTCTTTATGTGTTTTTTTTTTTTTCTCCTTTTTTTATTTTTTGCATTATTCTTACTTTTAATATAATTTGAAGAAAGTATCTTTTAAATTATACATTCGGCTTGCAGATTTAAAAAAAATATTAGGGGACTTAATGGAAATGTTTCTTTATGTGGTGGAGCGGGGGGGGGGAGCAGGTTGCTATCTCCATTTGTCTCTGAGATGAAAGGTCTTCTTCTCTCTACCCAGGTTCTCTACTCGGATAACCATTTTTTTTGTTTCTGTCCAAGGGTTTTTATATGCACCCCCCCATCTTTTCTTCTCTTTTTTTTTTTTTTTTTTAGTTTTTTAATCTTCTTTCCGAGTTTCACTTCTTTCATTCATTTATTATTATTCAGAGTTTCATTCCTTCTTTGTGATTAATAATTCATTATCCTTTATTTTTTATTCTTACTTTTTTTTTTCTTCTTTCAAATTATCGTTCGCTAACGAATCAATCTCCTTTTCATTGTACCTTTAATCTTCATTCAGTAAATACGGACTCATTCTTCGTTTTATATTGTAGATTTTCTTTCTTTCTTTCTTTCTTTCGTTCTTTCGTTCTTTCTTTCGTTCTTTCTTTCGTTCTTTCTTTACTTTTAGTTATGTTCTTTCTTTCTTTTCTTCTTTCTTTCTTTTTAGTAATGATTTTTTCTGTTAAGTCATCTTTCTTTCTTTCTTTCTTTCTTTCTTTCTTTCTTTCTTTCTTTCTTCTGGTAATGTTCTATCTTTTTGGCACTGTTCTTTCTTTCATTCTTTCTTTCTTTCTTTTTACTAATCTTCTTTCTTTCTTTCTTTCTTTCTTTTTGGTAATGTTCTTTCTTTCTTTCTTTCTTTCTAGCTATGTTCTTTCTTTCCTTTCTTCTTTCTTTCTTTTTAGTAACGTTTTTTCTATTAAGTAATCTTTCTTTCTTTCTTTGTTACTGATGTTCATTTTTTCTTTTTGATTGTATTCTTTGTTCATTTGTTTCTTTCTTTCGGTAATATTATTCTCTGTCTCTGTCTCTGTCTATCTCTGTCTTTGTCTGTCTGTCTGTCTCTCTCTCTCTGCCTTCCCCGTCTCTGTCTGTCTGTCTGTCTGTCTCTCTCTCTCTCTCTCTCACACACACACGTCTTTTTCTTTTGCTTTCTCTTGGCTGATTTTTTTTCTTTCTTTTCATAATTTTCTTCTTATTTTCTTCTTTCTTTTTTTATTTTCAGCAGTCTTTTCAACTGATTACATCCTTATCCATTTGTTGTATTTTGTATTTTTCTTTCGTTTCTACTGAACTCCGTGTTTTTTTTTTTAGCATTCGTTCTGAACGACTTCTGTTGGAACTTTTAAAATAGCAGGAACCTTTTCTTTTAGCCCAGGATTACTGCTGACTGCACAACCCTATAATCAGAACCGCCAATAATTCAGCATTTTTAGTTCCTCCATCACCACAACCTTCAAAATCTTTTTATTTTAGCTGCATCATTTTTATAAATGTTTTATTTTCTTTATAATTTTAGTCCTCGTAAAATATGTAACGACTTCACCTTATAAAATCCAACGCCTCCTCATACAAAGCTGGTATAAAAAGTAATGAGATTCGTTTATATCTTTTAGGTTGGCAACCCTGGTTAATGATCTGCTGATCAAAGTTTACCTTGAATATGTTAAAAAAGATTCAACCGAGATATCTTGGATTTGTTTTGAATATAACCTATTCGATCAGCTTCCGAAACCAGTTAAAACAGACTTATTTGGTTTCAGGTTTTCGATGAAGGTTTTTATGTAGTACTTGGTAATTCTACATGTCTGAGAGACTGAAATTTAGGCACCATTCTCGTTGACCAATCGCTTCTCACACGACATCTCCACACATTCATTGATGGACGGTATCGACATAAAACCCAACCAAACCTATCCATATATATTCAATATATATGTATAAAGAGTATTTCGCATTAAATAACCTACAATAGTTGCTATGCCATAAAACCCAACCAAAGCAAATCATATATATTCAATGTATTTGTATAAAGAAGATTTGGCATTAAATAACCTACAATTGTTGAAATGCTATTAAACCAAATCAAACTAAATCATATATTTAATAGATATGTATAATAAGGATTTAGTATTAAATAACCTAGAAGGGTTGATATGCCATAAAACCAAAGCCAACCCAACCAAATCCTATATATTTAATATATATGTATAAAGAGGATTTGGCATTAAATAACCCAAAATTGTTTATATGCCATAAAACCTAACCAAAATAGAATTGTACCTCAAAATCACTGAGAATTTCATGAGTCTATTTTTCCAAGAGAGATTCTAGTTTGTGAATATCCTATTTGTCTGTTTGATCAAATTTTACCACCTTGTACAATTCCCAGTGAGTGGCTCTTCCTACCCAATCATGCCGTCTCTTGTACTCCTTCAGGAACACTTAACTGGATTTGCTTCCTATATGACTTCTGGTTTATCTGTATTTGCTTTCTATATGTCTTACTTGTTTATCTCTCCAAATCAAGCATGGACAACATTTTTCGAAAAGCGAGCCACATTACTAAAAAAATCAAAGTGACTTTACGTTGAAGTTACCTAAAACATTTTTACTACAGAAGTAACCTAAAACATTTTTTACTACAGAAGTTACCTTGAACATTTTATTACAGAAGATTATAGTATCTGTTTTTAAAAATAGGAAAAAGTTGATTTCCTTCTCTTCGATAAAAAAGATCTTTTCAATAAAAAACATCTAAGTTTGAGACGAACCATCCAGAAAGTAGGATGGGGCCACATGTGCCCCATCACTTCTTTAAATCAACATCTTTTACTCTTAAGAATTATGAAAATAATTCTGCTACATACTCGGGCAGAAATCATACATACGAGTCTGAGGTGGAAGTTCTATGGAGCGACACATCAAATTTCTTTAAAAAAAAAACAACAACTTGTCTCTGGTACGAGCACCTTAAAGCACATAAATTTATGTGCTTTAATCAGAAAGGCGACATCTCCACACTAGACGGAACCTCCCTGAAACTGGTTGACAAATTCACCTACCTAGGAAGCAGCGTCTCATCAACCGAAAAAGTCATCGACACACAGCTAACAAAGGCATGAACAACTATCGACAGGCTATCGATCATATGGAACTCAAACCTAACCGATAAAATGAAACGCAGTTTCTTCCAGGCTGCGGTCGTGTCGATACTGCTATATGGATGCACTACTTGGACGCTGACTAAACGGTTGAAGAAGAAGCTAGACGGCAATTATACTAGAATGTTAAGAGCAATATTGAACAAGTCCTGGCAGCAACACCCCACAAGGCACCAACTATACGGTCACCTACCACCTATCACAAAAACTATACAAGCTAGACGAACTAGACATGCCGAACACCGCTGGAGAAGCAAAGACGAGATCGTAAGTGATGTACTCCTGTGGACCCCCGCATATGGCCAATCAAAAGCAGGACGGCCAGCTCGAACATACATACAGCAGCTATTTGATGATATAGGATGTAACCCCGAAGACCTGCCAGAGGCGATGAATGATAGGGAGACGTGGAGAGAGAGGGTCTGGGATATCCGTGCTAGCCGCACGACATGATGATGATGACTAGCAAGTAAAACTTTACTCATTGATTATGAATATAAATCTTAACGTGAGATGTTAAATAAATAAATCATTTTGGAAGTGTTGATATCTTTTTACTCTGTCAAGTTGCCGTTCTTAGTGGATTTGTTTACTTTGAAACAAGACATCTAACCCCCAAATGACACACGTCATTTCCTTCCTGCTATTTAAAGCCTTGTACAAGAGGTACCTTCCTCAAGCAACAGATGCAATTCCTTTAAAGCAGAAATCATACAGTCATTAAACACTGGTTTAGACGCAATAACTTCGAAATAAATTATTCAAAACTATCCTTTTAGTTTTAAGAGCCAACGACAAAAGATTATGTTTATTCCTGTTACACACACACACACACACACACACATATATATATATATTTTTTTTTCAAAAACAATAAATCTAAAAATAGATTTATATATATATATATATATGGGGAAAGGGGAAATAAATCCGATAGTATGAGAATGTAGGAATATGTAAAATCATAAGGTCTTTAGAGGATGATTTTATTTATAATTTGAATTATTTGCCATCGTTAAAACGTTCCGGTTTTTAAACCTTCATCAGGGCATATGAAATTCTAAATGAAAGGGTTATGTTAGAAAACTGGAAACATTTTCTTTCCATTGATGGCATTGTTTCAAATTTTTTGGATGTAATTCGTATTTGAAAATTTGTTTTATAAACATAACGTCTTTCCTTAAAAAAAAATCATTATTACATCTCTCTCTCTCTCTCTCTCTCTGTCTTTCTCTTTCTCTCTCTCTCTCTCTCTATATATATAATTTTGTTCATATGAACCTATTTAAGCATCTCATAACCCATCCATCTGTCAATGAATGTCAGTCTGCTTCTCTCTCTCTCTCTCTCTCTCTCTCTCTCTCTCTCTCTGCGCGCGCGTGTGTGTGTGTGTGTGTGTGTGTTTGATCTAATCATCTGTTTATCTGTCTATCAAAGTAGATATAGGCGATGAAGTCAAATTATTCTAATGACGTGATTTTGTGACGTTTCATCAACGCTCTGACCAAATAAGAACAAAACTGAAAAAAGCCATGTTTCTGTTTGTCAGTGTTGCCGTTTGAAATTAAACTAGATTCAACAATCTTACAAACGTTTTTCCCATCACATTTTTCCAGAACGCATAAAACATTTCTAGGAATCTTCAGCTGAAAATGAAAAATTTTAAGAAGATTCGATTTTCAAAAAAGTCAGATTGGATTTTTGTAGCAAAAAATGTTTGTCCTACAAAACGGCTGAAAAATTCAGAATTAAAATAATTGATATAAACAATACCCGCATTTCCCAATTAAAACACAAATCACAGTTCTTATGCAACAACAGTCGCTGGAAATTCACTGGCAGGAATAACCTCATTAAAAATTATTCGAACACTCAACTCACCACCATTAAAACTGAAACCCTCAAATTTGGTCTGAGATTGGCAACAGGAATAAATTACCTCACAATTGTAAACAAAGTATTTATAAAGGGCTGTTCGTTGTCACCACTAATGTTAACAAAGATGACCTCTCTTTACCTAGAAGATACATCGTTGCATAATATAGACACAATGATTCTGATTTCATCAGGACAACTCGTTGTGATCACAAATGTTACCAAAGATTACTTCGCTTTACTAAAGAGAAACACAGTTAATTGCATTGAGAAATTTGTCAAGGAATGACGTAATCATATCACCTTCTGATAAAAGTTGTGATGTCGTCAATATGTATTCCACTCATTATAACGGCAAAATAATGGAATTCCAGAATCATGTTGCATATTTTCTTTTTTTCTAATCATTTCAATTATATCATAAATCCAGATTTTATATTTGTTGGCCCTATGTTTTAAAATTTGATATTTACTGCGCCTGTACTGTTGGATATTGACCAGATGATTCCTTTGACATACCGTACAAGTTGCGTAGATGGCATAACAGGATATGCACCTGATTTCTAAAGTATATAGAACGCAGGCTTTTCCTCGGTGGAAGTGCTGCGTAAATTGCGTGGGTGGCATGAGGTAATGATGAGGTATGACCACAAGGATTGGGTGGGCGTCCGAAAAAATATAAAAAGGGGAGATTTCGACACAGGCAGAACGAACCAGAAAGACAGAGAAATTTCAAAGAAAAACTGCACTGTCGCTCCTGTATGAGTGTATCTCAGCTTTGTCCGACTCTCTCTGTCTCTGTCTCTGTCTCTGTCTCTCTCTCTCTTACTCTACCCATACGTAAATTTCGGGTTATAATCAGAGAGGAGAAATAAATTATATTTTTTTATATACGCATTGTTGTCTTTCTCTAATATACAATCATCATCATCATGCTGCGCTACCAGCATAGATATCCCTAACCCTTTCCTTCCACCCTCCTCTATCGTCCATTGCTTCCGGTTGGTCATCAAGGCAACATCCTGTATCTGCTCGGAGCTGTTATATAAAGGTTCTACCTCGTCGTCCTGCCTTTGCTCGTCCATTTGAAGGGGTCCATAGGAGTACTTCACATATGAGTTCGTCTCTACTTCTCCAGCAGTATCCAGCATGTCTGGTTCGTCTAACTTGGATAGTTTTGATGATGGGTGGTAAGTGGCCGTAAAGCTGCTGCTTTGTAGGGTGCTGCCTCCAGGACTTGTTCAATACTGCTCACAGCCTTCTTGTGTAATTGCCGTCAATCTTTTTCTCCATACGTTTAGTTAGCGTCCATATAGTGCTACCATACAGCAGTATCGACACTACCGCTGCTTAGAAAAAATTGCGTTTCATTTTATCACTCATGTCTGACTTCCGTGTGACTGATAGGCTATTGTTAGATGTCCATGCCTTTGCAAGTCGCGTGTTGATGTCCATGCCTTTGCTAGTCGCGGGTTGATGTCTATCTCGCTTGATGAGTCACTGCTTCCTAAGTAGATAAACTTACAGTGCAAGTAATTTTTTGTTTTTGTTTTTGTTTTTGAATTTTTCTTATTTTTTGTATATTTCTTGGTAGCAATTGTATCTAAACGGTATTGGGTGGAAGAATGCCTTTTAAGGTAAGATCATGCTCCATTTAAATTGTTTAAATTTGGTATTTTATTTATAACAAATAAAGAATAACAACTGCTACTAGAAATAAACAACAACAATTACTAATACTACTACTACTAATAATAATAAACAACAACAACAACTACTACTACTACAAATAAACTCAACTACTGCTACTACTACAAATAAGCAACAACTACTATTACTACAACTACAAATAAACAACTGCTACAAACAATTAAGCAACAACAACTACTACAACAATAAGTAAACAACAACTACTACTACCACTACAAATAAACGCAACTATTGCTACTACAAGTAAACAAGAACTACAACTACTATTACTACAAATAAAAAATAACTACTACTACTACTACAAATAAAGAACAACAACTACTACTACTACAAATTAACAACAACAACAACTACTACTACAAATAAACAACAACAACTACTACTACAAATAAACAACATCAACAACTACTTCTACTACTACTACAAATAAGCAATAACAACAACTACTACTGCTACTACTACAAATAAACAACAACAACAATAACTACTACTACAAATAAACAACAACAACTACTACTACTACTACTACAAATAAACAACAACTACTACAAATAAAAAACTACTACTACAAATAAACAGCAGCTACTACTACCACTTGCTCCTGATTAGTCAATAAATAAGTTTATTGGGTCAGCGTGGCAAGGTCAGGTTCATTGATCTCCATGTCATACAGGTTGCTTAGTTGATGTTTTAAGGCATATCAACTCTTGTCGATTTATTTAATGCCAAATTCTGTTTATATATATATATTTATATTATATACATAAATATGATTTGTAAGTGAAAATTTCGCGAGTAACTGATCGAATCGCTTCTTCTATTGACTTGCTTTTAACGATGTAAACCTCGAGCAAGAAACAAGGATTGGCAGGGATAAAGTATAATACATGTGAGGGAGGAATAATGATGTATGCTACCAGTTTACATTCTGACGTCACGTCTCATCTCTTAGGCAGACGACCCAAGTCTTTTTTATTAGAGAGAGTTATTTCCCTTTTGTCCTTAACTCTTCCTCTTTTGAGTGAGATGGTAGGGGTTTTTTTAGGCGGTTTACTTGTAGACGTTTGGTAGAATGACTTTCTAGTTTTCATCCCTTGAGGTTGAGGTGTATGTTTCTCACTTCTGCGGTTTTGTGTGAATATTCCGACATTTCCTTCGAGGCAGATCAAAATAAGAGCGTCCAATATAATTTTAGTTCGAGGGTATTTCAAGTTTTGAAGAGCAAAGCTGGTTTGCATTCTGTCCCAAATTGGAAGATTGCTCGCTAACATCTTTAATGACATTTCCAGTTGGGCACAACAAGTAATCTTGTGTCTACTTCTCCGTGCCATTTTAGTTGTCTTTTGCTAAGACTTGTTAACCTGGTTTAAAGATAAGACTTACAGCACTATGATGGCGGTTGAATTGTGGTTCCATTGCCATGTTTCTCGGATGAGAACTTTTGGATGTATGACGTCTACATATAACCAAATTTTGCGGTGAATCAGAGCCTCGGCAGAGGAGATACCCTATTTGGTGTTTGAGTTTGGTGTGGCTCTTTAGATTGTATGGAATGTTTCCAATATTTTCTGGTTCTTGTACTCTCCTCTTTTGATTTCTGGAGTGCCCGCGATGCCAACAAATTGCTCAACTTGTCCATTTGATTGTGGATGTAATGGTCGTGTGCGTATGTTTGAAACTATTCTGCTAGAAGAAATCTGAAAATTTCACTGAAGTGAAAGTAATGCCATTGAAGGGCTGATCGGGCTCTTTAGCCTTGGTTAGGTAACCAATCTAGGAGACAGAAAATTCTGAATTCAAAATTGTTGAGCTCTGCTAAAAAATTGACCTTGTGTCATATCCTGCCCGTGCGAAGGGATTGGTAAATACATATTGTAAAGTTAGCAACCGTAATCGGGGACGGCCGAAAGGCTCCTTCAACAATAGCGACTACATCGAAGTGTAGGGAAGGGCACTACTCTTTTTGGAGAGCTCTATTTACAAATATTTACAAATTGTAAAACGTATCCGTTTGATTGTGGACGGAATGGTAATGTGAGTATGTGTTTGAAACCGTTCCGCTGGCAGAAATCTGAAATTTTCACTGAAATGAAGTTGGCGGCCTTAGTCGACGGTGACCCGAAGGCTCCCTTTTCAATAGTTACTACACCAAGGTATAAGGGAGGGTGATACTTCTTTCATTGAATTACTCCACTTTACCCTTGATCCTTATTTTAAAGTGCTGAGTACTAAGCAAGGAGGCGTCAAGTACCTTTTTTTGAGTTTTTGGTATGACTCGACCAGGGATTGAACACCAGTCTCCTGGACCATTGGCGAACACTCTACTCATTAGGCAGTGCCATTGTCAGAGATTAGAGTCTCTGAGTCTCCGAATCGGTAGAAAATGTGTTGTAATTTCTGAATGGTTTCCTTAGAGGTGATGTGGATCATCGGAAAATTTTCAGGCAATTTACTGTAGGCATCAAGGAGTAAAATAAAACATTTTTCTTCGATAGGTTCTGCAAAATCAATATGAAGACGTGACCGGGGGAAATCCAGGTCAAGCCAAAAAAAGAATTTCGATTTTCTCAGGGATTTTTGCTGCTAACTGTCATTCTGTACAGTTATAGACAAGATATTCAAATTTCTTATCTATATTTGGCTAATATACATAGCTACGTGTCAAAGCCTTCATGGGGCTAATCCCTTGCTGTCCAAAATGAAATTGTTTCAGGACCCTATTTTGTAAGGTCAAAGAACAACCAAACGTTCCTCAAAAAGAATAGAGCCCAGGCAACTGGTTGGGGGGGGGCTGCAGAATATACCAACTGGATCTCTGCAGAGAGGTAAGACTCCCCTAACGAGTGCCCAACTGTGGTCCAGTCAGCTGGGACTGCAGGATACACCAACTGCATATCTGCAGGGTGGTAAGGCTTCCCGAACGAGTGTCCTCGATATGACACTAAGCAAACTGATGGTATGGCTTCACTAAAGCTGGAGCTTGGGGGAATGTGGAGTACCCCTTCATTGCTATCGTTCCCAGTTTCACACTGGCCCAGAGTGATAGCACTTGATAGGGTCCTATCTAGGGGTCAAATAGAACTAAACTATTTATTTATGCTAATCCGTGTTGTTTTTACATTTAACTATGTGTAAACAAAAAACTGTACTTAAACTAAATTGTTTGAAATAGAACTGTTTTGATCCTTTATCTGTGTATTCGTATAAAAAAGAGATAAGTGAAACCATTTGAAAAAAGTGTAAAAAAACTGAGCTCAAACTCGTTTAAAAATATAAATATATTTCTTATATATGTATAAAAGGGGTTTGGCATTAAATAACCTGCAATGATTGATATGCCATAAAACCAAACCAAACTAAAAAAAAAAAAAATGAAACCATCCAGTATGAGAAATGATGATTTTCGATGGTAAAAGGGTTGAAGATCTTTGTCCAGACATGTCTGAGGCCACTTTGTACGATGTTAATGACTGACCCTCTGCAACAAATTTGTAACTCCCTTAATCATCTGAGGAATGACATGTAGTGCTTTTACAGTAGCTGTAAGCACTAACAAATTTTGCTGATTCACCGATACTGCAACAACGTAGTTTTCAGGAGAGCATTCATTAGTCTGGATAAAAGCATTGAAGTATCTGATTGGGTTCGTCAGGGTGATTGACAAATTCTCTCAACCAATGAGACGGAGCTAATATTTTTTTTAAAAAGAACCAGAGCTCATTTGTTTGCACACGGCTTCGAGGTGCATGCGATAAGTTTCCAGACTTTCTTTCGTATGGGCATTTAAAATTGTCGTAGACTCTTGAAAATTCAGTATGCTATTGCTATACATCTTATTAGATGACTGGCTAATTTTTATGATTTCAGCTTCAAATGAACAGCTTTATCAGGAATTGGAATGCACACTACTAAAGCCTGATTGTCATAGTTGGTGAATTTCAAAAATGCAATCTGACACTTTAGAAGAACGATATGCAATAAAATTCTGTTTTAAACTTGGAAAAAATGCCACAGAAACGTATGGAATGCTTCAGACTGCTTTTGGAGCATCTTGCATGAAGCGAGCATCAGTTTTTGAGTGGCATAAGAGATTCAAGGAAGGTAGGGAGTCTGTGAGGGATGATGAGAGGTGTGGGAGGAGTAAGGAAGTCAATACATCAGAGTTGATTGGCCAAAGGGTTAGAGTTAGGGTTAGGGTTACTATGTTGAGGTTTTAAGCCAGTTCAGCCAGAGATTCCGCCGTCGGAAAAGGCCAGCACTCTTCAAATCGGGTCTGTAGCATTTCCACGAGGACAATGCACCAGTCCACAATTCCATCCTTGTCACAGACTATTTGACCAAGATGGGGATCAAGACAGTTTCTCACCCTCCCTATAGTCCAGGCCTTGTTCCCTGTGACTTTTGGTTATTCTCTAAGCTCAGAGGCTGTCGTTATGAGACAATTGAGGAGATGAAAGAGGCTGTGATGAAGGTTATTAACGCGCTGACACAAAAGGACTTCGATGGGGCCTTCCAGAAGTTGTTGGAACGGTAGGACAAGTGCATTGCAGTCGGAGGAGATTACTTGGAAGGGGACTAGAGTTTCATGTGTGTACTATCAATAAAAGTGCCCATACGAAAAAAGTCTGAAAATTCATCGTATGCACTTCGTAAATCCTTTCAAATATTGTTTACGAAAACTTATAATTCTATGAATTCAACAAACAAACAAACCAATTTAAATCTAAACGATGATTAGCCGTATTGTAGTGGTTTGTAAAATCGTAGTAAGCGAGTTTGAACCCCATCCTCCTCCTACGTTTACAATCGAACGAATACCTTCAGGAAAGGATCCCTTTTATCCTCCGTAGCTATGGGTCAAATAGTAGCACTACGGTTCAACAGAGATGGCTTTGGCATTAAATAAACCACAAAGGTTATCATGTCACTAAACAGCAAAATAAAGTATCATGATTGAATCTTTAAATTTAAATGAAGGAAAAATGAAGACATGCACATAGATTCATAATTTACAAAGTAAAGGGATGATGTCTGGACGTTTAGAGATGTCATTTTTTAAAAACATTTTTATGTGATATTTAATTCCTTTTGTGATTTCTTTTTAAATCCTCTTCTCCCGTCATCCGTAAATCATAAGCAAAAAGGATTAAATGCCACAATATTAATGGATGGGAGGAACATATATATTATTTTTGCAGGGGAGGGGGGCAATCAGAAAAAAAATCCAAAAAATAAACCAAACGATGAAAAAATACCCTCTCTAACGCTCTACGTTTTCTTGAATTTCAAATTTCGAATATAAATGTGCGCATTTCTGAACAATTTAGATAAAAAAAAACGCCTCCTCATGAATAATATATATATATATATATATATATATATATATATATATATATATATATATATATATATATATATATATATATATATATATATATATATAGTATACTTAGTCCAGTTAAACCGGAGTTGGGAGTAATTCCATCAGGACAAGAAATTATTCATAAATGAATATTTAAATCTTCCTGGTAAAGAGCTCAATGTACCAATAATACAGAGCAATAATTTCTTTAAGAAAAAACAACGAAACCAATCACAAAGGATTATAAATTTATTTCCATCCTGTTACGCATTTTTGAAATTTCCAAAAACACGAAAAAAATTAACAGGACTTCATCAGATCTGAAGAGAAGTCCTGTTAATTTTTTTTCGTGTTTTTGGAAATTTCAAAAATGCGTAACAGGATGGAAATAAATTTATAATCCTTTGTGATTGGTTTCGTTGTTTTTTCTTAAAGAAAATATATATATATATATATATATATATATATATATATATATATATATATATATATATATATATACATATATACAAAGTAAAGGGATGATGTCTGGACGTCTAGAGATGTTATTTTTTAAAAACATTTTTATGTTATATTTAATTCCTCTTGTGATTTTTTAAAAATCCTCTTCTCCCGTCATCCGTAAATCAGATGTCTCGTTTGATCTGCCAAGTTTCTGGTCACCTAAGCGAAAATAAAGTCCAAATCTGACCTCTAAGTGCCGAACTCAGACGGTGACCCAAAGCATAAGTAAAATGGATTAAATACCACAATATTAATGGATGGGAGTGTCACATATATTATTTTTGCGGGGCGTGGGGGGGGGGTTCAATCTGAAAAAACAACCAAAAAAAAAAAAACCGTACGATGAAAAATATCCTCTCTAACGCTGTACATTTTCTTGAATTTCAAATTTCTGAACAACTTAGATTAAAAAAACATACCTCCTCATGAATAATATATATATATATATATATATATGTGTGTGTGTGTGTGTGTGTGTGTGTGTGTGTGTGTGTGTGTGTGTGTGTATTTTGGCAGAATGTTTGGATAAAAACAACAGAACTCTCCCGTTAGGATGCACCATTTTATATCATCATCATCATCATCATGTCGCGCTATCAGCACGGATCTCCCTAACCCTCTCTCACCACCTGTCTCTTTCGTTCATCGCTCCCAGGGGGCCTTCAAGACCACCTCCTGTATCGGTACAAAGCTGTTGTATATAGGTTCTAACTCATCGTCCCATCTTTGCTCGTCCTCGTTAAGGGGTTCACAGGAGTTAATCGCTTATGAGTTCGCCCTTATTTCACCAGCAGATTCC
Source organism: Sepioteuthis lessoniana (assembly GCA_963585895.1). NCBI lineage: Eukaryota > Metazoa > Mollusca > Cephalopoda > Myopsida > Loliginidae > Sepioteuthis > Sepioteuthis lessoniana. The sequence goes on from OY757932.1 coordinate 9,335,266, forward strand.
CGCATGTCTGGTTCGTCTAACTTTGATAGCTTTCGTGATGGGTGGTACTATTTACCAACCCCTCCGCTCGGGCAGGATATGACACAAGGTCAATTTTTAAGCGGTGTATAACAGGTTTGAATTCAGAGTTGTCCTTCTCCTAGACCAGTTGCCTAACCAAGGCTGAAGAACCTAGTCTGTCCTACTATTTACCCACAGCTGGAGGGAGAATAATTGGATTCATACCTTCCCCAAGGGTATTAGTGCTATGTGAAATGAAATCAGTCTCATCCAGGATTTGAACTCGTGTCGCCGTGTTCATTTCCTACGACGATAACGACTACACCACGTGATGGGTGGTAGGTGGCCGTATAACTGCTATTTTGTGGGATGTTTCTTCCAGAACTTGTTCAATATTGCTCGCAAAATTCTTGTGTAATTGCCGTCTAGCTTTTTCTTCATACGTTTTGTTAGCGTCCATGTAGTGCATCCATATAACAGTATCGATACGATTGCTGCTTAGAAAAAAATGCGTTTTATTTTATCGGTCAGGTCTGACTTCCATATGACCGATAGCTTATCGATAGCTGTCCATGCCTTTGCTAGTCACATGTTAATGTCTATCTCGGTGGATGAGACGCTGATTCTGAGGTAGGTGACCCTATCCACGAGTTTCAAAGGACCACCTCTCAGGGTGTAGATGCCGCCTCTTAGATTAAAGCACATGTATTCCGTCTTGTCTGCGTTGACATGGAGGCCTATGACATCAGCTGCTCGTTCCAGACTATGTAGCAGGGATTTGGCTTGGGAGATTACTAATAATTATATATATATATATATATAGTAGTAGTAGTAGTTGGTGACTTTAGTTGAGGATGAGCCGAAAGCTCCCTTTTCGATAGCTACTACACCAAAGTGTAGGAGAAAGCGCTACTCCTTTCCCTGGATTGCTCCACTTTACCCTTGATCCTTACCTTATAATACTGAGGGAGGTGCCCGTGGTGTAATGGTTATCGTCGTAGGAAATGGACACGGTGACACGAGTTCAAATCCTGGACGAGACTGATTGCATTTCACATAGCATTAATACCCTTAGGAAAGGTATGAATCCAACTATTCTCCCTCCAGCTATGGGTTCTTCAGCCTTGGTGAGGCAACTAGTCTAAAAGCTAAAGTCCAAAGCTGAAGAACGCAGTCTGCTCTACTATTTACTCATAGCTGGAGGGAGAATAATTGGATTCATACCTTTCCCAAGGGTATTAGTGCTATTTGAAATGCAGTTAGCCTCGTCTAGGATATATATATATATATATATATATATATATATATATATTATATGAATTGAGGTCTCAGTAGCCGTTAAACGGATCTATGTCATCATCATCATGTCGTGCCGCCAGCACGGATATCCCTGACCCTCTCTCGCCACTTCTCCCTATCATTCATCGCCTCCGGCAGGTCTTCAGGGTTACATCCTATGTCTTCACATATCTGCTGTATGTATGTTCGAGCTGGTCGTCCTGCTTTTGCTTGGCCATATGTGGGGGTCCATAGGAGTACATCCCTTACGAGCTCGTCCTTGCTTCTCCAGCAGTGTCCTGCGTGTCTGGTCCGTCTAACTTGTATAGTTTTCGTGATGGGAGGCAGGTGGCCGTATAGTTGGTGTCTCGTGGGGTGTTGTCGCCAGGACTTGTTCAATATTGCTTTCAACATTCTTGTGTAGTTGCCGTCTAGCTTCTTCTCCAGCCGTTTAGTTAGCGTCCATGTAATGCATCCATATAGCAGTCTCGATACAACCGCTGCCTGGAAGAAACTGCGTTTCATTTTATCGGTCAGGTCTGATTTCAAACAATAGTAATTGTGATTTATAACTGTTTAAAATTTATTTCGCTGCTACTGGTTCCTCGTGGCTGAGGGTTAGAGGTTTGGATTGGCGTTTGAGTCAACCGGGTTTCGATCCCAGCTACGGGAAGCTACCATATCTAGCCACACTGATGAGTTCTGATAGAACGAAACAGATCTGTCTGTAGATGACTATATAGATATATATACTCCCCAACCCCCGTAGGGTTGAGTTCTCTAGCGAATGAAGTAATTGTGTTGCCATTAGCATTTATCGCAAGTCTCTTCATATATGAATTGAGGTCTCGGTAGCCGTTAAACGGATGGATGTAAACAATCGTAATTTTGATTCATAACTGTTTAAAATTTACTTCTCTGCTACTGGTTCCTCGTGGCTGAGGGCTAGAGGCTTGGATTAGCGTTTGAGTCAACCGGGTTTCGATCCCAGCTACGGAAAACTAGAATGTCTAACCACGCTGATGAGTTCTGATAGAACGAAACAGATCTGTCTGTGGATGACTATATATATTAAAATGAACAGGTCCACGAAGAGATTTATATCTTTTTAGATTATTTATTTAAATAAAGACTCTCTGAAGAAAACAAGAAGCTTGAAACATGTGTAAGAGTGACAGAAATATTTAGAAAGAATATAAATCCCTGTGTGGACCAAAGCATTTTAAAATGTTTATTTTTTCTCTTTTGGACCACCAAAATAAGTATATAGATATATATTCAGTCCAGTTAAACTGGGGTCGGGGATAATTCCTCCAGGTCAAAAAAAAAATCATTCAACTATGAACATTTAAATTTTCCTGGTAAAGAGGTCCATGTAATTGACATTCCTGTGTCTATTCTGACTGTAATTATTTTATCCGTTAGATCTGAAGAAGTCCTGTTGTTTTTGGTGTTATTGATTCATATCAATACCCATAACAGGATGGAAATAAATTTATAATCCTAATTTAACCGGGTTTTGTTTTTCTTATATATATATATATATATATATATATATATATATATATATATCACAGAGAAAATATCACTGGTGAAAATCCAGGAGGTGTCTGTTCCGGCAAGTGGCAGCCTCGGGTCGCTCTGTCAACCCGTCTGTGGAAAATCTACGATAAACAGAGCATTTTTCCGGGTAGGTCTTGGGACCCTTCCCTCAATCAAATCCCAAAGTATCTTCTTCTATGAGCAACAGTAACAGCAATATTGATGCTGTAGTTGCTCGGGTGGAAGCCGGTTCCACCCGACAAGGGTGAAAGCCGATACAAGTCAATACAAGTATATATCTATATTTGTCTTTTTTCCCCCTATCTTTCTTTCTAGTTTCTTTGTGTCAGTTCCAAAAGATAGGGCAGTTGTCCTAAGGTTTTCTTGTAAGCCCTTCCAATAATATAGATTAATCAACTTCAGGGAAATTATTCTTTTTTTTTTTTTAATTTGTTGCTCTTGTTTGTTGTATAGTTTTGATACGATAAATATTTTGTTGGAAGGGTTGATAATAGGTGGGATTGCTTTGTTTTGCATGTTAATTGTTGAAGATGTTTAATATATTAATGCCGATGTTGAATACTATTTTATTTATGTTTAGTCATTGGATTTTTTTTAGACTGATAGCTTAGTAAAGCACACCACCCCCTACAACAAATGGGAAACACTTCCAACAAAATAAATTTCGCACCAAAATTAAACAACAAACAAATAATACCAAGAAAATAAATAAAGTAAAACTGGCGACCGTAGTCGAGGGCGACCAGAAGGCTCTCTTTTCAATAGCTACTACACCGAGGTGTAGGGGAGGGCATTCTCCTTTCATAGGATTGCTCCATTTTACTCTTGATCTGAGTGTTAAGCAAGGTAGCAACACGTACCATTTTTTTGAGTCTTTGGTATGACGCGACCTAGGATTGAACCAAGTCCTCCCGGGCTATTGGCGAACACTCTACCCACCAGGCCAATGAGCGATGAATGAGAAACTTTCTTTAATTTTAATGTTAATCAAATTTTTGATTTTGATTTAACTTTAAACTGAAATTCAATTTCTAGTTAAAGTTTTACTTTCAATTTTAGTTTGAATTTAATTTTTAATTTTAGCTTATTTCAATTCAAATTTCTAACTTTATCTAATTTTTATTTTGATTTAATTTTAATTTTTGAATATAATTTAATTTTCAATTTTAATCTATCTTTAATCTTAATTTTAATTTAATTTTCAATTTTAATTCAATTTCTGTTTTTAATTTTAATCTAGGTTTTAATAGACTTTAAATTTTTCATTTTCTCTAAAATTTCAATCTAATTTTTTGAATTTTAATCTAGGTTTTAATAGACTTTAAATTTTTCATTTTCTCTAAAATTTCAATCTAATTTTTTGAATTTTAATCTAGGTTTTAATAGACTTTAAATTTTTCATTTTCTCTAAAATTTCAATCTAATTTTTTGAATTTTAATCTAGGTTTTAATAGACTTTAAATTTTTCATTTTCTCTAAAATTTCAATCTAATTTTTTAAATTTTAATCTAGGTTTTAATAGACTTTAAATTTTTCATTTTCTCTAAAATTTCAATCTAATTTTTTTGAATTTTAATCTAGGTTTTAATACACTTTTAATTTTTAATTTTCTCTAAAATTTCAATCTAATTTTTTGAATTTTAATCTAGGTTTTAATAGACTTTAAATTTTTCATTTTCTCTAAAATTTCAATCTAATTTTTTAAATTTTAATCTAGGTTTTAATAGACTTTAAATTTTTCATTTTCCTTAAAATTTCAATCTAATTTTTTAAATTTTAATCTAGGTTTTAATACACTTTTAATTTTTAATTTTCTCTAAAATTTCAATCTAATTTTTTAAATTTTAATCTGCTTTAAATTTTAATTTAATTTTTGATATTTATCTAATTTTCATTTTTAATTTATTTTTGATTTTAACTTAATTTTCAATTTTGATATATTTTTGATTTTAACTTAATTCGTAATTTTAATTTAATTTTGATTTTAACACAATTTTTATTTTCAATTCAACTTCACTTTACTTTGTGGTTTTATTTTTAATTTCAGCTGATTCTTAATTCAAATTGAATTGTTGTTTTTTAATATTTATCAGGAATAAGTCAGGTGTGTTGGAAAGATTATGAAGTTTGTCACCAAGTTTTTCTTTTTTATTGTCGTTCATTCATTATTTTCTTTTGTAGGTTGTTCAGGTCATGTTCGGTCGAGATTGCCTGATGAGATCTCTGGGTAAGCCCAGGTGTCGCAGCTGGCGGGCATGATTGACCCACATCCTCGACCCTCAGGGAATCGTCACCCCGGCTTTAACCCCTTTTAGGAGAGGCTACGTTTATCGCCTGGCGCCCGAGATAGCTCTCTTTTGGGGAATGCCAACAGAGCCCGAGTCATCTTGGGGCTTGCCAGGCGTGTCTGCGCCTGCAACCACCAAAAACTCGGCCTTGTGCCATACTTGCTCGTTTGGTGGGATAAAATAGCCGTGCTCCCTGTCTATCAACTTCTGTAAAAGATTTTTTTGGTTGGGGTCAGGAAGCCCATATTTACAGGCATGCATTGATTGCCTTTTTGTCTGAGGTCTCCGGGGAGATTTTTTCAATTATTTATTTTCATTTGTGTTTATTTTATTCTTATTCTTTTTTGTTATTTATTTATTTTTTTATTTTTCAATCCCCACAAAATCCAGAGAATCTCATTAAAAATATTTTCAGCACTTTCAATTTCAACACAAGTGAATAATTTCTGTGTGAATATGGAAATAAAAGGATCAAGAAATTTTTCTTTTTTGCTTTGAAAAAGAAGGAATGCCGACTTGTTAAAAGGTCACTTTCTCTTTTCAGTTAAAGGATTCCACACTGAAGTGGGTTTTTTCCAAAAGATTTTATTTGTTAAAAAGCCGAGTAAACTGATATTTTCAAAGTGTTGACCAAATGACCATCTAGATTCGGTGAATATATTCTTATCAGGAACACTGACTTTCTCTCTCTTTCTCTCTCTCTCTCTCTCTCACGCACGCACGCACGCACACACACACACACACACACACACACACACACACACACACACACACACACACACACACATACCATTTGTCCAGATTGGCTGTTGCTCTTGTAATGGCCTTTAGACGAAAGAGATGCATTCTTAACGTATTATATTACGGACTTTGGTAATTAAGACATTTTAGAAGACGAAGACGACAAATATCTGAAAATTTGATATGAAAATGGAGTTATACCCTTACCTATAATTGGTTGGTTGGTTGGATTTTATGGTATATCAACCTTTATAGGTTATTTAATGCCAAATCTATTTTCGTACAAATGATCAGTTTTTTTCCAAACAATTCAGTTTAGCATGAATACACAGTTTAATTATCAAAAACCTTTCTATTTCAATCTATTTAATTTAGCCAAACAGTTCTAATTCAAGCAATTCAGTTAGCGTAACTACAGTTTCAATGTCAAAAACAGTTCTATTTTTTTTTAAATTCAGTTTAGAGTAAGTACGCGGTTTAAAAGTCAAAACAGAAGAAGGTTGAAGGTTGTTTGGGTTTTATAGCACATCAACCATGATAAGTTATTTAATGCCAAAACCATTTTACACAAATATTCAGTTCTATTTCAAACAATTCAGTTTAGCATATAAAAACAGTTCCATTTAAAGCAATTAAGTTTATTATGAGTACAGTTTTATGATCAAAAACATTTCTATTTCAAGCTATTCAGTTTAGTCAAACAGTTCTAATTCAACCACTTCAGTTTGGTTTAAGAATAGATTTTGCTTACACACAGTTAAATGTAAAAACAGTTCCATTTCAAACAATTCAGTTTAGCATACAAAAACATTTACATTTCAAACAATTCAGTTTGGCATAAGAACACAGTTTAAATGTAAGTACACAGTTTAATTGTCAAAAACATTTCTATTTCAAGCAATTCAGTTTAGTCAAACAGCTCTAATTCTACACAGTACAGTTTAGCATAAGTATGCAGTTTAGTCCTATTTAACCCAGAGATAGGACCCTATCAGGTGCTACCACTCCGGACCAGAGTGAACCTGGGAGCGATGACAATGAAGGGGTGCTCCGCATCCCCAAAGCTCCAGCATTACTAGAACTAGATTGTTTAGCGTCATATCGAGGACACTCGTTAGGGGGTCTTACCCCTCTGCAAAGATGCAGTCGGTGTATTTTACGGCCCCAGCCGACTGGGCAACCTTACCTACGTAGAAAAGATAAAGAAGTTATTATTTCTAAACCAAAAAAAAAAAAAAAAAGATTTTATAGCTACAGGCTATATCAGTTAATAAGTTTTTTTGTGAGGGTATAACTTTAGCCCAAAAATCATGAATTAGAAAAACTAAATATCATGTGAAACCTTTAATGGCATATTAACCTTCGTGGGTTATTTAATGCCAAAGCCATCCTTCTAGAAGAATAGTAGTGGTACTATTTAATCCATAGCTGGGGATATAAATTATGATTCAATAATAATAAAATAAAATATCATCATTATCATTAAGTCATTCTACCAGTACGGATTTCCTTGATTCTCTCTTTTCATATGTCCCTATCATCCATCACTCCTGAGGTGCCCGTTGTGTAATGGCTATCGTCGCTGGATATGGACACGGCAACACGAGTTCAAATCCTGGACCTGACTGATTGCATTTCACATAGCACTAATACCCTTGGGAAAGGTATAAATCCAATTATTCTCCCTCCAGCTATGGGTAAATAGTAGGGCAGATTAGGTTCTTCAGCCTTGGTGAGGCAACTAGTCTAGGAGAAGGATAACTCTGAATTCAAACCTGTTAAACTCCGCTTAAAAATTGACCTTGTGTCATATCCTACCCAAGCGGGGGTGGTGGTAAATATGATCATCCATCACTCCTGGCAGGTCTTCCAGACTACACCCTGTGTCCGCACAGAGCTGCTGTACGTAAGTTCTTGTTGGTCGGCCAACACTGGCACGTCCATGTGAAGGGGTCCATAGTTGAACGTCACCGATGATTTCCTTCTTGCTTCTCCAGCAGTGTCCCACACGTCATGTTGGTCTCACTGGGATGATTTTTAAGATGGGAGGTAAGTGGCCGTATAGCTGTTGTTTTGTGGAATATTGCTTCGGGTTTGTTCAATATAGCTCATAGCATTCCTGCGCAATTCCCGTCCAGCTTTGTCAACGTCCATGTGGTGCATCTGTACAATAGTATTGACACAAGAGTAATGCAAATTGGGTTGTTTTCTTTGTTTAATGGCATATTAACATTTATGGCTTATTTAATGCCACAGCCATCCTTGTAGAAGAACAGTAGTGGTACTATTTAAACCATAGCTGGGGATATCAATAGAGATTCATTAATGATAATTTACTATAAAATATAGTAAGTAAAGTTGGCAACCTTTAGTCGAGGGTGACCAGAAGGCTCCCTTTTCAATAGCTACTACACCGAGATTTAGGGGAGGGCGCTACTCCTTCCCCTGGATTGCTCCACTATACCCTTGATACGTACCTTATATTGCTGAGTGTTAAGAAAGGAGGTATCAAGTACCATTTTTAAAGTCTTTGGTATGACACGACCTGGGATTGAACCCAGGTCTCACGGATCATTGGCGAACACTCTACTCACTTGACTAATGAATCGAAGATTATTATTGAAGAGTAATACAAATTGGTTTGATTTCTTTGTTTAATGGTATATCAACCTTCGTGGGTTATTTAATGCCAAAGTCATCCTTGTTGGAAAACAGCAGTAGTTCTATATAATCCATAGCAGGGTGGGGTATAAGTGTTGTATTTTGACCTTCGACCCGGCCAAAAATGCCATTCAGACTGATGCACCGGAAGGAAGTGACACATTCTAATGGCAGTTATGAGAGGAAATCGCGTGGGCGGATATTGGCTGATGAAATGGGACGAGGTAAAAAATTCCCATGGTACACTCATAAACTGACGCACCCGAAGAGAGTGACCTTTGAACTGCATGACAGTTATTTCCGCTTGACGACGATCCAACATTCGATTCCAAAGATCGAGTAGGCGATTGAGTGGGTGATGAACTATTATATAACTCAGTCAAGACAGAAGTCAGACAGTCCAGTGAGAGATCGGACGGAGTTATAGACGAGATGTGGCAAGGAAAGCCACACCAGGCCAAAGGGGCTTGGGGCCCTGATGAGTTGGGGTCCAGAGAAGATGCTGATGAGATGCAGTAAAGAAAGCCACCACCCAGCAGAGTGGACCCTAGGGCCTCCGGTTGAGCATCAGGAGAACGAGAAAGATACAACGCTGACGGCCATAAGAGTGAGGGTCAAAATATTGCAGTTTCTGTTCGGTCTCCAACTCCCTCTCACACGCAAACCTTGAGTAACCTTTTCGAACCCTTGCAATAAAGTGAGAGGTACATATATTTTGTTAAAGAAGTCTTCCTGCGTCTGTTTATTACTGTGTCGTTATGATACTGCATATGACTATATAACAAAAGGAGGCTCTTCCTTTTCCCACGGGTATTAGTCTGAAAGTAAAGTAAAGTGGAGTTTGAACACACTTACAATGACGTCAGAATCTAGTGCGTTAGCCACTGCGGCAAGGAACCCCTCTCCCTGCTTTTTTGGTATTTTATTTGAAACTAAATCCAAAATATCATTTTTTTGCGATTCTAAATTACTAAGTGAATCGGTTACTAAGATTATTGCATCTTTTTAGAAAAGAATATTTCAAGCCTATTGTGACAAAAGGAGCAACTTGAATCAAACTTGGACGACCCAGCATCCAGGACGCTGGGTTGGATGGTATACCTTAAGAACGAGTGGTTACTAGCATGCCGATTCTCAACACCTCTTGTCTAGTCGGCTGGGGCAGTAGAATATACCGATTGCTTCTCTGCAGAGGGGTAAGACCACCCCCAACGAGTGTCCTGGATATGACACTAAACAATCTGATGGTGAGGTTCCAGCAATACTGGAGCTTTGGGGAATGTGGAGTACCCCTTCATTGCCATCGCTCCCAGGTCCACTACAGCCCGGAGTGGTAGCACCTGATAAGGATCCTATCAATGGGTTAAATAGAACTAAACCATGCTTCTTTCACTATACTGATTTTTGCATTTAAACTGCGTATTTATGCTAAATTGAATTGTTTAAAATAGAAGTGTTTTGACGTCTAAACTGTGTACTTATGCTAAACTGAATTATCTGAAATAAAACAATTTTGAAATTTGACTCTGTGTATTGCCCAGTCGGCTGGGGCTGTAGAATACACCGACTGCACCACTGCTGAGGGGCACCCCCACCCCCGATGAGTGTCCTGGATATGACACTAAACAATCTGATGATGAGGTTCCAGTGATGCTGCAGCTTTTGGTAATGCGGAGCACCCCTTCATTGCCATTGCTCCCAGGTTCACCCAGGCCCGGCGTGATAGCAAACTAAACTCCATACTAATGCTAAACTGAATTGTTTGACTAAACTGAATAGCTTGAAATAGAAATGTTTTTGACAATTGAACTGTACTTACATTTACACTGCGTGCTAATGCTAAACTGAATAATTTGAAATGCAACTGTTTTTTGACATTGAAATTGTATTTACATTAAACTGAATTGTTTAACATAAAACTGTTTTGACATTTAACTGAGTGTTTTGACAATTAAACTGTATACTCATGCTAAACTGAATTTTTTTTCACAATTAAACTGTGTACTCTCGCTAAACTGAATTGTTTGAAATAGAACTGATTATTTGTATAAAGATGGATTTGGCGTTAAATAACCTACAAAGGTTGATATGCCATAAAACCCAACCAACCAACCAACCAACCATCTTAACAGCTCGGCAGAAAAGTCACTGACGTAGAAATTCGAACCATTTGATCAAGAATGTTTATGTGGCGCACTAAGTGACCTCCTGATGCGTACCAGACGAATGAAAATGATCCACTCTTTTCTCTCCAGTCAGACAGTCGGGTATATTTTTTTAAAATTTTATTTATTTATTTACTGTTTTTCAATTAAAATCAGAAGGGAAAAAATGCTATGCTAAATACGTTTTCTGACTCTCATCAAACAATATTTTCTTTTATTTATTTATTAATTGATTTTTTTTTTTTTTGAATGAGAGTTTAGCTATTTTTTTCCGGTCAATTTTGTTATCTTGCGTCGTTTCTATGTGACTCATCAGAATTTTGTGACACGTCTGTTGTGATTCAAAATTTAAAAAAAAAAAATTCTCTTTTCTTTAATTTTCAGATTATAAATTAATAAATGATTAATAAAAAAAATTATGTTTTCATTGCGTCAAAATATTTCTTGCTGAACAAGAAATAACGCTTTGGAAACATTTTACAAAGATTTATAAAAATATAGAAAATACAAAATTAAAAAATACTTCTTACCATCTGGTACTGAAAGACTTTTGTTACATTATATTTACTCCCTTTGGTAACCAGGGGAGAAAAACTGAATTCAAGTCAGCTGTACTCTACCCGCTTCCGTATTTCCCCAACCCCTTCGCTCGGGCAGGATATGACACAAGGTCAATTTTTAAGCAGAGTTTAACAGGTTTGAATTCAGAGTTTTCCTTCTTTTATCGCAACAAGGCTAAAGAACCCAATCTGCCGTACTATTTTACTCATAGCTGGAGGGAGAATAATTGGATTTATACCTTTCCCAAGGGTATTAGTGTTATGTGAAATGAAATCAGTCTCGTCCTGGATTTGAACTCGTATCGCCGTGTCCATTTCCTACGACGATAACCATTACTCCACCCCACTTCAATTATCTTATGTCACATCTTGTCTGGGACGAAGGAGCTGGAAAAATACGTACCGTAAGTTTTTTTTACTTCTAAAGCTAAAGAGCTCTTCTATTGTACGATTAACTTGCTTTAAACAGTAAATACACAAAAAACTGTTTACAGGAATATGAACAATGTGGCGTGGGTGGGGTGGGGGTCTAATATGCCCTTCCGAAGAGGGTGTCACATATGACCTACTGAAATGGCAGTGTGTCTGATAATCCCTACTAAAGTGGGGAATCTTATATGACCGACTGAAAAGGAGGTAGGTCTAATATACCCATCTGATTGGGGGGTAATATACCATACTAAAGTGGGGGGTCTAATATGACATAATGATGTGGGGGTGAGTTTAATATGGTCTACCGAAGTGGGGCGTCTCGTATGACCTACTGAAATGAAGCTGTGTCTGACATGCACTACTGAATAGGGGGTCTAATATGACCTACTGATGTGGGGCTGCGTCTAATATGCCTTACCGAAGTAGGGGGTCTAATATGCCCAACTGAATTGGGGGGTCTAATATGAACTACTGATGTGGGGGTGCGTCTGATATGCCTTACTGAAGTAGGGGGTCTAATATGCCCCACTGAAGTGGGGGATTTAATATGATCTAATGATGTGGGGGTGCGTTTGATATGCCCAACTAAAGTGGGGGGTCTTATATGACTTACTGAAATGGGGTTGCGTCTAATATAACCAGCCGAAATGAGAAGTATAATATGCTCTACTAAAATGGGAGTTTACCTATCTAATATGCCCTGTTGAAATGAGGGTGCCTCCGATATGCTCTGCTCAAATAGGCAGTGTCAAATATCTCCGTGCTATCAAATATAGTACAAGTAAAGATGGGTATTTTGAAAACTAATTTTAAGAAATAGAAAACTTACTCTACCTTTGGGGTTTATTGTGGTTCTTATATTGTGTTTCTTAAATCTCTCGTCGTTTCATGGAAATAAACAAGAGATGATATAATTTAAAGCGTTCTCTTTGTAAGAAGCAGAAAAAAAGTAGATGAATTTAAAAAAAGAAGGAAAAAGCGATATATATATATATATATATATATGACAGAGAGAAAGCGAGAGACTGAAAAAGAGAGAAGGAGAGTAAATAGTGTCTCATATTTCCACGATTCGTGTTTTACGGTAGGGAAAGAAATACAGGTATTTTTTTTTTCACTAGGCGCCATTTTTGCGCGAAAGTCCAATCAATTTTCGAAAGTAAAACGACGTTTATAGTTGACAGTTTCTATCTTGCATTTTTTGATGACGTCAAGCAGATTCCTAGTTAGTAAAAAAAAAAAAAAAAAAATGCAATTAAGAAGAGCCTTTCATTATTCTGCAATCTCAGTCAGTTTGTCTAACTCATTTATCTAGTTGCCTTCGCACAAATAGTTTCAAAGTCGACGATGACAAATACACATACCCGATGCTGAAGTTGAACTGTAAATATCAACCGTGAAAAAAGTGTGTCGTCTCCGTTGGTACTAATTACAAAATATGTACTGTGTATACTCGTGTAATAGGCGATTTTTAATGCTCATTTTCACCTAGAAAACAAAGAGTCTGCCATTGCACAACGTATGTTTGAAACGTTGAAATTTACCTTGTTTCTTGGTCCAACCTTGCCATAGCTTTGATTTAAAGGGTCCCCACGAAGTCTATACCTAAATAAAACAATTATCATTTTTCTTCATTTTGATGATAAATCAACTTTCAGGAGTAGTTTTATGCCAAAGCCATCCTTATAGAATATTAGGGATATATCATTTAACCAATACGGAATACAAGTGCTTTAATCAAAGAGGCGACATCTCCATACTAAACAGTAGTTCTCTGAAACTAGTAGACAAGTTCTCCTACCTAGGAAGCAGTGTCTCATCAACCGAGACAGACATCAACACGTGACTAGCAAAGGCATAGACAGCTTCCGATAAGCTATCAGTCATACGGAAGTCAGAACTGACCGATAAAATGAAACGTAGTTTTTTCCATGCTGCGGTCGTGTCGATACTGCTATATGAATGCACAACATGGACGCTAACCAAACGTATGGAGAAAAAGCTAGACGGAAACTAAAAAAAATGTTGCGAGCAATATTGAACAAGTCCTGGAGGCAGCACCCTACCAAGCAGCAACTGTACCACCACTTACCACCCATCTCGAAAACTATCCAAGTTAGACGAACCAGACATGCAAAACACTGCAGAAGAAGTAGGGACGAACTCCTGTGGACCCCTTCACGTGGACGAGCAAAGGCAGGACGACCAGCTGGAACCTACATTCCATAGCTCTGTGCCGATACGGAATGTAGCACTGATGACCTGCCGGAAGCAATGGACGATGGGGAAGGGTCGCAAGAGAAGGTTAGGAATGTCTGTGCTGATTGCGTGACAAGATGATGCTGATGATGATAATGATGTTTGTGTATGTGCTGTTACTCCTGCTTATATATATATATATATGTGTGTGTGTGTGTGTTTGCGTATATTGGGGCGCGTTTTTACTCGTATACATATATTTCCGCTGTCTGTTGATGGGGAGGGGTGAGACGAAGAAAGAGAATGGGAAGGGAAAAGTGGGTTAGGAAGGGTGGGGAAATGGATTGTTGTAATCAGAATGATTTCTTTTTCTTTCAAACTTTATGATATTTGTCGTTGCCTCCCACCAAACAGGACTTGACACAAGGTCAATGACTCGAAGGTCGGTTTAAAGTTGGGATTAGAGGAAGGGAAGGTCGGGGGAACGAGCTGAGGCTCGAACTCTGCTGGACTTTGCTGGTCATTGCCCCACTTAAAGAACATTTAGGAGTAAAATAAATAAGTTTCTAACTTTAGGGCAGCTAAAGATTTATTTTGATTTGAATATGAAATGGCTGATTTGTTGTGACTTTTGTTGAGTAATGATGATGATGATGATGATTAGAATAAAAATCATCATCACGGTACTTTATATATATATATATATACTTCTTTAAGAAAAACAACGAAACCGGTCACATAGGATTATAAATTTATTTCAATCCTGTTACGCATTTGAAATTTCCAAAAACACGAAAAAAGTAACAGGACTTCTTCAGATGCTTGAATACCTTCTTGTCCTGATGGAATTACTCCCAACTCCGGTTTAACTGGACCAAAAATACTATATATATATATATATATATATATATGTATATATCCCGCAGAAGCAATTACCGACGCTGACTAGGCCGATGACATGGCGATTCTGGCAAATGCACCCAACCAAGCAGAAACACTACTGCATAGTTTGGAACAAGCCGCCGCAGGCATTGGCCTCCATGTCAATACACACAAAACTGAATACATGTGCTTTAATCAAACAGGCGACATTTCCACACTAGACGGAAGCTCTCTGAAACTAGAAGACAAGTTCACCTACCTAGGAAGCAGCATCTAATCAACCGAAAAAGACATCAATACGCGGCTAACAAAGGCATGGACAGCTATCGATAAACTATCGATCATATGGAAGTCAGACCTGACCGATAAAATGAAACGCAGTTTTTTCCAAGCCGCGGTCGTGTCGATACTGCTATATGGATGCACTACTTGGATGCTAACAAAACGGCTGGAGAAAAAGCTAGATGGCAATTACACAAGAATGCTGCGAGCAATATTGAACAAGTCCTGGAGGCAACACCCCACAAGGCACCAACTATACGGCCACCTGCCTCCCATCACGAAAACTATACAAGTTAGACGAACCAGACATGCAAAACACTGCTGGGGAAGCAGGGACGAGCTCATAAGTGATATACTCCTATGGACCCCCACATATGGCCGAGCAAAAGCAGGTCGGGCAGCTCGAACATACATACAGCAGCTCTGTGAGGATACGGGATGTAGCCCTGAAGACCTGCCAGCGGCGATGAACGATAGGGAGAAGTGGCGAGAGAGAATCAGGGATATCCTTGCTGGCGGCACGACATGATGATATATATATATATATATATATATATATATATCAGTTTACTCAAGAACAAATAAAACCAGCTAAAAAACATTTTAACCGTCAAATACTTATTACATATTTAAAAAGACCATTATTTAAGAATTCCTTAAGGTTTATGGTCTGACTTTTCTACTTGAAGAAATCTTCGAGATCGAAAACATCATAAATACGCACGGTATCGTACAGTATTCTTTAGATAAAGTTCAAATAACATACACACGAGAGGCCAATCCTTTGGCTTTTAACTGCTTCCCAGTCTTGGATAATGAATTGTCTTGAAATACATGACTACATTCTTTTGTAGTTACCGTCAAGCTTTTTCTCCATAAATTTAGTTAGCGTCCATATAGCGCATCCATATAGCAGTATCGATACGACCGCTGCTTGGAAAAAAACTACGTTTCATTTCATCGGTTAGGTCTGACTTCCGTATGACTGATAGCTTATCGGAAGCTGTCCATGCCTTTGCTAGTCGCGTGTTGATGTCTGTTGATATGACACTGCTTCCTAGGTAAGTGAACTTGTCTACTAGTTTCAGAGAGCTACCGTCTAGTGTGGAGATCTTGCCTCTTTGAATAAAGCATATATATTCCCTCTTGTGAACATTGACATTGAGGCCTATGCCCATACACAAACATACTAAGATTTAATAACGCACAAAATCACGTACACATACACTCCCAACTTTTGAACAAAAAATTAACCAAATTAATCGTTTTTGTTTTTCCTCCTTCACCCTGTCCGACGAATCCAAAATGTATGAAACCCAGGGTCACAGACACTACTATGTATTATGATATATATAAATATTTTTTTCTATGTGTAAATAGTCTATTATTGATACAGAGCACTAATAATACTGCAACATTTGGTCCACCATTAACTCACCAAGTGAACTAGTAAGAAACAAAAAAACCCGTTATATATATATATATATATATATATATGAATAGGTCCACAAAACGATTTATTTTTTAAAGTTACTTATATTACTCCTGCACGTGTTTCTAGCTTCTTACCGATGTCGTCTGGGAGTGTTTAATGACGACAGCGATAAGAAGCTAGAAATATGAGTAGGAGTAAAACAAATAATTGAAAAAATAAATCTTTTTGTGAACCTATTCATTTTAGAATGTTTAATTTTTTCTCTTTTTGGACCAACAAAAAAAAAAGAAAAAAGAATATATATATATATATATATATAATCAAGTGGTTGTGATAGCTCGCACTCCCCTGTCTCACTCACCATCTCTCTCTTTTCTCCTCCCTATCGTACATCTAGATTGCAACCAGTATCCATCAAAAAGCTGATGTATGTAAATCCTTGCTGGCTGGTCAAAATCGGTATGTCCACGTGTAGTAGTCCATAAGAGAAGGTCGCTTTTGAGTTCATATTTACTTCACCAGCAGTACACAGCATGTTTCGTTTGTCTTGGATAGTTTGTATGATGGGAGGAAGCTGGTCGTACAGTTGCTGTTTTGTGGAGTGCTGCTCCTAGGATTTATCCAGAACAACGCGTAGCGTTCTTGAGTAGTTGCCATCTAGCTTTATCTCTAAGCGTTTTGCTCGAGTTCAGCTGGTGGATCTATACAGTAATACTAACACGGCCATAGCTTGGTAGAAATTCAACTTTATTCAATATGAGAGATCAGAATTCCCTAAGATCGACAATCTTTCAATAGCAATTTTCGCTTTCCCCATACGTATGTTGGCATACCTTTCGGTACATTAAATATTGCTGCCGAGGTTTGAGAAATGTCCGACTAATTTCAGAGACTTATTTTTTAATGTGACGTTGGCTCCATCTTGTTTTAAACACATGAACTATGTTCTACTTGTGTTCGCGTAAAGGCCAGTGCTTCTTGTTGCCGGCTATAAGTCATTCGTTATGGAGGTGCCCGTGGTGATGGAGGTGCCCGTGGTGTAATGGTTATCGTCACAGGATATGAACACGGCGATACGAGTTCAAATCCTGGACAAGACTGATTGCATTTCACATAGCACTAATACCCTTGGGAAAGGTATGAATCCAATTATTCTCCCTCCAGCTATGGGTAAATAGTAGGACAGACTAGGTTCTTCAGCCTTGGTGAGGCAACTAGTCTAGGAGAAGGACAACTCTGAATTCAAACCTGTTAAACTCCGCTTAAAAAATTGACCTTGTGTCATATCCTGCCCGAATAGGATAAGTCATTCGTTTTCACACAGTTTAAATGCCAAACAGTTGTATTTTCCCCACAGATAGGACCCTGTCAGTTGCTACCATCCGGGTCAGAGTGAACAAGGGAGCAATGGCAATGAAGGGGTACTCCACATTCTCCAAAGACTGGACCCTCATCATCAGGTAGTTTAATGTTATATCTAGGACACTCATATCCAGGACCCTCACCATCAGGTAGTTTAATGTCATATCAAGGACACTCAGAGATGCAGGAGGTGGATTCTACAGCCCCAGCCGACTGGGCTCAAAAGAAAGGACAGGGGGTACCCAACATTCTCCAAAGACTGGAGCCTCACTACCAGGTGGTTTAATATCATAACCAGGACACTCATAGGGGTCTTACCTCTCGGCAAAAATGCAATAGGTATATTCTACAGCCAAAGCCGATTGGGCTCAAAAGGAAGGACTGGGCAGGAATATGATTTTATGATATTTGAAATGTTGGAAAATTTTCTTTAGATCAGTCTTTATTAAATGATGGTTTTGTGGGGCATATATATATATATATATATATGGATGCAGTTTAGTGTTACATACAGGGCGCCTTTTTATTTTTGGCGGAGTTTGTATTAAATAAATGAATGAAGTTTTTAAATGAAAACTATTTGGCGTCTTATCTGTTATTAGTTTATTTACTGCTAACTAAAAAATAAAACAAAGTAAACATCGCCTAAGTGTGCTATTTTCATCCTTTTTGCCAGAGATAATTGTTGTATGTGTTGTAGTGTTTGTAGTCATTTGTCCTGATCGATATATATTAAAGTATATAAAAATATGATTGATTATATTAGTTTTTCATGGTTAAATCATTCATTATTTTTGGTTAAGAAATTGGTTAGTTTTCTGTCTCCGTCTGAGTAAATGAGGAGTTTGTTTGGTACCGTTCAACTTAAATATATAAACATGATTGTCTAAAGAAAGAAGTAACTTTCTCAAATCATTCTTGACATGGGGTTGCATGTCATTTAAAACAGATATTCCCAACCACTGAGCCGAGAACCTCAATTGGGTTGGTTGGTTGGTTGGTTGTTTTGTTTTACGGCGTATCAACCCTTTTCGGCTCATTTAAAGCCGAATTAAATTTCAAACAATTCAGTTTAGTATAAGAATATGTTTAAAAACAGTTAAATGTCCAAACACTTTAGTTAAATTTCACAACAGTTCTATTTCAAACAATTCAGTTTAGCATAAGTACGCAGTTTAAATGTCAAAAACAGTTCTATTTCAAACAAATCAGTTTTGCATAAGTACACAGTTTAGTTTGATTTGACCCATAGATAGGACCCTATTAGGCGCTACTACTCCGAACCAGAGTGGACCTGGGAGCGATGGCAATGAAGGGGCACTCTGCATTCCCCAAAGCTCCAGCATTAGTAGGACCTCACCAGCAGATTGTTTAGTGTTATATATTCGGGACATTCGTTAGGGGTATCTTTCTCAAACCACAACCAGGCCGAGGATCATTTGATCCCAGGTCGCAAAGAAAGAATGAACTAGATTAAAATTATATGTATTATATTTCTATTAGTTTTCTGGCTACTTTATTTTGAAAAATTGCTATCTTCCTTTGCACACTTGGCTCAATCGCAGGTATTTTCCATGCATCATTAAGTCTGCATGCTAAACATCGCTAAAATGACCTCAAAACAATTGCCCCACGAGAGCTTATTTTTTAAAGAGAAAGAGTCAATGGTGAGACATCAGAAGGGTTGCAGGGTGCAAAAAAAAGATTTTGATTTGGTTTGATTGATTTTATAGCATATCAACCCTTGTCGGTTATTTAATGTCAAATCCTTTTTATACGAATATATAAAATATACGTAAACAGATTTTGCTGATGACATTTTTAAACGGACCTGATCTCATTTTTTTTTTTGCCCACAGTTAAATGGTTTCAAGGATTTCTATCAAATACGAATAATTCTATTTACTATTAACTGTTTGTTTGCACATATTTAAATGTTTTTAAGTATTGTTATATAACGGTAACAATATAACATCATTGCCCAGTCGGCTGGGGCTGTAGAATACACCGAATGCAACTCTGCAGAGGGGTAAGACCCCCCCCCGCCAATGAGTGTCCTGTTTATGACACGAAGCTATCTGATGGTGAGGTTCTAATGATGCTGGAATGGTAGCACCAAATCCTTTTTATATACATATTTATTAAATATATATGATTTGGTTTGGTTGGGTTTAATGGCATATCACCCATTGTAGGTTATTTAATGCCAAATCCTCTTTATATATATATATTCAATATATATCATTTGGTTTGGCTTGGTTTTATGGCACATCAACCACTGTAGGTTATTCAATGCCAAATTCTCTCAAAACATATATATTAAAAATATATCGTTTGGTTTTATGGCATATCAACCATTTTAGGTTATTTAATGCCAAATCCTCTTAATACATAAATATTAAATATATATGACTTAGTTTGGTTGGGTTTTATGGCATATTAACCTTTCTAGGTTATTAAATGCTAAATCTTCTTTGTACATATATAATACATGTATATGATTTTGTTGGGTTAGGTTTTAAAGCATATCAATTAGGTCAGTCCTTTTGTTTGTTCTCTTTTAAATGGATATATATATATATATATATATATATATATATATATATATATATATATATATATATAATTTTAAGTAAATAGTTTGTAAGCAATTTCATTTTTAAATGAATTTGAAATTTTTTTGTTTGTACACCAGTATTGCTATTGTTTCTACACAGTTAAATGGTTTCAATTATTTTTATTCAACACTAATAATTCTATTCCACATTTATCATTTGTTTACAGACAGGAAAATGGTTAGAAGTATTTCTATCTAATACTAAATTATTTTATTTGACATCAGTAATTTGTTTGCACTCCGTCAAATGGTTACAAGTATTGCTATGTATCACTAACATTTCAATTAAACATCAGTCATTTGTTTACACTCTCGAGTGATCAAACAGTTCTATTTCTAACAATTCAGTTTATCATGTCAACAAGGTTAAATGATTCCAAGTATTCATAGGTATCTCTAACAATTTAATTAAACATCGGTGATTTGTTTCCACCCAGTTAAATGATCAAACAGTTCTATTTCTAATAATTCAATTTAGCATAAGTCAACAAAATTAAATGGTTCCAAGTATTGCTACATTTCTCTACCAAGTCAATTAAATATCAGTCAATTATCGACTCACAGTTAAATGATCAAACAGTTCTATTTCTAACGATTCAATTTAACGTAAGTCAACAAAGTTAAATGGTTACAAGTATTGCTATTTACCAGCAACAATTTAGCATCAATCATTTGTTTTCACACATTTGAATATATATATATATAAGAGATTATTTTGTCGGTAATTTCATTTCTAAATGAGTTAGAACTAATTCTTTTGCCCACTAGTATTGCTATTGTTTCTGTACTTAAATGGTTTTAATTATTACTCAAGTTAAATGGTTACAAGTATTGCTATGTATCACTACCAATTCAATTAAAAACCAGTTATTTGTTTACACACAGCTAAATGACCAAACAGTTCTATTTCTAACAATTCAGTTTAGCCTATCAACAAAGTTAAATGATTCCAAGTAATGCTATGTATCTCTAACAATTCAATTAAGCATCAGTGATTTGTTTCCACACAGTTAAATGATCAAACAGTTCTATTTCTAACAATTCAGTTTATCATGTCAACAAAGTTAATTGATTCCAGGTGTTGCTATGTATCACTAACAATTCAATTAAACATCAGTCATTTGTTTGGTCACATGTCAAACAGTTCTATTTGAACCATAGATGGGAACCTATCAGATGCCTCCTCCACTCCGGGACAGAGTAAAGCTTGGAGCAATGGCAATGAGAGGTACTCCATATTCCCCCAGGTTGGAGCCTCGCCATCAGATGGTTTAAGGTCATATCCAGGACACACGTTTTTTGTGGGGAGGGTCTCTCTGGCCCGGAGTGGTAGCACCTGATAGGGTCCTATCTAAGGGCTAAATAGAATTAAACTGTGAACTTATGCAAACTGAATTGTTTGAAATAGAACTGATTTTGTATGCTAAACTGAATTGTTTGAAATAGAACTGTTTATATGAATAAAAATGGATTTGACATTCAATAATCTACAATGGTTGATGTGCCATAAAACCTAACGAAACTGCTGATTTAAAGACTATGAGAGAAATGGTTGTCATTTTCTTAACAATTAATGCACTGCTGTATTTTGAATTCCTGGATAATTTTCTCATTTTATCGATAGGAAAATTGGTTTGAAGATGATGAAGTCATTTTTCAGGATGATAATGCATTTTGTCACAGACCAAAGGGGATTCAATGACATGGCCAACAAACAGTCCGGATGTAAATCCAATTGAAAATTTTCTGAGGATGAAGTATTAATTCTAAATCTTTATCAATATATCAAATTGGCGACCGTAGTCGAGGGTGACCCTAAGTCTCCCTTTTCGATCCCCAAGGCGTAAAGGAGGGCGCTACTCTTCTCCCTGGATTACCCCACTTTACCCTTTATACGTACCTTATAATGCTGAGTGTTAAGCAAGGAGGCATCAAGTACCATTTTTTGACTCTTTCCTATGACTCGACCTGTAAATGAACCCAGGTCTCCCGGACCATTGGCAAACGCTCTAACCATCATGAAATTTTCCAAAAATATTAGCTTATTCTAAAATATCTTCCTCGGTATGGTTTGGGAAAAAATTTTCATTGATTTTACATAATATGTTTAAGAAATATTTTTATGACACGAGAATGTTTAGCTACAAATGAAAAAAAAATTTTACGTCTACTCTGTTAATAGATTATTTACTGCACACCCCCCTACACAACAACAAAAGCAAAGAAAGAAAGAAAGAAAGAAACAAACAAACAAGTGAACATCATTTCGGTGTACTGATTTCAGAAATTTTGACTGGAGTAATACTACTCCAGTCAAAATTTCTGAAATCAGTACATCACTCAAGTACATCACTCAAGTACGTCACTCAAATATTAGTCATTTGTAGACGCTATCACTGAACAAAAAAAAACAAAAAAAAAACAAAACAAAAAACAAACCATCAAAACTATTTGTTTCTTTCTTCCTTTCTACCTCCACAGAAAAATATTTTTAAAAAAGGGATTATAGAATACTTTTATAAATATTATAGAACACATAAGAACATGGTAGACTACTTAAAAACATGATAGAATTCTTAAAACTTTGCAAAATACTTAAAAACACCATCATCATCATCATCATCATGTCGTGACACTAGCACGGATATCCCTGACCCTCTTTCGCCACTTCTCCCTATCGTTCATCGCCTCTGGCTGGTCTTCAGGGCTATATCCCGTATCCTCACATAGCTGCTGAATGTATGTTCGAGCTGGTCGTCCTGCTTTTGCCCGGCCGTATGTGGGGGTCCATAGGAGTACATCCCTTATGGGATCGTCCCTGCTTCTCCAGCAGTGTCCTGCATGTCTGGTTCGTCTAGCTTGGATAGTTTTCGTGATGGGAGGTAGGTGGCCGTATAGTTGGTGTCTTGTGGGGTGTTGCCTCCAGGACTTGTTCAATATTGCTCGCAGCATTCTTGTGTGATTGCCGTCTAGCTTCCTCTCCAGCCGTTTAGTTAGCGTCCAAGTAGTGCATCCATTCAGGAGTATCGATACGACTGCTGCCTGGAAGAAACTGCGTTTCATTTTATCGGTCAGGTCTGATTTCCATATGATCGATAGCTTATCGATTGCTGTCCATGCCTTCGTTAGCCGCGTGTCGATGTCCTTTTCGGTTGATGAGACGCTGCTTCCTAGGTCGGTGAATTTGTCTACTAGTTTCAGAGAGCTTCCGTCTCGTGTGGAGACGTCGCCTGTTTGATTATAGCACATATATTCCGTTTTGTGTGCATTGACATGGAGGCCAATGCCTGCGAACACAGCAGAATACTTAAAAACATTGTAAGATGCTTAAAACACAGTAAAATATTTAAAAACATCGTAGAATATTTAGAACGTAATGAAATACTTGAAAATATCGTCGAATACACAAAACAGTAAAATACTTAAAGACACCGGCGAGTACTTACCACAGTAAAATACTTTAAAATATCGTAGTATGTTTAAAACATAATGAAATACTTAAAAACAGCTTAGAATATTAAAAACGCAGCAAAATGCTAAAAAAAAACATCGAATAATTCATAAAACATAGTAAATTACTTAAAAAACATCTTAGAACATTTAAAACATAAACAAATGCTTAAAAACATCGGAGAATACAAAAAAGTAAAATATTTAAAGACACCGCCGAGTCCTTACGACAGTAAAATACTAAAAAACATCGTAATATATTTAGAACATAGTAAAATACGTAAAGTATATTTAAAACATGATAAAATACTTAAAAACATCGCAGTGTACTTAAAACATATGCAAATACTTAAAAACATCGTAGAATACATAAAACATTGTAAATTTCTTTAAAACATCGTAGAATACTTAAGACATCGAAAAATACTTTAAAAAATCGTAGAATACACAAAACGCTGAAAACATCGTAGAATACTTTAAAACATTGTTAAATGCTTAAAAAAACGACCTAGAATACTTAAAAGCTAATAAAATACTTTTAAAAAACCCATAGAATACTTAAAACATAGTAAATACTTAAAAACATCGTAGAATACAAAGTAAAATAGTTTGAAACATCGTTAAGTTGTAAGGTTAGTCGACCAAAGTTGAAGGTGACCCGAAGGATCCCTTTTCATAAGCCACGACACCGAGGTGTAGGAGAGGGCGCAACTCCTTTTCCTAGATTACTCCACTTTACCCTTGACACGTACCTTATAATGCTGAGTGTTAAGCAAGTACTATGTTTGAGTCTTTCGTATGACTCGACTTGTGACTGAATCCTGGTCCCCCCAGCCATTTGCTAACACTCTACACATTTGGCCAAAAATATCGAAGAATATATAAAACATTGCAAAATACTTTAAAATATCGTAGAATACTTAAAAAACATCTTAAAATACTTCAAAACATTGAAGAATATTTATACATTGCAAAATACTTAGAAACATCATAAAGCACTAAGAAACGTCTAATAAAACTTAAAATATTGCAAAATACTTGAAATCGTCGTAAAACACTTAAAAACATCGTAGAATACTTAAAACATTGCAAAATACTTTAAAACATCGTAGAATATTTAAAACATTGCAAAATACTTAAAAACAATGTAGAATACTTAAAACACTGCGAAATACTTAAAAACATCGTGGAATCTTTAAAATATTGCAAAAAACATAAAAACATCGTAGAATACTTAAAACATTGCGAAATACTTAAAAACATCATAGAATTTTTAAAACATTGCAAAATAGTTAAAAACATCGTAAAATACTTTAAAAACGCATCATAGAATATTTCAAAACACACCATTGACTCATGAAACTAGTTTCGGTAAACTTTTAATTTTTAACACATAGGTCTATTTATTGTGTTAAAAGCAAGTGTTAGTATAGCTGTCCTTATAAAATGGAATAGATTGCCAAGTATTATACTAAATATTTTTTAAAAAGATAAAAGAAAAAACAATTTTTAAATGATTCAACATGTCGTATACTGACGTCAGCAAATTACAATGGTGATATTCATAGAATTTCAGCCAGACTAAAAGGGTTACAGTGAAATACAGAGATAGATCTCCAGTAAGGGCAGCCAACAGACATCCTGTTTAAGTTTTTTTTTTTATCTCTGCTATTCGCCTGGCGTTTAACTCTCGGTGTGTTTCTCTTGAAAACGAAAACGCCAACAAGTAGATATTGTTTTTGAAGAGTGGATGCTGTCACAGAATGCTTTTCATGCTGTATGTTGCCGATTGATTCATGTCAGCTTGATTGAATCTGATTTAAACTTGGCATTTTTGGCAAACGTCTAACGTTACATCATCAGGTGCATCGACAAAGAAAGAAAAAAAATGAATTGTGATAGAAAACCAAGTTCACCCATAGCTGGTCATTTAAGGTTTCTGTCACCCAGAGCAGGTTGAACTCCATCACCCTTTAATATAGATTATCTGTGTATCGATTTATTTGCTTGTTTTCACAGTTAGGAAGATATACATAGAACACATACTGCTGGAGATACATCGACAGCTGTGTGGTCAACAAATATTCATCCGATCACGACCTTGAGGTCAGGCTTGGTTTTGCTGCCAATATATCATTACTGTTAACCCTCAAGCGGACCAGCTGAATCTTACAATACCATCAGACTTGGTTAAATATCTATCTCGTCGTGGGAAAGTCAGATCAAGGTGCAGCCAATTCGTAGGATCCTTTTCTGTATGCGAAACTTTCCTGCAAGAAAGCGTTATTCAATGATATATTGTTCTCCCTACTCTGTCACGTAGAGAATGTGATATCAAATTAATTCTTAAAGTAAATTCGAATTCTTCATTTTCCTTTTCCTAAACTAGTCATCTTACCAATGTTGCATATTAGCCCTCGACCGAGCCGTCAATCAAGAGATGCCCTTGTGTAAATAAGCAGAAGAACGGCGAGGCAGGTGCATCCGGTCGAGGATGTCGGAATATCACCTTGACCTGTGGACGTGGTTAAATTCGGTGCAGATGCGTACGCCCACAGGAAGCAGGTGGATGTCAAACAATTATATAACCAGGCGCCACAGACGGCTTGAGAGAGTCAGTTCGATGCAGTTCAGTTCCAGTCGCAGCTGGAGATAGGATGCCTGTGGAGTGAGAACCAGCTCCAGACAGAGGGCTTGGGCCCTCAGTGACCCACGGTTGAGCAGCCCAGCAGAATGAGGAAGAGTGCTGCTATGGTCAGAAGAACTATGTAGCAGTCTATCCCCGTCTCCAACTCACCTCTCACACATAACCAACATCAACCCTTTCGCAAACCTTTCGAGAATAAAATGTGAGATATATATTTTTATAAAGAAGTGCGTTCGTTCGTTCATTGAAGTCGTCAGTATGTTGACTATGTTTCCGCATATAGTTGTATATGTATTAGTATACGTATAGCTGTATTATGGATATACAACACCAATGCAAAAGAACACAGTCTGCCCTACTATTTTCCTTTAGCTGGGGAAACAGATGGATTCATACATTTACCAAAGATATTAGAAAATCTTCTCGTAGATTTTAACCAAATCTAAGTGCCATTGTGTGTGCGTGTGAGTATTGATAAAAAAAACCAACATTTCATAGGAAATACATATTTTAACAGCAACTTTGTAAAGAAGCCAATTTATGACACATAGTTAACTTTTGCCAAAACGATGAAGTCTGATATTTGTATCATTTTGAATATTCGGACTATTGTCTTCCATCTTCATTGCTATATACATAATGTTTCGGCCGATACGCCCTTCGGCTTTCTTCAGGAGTATTATGTCAAACTCGGGAACCGACATAGTTTACTGACCGTAATATGGTTTCAAGTATTCCAATCCAATACAAATAATTTGCTCACAGTTATATGGTTTCAAGTATTTTTATCCAATACAAATAATTTACACACAGTTATATGGTTTCAAGTATTCCTATCCAATACAAATAATTTGCACACAGTTTTATGGTTTCAAGTATTCCTATCCAATACAAATAATTTGCACACAGTTATATGGTTTCAAGTATTCCTATCCAATACAAATAATTTGCACACAGTTATATGGTTTCAAGTATTCCTATCCAATACAAATAATTTACACTCAGTTATATGGTTTCAAGTATTCCTATCCAATACAAATAATTTGCAAACAGTTATATGGTTTCAAGTATTCCTATCCAATACAAATAGTTTTAACACAGTTATATGGTTTCAAGTATTCCTATCCAATACAAATAATTTGCACACAGTTATATGGTTTCAAGTATTCCTATCCAATACAAATAATTTGCACACAGTTTTATGGTTTCAAGTATTCCTATCCAATACAAATAATTTGCACACAGTTATATGGTTTCAAGTATTCCTATCCAATACAAATAATTTACACACAGTTATATGGTTTCAAGTATTCCTATCCAATACAAATAATTTGCACACAGTTTTATGGTTTCAAGTATTCCTATCCAATACAAATAATTAGAATTGTCTTTGTCTCTCACTCATCACCAACTGTTGCATATTGACCTCCGACCCGGCCAAACATGCCATTCCAAAGACGGCGGAAGTTGCATATTTCGTTGGCCAGTTATGGGAAGAGATTGCATAGGCGAGTTTGGATGACAATATGGTACAGTCACAAACTGATGTACCGGAAGAGGGTGACCTGTGAACTGCATAACAGTTACTTCCGCTCGATGATGATCAAAACATGCCATTCCAAAGACAGCGGAAGTTTCATATTCCGTTGGCCAGTTATGGGAAGAGATTGAGTGGGTGTCGAACTATTATGTAACTCGGTGCACAGGGAGTTCAATCAGTTGGAGAGAAGATGCTGGATTGAGGAACATGCTGGATTGAGGAACATGCTGGATTGAGGCCCCCGTTTGAGCAGGAGAACAGGAAAGAAATGCGGTTATGGCCAATAGAGTGGGGGTCAATATGTTGCAGTCTCAATAAAATAAAATAAAATAAAATAAACAAATATAAAAAAATAATTTTCCAAGAAGCCTCAGACAGCTTTTCCTGACCCAGGAAGAAAGTTCCCACCACGAAATAGTTGTCGACCTGTAGAATAAGGTTAAGTTTAAAGTATCCTTATCTTTGTGTTATTTACTCCTGGCGAGAAAGAATGATGAATGATAGAATCATAACTCTTGGTTTTATAAAAATATTATCCATATTTTATTTCTCGACTGGGGTCAAAGCTTCATTAGGTGTGTGAGAGATAGACGGAGACAGGAAGGCGAAGACAGACTGCTATACTGACCCATAAGTTCTTCTTCTCTTGACCCAACCACGTTTTGTTATATTCAAAGCTTTTCGTCTTCTCCTCCGACGAGACGGACTAATTGGCAACGGCTGTTGCCCCCCCCCACCTCTGCGGCCCCGGTTCTCAATCTGCCGACTCGACTGACCGCTGCACGACAGACAGAGTCTCACGTGGGCATCTGTATACATCATTTCATATCACCCACATATTTCTGTTCAACCACGTGACTGCTTCTGCTTATTTTCACTGGTGCGTCTCTGATTGACGACTTGATCAAGTGTCAATATGCAACATTTGATTTTTTTCCATTTTAATTTCATTTACTGTTCGGGCCAACCATAAGGGAACACATTAATGGAGTGATAAAAGAAAACAAGGAGTTAGATACCAAAAACTACAAAGTCATCCTACAGAGTCCAGTAATTAATTAAACCGAAACGTACAACAATCATCGACCCATGGATCAATAAAACAATAACAAACAAATATGATAGGAGGTCGTTATCGTCGTAGGAAATGGACACGGCGACACGAGTTCAAATCCTGGACGAGACTGATTGCATTTCACATAGCACTAATACCCTTGGGAAAGGTATGAATCCAATTATTCTCCCTCCAGCTATGGGTAAATAGGACAGACTAGGTTCTTCAGCCTTGGTTAGGCAACTAGTCTAGAAGGAAAACTCTGAATTGAAACCTGTTAAACTCCGTTTAAAAATTGACCTTGTGTCATATCCTGCCCGAGCGGAGGGGTTGGTAAATAGTACCAAATATGATAGTCACATTTTGGTTAGACATAATATATATATATATGTTATATCAACCTTTATGGGTTATTTAATGCCAAAACAATGCTTATAGAAGAACAGTTATGATACTATTTAATCAATAACTAGAAGGACGGATAAAAAATTTCATTACTTTCCTAAGGGTATTAGTCCGAATGTAATTTCCTAAGGTTTTGCTTGGATATGTCTCGAGGTCGTATGAATGCGGTAACAGCACGACTGGAGTTTGAACTCGCTTCATAAGATGAGAAAGTGGAGGACAATAGCCACTACACCACGGAAACACCTCAGCATAAAGGTTGCTAATGGTGTCCTTATTTATGTGTGATACTGCCTATCCTAAAGTATTTGTTTTGTTTTTGCATATAACTTTCATTCAAAAAATACTGCAATTATCATGGCTGAGAGGTAGCAATCAACCAATGTGTCTGTCCGAAAATAGTTGTCACATTTGATTATCGTCTTTATTCCTTAAATGTGGCAAACTTTATGGGACAAAGGTAGCAATCAACCAATATGTCTGTCCGAAAATAGTTGTCACATTTGATTATCGACTTTATTCCTTCAATGTGGCAAACTTTATTGGACAGAGGTAGCAATCAACCAATATGTCTGTCCGAAAATAGTTGTCACATTTGATTATAGACTTTATTCATTAAATGTGGCAAACTTTATGGGACAAAGGTAGCAATCAACCAATATGTCTGTCCGAAAATAGTTGTCACATTTGATTATCGACTTTATTCCTTCAATGTGGCAAACTTTATTGGACAGAGGTAGCAATCAACCAATATGTCTGTCCGAAAATAGTTGTCACATTTGATTATCGACTTTATTCCTTAAATGTGGCAAACTTTATGGGACAGAGGTAGCAATCAACCAATATGTCTGTCCGAAAATAGTTGTCACATTTGATTATCGACTTTATTCCTTAAATGTGGCAAACTTTATTGGACAGAGGTAGCAACCAACTAATATGTCTGTCCGAAAATAGTTGTCACATTTGATTATAGACTTTATTCCTTAAATGTGGCAAACTTTATGGGACAAAGGTAGCAATCAACCAATATGTCTGTCCGAAAATAGTTGTCACATTTGATTATCGACTCTATTCCTTAAATGTGGCAAACTTTATGGGACAGAGGTAGCAATCAACCAATATGTCTGTCCGAAAATAGTTGTCACATTTGATTATCGACTTTATTCCTTCAATGTGGCAAACTTTATTGGACAGAGGTAGCAATCAACCAATATGTCTGTCCGAAAATAGTTGTCACATTTGATTATCGACTTTATTCCTTAAATGTGGCAAACTTTATGGGACAGAGGTAGCAATCAACCAATATGTCTGTCCGAAAATAGTTGTCACATTTGATTATCGACTTTATTCCTTAAATGTGGCAAACTTTATTGGACAGAGGTAGCAACCAACTAATATGTCTGTCCGAAAATAGTTGTCACATTTGATTATAGACTTTATTCCTTAAATGTGGCAAACTTTATGGGACAAAGGTAGCAATCAACCAATATGTCTGTCCGAAAATAGTTGTCACATTTGATTATCGACTCTATTCCTTAAATGTGGCAAACTTTATGGGACAGAGGTAGCAATCAACCAATATGTCTGTCCGAAAATAGTTGTCACATTTGATTATAGACTTTATTCCCTAAATGCAGAAACCTTTAAGGGACATATGTAGCTATGAACAACTACATATGTCCCATAGTTGTTGTTAGATTTACATGTAAATTTCAATCAAAAAATGTATCAATTATTATGGGACAGATACGCCATAAACGTCTACATCAGTCCCAAAATTTTCGTAGCATTTGCATATAATCTACAATTTACTAAGCAACAAAGTTTGGCCCAGGCGCCTGGGACTGTAGAATACCCCAATTGCATCTCTGCAGTTCAATTGCAGCGAGGTTCACTCTGCCCCGGTGCGGTAGCAGCTAATAGGGCACTATCTATGGATCAAATAGAAGTTTTGACATTTGAAATAAGTGTAAACAAATGACTAATGCTAAATTGAATTAATTGAAATAGAACTGCTTTATGGTTTAACTGTGTATGAATAAGTGACATGCTTAATTGACTTGTTAGAGATACATCATCATCATCATTATCATGTCGTGCCGTTAGCACGGATATCCCTGACCCTCTCTCGCCACTTTTCCCTATCGTTCATCGCCTCTGGCAGGTCTTCAGGGCTACATCCCGTGTCCTCACATAGCTGCTGAATGTATGTTCGTGCCGGTCGTCCCGCTTTTGCCCTGCCATATGTGGGGGTCCATAGGAGTACATCACTTATGAGCTAGACCCTGCTTTTCCAGCAGTGTCCTGCATCTCTGGTTCGTCTAACTTGGATAGTTTTCGTGATAGGAGGCAGGTGGCCGTATAGTTGGTGTCTTGTGGGGTATTGCCGCAAGGACTTGCCGCAGCATTCTTGTGTAATTGCCGTCTAGCTTATTCTTCAGCCGTTTTGTTAGCGTACATGTAGTGCATCCATACAGCAGTATCGATACGACCGCTGCCTGGAAACTACATTTCATTTTATCGGTCAGGTCTGATTTCCATATGATCGATAGCCTATTGATAGCTGTCCATGCCTTCGTTAACCGCGTGTCGATGTCCTTTTCGGTTGATAAACCGAAAAGGACATCGACACGCGTTGCTTCCTAGACGTTGCTTCCTAGGTAAGTGAATTTGTCTACTAATTTAAGAGGGGTTCCGTCTAGTGTGGAGATGTCACCTATTTGATTAAAGCACATATATTCCGTTTTGTGTGCACTGACATGGAGGCAAATGCCTGCGGCGGCTCGTTCCAAACTATGCAGTAGTGTTACGGCTTGGTCGGGCGTATTTGCCAGTATCGCTTTGTCATCGGCGTAGTCGACGTCGGTAATTATTTTTGCGGGATACCTTCTGCTTCTTCTCTTTGTCAGCTCGAAGCCGTTTTCTCTGATTTTATCAATCGATGTTCTAAGCACGTAGTCTAGGCAGAGGATAAAAAGGTATGGAGCTAGCGTGTCCCCTTGTAGTATTCCTGCTACAATGTCAAAGTATTCTGTGTCTCCATCCAGAGAACGTACTTTCACTTTGGTGATACATAGGAATACTTAAAACCATTTAACTGTGTACAATAAATCATTAAGAGGAAATAGAATTATTAATAAGGGAAACCATTTAACTGTTTGAAAAAATTTAGCTCCGCTTCGTTTTAAAATTCTATCTACAAAATGTGTTTACGTAGCTATCGATAGGCTCTCGATCATATGGAAATCAGACCTGACCGATAAAATGAAACGCAGTTCGATACTGCTGTATGGATGCACTACTTGGACGCTAACTAAACGGCCGGAGACAAGCTAGACAGCAATTACACAAGAATGCTGCGAGCAATATTGAACAAGTCCTGGAGGCAACACCCTACAAGGCACCAGCTATACGGCCACCTGCCTCCCATCACGAAAACTATACAAGTTAGACGAACCAGACACGCAGGATACTGCTGGAGAAGCAAGGAGGAGCTCATAAGTCATGTACTCCTATGGACCCCCACATATGACCGAGCAAAAGCAGGACGACCAGCTCGAACATACATACAGCAGCTATGTGAGGATACGGGATTTAGCCCTGAATACCTGCCGGAGGCGATGAATGATAGGGAGAAGTGGCGAGAGAGGGTCAGGGATATCCGTGTTAGCGGCACGACATGATGATGATGATGAATGTATAAAGAGGATTTGGCATTATATACCCTACAATGGTTGATATGCTATAGTTGTCGACCAAACCAAATTATATGTTTAATGTATGTATAAAAATGACTTGGCATTAAATGAACTACTATGGTTCATATGCCATAAAACAAACCTCCCCCAAACTGACCCAAATTATATCTATTCCATATATGTATAAAGAGGATTTGGCATTAAATAACCTACAATGGCTGATATGACATAAAACCAAACCAAACCCAACCAAATCATATACATATAATTTATATATATAAAGAGGATTTGGCATGAAATAACCTACAATGGTTGATATGCCATAAAACCAAACCCAACCAAATCATATATATTTAATATATATGTATAAAGAGGATTGGGCATTAAATAACCTACGATGGTTGATATGCCATAAAACCAAACCTAACCAAATCATATATACTTAATATATATGTATAAAGAGGATTTGGCATCAAATAACCTACAATGGTTGATATGCCATAAAACCAAACCAAACCAAATCATATATACTTAATGTATATGTATAAAGAAAATTTGGCATTAAATAACCTACAATGGTTGATATGCCATTAAACCCAATCAAACCAAATCCTATATATTTAATATATATGTATAAAGAGGATTTGGCATTAAATAACCTACAATGGTTGATACGCCATAAAACCTAACCAAACTAAATCCTATATATTTAATATAAATGTATAAAGAGGATTTGGCATTGAATAACCTATAATGCCATAAAACCAAACCATACATCAAAGTCTTCAACAGTTGGTGACTTTAGAGTCAGGCATGTCTTCGGGGTGGCAACGTATATTGATGAATTTTAGTATCATATCCGGAACACCTCTTTGATTCTGTAGATGAGCATCTTACTCTTCTTGTCGACGTATTCTAAACTCAATTACTGTCAGAAAAATTGATAAAATTGATAATTAGATGATAAAAAGAAGAAAAAAAAAACAAACACTTGTAGCATCTTGGATACCCAATATACGAAGATGATGTTAATTTTAAGAATTGTCTCCTTTCGTATATTTCTCCTCTTACCATATTGTTTATGAAACTTTTGATGTGCCTCTGGGAAATATTGTGCCACTCCTCATGGAGTCCCCGTGCATGTCATACAAGTGCACATTGGCTGGGTAGGACCCAGCTCACATTAAAGAACACAATATGTCCTCAAATGGTCTA
The DNA here is from genome assembly GCA_963585895.1 of Sepioteuthis lessoniana. Lineage (NCBI taxonomy): Eukaryota > Metazoa > Mollusca > Cephalopoda > Myopsida > Loliginidae > Sepioteuthis > Sepioteuthis lessoniana. The sequence goes on from OY757932.1 coordinate 9,369,740, forward strand.
AAGGTTTCACATCAGTGACTTTGCCTGGCCGTGAAACAGTGTTCAAATATCGAATCAAGAGCTTCGTCTGATGACAAACGAGTAACTGATTGTCGACTGTGTCTCTGATTCTACTCCAACTCAGGTAGATATGTATGTTTGATCACTAATATTGAGCACCCTGTAAACAAAACGAATGTGATACATATGCGTTAAAATCTCTTCGTTTGGTGGTTAAGGGATATGTTACTGTGTGCTTCTGCTAAACTAAAATGTTTGAAATAGAACTGTTTTGAAATTTAATTTTGAGTAAATAAATGACTAATGTTTAATTGAATTGTAAGTGATACAGAGAAATTCTTGGAAACCTTTAACTTTATCGACTTAACTGAATAGCTTGAAATAGAAATGCTTTCGACATTTTAACTGTACCTATCCTAAACGGTGTTGTTTCAAATAGAACTGTTTTTATGTATAACAATGGATTTGGCATTTAATAACCAACAATGGTTGATGTGCCATTAAATCAAACCAAACCAGATCAAACCAAACCAAAAGCTGTAGTATTAAATTCTTACATATTCATCAAATTGGTCACTAAACAAACCCCGCCAAATATTGCACGCCCCACATAAATGTTACATAGGCAGATATACGGATATGTGAAATAGACATAGGGAATCTAAAAACACGAAACTTTACGAAATTGGTTCAGGTACGAAACTTTATTCACCTTTTCGAGTTTAAAAGGTTTTTCGACATGAGGAGAGAGAGACACAATCTTTCTATGCTGACTGCTTTTGCATCGTCAGCTAACCAACGCGCGGCGCCCGTAGCGCACAAAGTCGTCTGGCCTCGCCCAGCTCTGAAAATCAACATTCTTCTTCCTAGACAGGAACTCAAATCACCTTTTCTCAAATCTTAGAATCCTCAACCCACGCTTCCGGTGCATGACGTCATTCACACCTCCTGGCCATTTTCTATCTGGGGTTTTATTTTGACATCTGTGAATGATGCATCCTCCCCGCGCGCGCCTGAACACCTGCGTTAATGTTGCACCTAACTAACTCATGTACTAAGCGAAAGGTTCTCATCCTAACTAAACCGAAAGGCAAGATTTATAAAACGAAATCCCTCCGCCATTATATTACAGATAGAATCTCCGGCTGTCGTAAAGTCAGCCAGCTTTCGATCCCAGCTTCAAGCATCTCGCACGGGTCTAGCCACATTGATGAGTTGTAATACAACGAAACAGTCTCTCTTTCTAGGTGACAATATATATAGTGCGACTGGAGTTCGAATTCGTTTACTCCGAGGCCGCAGTTCAGTACTATAGCCACGTTATGAGAAAAGCGACGATATATATATTGCCCTGTCGAATAGGGCAGGTGAATACACAGACTGCATCTCTGCAGGTAACGAGTGTCCTGATATGACACTAAACAATTTGATGACGAGGTTCCAGAAATGCAGGAGCTTTGGGGAATGCAGAGTACCCTTTCATTGCCATCGGTCCCTGGTCCACTCAGACCGGGAGTGGTAGCACCTCATAGGACCCTCTCTTATGCTAAACTGAATTGCTTGAAATAGAACTATTTTGATATTTAAATGCGTGTAAACAAAAATACTGTACTTATACTAAACTGTTTGACATTTAAACCGTGTACTAATGCTAAACTGAATTATTTGAAATAGAACTGTTTATATATATTAAATAGATTTACCATTCATAACCTACAATGGTTGATGTGCCATAAAACCAAACCAAACCAAACCAAATCAAACCAGCATATGTGTGTGTGTGTGTGTGTCTAATTCTGCGAAAACGGCACATCATAGAGATTTTTACAAGAGCAATACTCTTAGAGATTAAATAAAATTCATTCTAATTCGCTAAGGAATGATGATTTTGTGGAATTGGTATTTACGATGCCCGTGGTGTAATGGTTATCGTCGTAGGAAATGAACACGGCGATACGAGTTCAAATCCTGGACAAGACTGATTGCATTTCACATAGCACTAATACCCTTGGGAAAGGTATGAATCTAATTATTCTCCCTCCAGCTATGGGTAAATAGCAGGGCAGACTAGGTTCTTCAGCCTTGGTGAGGTAACTAGTCTAGGAGAAGGAAAACTCTGAATTGAAACCTGTTAAACTCCGTTTAAAAATTGACTTTGTGTCATATCCTGCCCGAGCGGAGGGGTTGGGTAAATATGGTATTTACGATGCAATAATCCAAATTCTTGCTTTAGTAGAAATGTGAAATGCCTATCAGAAACGTCCATTTCCCCCCTTAGATATTAGCATTGATATAATGTTATATTAGGAGCCCAAAGGAATAACAGTTAGTCTAGTATAAAACAAAAACTGAATGTTTGTAGTTGATAGATGCAAAAAAAAACTTTCTCTGTCCTCATCAGTATTCAGATGAGTAGACATTATCTATTTCCGCGAATATCTGTTTTGGCAATAAATCACAACGGTGTTACTACTCTTGTTGTCATAATTTTTTTTTTTTTTTTGCGCGGGGGGGGGGGGCTTTTTTTTTTTTTTGATGCCGACACTTTTAAACGTGCTTTTAACACATTTGAAAATATAAGTCGGTGATTAAAATCGTTTTTATTACGATTTCGTTTTTATGAGAGAAAAAATAAATAAATAAAGAGAAAAGAAGAAAAAAAATCTATAGCTGACAGCAACTTATAATTCTTAAACGTCTTTCTTCCGAAAAGCGATGAAAATAGTTGGAAAAAATTGTGAATAAGTAACGGAAAGATCTAGAATATATATATATATATATATATATATATTTTAAGAATCGTTGTTTTAAGAAGGTTTCATAGGTGTTGTCAGGGCAACAGATTTTGAGTGAAAATACACGTTAAAACAAAAAAAAAAAAAAGCAGTAAGAAAGAGAAAAAGAAAAGATAATTTTCTTTCACTTCTTTCAAAAAAAAAATAAGCATCGTTTATTTGTTTGTAAGTTTTTCGTAAATTTTGGCCCACGATAACATTAATTCGTTTTGAAATAAATGTAGATATTTATCACCTGCATGGTGACTGTTTTACGTTAGCTTTTTTTAAGGTGACGCATCACAAGGGCTCAAGAAAATTTAGGGTAAAAAATTAAAAAAAATAAAAAAATAAATTAAAAAAAAAAACAGAAAAAAAAAAGTTCAAAAAGTTTCCTTTATTTCCAGATGCTGCGATCTCTAAAAAAAACAGCCGAAATTCACGTGGGATCGCAAGCTAATTTACAAATGGACAAATTTATGAATCAATTCAAATTTCACCAAAATTTGGATAGCTTACAAAAAAAAAAATGTAATAATAATAATAATAATAATAACACATGAAGTCATAAACTTCATCGAACTGACCATGAAAACCCGGAGAGTGGAGCTGACAGCAGGAGGAAGAAGCATAGCTGAAACAAAGATCCAAAGAGGCATTTTCCAAGGAGATGCACTATCACCTTTACTATTCATAATAGTCATGATGCCACTGAACCACGTTCTCCGAAAATGCACTGCCGGATACAAACTCAGCAGATCGCAAGAGAAGACAAACCACTTAATGTACATGGATGACATTAAATCATTTGCGAAAAATGAAAGAGAACTGGAAACTCTCATACACGCCGTTAGAATATACAGTCAGGACATAGGAATGGAATTTGGCATAGAAAAATGTGCCATGCTCGTCATGAAAAGTGCCAAACAACATATGACTGACGGAATGGGACTACCAAATCACGACAGAATTAGAACGCTCGAAGAAAAGGAAACCTACAAATACTTAGGCATCTTGGAGGCTGACACCATCAAACAAGTGCAAATGAAAGACACGATCCGAAAAGACTATCTCAGGAGAATGCGAAAACTACTCGAGACAAAACTCTCTAGCAGAAACCTCATCAAAGGAATATATGCTTAGGCTGTGCCCCTAGTCAGATACTCGGAACACTTTCTCAAGTGGACTAGAGAGGAACTTAAACAAATGGACCAAAGAACAAGAAAACTAATGACCATGCATAAGGCATTACACCCCAGAGACGACGTTGACAGACTATATGTATCTAGAAAAGTGGGAGGAAGAGGACTTGCCAGCATCAAAGACACCGTTGACGCGTTGATACAACGGCTCGAAGACTACATAGAAAAACACGAACGAGGACTAGTTACAGCTATCAGAAACGATACGGACAACACGATAGACGAAAGGATGACAACAACTAGGAAACAAAAATGGGAGGGAAATCAACTCTATGGCCGCTTTAAACGTCTAGTAAACAACATCTCACACCAGAAAACCTGGACCTGGCTAAGAAAAGGAAACCTTAAGAGAGAAACAGAATCCCTCCTAATAGCAGCACAGGACAACGCCATAAGAATCAATCATATCAAAGCGAGAATTGATAAGACGCAACAAAACAGTAAATGTAAGCTATGCGGTGACAGACACGAAACGATCAATCACATAATAAGCGAATGCAGAAAATTAACACAGAAGGAGTACACGACTGGGTCGGCAAGGTGATCCCCTGGGAAATGTACAGAAAATTTCAATTCGACCATACAAACAAATGGTATATGCACAACCCTGGACCTGTCCTAGAAAATGACTAGCATAAACTCCTATGGGACTTTAACATACAAACGGATGCCCTAATCCCGGCCAGAAGACCAGACCTCATAATAATCAACAAAAAAAAAAAAAAAAAAAAAAAAAAGAGAATCTGCAAAATTGTCGACTTTGCTGTTCCGGCGGACCACAGAATAAATCTGAAGGAAAGTGAAAAGAAGGATAAGTACCTCGACCTTGCTAGAGAATTAAAAAAGCTGTGGAACATGAAAGTAACGATTGTGCTAATTGTGATTGGTGCGTTAGGCACAGTAGCTAAAGGATTATTAAAGGGCCTGGAGGACTCGGAAGTTGGCGGATGGGTAGAGAGTATCCAAACGACAGCAATGCTGAGGACGGCCAGAATACTGAGACGAGTCCTGGAGACTTGAGGAGACTTGCTGTCACTCAAACTCCAGTGAAAAACCATTAGCTAATACTGATGTGAAAAACTCTAAAGGAGTAAATGATAATAATAATAATAATGTCCTGGCTGACCACAGAATAAAACTGAAAGAATGTGAAAAGAAGGATAAGTACCTCGACCTTGCTAGAGAATTGAAAAAAAAACAAACTATGTAACGCAAAGGTGACGATTATACCAATTGTGATTGGTGCATTTGGCACAGTAACTAAAGGATTATTTAAGGGACTGGAGGACATGGAAGTTGGCGGATGAGTGGAGACCATCCGAACTACTTCATTATTGAGAAGGGCCAGAATACTGAGAAAAGTCCTGGAAACTTGAGGATACTTGCTGTCACTCAAACTCCAGTGAAAAACCATCAGATGTCGCTGATGTGAAAAACTCTAAAGGAGTAATAATATAATAATGATAATGAGATACAACCGAGTCATCTAATCTCGACCGAATGACCAGATCTAGTGATAGTCAATAAAAAAAGAAAAAGAAATATAAAGAAAAAAGAACTTGCCGAATTGTGCACTTTGCCGTTACGGCTGATCACTGGATAAAACTGAAAGAAATCAAAAAGAGAGATACTATTTACCCAACCCCTCCGCTCGGGCAGGATATGACACAAGGTCAATTTTTAAGCGGAGTTTAACAGGTTTCAATCCAGTGTTTTCCTTCTCCTAGACAAGTTGCCTCACCAAGGCTGAAAAATCAGTCTACCCTACTATTTACCCATAGCTGGAGGGAGAATAATTGGATTCATACCTTTCCCAAGTGTATTAGTGCTATGTGAAATACAATCAGTCTCGTCCAGGATTTGAAATCGTATCGCCGTGTCCATTTCCTACGACGATGACCATTAATCCACGGGCACCTCCTAAAAGCAAAAAAGGGAGATAAGTGCCAAGACCTTGCTAGAGAACAAAAGAAAAGCTAAAATGTAGAATGGGCTCCGCGTTGTAACGTCAGTCCCTTAAACTGTTCTGTTATTTTTGGTAGTGAATGGGGCTTTTTTAACAAGATGATACTCTCAGCCAAATATTGGGTGGAACAGCTGTTTATCAGCTATATATATTTATATATACATATATGCAGAGAGAGAGAGAGAGAGAGAAGGAAAGAGAGATGTGTGACTGAGAGAGGGAGACATGGATAAGTACAAAGATATGCAAATACGTTATATATATATATATATAATACGGAAAATCGAATTTACATTTTTCACCCCAAGGATAGCTTCATCAGAAGAAGAAAAAATCCTTATAGCAAAGCATTAATAGTTATATATGTGTATATATACTGTTAGAGAGAGAGAGAGAGAGAGAGTGAGAGAAGGAGAGAAGGAAAGAGAGGGAGCGGCTGAGAGAGAGAGAGAGAGAGTAGGAAAGAGGGAGGTTTGGCCGAGAGAGGGAGACATAGATAAGTACAAAGATATGTACATGCGTTATATATATATATATATATATATATATATATAATTATAATACGGAAAATTAACATTTTTCACCCCAAGGATAGCTTCACCAACAAAAGAAAAAATCCTTATAGCAAAGCATTAATTTAATTATCTATATTTTCTTTTTTTCACACACATTCACACACGCACACACACACACACACATTCACACTCACATTCACATACACACACACATTCACACAGACTTTCACATACATATACGCTGTCACATGCCTGGAGTATTTGAAATCTGTGGATAACTCTTCCATGGAAATACGCTAACGTATATTATTTATTTTCAAACTTTTAGATGTCGGCTGGGCATATAAAAAAAAAGAAAATATGTGACAGGAAGATCTTCAAAGAGATTATGACACAGTAACTCAAGGTAATATAACAATAATAATTCTCTTTTCCCATCTGCGGGATTAAACTAGGGTTCTTGATTCACGGAATTTAGACGTTGAAATATGAGATACATTATTTCTAGTTTTTATTCAATCATCCCTGTGATTGATTCTTCATCTATTATCTATGTAATAGATCGATCAAACATCTACCAATCGTTCCTGCGATTTTATCTTCAATCCTCCCTGTGATCTAAGAGTGATCAGCCCCTTCGATGTCTGACAGTTGTCTAATTTGACTAATCTCATCTGTGACTTGTCATTTGGAGCGCGACGGCTACAATCTGTCACTCAATCGGTTTCATCCAATCGGTGACCATCTCTTTTCCCAATTTGAATATTAGGTTATTTGTCGCTGCCTCCCACCAGACAGGACTTGGCACAAGGTCAATGACCCGAATGTCGATTATAGTGGGGATATAGGGGAGGAGAAGGTCGGTCATCGACCCACTTAGTGCAAGTGGGCCTAATGAGCCTAGCTGGTCTTGGACTCAAATCTGGGTCCAGGCACGTACGCCTGATTATATCTTAAACTGGACAGCAAGGTCCAGTACTATACAAAGGGGACAAAAGTGTCAATGTTGCAGCTCACTCATCCGAAGGTGGCCCAGCAGAACAGGGGGCCTTTCGGCCTCGAATCTGCCATTGATTTCGAAACGCCATCCGGGACGAATGCCAGACGGTCCAGCTAAAGCAAGGGAAGTAAGAATTTGAATATAAGACCATATTCAATGTTGAATTCTGAAAAAGGCGTGGTGGACAGATATCTGATCTTACGTCATAGCGATCTTCCCACGCATGATTTTTCTATATGTTATGGTACCTACCTTACGGACTATAATGAATTCTTCCTATTACTATGAATACTAGTAGAATATTCATCTTGGTGTTAAGTGTTATGGTATCTACCTTACGGAATATAATGAACTCTTCCTATTACAATGAATATCAGGAGAATATTCATCTCGGTGTTAAGTGTTATGGTACCTACCTTACGGACTATAATGAACTCTTCCTATTACTATGAATACCAGGAAAATATTCATTTCAGTGTTAAGTGTTATGGTACCTACCTTACGGACTATAATGAACTCTTCCTATTACTATGAATACCAGGAGAATATTCATCTTGGTGTTAAGTGTTATGGTACCTACCTTACGGACTATAATGAACTCTTCCTATTACTATGAATACCAGGAAAATATTCATTTCAGTGTTAAGTGTTATGGTACCTACCTTACGGATTATAATGAACTCTTCCTATTACTATGAATACCAGGAAAATATTCATTTCAGTGTTAAGTGTTATGGTACCTACCTTACGGAATATAATGAACTCTTCCTATTACTATGAATATCAGGAGAATATTCATCTTAGTGTGAAGTTAACTCAAGCCTAACACTTTGGCAGTCAGACTGACGTTCAACACTCTTTTAACAATGCTTTTTTTATACTTTCTTTCAATATACTAATTTCTCGTAATCCTGAGTTCGTGCCTTTCTTCCGGACCTTTTACTGGTCCACAACACTGCATATAATACACTATATACTCCTCCAACAACTTTCATCATCCCTCACAGACTCCCTGCCTTCTTTGAATCTCTTACGCCACTCAAAACCTAATGCTCGATTCATGCAAGATGGTCGAAAATCAGTCTGAAGCATTCCATACCTTTCTGTGGCATGTTTTCCAAGTTTAAAACAGAATTTTATGGCATTTCATTCTTCTAAAGTGTCCTCACATCCAGATTGCATTTTTTAAATTCACCAGCTGTGACAATCAGGCTTTAGTAGGGTGTATTCCAATTGCTGCTGTAGCTGTTTATTTGAACCTGAAATCATAAAAATTGGTCAGTCATCTCATAAGATGTATAGCAATAACATAATGAATTTTTAAGTGTCTACGCCAATTTTAAACGCATGTACCAAAAAAGTCTGGAAACCTATTGAATTCACCTCGTATGTCCCTTTTTTAGATACGCAGCTTTTTAGTCGAGACGGTTTGATTTCATTATTTGTTTTACTTTCTCATTTCTTAAATTCGTGTCTGACCCTTCCTTGCACTTTTCGTTAGTTCAAATTGACCTCGCTTAATTTGCTTTTTCTCGTCTTCTTACGTGTTCCAGTTACAACACACACACGAGCACACACTTTCACATACATACACATTCACACAAACACACATATACAGTCACACACATACATACATGGATTCACATTCACACGTACATTCATACGCACAAATACACATTCTGACACACACACATCATCACACACAATTATATATATATATATATAATATTGCATTAGTATATCCAATTTTTCCACACAGTTAAATGGTTTCAATTATTGCAACCTTACACTAATACTTTTATTTAATATTAATCATTTTTTTTGCACACGATTAAAAGATCAAACAGTTCTTTTTCTAACAATTCGATTTAACATAAGTCATCTGTTTGCACACAATTTAAATGTCAAACAGTCCTGTTTGACCCACGAATAGGAGCTGATCAGGTGTTACTACTCCGGGCCAGAGTGAAACTGGGAGTAATGGCAATGAAGTGGTACTCCACATTCTCCTAAGCCGCAGGGCTGAGGCCTTATTAGATTGTTTAGCTTTATATCCGGGACACGTCTCCCTCTCTCACACACACACTCTTTCAACTACTGAGTGGATGCACCACTTAGACGTTAACAAAATGCATCGAAAAAAAGCAAGACAGGAACTACCCCAAAATGTTACACGCTGTTTTGAACAAATCCTATATGCAGCACCCCACAAAACAATTGTTGTACGGCCACTCACTTCTCACAGACAAGACATAGTGGTACTTCATAAGAAGTAAGGACCAATCTAAAAGCAACGTTGTTTTATGGACTCTTATACATAGATGTGACTGCGTTAGCAGACCAGCAAGGACTTCATCAGCTGTGTGTAGATATTGGATCCAGTCTAAAAGATCCTCCTGGAGCGATGGATGATAGGCAAGGGTTGAGGAGACGGAGAGTGTCAGGGAACTTCAAACTGTCAGCGTGACTTGATATATATATATATATATATATATATATATATAAACATTTACATATCTACAAATCAACGTCTTCCTCTCTCTCTGAGGCCCAGTCAGCTGAGGCAGTAGAATACACAGACTGCATCTCTGCAGAGGGGTTAGACCCCCCCCCACAACGAGTGTCCTGGATATAATACTAAACAATCTCATGATGAGGTTTTAGTAATGCTGAAACTTTGGGGAAAGTGGAGTCCCCTTTCATTGCCATCGCTCCCAGGTCCACTCGGGCCCGGAGAGGTAGCACTTGATAAGGTCCTATCTATGGGTTAAATAGTACTAAACTGTTTACTAATGCTAAACTGAATTGTTTGAAATAGAACTGTTTTGGCATTTTAACAGCGTATTTATGCCAAACTGAATTATTTGGAATAGAACTGCTTATATATATATAAATGGATTTGGCATTAAATAACCTTTCTTTAATAACCAATCATCTCCCTCTCTCTCTCTCTCTCTCTCTTTCTCTATTACGCATGCTTTCACTTTCTTTCTTTCTTTCTTTCTTTCTTTCTTTCTTTCTCATGTTAATCACTCGTTCAATATCAGCTTGTTTTATCTTTCTATCAGATTTTTCATCTTATAATTTATTCATCTTCATTAAAAGAAGACACTTAATTCGACTATTTTTCCGTCAGTTTCTTTAATCTAACACTCCTATGTGATATAAATTTCACTTTTGTCTGAGGATCTGATTTCTTTCGAGGTAACAATAAAACTTTGATTGAGCAAAGATGACGACTGATTACATTATTATACAAGCAATGAAGAGCAGAAAAATTTATCAATAGCAGACGAAGAAGATCTTTGTAATATTCCACGGCAGAAAAGGAATCATTTTTTCTCTCGATTAGGTACCAAGTCACTGAAAAGACTTGCGTGTCATATAGCACAATTTCAAAGTCTTTCTCCCCGGTCAGTAGCAAGACAAGACGTCTACTTCCTCCGTGTTCCGGATGCCTCCCTCCGAGGGCCTCGTGACTGGGGCACATGGCAAATACCACGTCAGGCACACTTTGTGGCTTGAGGTTCGCCAAGTTAAACTCACTAATAACCTATAATGTGTTGTCTGTCTTTTTCACTAACTCTAGAACCCAATGACATAACGCTGTTATGAAATTGACGTATAAAACAAACCCACAGAAAAATGATGTAGACCAAATAACTTAAACCAGTAAATACTGGACATTCTTTTTATATTTTTGCATAGGCTCCCATACACCTTTCTTTATTGTAATTTTCTTGTTGTTGCTGTTATTATTTAGTATGGGTAAAGTTAACTTTTAAAGTAGATATATATATTTTACTGGCTGAAATACCTATCAATGTCGATTTAGTTTGGGTTTGGTTTGGTTTTATGGCATATCAACTCTTGTAGGCTTTGCCCTGTCGGCTGAGGCTGTAGAATACACTGACTGCAACTCTGCAGAGGGGTAACACCCTCCCCAACCAGTGTCCTGGATATGACACTAAACAATCTGATGGTGAGGCTCTAATGATGCTGGAGCTTTGGGGAATGTGGAGCTATCCTTTATTGCCATTGCTCCCAGGTCCACTCTGGCTCGGAATGGTTGCACCTGATAGGGCCCTATCTATGGGTTAAATAGAACTAAACTGCATACTTATGCTAAACTGAATTGTTTAGATTGGAACTATTTGACTGAACTGAATACCCTGAAATAGAAATTTTTTTAACAATCCAACTGTACTTACATTTAAAATGCGTGCTTATGCTAAACCGAATTGTTTGAAATGGAACTGTTTTGACAATGAAACCCTACTTACACTAAACTGAATTGTTATATATAGAACTGTTTTGACATTTAACTGTGTGTAAATAAAATAGTGGGGTGTCCTCGTGGTTTAATGGTTAAAGCGATGGACTTCACTTTCGGGGAAATACCCTATGGAAAGATATGAATCCCCTTATCCTCCCAGCTATGGGTTAAATAGTACCACTGCTGGTACTTTGGCATTAAATAACCTATAAAGGTTGATATGCCATTAAACAAAGAAACCAAACCAAACTAAACCAAACCAAACAAAATATGTGCTTATACTAAACTGAATTAGCTTAATTAGAACTGTTTTAATAAACTGAATAGCTTGAAATAGAAATGTTTTTGACGATTAAACTATGCACTTATGCTAAACTGAATTGTTTGAAATAGAAGTATTTGCATAAAAATGGATTTAGCGTTAAATAACCTCCAAAGGTTGATATACCATAAAAACCAACCAACCAACCAACCAACCGACCTTTGTAGGTTATCTAATGCCAAATCCTGTTTATACATACGCATAAAATATATAATTTCCAAACTCGTTTCGTTGATAACATTTTTGAACGAGCCTGAACTCATTCTTTTGCACACAGGTAAATGGTTTCAAGTATTCCTATCAAACGCGAATAATTCTATTTACTATTAGTCATTTATTTTCACACAGTTAAATGGTTTCAAGTATTGCTATGTAACAATAACAATTTTACATCCGTCATTTGTTTGTACACATTTACATAGATATACATATATGAGTCAGTTTGTCATAGACACCTATCAATACGTTATCGATCATATGGAAGTCAAACTTATCCGATAAAATAAAACACAATTTATTCCAAGCGGCATTTGAGTCAATACTACTGAATGGATGCACCACATGGACGCTGACGAAGCGTATAGAGAAAAAGCTGGACGGGAACTCTACAAGAATGCTTCGAGTTATATTGAACAAATCCAGAAAGCAAGATCCCACAAAACAGCTGATGTACGGACACTTACCTCCCATCTCTAAAATCATCCAAATTCGACGAACAAGACACTGCTGGAGAAGTAAGGACGAACCCATTAGAGACATTCTCCGGTGGACCTCTTCACACGGATATGCAAGTGTTGGACGACCAACTAGAGCTTATATACAACAACTCTCTACGGACACAGAATATTGTCTAGAAGACCTGCTGGAAGCGATGGATGATAGAGACGAATGGACATAGATAGATAGATAAATTGAGTGAGAGAGTCTGGGAAATCCGTGCCAGCAGCACGACATGATGATGATAATGAGAAAGACGTATATGATTTTTACACGAATAGTTTATGGGTAATTTAATTTTTGAATGCGTTAAAATTCATTCGTTTGCACATTAGTATTGCTATTGTTTTTACACAGTTAAATGGTTTCAATTATTGGTATCTCACACTAATAATTCTATTCAATAGTAATCATTTGTTAGCAGACAGTGAAGTGGTTACAAGTATTGCTATTTAACACTAATTATTCTATTCAACATTACTCGTTCGTTTGCACACAGTTAAATGGTTCCAAGTATTGATACGTAATACCAATAATTAGGCACACCGTTAAAGGGTTTCAAGTATTGCTATTTAACACTGATAATTCTACTCAGCTTTCTTCATTCGTTCCAAGTGTTGCTATGTATCACTACCAATTCAATTAAACTTCGGTCATTTGTTTACGCTCAGTTAAATGATAAAACAGTTCTATTTCTAATAATTCAATTTAGTATTAGTCATTTGTTTGCACTCAGTTTACATGTCAAAGAGTTCTATTTAACCCATTGATAGGACCCTATCAGGTGCGACAACTCAGGGCAAGAGTGGACCTGGGAGTGATGGCAATGAAGAGGTACTCCGTATTTTCCAAAGCTCAAAGGCTCATCATCAGATGTCAGATAGGGTTTAGTATCATATCTAGGACAATCGTGGGAGGTGGGGTTTCACTCTTCTGCAGAGCTACAGTTGGTATATTCTACTGCCCCAGCCGACGAGGCTGACCTGGTCGATCCCCAAACATATCGTAATCTACTTGTTGGGCAATACTTAGCCAATTGGCTCAAATAAGGATTGGCTATGATAACAAGTCGTAAAAGCATGTTTTAAGTTTATTGGAGCTTAACTTCTTAAATACGAGGATCATTAAATAAGTTTCCAGACTTTTTTTTCGTATGGGCACTTTTATTGATAATACACACATGAAACTCTAGTCCCCTTCGAAGTAATCTCCACCGACTGCAATGCACTTGTTGTACGGTTCCAACAACTTCTAGAAGGCCCCATGGAAGTCCTCATGAGTGAGTGTGTCAATGATCTTCGTCACAGCCTCTTTCATCTCCTCAATTGTCTCATAACGACAGCCTCTGAGCTTAGGGAATAACCAAAAGTCACAGGGAACAAGGCCTGGACTATAGGGAGGGTGAGAAACTGTCTTGATCCCCATCTTGGTGAAATAGTCTGTGACAAGGATGGAGTTGTGGACTGGTGCATTGTCCTCGTGGAAATGCTACAGACCCGATTTGAAGAGTGCTGGCCTTTTCCGACGGAGGAATCTCTGGCTGAACTGGCTTAAAACCTCAACATAGTAACCCTAACCCTAACTCTAACCCTTTGGCCAATCAACTCTGGTGTATTGACTTCCTTACTCCTCCCATACCTCTCATCATCCCTCACAGACTCCCTGCATTTCTTGAATCTCTTATGCCACTCAAAACCTGATGCTCGATTCACGCAAGATGGTCGAAAAGCAGTCTGAAGCATTCCATGTGTTTCTGTGCTATTTTTTCCAAGTTTAAAACAGAATTTTATTGCATATCGTCCTTCTGAAGTGTCCTCACGTCCAGATTGCAGTTTTGAAATTCACCTGCTGTGACAATCAGGCTTTAGTAGGGTGTATCCCAATTGCTGCTGTAGCTGTTCATTTGAATCTGAAATCATAAAAATTGGTCAGTCATCTCATAAGATGTATAGCAATAACAGACTGAATTTTCAAGAGTCTACGACAATTTTAAACGCCTCTACAATTTGGTTTGGTTTGATTTTGTGACATATCAACCATTGTAGGTTATTTAATGCCAAATCCTCTTTACACATATATATTAAATATATATGATTTGGTTTAGTTTGTTTTTATGGCATATCAACCATTGTAGGTTATTTAATGCCAAATCCTCTTTATACATATATATAAACTATATATGATTTGGTTTGGTTGGCTTTTATGGCATATCAACCATTGTAGGTAATTTAATGCCAAATCCTTTTTATATACATATTTATTAAATATATATGATTTGATTGGGTTGGGTTTTATGGCATATCAACCATTGTAGGTTATTTGATGCTAAATCAATTTTTATACCTTAAAACAGTTCTATTTCAAACCATTCAGTTTAGTATAAGTATAGTTTTTTGTTTACACTGAGTTGATTGTCAAAACAGTTCTCCTTCAAACAATTCAGTTTAGCATAAGTGCGCTGTTTAAATGTTAAAACAGTCCTATCTCAACCAACACAGTTAAGTTCTATTTGACCCATAGATATGACCCTATTGGGTTCTACCACTCCAGGCCAAAGTGGACTTGGGAGTGATGGCAATAAAGGGGTAATCGAGATTTCCCTAAGCTCCAGCATTACTGGAACATCACCGTCAGATTTTTTAGTGTCATATCTAGGACACGTGTTGGTGGGGGGTGGTCTAACCCTTCTGCAGAGATGCAGTCGGTGTAATCTACAGCGCTAGTCGACTGCACAAGATGTGTTTGTATTCAATAAACTATCATTATGCCTCATTAATTTTGTTACTGGGGAATACGCCTAATCAAGCAGAGACACTACTGCATAGTTTGGAACGAGCTGCAGCAGGCATTGGCCTCCATGTCAATGCGCACAAAACTGAATATATGTGTTACAACCAAACGGGCAACATTACCACTCTAGACGGAGCCTCTCTGAGGCTAGTGGACAAATTCACCTACCTAGGAAGTAGCGTCTCATCAACAGAAAACGACATCGACACACGGCTGACGAAAGCATGGACGGCTATAGATAGGCTCTCAATAATATGGAAATCAGACCTGACAGATGAAATGAAGCGCAGTTTCTTCCAGGGAGCGGTTGTATCGATACTGCTATATGGATGCACTACATGGACGCTAACCAAACGGCTGGAGAAGAAACTTGACGGCAACTACACAAGAATGTTGAGAGCAATATTGAACAAGTCCTGGCGACAACACCCCACGAGACGCCAACTATACGGCCACCTGCCTCCCACCACGAAAACTATACAGGTCAGACGAGCCAGACACGCCGGAAACTGCTGGAGAAGTAAAGACGAGCTCTTAAGTGACGTACTACTATGGACCCCCACATATGACCAAGCAAAAGCAGGACGACCAGCCCGAACTTACATACAGCAGCTATGTGAAGACACAGGATGTAACCCAGAAGACCTGCCGGAGGCGATGAACGATAGGGAAAAGTGGCGAGAGATGGTCAGGGATATCCGTGCTGGCGGCACGACATGATGATGATGATGATGATGACTCATTAAAGTGTCATTGCTCCAGTAGTGTAATAACGTAAGTAGTCATATCAGAATCTGAAATCAGAAATACATCGGCCATATATGAAATATCAAAGATTATCATATGAATTCATAAGCTATTGTGCTATCATGGACTTGCACATATAAACAAGCTGTTGTGGTCTGACTGGATGCTTGAGTGCTGTGACGTTCCACGTAATGATTATAGTAAGCGTATATGCAGTTAGAAACACACATACACACACACACACACACACACATATATATATATATATGGTTTGGATTGATTTGTTTTATATGTTTAACGGCATATCAACTCCTTGCAGGTTATCTAAAGCTGAAATTTGTATATTCTACGGCATCTTTAAACCGATTTTTTTATTTGTTCATAATTTGTTTACACACAATATTTCAATCCAATACAAATGATTTTCAAACAGTTTTATTTGAACCTTAGTTTGGACCCGGGCAGGTACTACTACATTGGAACAGAGTTGAACTGGGAGTAATGGCAACGAAAAGATAACGCTACACTCTCCAGAGCTCCAAAACTGAAGCCTCACAACCGGATACAATTTGTTGTCATACCCAGGGCAAAATCTTTCTCTGCTCTAAAAATGCTAAAAAAAAAATTGCTTTATCTTTCTAGCTAAATACAACACAGTGATAGAGTCTTCGAAGCTTACCCTAGTGTGACTTAAGGCCATGAATATGGAGCATTTGATATAGTTCGAATACATCAGAGTAGTAAAAGGTCGCAAGGGTACTGAACTCACACTTGATGCAAATTGTCGGTGAGACTACGTTATCGTGAACCCTTAGTTCTGTGGATCAATTGCCATTACATATTTTCAAGAGAAGCGGACAGCGTTAAATAAGATCGATTGTTTTTAGAAAAATAAAAACTCAAACCAACCATGTTTATACGTTCAGGAAAGCTTATTCATTTGGAAAAATAACAATTGAAAATTCAGGGGTTTTTTTGGGGGGAGGGGGGTTGAAGAAAAATTAAGAGTTTGCTTTAAAAAAAAAGGAACCAAAAAATGTGTTTTTTTTAAGCGCATGAAATGAAAAGATTTTAATGGCTTCCAGCTGAATTCATTATTCGTGTCTCATAGATTTTTTAAAAAGATTCCCATATATAACCAGTTTTATATTTTCATTTTCTTTCTTTCTTTCTTTCTTTCTTTCTTTCTTTAATTGTGTCTTCTTTCTTTCTTTCTTTCTTTCTTTCTCCCCATCAGTCTTTTTTTTCTTTCTTTCATTTTTTATTCTTTCTCCTTCCTTCCTTTCTTTTTCTTTCTCCTTTTTGTCCCCATCCATTTTTTTCTTTCTTTCTTTCCTCTTCTTTCTTTCTTTCTTTTTTTCTTTCTCCCCATCAGTCTTTTTTTTCTTTCTTTCATTTTTTATTCTTTCTCCTTTCTTCCTTTCTTTTTCTTTCTCCTTTTTGTCCCCATCCATTTTTTTCTTTCTTTCTTTCCTCTTCTTTCTTTCTTTCTTTCTTTCTTTTTTTCTTTCTCCCCATCAGTCTTTTTTTCTTTCTTTCATTTTTATTCTTTCTCCTTCCTTCCTTTCTTTTTCTTTCTCCTTTTTGTCCCCATCCATTTTTTTCTTTCTTTCTTTCTTCTTCTTCTTTTTTTCTTTCTTTCTTTAAACTTTGCTTTATTCTTTATTCTTTCCTTCTTTCTTCTTCTGTTCTTTCCTTCTATTAATTCTTTCTACTTCTTTATTTTTCCTTCCCTTTTCCGTCGTTTTTTTTTTGTTTCCTTCTTACTGCCGTTATTTTTCTCTTTCTTATTATTTTTTTCTTTTTTACTTTTTCACCTTTCATTCATCTTTTAGAATTTTTATTTCTTTTTTCCTTTTGTCTTTCCTTTTTCTTCCTTTCTGCTTTTCCCTCTCTTTCCTTTTTTCCTTCGTCTCTTTTTTCTTTATTCATCCTCATTTTATCTTTCTTCGTTTCTTTCTTCCTTTTCAGTTTTTTTCTTCCTTCATTCTTTATACACCATCACTTATTTCTTTTTTTCTTCTTTCGTTCATTTTTCTTTCTTTATTTGTTTTTCCTTATTTCTTTATTTTTTCTTCTTCTCTTTGTTTTTTCCTTTTATCTTTCCTTTCTTTTTTTTTCTTCATTTTTTCTTTCTATTTCTCTCGCTTTCTTAATATTTCCTCGCGTTCTTTTTTCTTTCCTGTCAATCCTTTTCCATTTTTTTCTTTCTTGCCTGTCATCCTTCTTTCTTTCTTTCCTCTTTCCTTCCCCTCTCTTTCTTCTTATTTTCCTTCCTTCTTTTCCTATTTTCTATAGTCATTCATTTTTTATTTTCCTTCCTTCTTTTCCTATTTTCTTTCTTTGTTTCTTTTTCCTATTTTCCTTCACTACTTATTTCTATCTTCATTACTTTTTTCTATTTTTTTTCTTCTTTTTTCTTTTTTTTTTCTCGTCTTCTTTCTCTCTTTCTTTTTATTCTTCCGCCTTTCGTTTTTCCTGTGTTTTTTCCCCTTTTTTTTTTTTGGTCCCACTCGCTACTTATTCCCCTGTTCATTTGGTTTTTTTCATTTTTCTTCCTTCTTTCATTTCTTTTTCTTTTTTCTCCTTTCTTTTCCTCTTTTTCTTTTCTCTTGCTATCTTTTTTTCCTATTTATATCGTCCTTCTTTTTCCTTTGCTGCCACCTTTTTTTTTCACCCGACATTTCCTTCCTACTAGTTCCTTCCTTCCTTCCTTCCTTCCTTCCTTTTTCTTTCCTTCCTTCCTTCTTTCGCTCGTTGCAGACTTTGGTAAATAGTGGCCGGCACCAGAAGAGCCATAACGACAGACGACTGCAGGTCGAGGCGAACGCAGGCATATATTATGTAAAAATTGATCGCAGTGAGTTAATCGATAAACGAAACCCAACACCCTACCCCAACCCACACCGTTCTTCGTTCTGCTCCTCCTCCCCAACTCACCGTCCGCATCCATTTGGCTTTTTCCCGCAAGTGTGTCTTCGTATGTGTCATCTTACGTATAGGGTGCATATTTTTAGAGAGAATACATATCCACGTATAGTGCCCAATAGATTTCAGTTCTTCAACCTTAACACAACAGTTACAGCAGAAAGCTCTCCTCGTCTCTCTATTCGTCTTTCCTTTCTCTCAGCGTTTCTTTTACGCTTACCCTTCTCTCTCTCTCTCTCTCTCTCTCTCTCTCTCAACCTTTGTCCTCTCTCTCTCTCTCTCTCAACCTTTTCCCTCTCTCTCACTCACTCTCTCTCTCTCTCTATATATATATATATATATATATACTCATCCTCCCTGTACTATATATATATATATATATATATATATATGCTCTCCGTCTCTGTCTGTCTCTCTCTCTGTACTCTCTTTATATATATTTATATTTGTACTCTTTCCATCTCTCTCTATATCCTCCCTTGAGCTCTATCTGTTTCAAAATATCTCTGTCTCTCTGTACTTTCTATGTCTATCTCCTCTCACTCTCTCTCTCTAAACCTATGTACACAATCTCTCTCTCTCTCTCTCTCTGTATATATATATATCTACTCTTTCTCTCTGTACTCTCTCTCTCTCTCTCTCAATATATATACTATCTCTTTCTCTCTCTCTCTTTCTCTCACTCTCTCTCTTTCTCTCTCTCTCTATATATATATCACCTCAATCTCTGTACTCTCTCGATCTCTCTCTGTCTCAAACTATCTCTGTCTCTATGTATTTTCTAGGTCTATCTTCTCTCCCTCTCCCTCTCTCTTTCTTTATCTATCTATCTATCTATCTATCTATCTATCTATCTATCTATGACTCTCTTCTCTACCTCTGTACTGTCAATCTTCTCTCTCTTTCTCTTTCTCTCTCGCTTTCTTTGTGATTTCTATATCTATCTTCTCTCTCCCCCCCTCTCTCTCTCTCTCTCTATATATATATATATATATATATATATATCTGTACCCTCTATATGTATTTTCTCTCACTATCTTTCTCTTTATATATATATCTATGTACTCTGGATGTCTATCTTCTCTCTCTCTCTCCCTCTCTCTCTCAGTATATATATATATATATATATATATATATATATATATACACTCTCTATCTATTTTTACTCGCCCTCTTTTTATCTCTCTTTCTCTCTCTCTCTCCTTGTCAATCGTTTCTACCCCTGTAGTCTCTGAGTATATCCCCCTCTCTATCTATCTATCTATCTATCTATCTATCTATCTATCTATCTATCTCCTTTATGCAATGATTCTATCGATCATTAGAGTAATCTACAATGTTCTTCGTATCAATACGACTGACTATACGTCACATCGATCTTTATGCACTCTCTCTTTCTCTCTCTCTCTCTCTCTCTCTCTCTCTATATATATATATATATATATATATATATATATATATATTCTTTCTTATTTGTTTCTCTAGGTATCAATCAAAAAAGAAAAAAGGGAAAAAATATATTTACCTTTTTCTCTCTTTTTCTCTAAAATTTCTCCCTCTCACTTCTCTCTCTTTCTCTCTCTCCTCTTTTTCTGTTTACTTTTAAATCGGTAAACCCCAACCAAGACTTTTTTTTAATTAAAAGAGATTTTTTTTAAGTAAAGATATCAGAATTTTATTATTTCTACCGGAAGATTATACCATGAAAACGGATATCATTAGGTATCATTTATCACAAAAAAAACAAAAAAAAAACCAAAACAAACATGCATCACTGAAACTCAGACCCGAAAAATAGGACTATGTAGTAGTTTAGATTTAAATAAACATCCGTGAAAAAAGATATTTCAAGTCAATGTTTGGTGTGGTTGTTTTCATTTCTTATCATTTTATTCCTTTGAGCGTTAGCTGATAGTTTCTCACTGGAGTCTGAGTGACAGCAAGTCTACTCAAGTCTCCAGGACTCTTCTTAATATTCTGGCTAATCTCAATAATGCTGTAGTTTAGATGGTCTCCTCTCGTCCTCTTTTATCCAAGTCCTCCAGTCCTTGTACCGATCCTTTGGTAACTGAACAGAGTGCACCAGTCATAATTGGTATCACCGTCAATTTATGTTCAATTTTGTTTCAGGTCTCTGGCAAGGTCTTGGTATTTATCTATCTTTTCACTTTCTTTCAATTCTACCCTGGGGTCAGCCGGAATGGCAAAGTCCACTATTCGGCAAGCTCTCTTTTTTGTCGTTGTTGATTATCCCTAGGTCTGGTCGTCCAATCGAGATTAGGTGATCCGTTATCATTATTCCTC
>OY757932.1:9396280-9501280 GCA_963585895.1 Sepioteuthis lessoniana
GTGGGGGGGGGGTGCTGTCTGTGTGTGTCTGCATGTGCGTGTGTGTCTGTCGGTGAGAGGAGATGGGACTCAATAAACATATCCGCACAGATCAATGGGCGTATATCTATCTATCTATCTATCTATCTATCTATCTATATATATATAAGCGTGTGTCTACAAAAGCAGTAATATTGTGAAAACTCGTGTAAAAGTCGATCGCGAGCATAGGTCGATCTTTGATCTGTATGTTCCTGAAATGATTATTTTATAGAATTCATTTTTGAAGACAAATGTTCGTCTTTAAAAATGAATTTTGTAAAATAATCATTTCAGAAGTAAAATTCGTGAGTCGACTTATACACGAGTAATAAAGTCGACTCACGAATTTTACTTCTGAAATGATTATTTTACAAAATTCATTTTTAAAGACGAACATTTTTCCTCGACTTTACCTTCATGTTTGAATTTCGACCTAACCAAATTAATTCTCGTGTAAAAGTCGACCCCTGAGTTATGCTCCAAGTTCTAATTACTCGAAAAAATGTCGACGTGATTTCTTTGCATAAAAAAAGGTCTTCAAAATTTGACGCATAATCAAGTACATACGTATATATATATATATAAATATATATACATATATATATATATATATATATATATATATAAGAATTAACTTAAATCGCGAGTCGAATATCTTCTACTAAAGTTTCACCTTAATGGATCATCAGGAAGCCTAAGTTCCACTCTAGGGTCGAACTTAGGCTTCCTGATGATCCGTTAAGGTGAAACTTTAGTAGAAGATTTTTGACTCGCGATTTAAGTCAATTCTATAATTGGCTCCATTGTATTGTGTTGAGCACTTTAGTAATTGCAGCATTCGCGGAGGGTTTTTTGGTTTTCTTTTGACCACTGACTGCGTACCCCTTGATTTTTTTCAAGGAGTCGGACGAGGTTGGCCTTTTCTTTCTTTTTTACCCAAAAAACTTGTTTCTTTTTCCCCTGGGCGGTGATTCGAGGTACTTTTATCTCTTGTTCCTGACCAGGTTTTTTTTGTTTTTTCCGATACCGTGAATACTGGTAGATATTAGATTAGTAAATATATATATATAAGAGTAGTTATTTTTTAATTATGTGTATGTACCGACTGATCTTACGTAAATAAAATATGTCATGCTAACTAGACACGTTTCATCCTTCGTAAAAAGAAGCATCAATATCATAATGGACAGCTGTTTCAAGGGAACCCAACATATTCATGTGTAGTCTAGTATATTTAAAAAAATCCCTTTATGTTCGTTTGCGTTGTACGAATGATTTCAGCCTAACTTTATTATTTCTCATGAATAGATCGACTAATACACAAACCTACACGGCATGTGCAGATCCGTGCGAATGCATAAAGAACGTGCACATACACACATTTGCATATACACACATTTGCATATACGCGCAAACATATAGATGTACTTACATACACGCACATACATAAACACCCACTACATACACTCGTATTTCTGTGCGTGTGTGTATATTTACCCAACCCCTCCATTACGGCCAAGATGTGACACAAGATCCAATTTTTTAAGAAGAGTAAAGCTGGTTTGAATTCAGTTTTTTCTTCTCTTAGATTAATAGCCTAACCAAGGCTAATGAACCCGGTCTGTTCAGCGATGTATCCGTAGTTGGGAGGAGGACAAATGGATTCTTGCCTTTCCTAATGTCATTAGAGTGAAGGAAAAAGTAAACAGACTCATCCAGAATTTGAACTCGGGTCACCGTCAATATTTCTGTGACACTAACCCTTACGATGGATGAGTATACAGACACACACACAGACACACACACACACACACACACATATATATATATATATATATATATATATGTAGCCAATTTGGCATGGGGTGTAGAAAACACTGACTGCATCTCTGCAGAGCGATAAGACCTCCCCTTCTCCGCAATGAGTGTTCTGGATATGACATTAAACAATCGGATGGTGAAGATCTAGTTATACTGGAGCTTTGGGGAACGCAGAGTACCCCTTCATAACCATCGCTCCCATATCCACTCTGGCTCGGAGTGGTAGCACCTGATAGGATCCTATCTATGGGTCAAATAGGACTGTTTGACATTTAAATTGATTGTAAATAAGGGACTTATGCTAAACTGAATTGCTTGAAATAGAACTGTTTCATCATTTAACTGTGTGCAAATAAATTATTGATGTGTAATTGTTAGTGATACATAGCAATACTTGAAACTATTTAACTTTGTTGACTCATGTTTACAAATCTTATATATCTAATATATATATATATATATATATATATATATATATATATATATATATATATATATATAAAGAGGATTTGGTATTAAATGGTTGATATGCCATAAAACCCAACCAAACCAAATCTTATATATCTAATATATATGTATAAAGAGGATTTGGTATTAAATAACCTACAATGGTTGATATACCATAAAAGCCAACCCAACCAAATCATATATATTTAATATATATGTATAAAGAGGATTTGACATTAAATAACCTACAATGGTTGATATGCCATAAAACCCTACCAAACCAAATCGTCTATATCTAATATATATTTTTTGAGAGAATTTGGCATTAAATAACCTACAATGGTTGATATGCCATAAAACTGAACCAAACCAGATTATATCCATCTAATATGTATGTTAAAACAAGATTTGGCATTCAATAACTTAAAATGGTTAATATGCCATATAAAAGACAACCATGTCAAATCATATATATTTAATATATATGTCTAAAGAGGATTTATCATTAACCTTCAATGGTTAATATGCCATAAAACCAAACGAAACTATGTATATATATATATATATATATATATATATATATATATATATATATATATATATATATATGTATATATATATCCTCTTTTTATTTCTTATAGAATCATAATAGTAACAAATTATTTTCAAGGGGGAGTGCGAAATTGGTAAATGCTCTTAGAGCAGTACTCGTCAAAAACCTAAAATTTGGGAATTATATCTTCCGTTACACAGTGTTTCACGTGCCATCACAATCATGATTTTCCGGTTGCTGATCATGGTGCAATGTGAAACTCAGAGTAAGGGGAGGATTGTTGAAGTGTTGGAATTATAAAATATAAGTAGCATACATATATATATATATATATATTAATGAGAAAAAATACTTATTTCACGCTATTAATCATTATTCTATTTTTGATGACAATTTAGAAGTGCATGAAAAATATAGACAGAGATATATATGGCCGTGGTGTAATGGTTATCGTCGTAGGAAATGGACACGGTGATACGAGTTCAAATCCTGGACGAGGCTGATTGCCTTTCTAATACCCATGGGAAAGGTATGAATCCAATTATTCTCCCTCCAGCTATGGGTAAATAGTAGGGAAGACTGGGTTCTTTAGCCTTGGTGAGGCAACTAGTCTAGGAGAAGGAATACCCTGAATTCAAACCTGTTAAACACCGCTTAAAAATTGACCTTGTGTCATATCCTGTCCGAGCGGAGGGGTTAGTAAATATGGATAGAGATATAAATCCGTATCGATTCAGGCGAATATTAATCACTTAGATTGAAAAACATTATACAGTGAAAATATCCGATCAAAATTCAGGTAATAATTACATGTTATGCCACGGACTTATTGATACGCCTGCGTATATACGCACACATACACAAACATATTCAGATAAAGTCAGGTCTTAGGTTTGAGTCTCGTTGGTGCAGTGGCTAACGTTCCGAACTGTGGTATCGGAGTAAGCAAGTTCTAATTCCAGTCAAATGATTGTGTTCGCTTTCGAACTAATATCCTGGGGGAAAATTATTAACCCTTTTATCCCTTGCAGATATGGGTTAAAAAGTACCACTACTGTTTTTCAACAAAGAGGGTTTTGGCTTTAAATAACCCACGAAGGTTGATATTCCATTTTAAAAGAAAGCAATAAAATCTTTTCTCACGTATAAGAAATATCAACACATCAGGCAACAACCATGATATTTGCATGCGCGCGCATGCTCAGATATTATATTATTCAAATGATACAAGGTTTTATTCAAAATGTATTTCATTTTAAATTGACGTTGATTCAACCGGACAACAGTCTCGACTTCATTTTTTAAAACAAGTCGCCCAGCAGTGCGCAGGTGCTCATTTAAATTTTTAATTCTAAAATTAACAAATTCAAAAATTCAGTCTTGATATGTTTTTTTTTTTTTAATGTCACCTTGAATATATAACCTTGCCACAAGAATAATTTTGATATTATTTTTCATATTCACACTGACTCATCTAAATGTTTAATATATAAGGTTTTCGGCTGCGCACGTGTCTTCATTCAATTATTTTTTGTTTTGTTTTTTTCAGGGTAATGTATAAAACACTAAGGTGAAGATATATGTATATAAATCAAAATGTAAATGGGATTTTGAGGGCACAGGGCCGCATTACCACCCACTTCTATAAGTGATAATTTACAAAGCTTTTTGCTAAGATATGGTACAAGGCCATATGAAAGGGGCACACAATAAGACTCGAAGTCACTCGTTTTGTTTTGCTAGTCAATAATACTAACCATTACACCACTGGAGGCGCCCTAATTTACAAATCTTTTTGCTTAGATGTGGCACAAGGCCATCTGAAAGGGGCGCCAATGAGACTCGAACTCACTCGTTTTGGTTTTCTAGTCCAGCTTGCTAACCATTACACCACCGGAGGTGCCTGTCTCACCTCCATAAGTGTGTTGCAGTTTCGTAGCAAGTAGCTTTTTATGGCGTTGGATTGCTTTCTAGCTCCACACCCACCAGTTTTTTAAATTCAGAGTTTTTTCATTCTCCAAAACCTGTGGACTTACCCCAAGGTGAGAGGAGCCCAGAGCTTGAAGGTGTGTATTTACCCAACCCCTCCGCATGATGTGACACAAGGCCACTTTTTAAGCGGAGTTTAATCGATTTGAACTCTCTTAGATTGGTTGCCATACCAATTTTCAAGAGCATAGTCTGCCCTACTACTTATCCATAGCTGGAACAAAACTAGTTGGATTCATGCTTTTCACAAGGGGATTAACGATATGCGAACTGCAAATAGCTTCACCAAGATTTGAACTCAGGTCACCGTGTGCATTTCCGACGACGATAACCGTTACGCAAAGAGAAGGAGGAGAGGAATTCATGCTTTTCCAGGAGTGGGAAAACTGAAACGTAAACGCCGGTCCATCTTTCTCTCACTTTCTCTCTCTCCCTCTCTCTCTCTCTCTCTATATATATATATATAGATAGATATCTCAATCTTAATCTATGTATCTTATCTATCTAAATATATATACATATTTCAATATCTATCTATCTATCTATCTATCTATCTCAGTCTATTCATATCTATCTATCTATCTATCTCAGTTTCTTCTTGTCAACCTCTTTTCATTCATATCATTTCAAAATGTTTTTATGTATCTCCTTGTGAAACATACATACCTTGAATATGAGTAGTCTCTAAACAGCCTTTATTTTGGAATCTGCACACCCACTGGATTATATATATATATATATATATATATATATAATTTGTTGTTGGTCCAACGAGAGAGTTTGGTATTTTTGTTTCGTATATGTGCTCCCCACGTATTGTGGATTTCGTAATCCCCTTCAGGAGACTAAAATGACTTGGGTCGTCTCTGCTTCTAGCCTTTACAGTCAGGACTATTTTCCAGTGATGGTTGTTTTGATAAGGGTTGCCATTCTTTTTAATCAAAGGTTTTCTTTTAACGTACGCAATAAAAAGTATCGACTTTCACGCGCTTGTGTGTGTGTGTGTGTGTGTGTGTGTGTGTGTATTAGCAAAGGAGATACTTGTTGATACACACACAAAAAAAAAACCCTTGAATGAAAAAGAATCACTCCTTCATCAGAACAATCTTCACAATAAAATATTCTTCACTAAAAAACAAAAATGCCAAATTCAAATTAATTTGCAGACCTATATATATATATATATATATATATATATATATGTATATATACGATCTTTTTACTGCAATCTAGCTTGATTACCTGTACGTTTAATCTTGGTTAAAGTAACACACAGATTTAGGTTGTAGCAATTCTATTTTTCCATTCAGTTTCTCTCTCTCTCTCTCTCTCTCTCTCTCTCTCTCTCTCTAAACCTATTCGCTGCTATCCCATATTCCATGTTTGACAGTATGCACGTGGGTATCTGTTTCTCAAAGACACGTCTTGCATTAATGAAACCGCCTTCCTGTCTCCAATTCCGCACCTCAAGAAGTCTCTCTCTTTTCCACTCTGTCTTTCTCGCTTGCTTCTTTCTTCCGTTCATCGCTATTATGTTTAGACAATGCAAGGATAGGTCAGGATGCCCTGATGATTGACTGGCACCATATGTTTTGATCAGGGTAAGTAAAGAATGACATGTTTGCTAAGAACAAGGGTGGAATATTGCATTCGCCTTTGTGTGTTTGTGTGTGTGTGTGTGTGTCTATGTCTGTGTGTGGGGAATTGCAGATGGACGTAACTATGCAACAGTGGGACGTTCTTCATCCATCTCAGCAGACAATGGTGGATCAATTTCAGCAAGGTGAAAAAAATACTGGACGAGAGAAACAACAAACGTTACACCTTTCTCCGCATTTCAACATCGGATGATAGTAAAATAAAAGGTCGTTTCATCCCATTATAGATACGGTACGGCTAATATATGATATATAATATTTCTTCGTTTAATGGCTCATCAACCTTCGTGGGTTATTTAATACCAAAGTCATCTTTTAAGAAGAATATCAGTGGTACTATTTAACCCATAGCTGGTAAGGGATAAGGGACTTCATGCCTTTCCAAAGGGTATTAGTCCAAAGGGGAAGTAATAGCGCTACCGGAGTTTGAACAACGAGGTCACAGTCCAGTACGTTTGCCACAAGGCTATGCGTACGGTCTTTTTCCTTTCGTTTTACTTCCCAAAGAATATACGAGGTGCATACGATAAGTTTCCAGACTTTTTCGTATAGGCACTTTTTATTGATAGTACACACATGAAACTCTAGTCCCCTTCGAAGTAATCTCCTCCGGCAGAAATGCACTTGTTGTACCATTCCAATAACTTCTCTAAGGCCCCATGAAAGTCCTCTTATGTGAGCGTGTCAATGACCTTCGTCACAGCCCCTTTCATCTCCTCAATTGTCTCATAACGACAGCCTCTGAGGTTAGGGAATAAGCAAAAGTCACAGGGAGCAAGGTCTGGACTATAGGGAGGGTAAGGAACTGTGTTGATACCCATCTTGGTGAAATAGTCTGTGACAAGGATGGAGTTGGGGACTGGTGTGTTGTCCTGGTGGAAATGCCATGGACCCGATTTGAAGAGTGCTGGCTTCTTCCGACCGAATCTCTTCCTGAACTCCCTTAAAACCTCAACATAGTAACCCTAACCCTAACCCTTTGGCCAATAAACTTTGGTGTATTGACTTCCTTACTCCTCCCACACTTCTCATCATCCCTCACAGACTCATTGCCTTCCTTGAATATCTTATGCTACTCAAAAATTGATGCTCGATTCATGCAAGATGCTCCAAAAGCAGTCTGAAGCATTCCATACACTTCTCTGGCATTTTTTCCAAGCTTAAATCAGAATTTTATTGCATATCGTTCTTTTAAAGTGTCTTCACGTCCAGATTACAATTTTGAAATTCACCAGCTTTGACAATCAGGCTTTAGTCGGGTGTATTCTAATTCCTGCTGTAGCTGTTCATTTGAACCTGAAATCATAAAAATTGGTCAGTCATCTCATAAGATGTATAGCAATAGCATACTGAATTTTCAAGGGTCTACAGCAATTTTAAATACTCATACAAAAAAGTCTGGAAACCTATTGAATGCACCCCGTATATATATATATATATCTATATGTATGTGTGTGTGTGTGTGTGTGTGGTTAGGCAGCAGTCGTTCATTTAAGCATGTTTCATTAAATAATAAAGACAAATTTTGTCTGTATAATTTATTTAGTATCCTTTCAAGTTTTCTGATAAGTGTTTTAGTTTCAGGTTGGAATTGGTAAATGAATTTCCTCAAAATTGTCTGGAGCGCTTTCGGACCCTTCATAGGCCATCATCCCCTGATGATTGCTTGCTTGTGTAAGGTTTGTTTGTTTTTAAAAAAGTTTTGCAAGTTTTTGAAAGTTTAAACGATAACGAATATATGGGAATGGAGAGTATCATAAAACAGGATAACATGCATTTAAAAAAAAAGAACACTATTTTAAAAAGGGAACGCTATCAACGGAAATAAAATACTATAGGAATACGGGATTAAAAAAATATTCAAAAATGAAAAATTAAAGTATTTCAAAACATTGTCGCGATTTTCAAAATTAATTCTATTGATTTTTTTTGTTTTTATATGTAGGGCTTCAAGGATTTGTAGTCGTAGCTTATCAATTTCGTGTGTGATTGTAGTGGTGTTTTCAACTAGAATCTTTCGAAACTTGGATTTAGGAATATAATGGTTCTTAAGATGTAAGGCAATAAAACTGGAATCGTTATGGTGCATTGTAAATCGTCTGGAAAGAGTTGTTGTGGTAAGACCAACATACGCACTATTTTCTTTGGAGACACAGTCTCCCAGGGGACAATTAAACAAATATACGACGTTGGTTCTATTGAGAAGTCCAGTAGATGGGGGAGTGTTATTAGAAATAATTAGGTTGGAGGTTTTTAATTTCTTGAAGTATATAATAAGTCTAACTTTTTTGGTAGGGTCAGTAGGGACAATTTTGGAAAATCCATCGACCAATTCCAACCTGAAACTAAGACACTTATCAGAAAACTTGAAAGGAACTTAAATAAATTATACAGACAAAATTTATCTTTACTATTTAATGAAACATGCTTATATATATATATATATATATATATATATATATATCCGAAGGTCGTTCAAAAAAATCTAAACCTCACCCAGATTTTAGATTTGTCACGCACTCTCACATTTGTACGGGCCTCTCCTCCACAGAAATTGAGACAGAAATCTGAATTAGTTTTTATAGAAAATAAAAGAAGTGGTAGTATATTACCACAAAATTGTCTAGCTGCGGTGCTTCTGGGTGAGGCTGAAAACGTTTTGAATGACCATCGTATATCGTATATCTATCTATCTATCTATCTATCTATCTATCTGCATTGGAAAGCAGAATAATAAATATGTGTAAACATACGCATATATAACCGCAGACACACACACGCACGCACGCACAAATATGTATATATACTAACGAATATATATATATATATATATATATATATATAGTACAAAGGAAGTTTGAATGCACACACACACACACACACACACACACACACGCACGCACACACGCACACACACATATATACTTTATGAAGTTGAATAAAACGATGTTTGAATACACACACACAGACACTTACATACACACACAGATATATATATATATATACTTTAGAAAGTTAAACATAACGATGTTTGAATACACACACACACGCACACACACGCATATATACTTTATGAAGTTGAACAAAACGATGTTTGAATACACACACAGATATATATATATATATATATATATATACTTTGGAAAGTTAAATAAAAGGAATTTTCAATAGACATACACACATATATACTTTGGAAAGATAAACAAAAAGAATTTCGAACATTCACACACACACACACACACACATGTATATATGTATATATATAATCGACAGAGCGACCATGAAAGTAATGATACTTTAATCACAAAGCGTCTTTGAAGAATGAATATGAAAATAGTTCAAGATTATCAAAGTGTCTCAGAGTATATAAAGAAAAAGTGGTCTATCCTAAAAAGATCGCCATTTGTTAGGAGGATTTGAGAAATTATAAATTGAACTGGAAGTCAAAATACCAAATAAGTTTTCGGCTTCCGAATAATTTGCTAAATAAAAGATTTGAATTGGTTCCAAAATCCCGTCATGAAAGTAAATAGTTACTTTGAAATTTTGCGCCTGATTGGTTCACATGATTTAATTTGTCAGTCACATAAAAGTCACGGGTCTCAAAATCAGAGTAAATATTTATTGAGTTGAATCCAACAAGATCAGACATGTGGAATACTAGCTCATCCAAGGATCCACAACATTTGTTTAGAGGCTTTTCAAAATGGCAGCAAATCAAACCGCGTCCCGGGTTTGAACAGAGCTTGATCAGAAAAAATTGTTAACGGACTCTCAGGCGAAGAAAAAGGTCTGGTTGCAGCAGTCAGTAAAAGGGCGATGTTGACAATGTTTAGGGACATGAAAGGATCCATCACTATTGATTTCATTGAAAAAATGTTCAGCTATAAACAGTGCTTCCTATTGCCAACTACTTGGGCAAAACTCACCCTATTTATTGAATGATCCTCGAGAGTGCATATATATATATATATATATATATATATATATATATATATATGCTTAGTGTTCACCAATGGCTTGGGAAACCCGGGTTCAATCCCAGGTCGAGTCATACCAAAGACTCAAAAAATGCTACTTGATACTACCTACACTCCTTCTCTACACTCCGATGTAGTAGCTATTGAAAAGGGAGACTTCGGGTTGCCCGAGACTATGGTCGCCAAATTTGCTTATATATATATATATATATATATAAGATCTCACCTTTTTATGTTAAAGATCACTGGACTAGCAGTTTATTGTTAGTGTGTTTGATTCTCGCTCGTTGCTCCCTATATCTATCAATTGTACCCTAACTAAGATAAAAATTGTAGATGATAACTGCTTAGTAGTGAGTTTGATCCCCACTATGTGCCCCATATATGCAGCCTTCTTTCAAATCTTAAGTACTCGAATTTTTAGAGTTTCTTAGCCTTCACAACAGAAAGAGGTAGGATAGCTGACCATTGTTAATGGTTTCAGTCCTCAGTGGGTGCTCTATTCTCGTGTTCTTGTGTCAAACTTATCAGTAACTAACAACGATCATGGATCGTCACTTGACAAGTAGTTATTCATTGAATTATAATATATGATGTTCCGTCTATGTGATTAGTACTCATCTCCGAATTAAGTGCGTTGACAAGAAAGGAGATTATGTCGAAAAATATTGAGTGAAGTTAATGTTTTTTTCAATCATTTAGCTTCGAATTTATTGATATAACGCTTGCAACTTGGTCTAATATCAGCCATTGTCCTCTCAGCTGTTAAATAGTATCAGTGCTCTTTTCCCACAATGATGGCTTTGACATTAAATAAGCCATGAAGGTTGATATGTCATTAAAACAAAGAAACCTAACCAAATCAGTACTGGGTGCCGAAGCAAAATTAGGATTATTCTAGAATAATGATAAACGGCTCTACTACTGTTGTATTCTCATACACTAAATATGTTTATATACACATATACATGTTCATGCAGTATACATATTGACGCAACGATAACAGGCAAGCAAACACTTCTTTAGAAAAATATGTACCTCTCACTTTATTGTAAGGGTTCGAAAAGGGTTACTCAGGGTTTTACTGTGAGAGGGAGCTGGAGACCGAATATAACTGCAATATATTGACCCCCCCCACTCTTATGGCCGTCAGCGTTGTGTCTTTCTCGTTCTCCGGGGCTGCTCAACCGGAGTCCCGGGAGCTCAGCTTTCTGCTGAGTGCTGGCTTTCCCTACCACATATTGTCACCAACGGGTCTCCAAAACTACTGGGGGCCCCATGTGCCTCTTCGGTCGGGAGTGGCTTTCCCTACCACCTCTCATCAGCACCTTCTCTGGACCCTAACTCAATCGGGGGCCCCGAGGGCCCCTTCGGCCTGGCGTGGCTTACCCTACTGCATCTCGTCTCTAACTCCAGCTGTCTGACTTCCTGTCATCACAGAGTTATATAATAGTCCAACGCCCACACAATCGCCCTCTCAATCTTTAGAATGGCATGTTTGATCGTCATCAAGCGGAAATAACTGTCATGCAGTTCACAGGTCACTCTCTTCTGGTGCATCACTCTGTAGCGGCACAGTGGGTCCTTCACTTTGTCCCATATTATCAGCCGAGCTCACTTGCGCGATTTCTTTCGATTAATGGCCATTGGGATGTGTCACTTCCGCTATCTTTGGAATGGCATGTTTGCCCGGGCCGAAGGTCAAAATACAACACTATGAAACAAGATTGATTTGAATTTAAAAAAATAAACAACAAAATAAGAGTAAGTAAATTTGGCGACTATAGTCGAGGGTGACCCGAAGGCTCCCTTTTCAATAGCTACTACACTAAGACCTTTGGAAGGGCGCTACTCCTTTCTTTGGATTACTCCACTTTACCCTTGATCCATACCATATAATGCTGGGTTTTAAGCCATGAGGCTTCAAGTACCATTTTTTAAGTTTTTGGTATGACTCGACCTGGGATTGAACACGGGTCTCCGGGGCCTTTGGCGAACACTCTAACCGCTAGGCGAATGGACCAGTACAAAATAAAAAGATAGACACAGAACAGTAAATTTACTCAATATGGCCACCATTTTTTAAAAATTATTGTATGAACACGCACTCGAAACGATTTGCATGCCTTCAAAATAAATTCTTCAGACATTTTATTCCATTCCTCCTCAATGGCAGTCTTTAGCGAACCAATATTTGGATGAGAAGTTGCATTTGTTGGTTTTTTTTTTGTCCCATGTAACGTAATCAAGGAGGTTATGGTCTGGGCTTAAATTTTTTTTTTAATTGCTGTCCTCACATTGATGCTGTGGGGTCCTTCTAAATCAAGTTAATCATGAAAATTTAGATTTATCGCGTTTTTCTTAAAAAATTGGACTAATCAGACTAAAAAAAAAAAACGTTTTAAAAAGTATTCCATATTTTGCTTCCGCACCCTGTGGTAAAGGCATGACTCCAACAATCCCTATTCCATATTTTCCTTTCGCACCCAATAGTAAAGGCATGAATCCAATCCTCCCTATTCCATATTTTGCTTCCACACCCTGTTACATTATCTACAAAGTATTCGATCAGAAATTTAAGGTTTAATATATATGTAAAAAGAGAATTTGACCTTAAATAAAGTACAAAGAATGATATGGCAAGAAAACCAACCAACCAACATTGTTACTAGAAGATTTTAAATTTATAAAATAATTTTTTTCTTAAAGCTTTTAGGTTCTTGCGAACTGAACCTGTTTTCGTGAAGAGGACCGTTTTACGCAATGGGGCACTGTTGTTGACCCTTCCATTTAAACAACTGACCTCGTTTTCAATTCTGCAACAGCTTGAAGGTATCAAGTTTCGTTTTTAAATTACATCAGTTATAAGTCTCTCTTTCTAAGGCTTAGAAAACGCCGATTGAGTCCCGTAGAGAAAAGTAAGACTCCTTCAAAAAATTGGCCAAATTGGCTCGGGCTGTAGAATACACCGACTGCGTCTCTGCAAAGGGGTAAGAATCTCCTAACGAGTTTCCTGGATATGACACTAAACAATCTGATGGTGAGGTTCCAGCAATGCTGGAGCTTTGAGGAATGCGGAATACCTCTTCATTACCATTGTTCCCGGGTCCACTTTGGCCTCGAGGGGTAGTACTTGACTGGGTCCTATCTATGGTTCAAATAGAACTATTTGATCATTTAATTGGGTGTAAATAAATGACTGATCATTAAAGGAATTGTTTTGATACATGGTGATTCTTGGAACAATTTGCTGACTTATGCTTACAAATCATTTGCATCTAATATATATATATATATATATATATATATACTCCCCTACCCCCGTAGGGTTGAGTTCTCTAGCGAAAAAGTAAACGTGTTGCCATTAGCGTCTATTGCAAGTCTCTTCATTTATGGACCTGGGAGCAATAGCAATGAAGGGGTGCTCCGTATTCCCCAAAGCCCCAAAGCATTACTGGAACCTCACCATCAGATTGTTTAGTGTCATATCTGGGACACTCGTTGGGGGAGTCTTACCTCTCTGCGGAGGTGCAGTCGGTGTATTCTACAGCCCCAGCCGACTGGGCAATCAATAGAATTAATTGATATATATATATATATATATATATATATATATACTCCCCTACCCCCGTAAGTTTGAGTTATCTGGCGAAGAAGTAATCATGTTGCCATTAGCGTTTATTGCAAGCCTCTTCATATATGAATAGAGGTCTCGGTAGCCGTTGAACGGATGCATGTAAACAATAGTAATTGTGATTCATAACCGTTTAAAAATTTACTTCGCAGCTAATGTCTCTCGTGGCTGAATGGTTAGAAACCTTGGCTTGGCGTTTGAGTCAACCGGGTTTCGATCCCAGCTACGGGAAGATACTGTCTAGCCACACTGATGAGTTCTGATAGAATGAAACAGATCTGTCTGTGGATGACTATATATGTATATATATATATATATTAAGGATTTGGCATTAAATAACCTACAAAGGATAATATGCCATAAAAGCCTGCCATACCAAATCACACACACACACACACACACATATATATATATATATATATATATGTATTAGATGCATATGAGCTCTCTAGCGAATGAAGTAATCGTGTTGCCATTAGCGTTCATGCAAGGCTCTTCGTATATGAATTGAGCTCTCGGTAGCCGTTAAGCGGATGTATGTAAACAATAGTAATTGTGATTCATAACCGTTAAAAATTTACTTCGCTACTACTGGTTCCTTCGTGGCTGAGAGGTAGAGACTTGGATTGGCGTTTGAGTCAACCGGGTTTTGATCCCAGCTACGGGAAGCTAGAATGTCTAGCCACACTGATGAGTCCTGAGAGAACGAAACAGATCTGCCTGTGGATGATAATATATATATATATATATATATATATATATATATATATATATATATCAGTGGCGACTCTAGCCTATTTTTGCTACTCGTGCCCCCCCTGTCAACTTCAGTTCCCAACCCGTGGTCCGTGGACCCAAAGTAAGTCATCATAGTTGCTATTGCGTGATTCTCCATTGTATAGCACAGATTGACAAACGTACCTTGCATGGTGTTTTTTTTGTAAACAATCAAGATACTATATAATTTGTAGTCTTGTTAATACAGTAGATAAGATAATTTTTTTCCTTTCAAAAGTATAGAAGAAAAGAGAAGATGTTCATTACTATGACGAGAAAAATATGTTTATTAGAATAAAGAAATTGATGACAATATACACAGACACAGCTAGTAGTTTCAATTTCGCTTAAAATAAAGATTATTTGTTGAAAATGTATTCAAATAAACAAATTTTAGTTAAAGAATGTAATATATGCAACATTCATTAAAGAAATAGAGATCTGTGAGTAAAAAAACGAATTAAAACACACCGTTTAACCAACATTTACCATAGCGATGATGATGACGTCGGCGACGGCTATAATCTGCTATCCCCCCTCTCTCTCTCTCTTTCTCTTTCTCTCTCTCTCTCTCTCTCGGTCCCTCTCCCTCTTCCCAAGACAGGCGTCAGCAGTCAAATTGTGCTAAGTTTTTTGAGCACGGTATTCTGACTTGCTTTTGCTATTGGCTACAGCCAAAAGCGAGATTTCTCTAACATTACTGTTATTATAAGGGTCTTGTGCTTGGCACGGATTACGCGTGTTCAACATTATAGCTGATTTTAGAGGATGTTCAATGGATCTGACGGACAAAGACCATCCGTTCCAAACAGCATCGTTGTATTATTCCCAGATATATTTATGAACTTTTGGCAATTTAGTTATCGAAACTTGAATAGATACGTAATTTAATTGAGATCAGACTAAGCATGTTTGCTTGAAATTAATGGATGATTTTTAATCCATTTTGAATAACATTGACCGAGTTATTGGTCGTGCCGGGCACGAGTAGCACTAGTCCCATCTCCGCCCCTGATATATATATGTATATATATATATATATATATATATATATATATATATATATATATATAAGGATTCGGCATTAAATAACCTACAAAGGAGGATATGCCATAAAAGCCTGCCATACCAAATCATATATATATATATATATATATATATATATATATGTGTGTGTGTGTGTGTGCAAAAATGATTTGGCATTAAATTACCTACAATGGTTGATATGCCATAAAACCAAACCCAACCAAGTCATATTTAATTAATGTATATGTATAAAAAGGATTAGGCATTAAATAACCTAAAATGGTTGATATGCCACAAAAGCTAACCAAACCAAGTCATATATATCTAATATATACGTATAAAGAGGATTTGGCATTAAATAACCTAAAATGGTTGATATGCCACAAAAGCTAACCAAACCAAGTCATATATATCTAATATATACGTATAAAGAGGATTAGGCATTAAATACCCCCTCTTTCTCTCTGTCTCTCTTTCTCTCTGTCTCTCTGTCTCTCTTTCTCTCTGTCTCTCTGTCTCTCTCTTAATCTCTTTAGTTTTCTATCTCTATCTCGCTCTCTTTTTTTAAAAAATCTCTTTCCCTTTGTCTCTCGATCTCTCACTCAATCACACTTTTTATCTGTCTGTCTGTCTCTCTCTTTTATCGATGTA
This sequence comes from Sepioteuthis lessoniana, assembly GCA_963585895.1. Taxonomy (NCBI): domain Eukaryota; kingdom Metazoa; phylum Mollusca; class Cephalopoda; order Myopsida; family Loliginidae; genus Sepioteuthis; species Sepioteuthis lessoniana. The sequence goes on from OY757932.1 coordinate 9,412,838, forward strand.
TTTTTATCTCTCCATCTCTCTTTCTCTCTTTCTCAACTCATTTTGTTTCCCTCTCTCAATTTCTCTATTTCTTTTTTTCTATCTCTATTTATATATCTAGCTATTTAACACTAATATTCCACAATCTATTTCTTAGCTGGTTTAGTATATGTCAATTTTTTTTGCTCTCACTCTCTCTATCTCTCTTTCTCTCTCTCTCTCTCTTTCATACACACGCTATCTCACTCTCTCTCTCTCTCTCTCCCTCTCTCTCTCTCACACACACACACACACGTTATCTCACTCTCTCTCTCTTGCTCTCTCTCTCACACAGACAAACGCTATCTCACTCACTCTCTCTCTCTCTCTCTCTCTCTCTCTCTCTCTCTCTCTCACTTTGTTTCTCTCTCTCTCTCTCACCCTTGGCTAGTTGGCTGGGGCTTTAGAATACACCAACTGCACCTCTGCAGAAGGGTAAGACCCCCCACCACCACCAACGAGTGTCCTAGGTATGACACTAAACAATCTGATGGTGAGGTTCCAGTAATGATGGAGCTTTGGGGAATGCGGAGTACCCCTTTATTGCCATCGCTCCCAGGTCCACTCTGGCCCGGAGTGGTAGCACCTGATTGGTTAAATAGAACGAACTGCATACTTATGCTGAACTAAACTGTTTGACTAAAGTGAATAGTTTAGTGTTTTTGACAATTAGACCATACTTACATTTCAACTGCATGCTTATGCTAAACTGAATTATTTGAAATAGAACAGCTTTTTGACATTGAAACTCTATTTACACTAAACTGAATTGTTTAATATAGAACTGTTTTGACATTTAACTGTGTGTAAACAAAATCTGTACTGAATTAGCTGAATTAGAACTACTTGACTAAACTGAATAGCTTTAAATTGAAATGTTTTTGACAATTAAACTGTACTTTTATTTAAACTGCGTGCATATGCTAAATTATTTTTTAAATAGAACTGATTATTTACATAAACGTGGATTTGGCGTTAAATAACCTACAAAGGTTGATATGCCATAAAACCCACCCAAGCAACAAAGAAGTCTCTCTCTCTCTCTTTATCAATGTCAACTAGATCTTATAACTTGTTCAATATATATCATAGTTTGTTTATATTGTACGTTAGCTTTCTATCTATCTATCTATTTATCTATCTATTTATCTTTTATTTTATTACTTATCTATCTATCTATCTATCTATCTATCTATTACTTTTTCTTCATATCAACCAATCTATCTATCTATCTATCTATCTATCTATCTATCTATCTATTTCTTGATTCAGGTTATCTATCTATCTATCTATCTATCTATCTATCTATCTATCTATCTATTTCTTGATTCAGGTTATCTATCTATCTATCTATCTATCTATCTATTTCTTGATTCAGGTTATCTATCTATCTATCTATCTATCTATCTATCTATCTATCTATCTATTTCTTGATTCCGATTATCTATCTATCTATCTATCTATTTCTTGATTCAGGTTATCTATCTATCTATCTATCTATCTATCTATCTATCTATCTATTTCTTGATTCAGGTTATCTATCTATCTATCTATCTATCTATCTATCTATCTATTACTTTTTCTTCATATCAACCTATCTATCTATCTATCTATGTCAACTAGTTTTCTCTTGTACACTAACTATACAAATTTGTTCATATTCTCTCTCTCTCTCTCTCTCTCTCTTTCTCTCTCTGTTTGTCTCTATCGCCCTCCTCTCTCACTATCTGTCTATCTACGTATCTAGCTAGCTCACAAACTTAACTAGTTTTCTTTTACACCTTGTTCAATAGCTATCTCATTTCGGTAATATTCTATCTGTCTATAAATCTTAACTTGTTATCTCTCTCTCTTACTCCCTACCTCTCCCCCTCTCTCTCTCTTAATATATGTATATATATATGTGTGTGTGTGTGTATATATATATATATATATATATATCCTTGTAAAGGTCAATGATTTCTAGTTAAACAGTTTTCCACTGTGGAATTGAGTCCGTTTTGTCATGACAGGCCGTTAAGTAAAAAAGAAAAGCTAGTTCCACAGAAAATCTGATTCCTAAGAAACAAAAGGTCAAAATTAAGAATTCTGGAAAGATGGTTTATTAAAAAAACAAACAAACCAAAAATCGAAAAAAAACCCCCAAAAAACCAAGTTAATGGCAGGACCTGGTTCCATCAGTCAAAGACAATATTTTTGGTTGCTCTCTTAGCCAAGCTCTCATTCCGATTTTTTTCTTCTTCTCTTTCCAATAGACGATATTTAATATTCTTCAAACAAGGAGAAATACAATCGAATTTCATAGACTAAAATGTTCTTTTTCATTGTGCTGTACTTGTTATTTAAATTAGTCTCATTCCCACCTCCTCCTACAACTCCTCCTCCTCCTCTTCTTCTTCTTCCTCCTTCTCTTTGTTGTTGCTGGAGGTGTGTCTTGTTATTTTTGTTGTTTTTGTTCTTCTTGTTTCATTTTCAAGTTTCTTCTTCTTCTTCTTCTTCTTCTTCTTCTTCTTCTTCTTCTTCTTCTTCTTCTTCTTCTTCTTCTTCTTCTTCGTTGTCGTAGTCAAACTCTTCTTCTTCTTCTTCTTCTTCGTTGTCGTTGTCAAATTCTTCTTCTTCTTCTTCTTCTTCTTCGTTGTCGTAGTCAAATTCTTCTTCTTCTTCTTCTTCTTCTTCTTCTTCTTCTTCTTCTTCTTCTTCTTCTTCTTCAATTATTGCAGTGTGAACTGAACTAGCTGTTATAGCTTCTTTTGTTTTGTATGCTTTTTTTTTATTCTCCCCCCCACATTTTTTCAAAATTCAAATTCATTTTCGCCTTTAGAAATGTACTCGGCAAGTATTGACATTTCAAATCTGAGAATTGAACTTTTAAAAACGGATGTCTTCATTTAAGACGACTGAAAAATTTTTTTCAAAGACTCTAAATGAATGTTTATTTCTAAGAATTAGATTCTAAAACTGCAGTAAAAACAAAAAAAAAAAAAAAGCAAGAAAAAAGTTGAACTTATTTACATATGAGATTCGACATGAATGAATAAAACCATCCATTAACTTTATCAGACAAATTTCACAATCAGACATTAAATAAAAACGATATTGTCATATGTTTCAATATTGTTGGATATCGAATGATATAAGATATTGAATCGATCGTTAAAACTTATCTTGATCTTACCAATGAATCTAATGTTTATGGCCGTATACACCCTTTAGGAGGCATACTTAAAGTAACGGTTATCGTCAGTGGAAATGGAATTGGTAACCCGTGTTCAAATTATACTGTTTCACATCGTACATTTAAGAAAGGCATGAATATATGTTCTCCCTACAACTACGGAGTTGATGGCTGCGTAGACTGTGTTCTGTAACTTTGATCAGGCAACCACCCTAGGAGAAGAAAAACTCTGAATTCAAAGGAGTTGCACTCCTCTTTGTGTCACATCTTTTTTGAGCCGGGGAATGCTAAGTAAATATCAGGTTGGAATGAATGCAGTGCAAAATTTTTTTAATGAAAAGAAATATTGGCTTGGTTTCATGGCATATGAACCATTATAAGTTATTTAATGTCAAATCCATTTTTATAGATATAAACAGTTCTTTTTCAAACAATTCAGTTTCGTACAAGTACACTCTTTAATTTTATTTAACCCATTTCGGGACAAAGTGAAACTTGGAGTGTTAGTAATGAAGGGGTACTCTACATTTCCCAGCTGCTCCAGCATTATTGAAGAGTCACCGAGATTATTTAGTGTCATATCCAGGATACTCGTTGGGGAGTCTTAACCCTCTGCAGAGATGCAGTTAGCGTATTCTACAGCCCCAGCCGTCTGGTCCACCAGGACAGTCGTTGGCGGAGCTGTACCCCTCTGCAGAGATGCAGTCAGTGTATTCTATAGCCCCAACCGTCTGGGCCACCAGGACAGTCGTTGGCAGAGCCTTACCCCTCTGCAGAGATGCAGTCAGTGTATTCTACAGCCCCAGCTGTCTAGTCCACCAGGACAGTCGTTGGCGGAGCCTTACCCCTCTGCAGAGATGCAGTCAGTGTATTCTACAGCCCCAGCCGTCTGGACCACCAGGACAGTCGTTGGCGGAGTCTTACCCCTCTGCAGAGATGCAGTTAGTGTATTCTACAGCCCCAACCGTCTGATCCACTAGGACAGTCGTTGGCAGAACCTTACCCCTCTGCAGAGATGCAGTCAGTGTATTCTACAGCCCCAGCTGTCTAGTCCACCAGGACAGTCGTTGGCGGAGCTGTACCTCTCTACAGAGATGCAGTCAGTGTATTCTACAGTCCCAGCAATCTGGGTAGAATAAAGCATTGACTCTTGTTATTAGAACTGATAAAAGGAGTAACTTTAATCTTTTTCTTTCAGATTATAATATCATTGTTCGTAATCTTCTTCGGTATTCATCTCTATGTTCGTCCCACCTGAAGAACGCCGTAGATATGTTTTTCTCTGTAAGTTTTAACAGAAAGGGATAACGCCCGTTCTCACACAAATCATTTGTCTAAAAATCACTTAGAGGAACTCGATTGGGAAAAATTGTTTCATCTTCCATATTTTTCAGACTTTGATCCTTCTGATAATCACTTAAGGAATTACAGAACCATTTGGATGGTCTTAGGTTGACATTCAAAGAAGGGGCTGAACATGAGATGGATTCATATTTATTATTGACAGATGGAATGAGGTTCTAGGAGGCAAAGGAATGATGTTAAGGTGTAAATATTTCTATACGTATAATTTATTCCATTTATAATATATACTAAATAAAATCAGACAAGACCTTCATTCCAACCAGATATATATAATTCAGAAAAAGAAAATTAATAAATATACTCCATTATGAATTTATTTCACTGGTCTATGCCTTGCTTTTTAGACGGATTTGAAGAGAAATTTATTTCTTTTTTACCGTTAACTTCGGGAAATACATTTCATCTTATGTAAAGTTCAATGGGTTATAATATATATATATATATATGTCCATATTTATATATATCCGGTTTAGAAAAAAATGTTCTTCTTAAGTTGACAGAAGATGAGTCAGTCTCAATTACAATAATGCCCGTCCCCACACAACTCAATTGACTAATTTTCTCTTGGATGGTCTTCCAAAGAAGAAGAGACTGAACACGAGGTGGTCTCATACTTTCCATCAAAACCAAAAGGATTTTACAAGGATAACATCTATAAACCTGTTGACCAAAAATGTTCTTCTTTAGTTAACAGAAAATGAGTCAACCCCCATCAAAATGACATCTGTCTTCACACAAATCATTAGATTAAAAATCTCGTAGAGGAGCTCGGTTGGGAATAATTGCGTCACCCTCCATATTTTCCTGATCTTGCCTCTTGTGATTATCACCTGTTTAGGAGATTACTCAATCATTTAGATGGTCTTCTATTGATATCAATAGAAGAGGCTGAATACGAGATGATTTCTTATTTTTGTATCAAAATCAAAAGTATTTTACAAGCATGGCATCTATAAACTTGTTGACGAATGGAATGTGGTTCCAGGAAGCAATGGAGGTTATTTCAATGATTAAATATTTCTTGAGGCATGTCCTTTTTAAAATTTATAATATAATTATCATCGAGTCGCGCTGCTAGCACCGATTTCCATGCCCCAACCTCTCTCTCTCTCTCTCTCTCTCTCTCTCTCTCTCTCTCTCTCTCAATCCGTCCCTATTGTCCATCGCCCTCGACAGGTCATCTAAACTGCACCTTGTATCCGCGCAGAGCTTTTGTTGGTAGAACTTTCACGTCTTTGTGTAGGGGTCCATACAAGAACTTCATTATGTAGGGGTCCATATAAGTTTGTCCTTGGTTCTCCAGCAGATAGGAAGTAAGTGGCCGTACAGGTGTTTTTTGTGGGGTGTTGCTTCCAGGATTTGTTCAATATAACTTGTAGCATTCTTGTGCAAATCCCGTCAAGCTTTTTCCCTCTGCGTTTTGTCAGCGTCCATGTTTTGCGTTAATTTATAATATACTCTCTAAAATTGGTCTATACATTCCTTCCAAGCTGATACAGTGATGCCACACATTTTTTAATTGATAAAAGTGGTATGCTTATGGAGGTGCCCGTGGTGTAATGGTTATCGTCGTAGGAAATGGACACAGCGACTCGAGTTCAAATTCTGGACGAGACTGATTGCATTTCACATAGCACTAATACCCTTGGGAAAAATATGAATCCAATTATTCTCCCTCCAGTAATATCATGTGATGTTTTATGAATGCTTTTATAATACATGGACCTAAACGAAAAGAATTTTCTGTCTTTACATTCAGTCTGAACGTATTCAACAATTTACAGGAAAAAAAATCAAATAAAAAAAAAGAATAAAAATAAAAACAAACAAAAAAACTATAAGAACTTACATGGTCGTTTTTTTGTCGATTTTACATCATGTCAACGCTTAAATTATTACCTATTCCCTATCGAATTCATTTTATCAATTATAGTCCACAATTATTTTAGGTACAGAAATGTATTTTCAAAATCATTTTAAACAGGCAAACATTTCATACTTAGTTGCAATATCAATGTTTTAAGAGACAATGTATTAAAAAGACTTCACAATCATTTTAAACAGCTAAACACTTCATACTTAGTTGCAATATCAATGTTTTAAGAGCCAATCTATTAATAAAGTTCAGAATGATTTTAAACAGCTAAACACTTCATACTTAGTTGCAATATCAATGTTTTAAGAGCCAATGTATTTGATAAAGTTAAGAATCATTTTAAACAGCTAAACACTTCATACTTAGTTGCAATATCAATGTTTTAAGAGCCAATGTATTTGATAAAGTTAAGAATCATTTTAAACAGCTAAACACTTCATACTTAGTTGCAATATAAATGTTTTAAGAGCCAATGTATTTGATAAAGTTAAGAATCATTTTAAACAGCTAAACACTTCATACTTAGTTGCAATATCAATGTTTTAAGAGCCAATCTATTAATAAAGTTCAGAATCATTTTAAACAGCTAAACACTTCATACTTAGTTGCAATATCAATGTTTTAAGAGCCAATGTATTTGATAAAGTTAAGAATCATTTTAAACAGCTAAACACTTCATACTTAGTTGCAATATCAATGTTTTAAGAGCCAATGTATTTGATAAAGTTAAGAATCATTTTAAACAGCTAAACACTTCATACTTAGTTGCAATATCAATGTTTTAAGAGCCAATGTATTTGATAAAGTTAAGAATCATTTTAAACAGCTAAACACTTCATACTTAGTTGCAATATCAATGTTTTAAGAGCCAATCTATTAATAAAGTTCAGAATCATTTTAAACAGCTAAACACTTCATACTTAGTTGCAATATCAATGTTTTAAGAGCCAATGTATTTGATAAAGTTAAGAATCATTTTAAACAGCTAAACACTTCATACTTAGTTGCAATATCAATGTTTTAAGAGCCAATGTATTTGATAAAGTTAAGAATCATTTTAAACAGCTAAACACTTCATACTTAGTTGCAATATCAATGTTTTAAGAGCCAATGTATTTGATAAAGTTAAGAATCATTTTAAACAGCTAAACACTTCATACTTAGTTGCAATATCAATGTTTTAAGAGCCAATGTATTTGATAAAGTTAAGAATCATTTTAAACAGCTAAACACTTCATACTTAGTTGCAATATCAATGTTTTAAGAGCCAATGTATTTGATAAAGTTAAGAATCATTTTAAACAGCTAAACACTTCATACTTAGTTGCAATATCAATGTTTTAAGAGCCAATCTATTAATAAAGTTCAGAATCATTTTAAACAGCTAAACACTTCATACTTAGTTGCAATATCAATGTTTTAAGAGACAATGTATTAATAAAGTTCATAATCATCTAGAACTCTAGCCTCACCACCGGATTCAACTTAATGTCATATCCAGAACACTCGGAAGAATAAAAACTCGACTGGCCGAAACATTGCAATGAAGACAACAAGACGGAAAAATTACTTCTTGTCAACGGATGTCAGTCTAGCCTATAAACAGAATCTCCAGACCCAGTCACCCTTGATTTTGGGATGATAATCTTTTCGAGGGTGACCTATGGACGATCCCCAAAACGCTGGTAACACTGAAAAAAGGGGATGAGCCCCTTAAAACAAATTATCTTTCAAGTCGTTAATTTCAGATGCTAGTTAACGCTCTCTTCAACCCCGACTCTTCGACTGGGGTGGAGTGGGGGTATGAAAGCATCGGCCACTTTGACCGAAAGGGGAAAAGTTTATGATGAAGTCTCCCCTGGTTTAACGAGAAGGGGGTCAATCAATCAAATGTCAAAGGACAAGGAAGAGTGTTAGCGGTTTGCGTTGGTCCCATCTCCGCTATCTCCACATCCCAGGACCGTGGTGAGTTGGACATGTCTGTATTTACACAACCGCTGCGGGTTAGGTATAGCATAAGGTCATTTTAAAGAGTATAACTGGCTTGAATTCAGCTTCATCTAGGATTTGAACTCGGATTGACAAGTCCAGGAACGTACAGATATAGGCATATGAATATACAGCTATTCATATAATTGTATGCACACAGTAAAAGTATAATACGAAATTATTAAAAATTCGGAAAGAAATTTTCTTAGCTTTATTTAATATATATATATATATATATATATATATATATATATATATATATTGTTTTTGTTGCTGCCAGGACTTGTTTAAGATTGCACGTAGCAAGTCCTGGCGGCAATACCCCACAAGACACGAACTGTACGGCCACCTGCCCCCTATCACGAAAACTATTCAAGTTAGACGAACCAGACATGCAGGACACTGCTGGAGAAGCAGGGACGAGCTCATAAGAGATGTACTCTTATGGACCCCCACACATGGCCGTGCAAAAGCAGGACGACCAGCACGAACATACATTCAGCAGCTATGTGAGGATACGGGATGTTGTCCTGAAGACCTACCTAGGGCGATGAACGATAGGGAGGAGTGGCGAGAGAGGGTCAGGGATATCCGTGCTACCAGCGCGATATGATGATGATGGTATATATATATATATTGTCATCCACAGATAGACTGTTTCGGAGTTTCACAACTCTTCAGTGTGGCTAAACACGTAGGACGCTTGAAACCCACCCAACTTTACGTTAGACTTAGTATCACACCGCTCGGCCAACAAGCGTACGACGTTAGCTAAGGCATTATGTATCAACGGCAGCAGCAGTGTCCGTTTGTTTACATTTTTATACCTTATTGGCTACCAGAGTGCTTAATTCGTTCGAAGAGCTTTGCATTATGCGAGCGGCAGACGAAAATTCCTTCGCCAGAGTGCTCAACCCTATACGAATTTCCTTTTTGTCTACATATTTTCTTATTATCTTCGCTAACCTATATGAGGTTAAAGAAGTTCTTTATTTCAACACCCATTTCTTTTTTTTTTTTTTATAGAAGAGCTTTCTATTTACGTGCCCGGCAGAAGTGGTGTTGCCTTCCCTTCAATGAAACAAGACTTCAGCGGCGAGAAATTCGGAGGTCCCTGGGCGCTCTCTGGAGCCGCTCTCAGAGCAGAGCCGCTCTCAGAGCCGCTCTCAGAGCAGGCTCCGAAAGGCTGAATCCTACATCTAGTGGTTGCATTCGCCATTCCCATCACATAGTTATGCACAAAAGGTCCTTTTAATGTTCATTAGAGGTCGCCTTCTGCGGGTTGGAGCATCTCTGAGGGTCCTTCCCGACCAGTGTAAGTAGACGGCCCGAAGGCAAACACGAAGAGGACTCTAAGACCATCCAGTCTAAACCATTCGATCGGTTCTGCTCGTCCCTTTGGCTGCGCAGCGCTAAAGGCACGGGTTAGCCTTTAGCTACCGCTTCGCTATCTGCACAGCGCTACGATAACGCCAATCTTAGCAGTGGCCTCCTGGCCTGTTCGCTCGACAGTGCAGAGCTTTGGCACCGCAAAGCCTTAGCTACTGTCCCGATACGTCTGCACAGCTTTGGTGCGGCAAAGCCATAGCTACCGTCATCGATACGTCCGCACAGCTTTGGCACGGTAAAGCCATAGCTACTGTCATCGATACGTCCGCACAGCTTTGACACGGAAAAGCCACAGCTACCATCTCCGATACGTCTACACAGCTAGAGGGCACGACAAAGCCCTAGCTTCATCGATTCCCTCGCTCGACATCGTATGCGTTAAAGCCTGGCAAACCTTAAGAACGGTTTCCCCGTCCGTTCCGTTGCTCCGTAGTACTAAGACACAGCTCTGTCTTAGTCACCAGCTAGCCCGACTCTACGCGACCAAGCTACCAATATTACTTCGACCACGATTCCCCAGCAATGCAGCATCCAGTCCACGTACGACTCGCTGTTACGGACTGCTCTAGCATTGCAACTTCTGGCCCACATACGACTCGCTCTACGGGCTAGCAACGAGATCGACCCCCCCCCCCGGTTAACCCAACGTATTGTCAAAACCGGGATATCGATTTACCGACCATGACCGACGCCAGATTCCCGCAATGATCGTCCAGCTGCATTCTACGACACGACCGACCTCAGCTTCCCGCTACGATCATCCAGCTGCATCCTACGACTCGATCGACCTCAGCTTCCCGCTACGATTGTCCAGCTGCATTCTACGACTCAACCGACAGCTACCCCCATCAAACATCAAGCTGTATCTCCACGACTCGACCTACGCCAGCTATCCGCTTCGAACGTCCAGCTGCGCACATCTACGACTCGACCATACCAGCTATCGACATCATCCATCTAGCAGAAGACCCCAAAACAACCGCCACGGACTTTATACACACGTTTGTAAATCTCACTATAAATTGGCACTTTTGTTATATTTGTTACCTCTCCTTTGTTTCCTTCATTGTCTTTGGCTGTCATTTACTCACACGCATTAAACTTAAATCATTTGCGAGGTCGACGTGCTTATCGGCTCCGCAACAGATGCTAGTTAACGCTCCCTTCAATCGCAACAGATATGCCATCAAACCCAACTAAACCAAATCATATATATTCAAAGAGGATTTGGCATTAAATTACCTACAATAGTTGATATGCCATAAAACCCAACCCAACCCAACCCAACCAATTAGTTGATTTCTCCAAATAATATTTAGCGCTTATTATTGGGCAAGAGCATATGCAATTATTCAAAGTTTTCTGCCCTTCTTTCGTCTGAAGTAAAACTATCAATAAATTTTATTACGTGATGAAGGCAATAGTAAACAGTCTCTCACAGAATTTGAACTTGGCTCGCTGCATTCATTTTCTTTGATCATAATCATTACGCCTGACTTGACCCCATGGCACTTGTAATATTTGCTTATTTCAAACTTTTTCAGAATTAAGTTTTTCCCTTTTTAATCCCCCCACCTCTCTCTCTCTCTCTCTCTCTCTCTCTCTCTCTCTGTCTTTTCTCTGTGTCTGTGTGTGTGATATTAAAAAAAAACTGTGTTCCTTTACAAATCGATACTTTTCCCGCCAAAAGCCAACATGACGGTCTATATTTTCGACGCCATCGCTGATTGGCTAATTTAATTGTAGGTCAAAATTTAAAGCTTCGTAACTATTTTAACACCTCCTCCCCAACCTCAATTCAATAATTTTTGTATGTTTGTTTGGATTGTATTTCCTCAGATTCACTTTCATCTTTTTCCGCCTTTCCACCCTCCTCCCCCTCCCCCTCCTTTCTTTTTTTCTGTATTTTATATCCCTCTCTTTCTCTTATCTCTCTCTCTCTTTAGGGGGTGTCCTCGTGGATGAGGGGGTGTCCTCGTGGTGTAATGGTTAGAGCGATGAACTGCGGAATCGTAGTACGCGAGTTCGTACTCCAGTCGCGCTATTACGTTCACTTTCGGGCAAATACCCTTGGGAAAGGTATGAACCCCCTTATTCTCCCTCCAGCTATGGGTAAATAGTAGGACGGACTAGGTTCTTCAGCCTTGGTGAGGCAACTAGTCTAGGAGAAGGAAAACTCTGAATTAAAACCTGTTAAACTCCGCTTAAAAATTGACCTTGTGTCATATCCTGCCCGAGCGGAGGGGTTGGTAAATAGTATCTCTCTCTCTCTCTCTCTCTCTCTCCTTTTTCTTTTAAGTATTCCATTCTTCTTTTTCTTCTTTAGCTGTTTATCTTTTTCTCCTATATTTCTTTCTTTCTTTCTTTCTTTCTTTCTCGGCACACACATACACACACACACACGTATGTATACTGCATGTATATATATATATATATATATATAAGATGAAAACAGGTATATATACATACATATATATATATATATATATACATATATATATATATATACCTGTATTCTTCTTCTTCCTCGTCTTCTTTTTCTTCTTTTTTAGCTGTTTATATTTTTTCTCGTATATTTCCTTGTTTCTGTTTTCTTTCTTTCTTTCTTTCTATATATACTTCTTCTTCTTCTTCTTCTTCTTCTTCTTCTTTAAATGTAATTAAATGCCCAACCCTTCTGGATATGACACACGGTCATTTTAAAAAGCAGTTGCTAGTTTGAATTTAGTTTCCTTCTCTTATACTGGCAGGCTAACCAGAACTCCGTCTACCCGACTATATGCCCATAGCTGAAGAGAGAACCGATACATTCAAGCCTTTCCCAAGTGCATTAGCTCGATGTGAAAGGTCAACAGACTTAGGTCACCAATTCCATTTCGTATGGCGATAATCGTTACGCTAAGCAATACAAATGTAATTGTTTCACATTCACTCAGTTTGTGAACCTTAAAAAAGATTGTAGAAACTAACCTCTTATTTTCAAAAAACCAGAGAAATTCGATTTAAAAAAATGTTTTTATTTATACAAGATGCGGCAGAAATACTTTCCATATTTTAAACTGTAATCTATGCGGTGCAATTAAACTTTGGCAAGGGGCAAAGGTAGCTCAATCAAGCAAACGTCTTATCATTTTTTCAAGTATGATCAGTTATAATCATTGCTTTGATCAGTCATATTTTTTAAAGGTGAACAAAAAGACTACGAATCATGTCAGCCGTTTCTGGCATTTTGTGGTGAATAGCATACTTTCTTTTTCCCGGGTACCTCAGGTAGTGTAATGGTTAGCAAGCTTGACTAGCAGACCTACCAGTTCGAGTTTCATTGGGTGCCCCATTTAATTGGCCTTGTGCCACATAGAAGCAAAACGCTTAGTAAATTACTACTTTATTTTCCCAGTAAGCTTTCTTTTAATCGATAAACGCGTGCTTCTGAAATTGTCAATCCATAGCCGTATCAATTTTCTATCTAGAACAGCATCATTCCGACGTACATCAAATAGCTGTCTGTGTAGCAATTCACTTGTCTTTAAAATAAAAACCCTTTAAACAGCAAATGCACTGTGTGCACCAGTGCAAACTAAAATCGTAATTGATCTTATCCAAAAAGAAAAAAAAATTGTAAGATATTTGCTAGATTAAGCTGGCATTCTTTCGTGCCAATGTTCGTTTGCTCAATAAAGGTAATAATTTAAAATGTTGGGGAAGTACAACATTCTATCAGTAGTATCTCTTAGAAATTCGACACATTTTAAACAACATTGCCAGTGCCAATCACGTAATAGCTGAAACAAACAAAAAAAAAAAAGAAAAGAGAAGAAAAAAAGAACGCAGATTGGAGGTTTATGAGTCTTTATATATATATATATATATATATATATATATATATATATATATATATATATATATATATATTCTACTCTTACATTATTTTAATAAAAACATCCATCGTTGTTCAAGCAGCATTTTTCACCCTCTTAAAGTCTTGCGTAATAAATTCATCACGTTTGGAATATTTTTTTTTTTTTTTTTTCATACCGTCGAATTCATTGCCATAATTTACTTTCACACACACGCACACACACACACACACACGCGCGCGTACGCACGCGCACACGTACGCACGCGCACACAGAGACACAGACACACACACACACACGTACACACGCACGCACGCACACACACACACATGTACACACACGTGCGCACACACACAAACACACACATATGTGTATATATATATATATATATATACATACAGTGTAACCCGGATATGAGACCCGGATATAAGAGATATTTTATCTTGTCCCACATTAGAGCCAGCGTTAATGTATATAAACTAGACAAAACCACGGATATAAGAGAAACTCTGATATAAGAGTCTTATTCTCCGGTCCCGACAACTCTCTTATATCCGGGTTACATTGTATATATATATATATATATATATACAGGTTTGATCTATTAATACATTAACACAGGATTTAATTTAGACCAGATACGATCTCTCTTATATCCGGGTTACACTGTATATATATATATATATATATATATGTATATATATATATATATATATATTATTTTTCTTTCTCTTTCTTGCCACCTGCCTTTTCTTTTTCATGCTCTCTTTATTCCATTTTTATTCAATTTTGATATTGAAAATTCCTTTCCATATGTAAATTTTTCGGTCAGAAACCGTAATTAACTCTAACCCAGTTGGGATGGGGCACTGAACTATGATTCAGAATACAGTAGTTCAAAGAGCCCTCTCGTGAGGGGTGGGGCTTAAAATATTCTGACTACAGAGGGTAATATCCCTTACTCCAAAAGGATATCCTGGGTATTACTTTAAACTGCAGCAGAGTCCCAGAACTTAAGCCTCACCATCGGATATCGTTTAATGCAATGTCTTGGCCACAATGCTTCATGAGCAACAAATTCCAAGGTTTAACAAAAGTGACTTGAAATAAGAATCCTTTCAGTTTAAGGCAATCTTTTCCTTTGCATAGTATACAAAAGATCTTCCTCTAATTCAAGCAATCTGACAGATATTTTAAAAAATCTTTGCCCACTATTAAAAATTTACATCGAACGTTAAAGACATAAGTGAAAAAGTAGCTTTGTATTTTGTATAATCTCCGGAAAAATCAATCTATCTATCTATCTATCTATCTATCCAAGACTGTTCATATCTATCTATCTATCTATCTATCTATCTATCTAAGACTTCATATCTATCTATCTATCTATCTATCTCAGTCCATTCATATCTATCTATCTATCTATCTATCTATCTATCTATCTATCAAAAACTGTTCATATCTATCTATCTATCTTAGTCCATTCATATCTATCTATCTATCTAAGACTGTTCATATCTATCTATCTATCTATCAAAAACTGTTCATATCTATCTATGTATCTATCTAAGACTTCATATCTATCTATCTATCTATCTAAGACTTCATATCTATCTACCGATCGATCTATCAATCGATCTATCTATCTATCAATCAAAGACTATTCATATCTATCTTTTTATCTATCTATCTATCCATCTATCTATCTATTACATATTTTCTTAATTATATCAATCTATCTATACCAACCCATCTCAGTCTAATTATATCTATCAATATATAGATAGTGGTGTAATGGTTATCGTCGTAGGAAATGGACACAGCGACTCGAGTTCAAATCCTAGACGAGAGTGATTGCATTTCACATAGCACTAATACCCTTGGGAAAAATATGAATCCAATTATTCTCCCTCCAGCTATTGGTAAATAGTAGGACAGACAGTTTTCTTCAGCCTTAGTGAGGCAACTAGTCTAGGAGAAGGAAAACTCTGAATTCAAACCGCTTAAAAAATTAACCTTGTGTCATATCCTGCCCGAGCAGAGGGGTTGGGCAAATATGATATATTATAGTTTTTTTTATATCTAGATCAATTTATATATATTATTGAGAAACAAGAAATTCAATAAGTATATTCCATTATGAATTTATTTCATCCGTTCTTGACGGAATCTTCGTATGGATTCGAAATTTTTTTTTCTTTTAACCCTTAACTCGCGGCAATATATTTATCTTATGTAATGTTCAACGTGTCGTAATTCAAACATTTACACAAAAAACAAAACAAAACAAAAAAAAAAAAAAAAAAAACGAAGGAAATTCGTTATATATCCTTGTTAAGAAAACCTTCCAATTCACAAACAAAGAAAACCTCTATTACATAATAAGTAATATCATTGCACCTTTACTTCTGCCCATTCTTCGGGATTGACCTTTTATCATTTATTATCAAAAAACCTTTTTTTCGGTTTCAGAGTTTGTAACATAATTTTAGAAGTTTTTAATGTAAATTTATTTTCAAGAATTTAGTAATATATCTTAATTCTAATTCAATTCACTCAAAAGATCTGGGGGCGTCCTCGTGGTGTAATGGTTAAAGCAATGGACTGCGGAATCGTAGTAAGCGAGTTCGTACTCCAGTCGCGCTTTTACGTTCAATTGCGGAAAGGTATGAATCCCCTTACCCTCCCAGTTATGGGTTAAATAGTACCATTACTGTTCATCTCGGAGAATGTCTCTGGCATTAAATAACCAACAAAGGTTGATATGCCATTAAAGAAACAAACCAAAGAATGAATAAAAATTTCCTTTTTTTTTATCTATATCTCTGCATAAACCTTTTTGTGTATGTCTACATAAATAACAGCTTCACATTGAGCATTCAATTTGAATGATTCCGTTGAAGTATATCAATAAAAGTAGTAGTTGTTTGGTTGGGTTTTAGACATATCAAACTTTGTCGGTTATTTAACGCCAAATCCATTTTTATGTAAATAATCAGTTCTATTTAAAACAATTCAGTTTAGCATATACACGCAGTTTAAATGTAAGTACAGTTTAATTGTCAAAAACATTTCTATTTAAAGCTATTCAGTTTAGTCTAGCAGTTATAATTCAGCTAATTCAGTTTAGTATAAGTACAGATTTTGTTTACACGTAGTTAAATGTCAAAACAGTTTTATGTTAAACAATTCAATTTAGTGTAAATATAGTTTCAATGTCAAAAACAGTTCTATTTCAAATAATTCAGTTTAACATAAGCACGCAGTTTAAATGTAAGTATGGTTTCATTGTCAAAAACACTTCTATTTCAAGCCATTCAGTTTAGTCAAACGGTTCAGTTTAGCATAAGTATTCAGTTCGTTCTATTTAACCCATAGATAGGGCCCTATCAGGTGCTACCACAGCAGGTCAGAGTGGACCTGGGAGCAATAGCAATGAAGGGGTGCTCCGTATTCCCCAAAGCCCCAAAGCATTACTGGAACCTCACCATCAGATTGTTTAGTGTCATATCTGGGATACTCGTTGGGGGAGTCTTACCTCTCTGCAGAGGTGCAGTCGGTGTATTCTACAGCCCCAGCCGACTGGGCAATCAATAGAATTAATTGATATATATATATATATATATATATATATATATATATATATATATATATATATATATATACTCCCCTACCCCCGTAAGGTTGAGTTCTCTGGCGAAGAAGTAATCGTGTTGCCATTAGCGTTTATTGCAAGCCTCTTCATATATGAATTGAGGTCTCGGTAGCCGTAGAACGGATGTATGTAAACAATTGTAATTGTGATTTACAACCGTTTAAAATTTACTTCCCAGCTAATGGCTCCTCATGGCTGAAGGGTTAGAGGCTTTGGCTTGGTGTTCGAGTCAACCGGGTTTCGATCCCAGCTACGGGAAGCAAATGATGAGTTCTGATAAAACGAAACAGATCAGTCTGTGGATGACTATATATATATAGAGAGAGAGAAGAGGAAATTAACATTCTTGTGTGAGAGATTTCATAGCATTTTGTTTTTAATCCGAGCATGTAACACTAAAGAGATTTATCGGTTGAAGAATCTTTGTTTTTTGTCTTGAGTTTCAGTCCTTGCATTGGTTTAATATTCAGCAATTATCTTTCTATTTTCAATTTCAAGCATTGTCAATAAACCGAATTACGAATGTTTCATTTTATTTGAATCCTTATTTTAATAAGATGAATAATTCATTAATTGTTTCTGATTGGAAGTTTAGAAATTTAAACCATGGGCAATTAATTTGAAAGCAACATGGCTTTCCTCTATTTACGATGTAGTCTGAGAGATTCCTTCTCGATGATAGACACTCTTTCATTCTCCACGCGTAAAAAGTGTTTCTACTTTAAACTCTTCTTCTGGGTCTAATAAATACATATTCATCAATAAAATCATTTGACCGTTTGTAGAGGACAGATAAACACACTCTACCAAATTATCAATATAGATTTTTTTTTCTATTTATTTTCATGTTATTTTTGTTCTTACTCATTTAAGCCCCCCTTGTTCGTCTTCAAACATCTCCTTCTCCCCCACCAAAAAAAAAAAAAAAAGAAAAAAGAAAGAAAAAGTAAAAGAAAACTAAAACAAAAAAAAAAAAACAAAACAAAACAAAAACAAAAACAAATCGATAAAACAAGGTATTCTTTCACAAACAATTAAAGTGTCTGAAAAAAAATGTAAAAAGAATGTTAGGAAAAAATGTAACTGAAAAAAAAAAAGTCTGCAAAACTCGACTGAATTAGCAGAAAAAGAAGGCATAGAAGAATTAAAAAAAAAAGGAGGCCGAGAAGATGAAAGTATGTAGATAAAAAATGCCTTTAGTGAAATAAAAGGATAAAAAGATTTCACGAAATTAGGTAATCACAAAAGAGTGGAAGTGAGAGATGATGAATAAAGAGAGAAGAAAGTGAGGTTATATATTCTTAGAGAAGAAAAAGATTTGGTTTGGTGAGGTTTTATGGCATATCAACCATTGTAAGGTTATTTAATGCCAAATCCTCTTTATACATGTATATTAAATATATATGATTTGGTTTGGTTGGGTTTTATGGCATATCAACCATTATGGGTTATTTAAAGCCAAATCCTCTTCATACATACGTATCAAAAATATAAGATTTGGTTTGGTTGGGTTTTATGGCATATCAACCATTTTAGGTTATTTAATGCCAAATCCTCTTTATACATATATATTAGATATATATGATTTTGTTTGGTTGACTTTTATGGCATATCAACTATTGTAGGTTATTTAATGCCAAATCCTCTTTATACATATATATTAGATATATAGGATTTGGTTTGGTTAAGTTTTATGGCATATCAACTATTGTAGGTTATTTAATGCCAAATCCTCTTTATACATATATATTAAATATATATGATTTGGTTTAGTTGGGTTTTATGGCATATCAACCATTGTAGATTATTTAATGCCAAATCCTCTTTATACATATATATTAGATATATCTGATTTGGTTTGGTTAAGTTTTATGGCATATCAACTATTGCAGGTTATTTAATGCCAAATCCACTTTATACATATATATTGAAAATTTGATTTGTAAACATAATTCAACAAAGTTATATGGCTCCAAGTTTTATCAAGAATTCCAATGTAATATAAATGATTTTCACACTACTGGATGGTTTAAAAAAAAAACCCAACAATGGAGCATGAAGGTGACGGTGATACCAATCGTAACTGGAGCACTCTGTACAATACGCAAAGATTTGGTAAAGAGATTGGAAGATCTGAAAATAAGAAGACAACTGGAGATCATCCCGACTGAAGCAATATTATGATCGGCTAGAATACTGAGAAGAGTCCTGGAGACTTGAGGAGACTTGCTCTCCCTCATACTACAGTGAAAACCATCAGCTAACGTTGGTGCGAAAAATTTTCAAAGAGTTAAATAACAATCCTTGGTAAATGATTTAATAGATCTATTTGATCCAATCTGGATCTGGTAGTAAGACCCCCCCCCAACGAGTTTCCTGGATATGACACTAAACAATCTGATGGTAAGTTTCCAGTAATGCTGGAGCTTTGGGGAATGCAGAGCATCCCTTCATTGCCATTGCTCCCAGGTCCAGTCTGGCCTGGAATGGTTGCACACGATAGGGTCATATCTAGGGGTTAAATAGAACTAAACTGTGTACTTATGCTGAACTGAATTGCTTGAAATTCAACTGTTTTTACATTTAACTGTTTGTAAAAAAAACTATGCTTATACTGAACTGAATTGTTTGAAATTTAATTCGGCGTTAAATGACCCGAAAAGGGTTGATACGCTGTAAAACAAAACAACCATCCATCCAACCGTTCCCTTCAGCTCTAGAATAGGAGCCTCACCATCAGATGCAGTTTAGTGTCATACTCAGGATGCTCGTTGAAGTGGATGGTCTTACTCCTCTACAGAGGTGCAGTTGGCACATTCCACCATTGCAGCTGACGAGAAGAAAGAAAGAAAGAAAGAAAGAAAGAAAGAAAGAAAGACTGATTTGCTTTGATTGTATGTTATGGCATTTCAGCTCTGGTGGGTTATTCAATGCCATATTCTGTTTTACACACACACACACAGACACACACACACACACACACACACACACACACACACACACACACACACACACACACACACACACACACACACACACATGCGTTGAGAATGATTCTATTTCATAATACATTAGATGATTCTTATAAATCTCTAGGAGTGCTAAATGTATGATAATTGATTTATAAATTTCTAACTGTGCAAATTTCCATATTAGTGCGATAAATCAACAAAGCATCATATGTCTTTTACAGATTTATTTCAGCTGCTAACTCTAAAAGAGAGACTATTCGGTATATATATATATATATATATATATATATAATATATATATATATATATATATATATATATATATATATATATATATATAATTAACTTAAATCGCGAGTCGAAAATCTTCTACTAAAGTTTCACCTTATCGGATCATCAGGAAGCCTAACTTCAACTATATATATATATATATATATATATATATATATATATATATATATATATATATATATATATATGATTTGTAAGTGAATAGTTTTTAGGTAAAACTATTTTATACGAGTTAGAGTTCATTTGTTTGCACACAGTTAAATGGTTTAAAGTATTGTCATCCAACACTAATAATTCTATTCAATATCAATCAATTGTTTGTGCACAATTCAATGGTTTCAAGTATTGATATCCAACACTAATAATTCTATTTAATATTAAGCAATTGTTTGTAAACAGTTAAATGATCTCAAATACAGGAAATGATAAAATAGTTCCGTCTGACCCAATAGATGAGACTTTTGGAGTTTCAACCACCCAGGAGAGATTGGATCTGAGAATAATGGCAATAAAAGAGTATTCCATATTCCTCAAAGTTCCAGGACTAGAGCCTCATCCTGAGATGGTTAAGTGTCGTACCTAAGAATCTTAACCGTCGGCAGAGAATTCAAGAGCCCCAAGAAGAAGAAGAAGAAGAAGAAGAAGAAGAAGAAGAAGAAGAAGAAGAAGAAGAAGAAGGGAAAGTTGGAAGAGCCAAAAAAGAAAGAAAGAGGTTGAAAAAGAAAACAACGTTATGGAAGAAGAAGAAAAGAAGGAAGAGAAGAAAGGTGGAAAAAAAGAAAAGAAGAAGAAGAAGAAGAAGAAGAAGAAGAAGAAGAAAGATGGAAAAGAAGAAGAAGAAGAAGAAGAAGAAGAAGAAGAAGAAGAAGAAGAAGAAGAAGAGAGAGGAAAGAAAGAAAGAAAGAAAGAAAGAAAGAAAGAAGACGAATGTGAAAGAAGCCGACATAAAGAGGAGAATGAAGATGAAGAGACGAGGAAAAAAATCGGCCGTAAAGAAGAAGACAAAAAAATGTACGACCAAGCTATAATTTAGAAAGAAGCAGAAAAAGAACGCGAAGTAAAAAAGGAAAGAAAAGAATGGACAATGATTGGAAGAAATAGTTAAAATAAAACAAAAACAAAAAAAACAAAAACAAATAAGAAATACCAATTTAGGTCAGAAAAATTTCGGATTCTGCGACAGGTTGAATAAGTAACATGGAAAAGTGTTTGATTGTTTTGATTTCCTTGCTGGGATATCGTCTGCGGATTCCTTTCTGTTTAAATCTGTCAGTAAAAACCTTTGCACCATAGATACAACGTCGAAGAAGGAGGAAATAATTTAATTATCTCTTTTTGTTGTTTCTCCTTCGTTATTTATTTATTTATTTATTGTCATAAAGTTTAATTTATCTTTTACTTTGCCTTTTTGTTTTTTATTTTTCTCTCATTTTCTCGTCCTTCCTACGAATTGTCGAATCACTTAACAATCTTTTTTCACACACCCTTGATTACCTTTCTCGGCAGATGGAACAATCTGTTTATCTATTGATCGACAACGGATTCTTTCGAACGAGCTAACCTAGTTAATTTCATAAGAAGTACTCTCTTTCTCCCCCCCTCTATCTCTCTCTCTATAAATATATATATATATATATATATATATATATATATATATATATATATATATATATATATATATATATATATAAATCTTTATATAGATATATATGCATTTGTTTATTCATATCTATTTCAGTTGTTTTATATCAGTCTATCGATTATCTATTCATCTTCGTTCGTCCATCTTTCTTTCTTTCTCTCCCTATATATATATATATATATATGTCTTTGTCTATCCATCTCTTTCTGTATATTCATATCTATCTATCTATCTATCTATCTATCTATCTATCTTTTTGTTTGTTCATCCCTCTTTCAATCTTGCTTTATCTCTCTCTCTCTCTCTCTCTCTCCATCTCACATAAACACATTCTTTCGTTCTCTCTCTCTCTCTCTCTCTATATATATATATATATATATATATATAAATGTATGTATATATTAATATATATGCATTTATTTATATCAGTCGATTTCTATCTATCTATCTATCTATCTTAGTTTGTTCATCCCTCTTTCTATCTTGCTCTCTCTCTCTCTCTCTCTCTCTCTCTCTCTGTATATATATATATATATATGTCTTAGTCTATTATGTCTCTTTCAGTCAACTTATATCTGTCTATCTCAATGTTTTTATATCTATTTTACTCTCTCTCTCTCTCTCTCTCTCTCTCTCTCTCTCTCTCTCTATCTATCAATCTATCTATCTTAATCAGAGAGGAGTAAGATACGACAGATAAAAAGGTAGGGGAAGTAATACAGTGGTAAGAGAAAATTGAAAGAATATCCAAACAAAAAGAAAAGAAAAGAAACCAAAAAAAGAATTTTTTTTAACCGTTTTAAAAATCAATTAATAAAATGTTACTTTTTATAATATATACATGCATTTTTTCACGTATAATAATAATGATAATAATAATAACAATAATAATAATAATAATAACAATAATAATAATAATAATGATAATAATAATAACAATAATAATAATAATAACAATAATAATAATAATGATAATAATAACAATAATAATAATAATAATGATAATAATAATAACAATAATAACAATAATAATAATAATGATAATAATAATAACAATAATAATAATAACAACAATAATAATAATAATAACGATAATAATAAAAACAATAATAATAATAATAACAATAATAATAATAATGATAATAATAACAATAATAATAATAATAACAATAATAATAATGATAATAATAATAATGATAATAATAATAACAATAATAATAATAATAATGATAATAATAATAACAATAATAATAATAATGATAATAATGATAACAATAATAATAATAACAATAATAATAACAATAATAATAATAATAACAATAATAATAATAATAATGATAATAATAATGATAATAATAATGATAATAATAATAACAATAATAATAATAATAATAATAATAATAATGATAATAATGGGCGAAGCCATATCAACAACCGGATGCAAGAGAAGCAAGATTTTGGAGCAGAATATGGGAACGGAAAGATCATAATAAAAAAGCCGAATGGATAAACAACATGGAAAAAGAGTTGCGAATACTCGAAGAAGGCCTTTAGGTGAACATACACCCCGACGTATGCCTTGACAACACTAAAAAAGATAGTAAACTAGAAAACACCCGGGCTTGATGACATACACGGATTTTGGTTTAAAAAATTCACCTCCATACACGATAGGCTTGCAACTGAAATGAATAAATGCAATCAGAAAACTGAGATACCCGAATGGATGACCAAAGGGAAGACCATTCTAATCCAAAAAGATCCCCTCAAAGAAACTTCCTCGACCAACTATAGACCCATAACGTGCATACCGATGATATGGAAAATGCTAACGGCACAAATTAGGGAGATCTACAACTCATTGCTAAGCCGCGGAATCTTTCCCGACGAACAGAAAGGATCTCGCGAGAGAACCAGTGGCACAGAGGAACCTCTATATATAGATCAACCCAAACTAAACGACAGTAAAACGAGACGGAAAAATCTAGCTATGGTCTGGATCGACAACAAAAATTCTTACGATATGCTGGATACTACACGGTCTCAAAATGTATAAAATACCCGGCCAAATCGTACAGCTTATCGAGAAGACAATGCAAACCTAGAGATTGGAATTGACAGCAGGTGTACAAAGCTTAGCCGAGGTAAAGATCCAAAGAGGCATATTTCAGGGAGATGCACTATCACCATTACTATTTGTGATAGCAATGATGCCACTCAACCACATCCTTAGGAAATGCACAGCTGGATACAAACTCAGTAAATCGCAGGAAAAGATCAACCACTTGATGTACATGGACGACATCAAACTTTTTGCCAGAAACGAAAAAAAAATTGGAAACCCTAATACAATCTGTGAGAATATACAGTCAAGATATAGGGATGGAATTTGGCATAGAAAAATTCGCCATATTTGTAATGAAATGTGGCAAAGGACTCATGACGAACAATCAAATCAAGTAATCAAAACGTTTAGAGAAAAGGAAACCTACAAATACTTGGGAATATTGCAAGCTGAAACCATCAAACAACAGGAAATTAAAGAAAAAATTTAAAAAAGAGTATCTCAGAAGAGTCAGAAAATTACTCGAGACAAAACTCTATCGCTGGAAGCTTGTCAAAGGGATAAATACCTGGGCTGTCCCTCCGTAAGATATTCGGGACTATTCTTGAAGTGGACCAGAGAAGAAATTAAACTAAGGGACCAGGGAACAATAAAACTAATGACCATGTATAAGGCACTGCATCCCAAGGATGACGTTGATAGACTATGTGTCAAGAAGAGAGGTTGGAAGAGGACTTACCAACATTGAAGACAACGTGGATACATCGATACAACGACTCGATGGCTACATAGAAAAGCGCGGAGGAAGACTGATTACAGCCACCAGAAACAATACTAACGACACGAATATCAGCGGAAGGACAATAACAAAAAAAGTGGGAAGAAAAACAATTCTATGGTCGTTTTAAACGACAAACAAGTGACATCTCACACGTGAAAACGAGGACGTGGCTAAGAAAATGAAAGCTTAAGAGAGAAACTGAATCTCTTCTAATAGCAGCTATAAAAAAAACGCCGTAAGGACTAACCATATCAAAGCGAGAATAGATAAGACAAAATAAAATAGCAGATGTAGGTTATGTGGTGAAAGAGACGAAACGATCAATGATATAATAAGCGAATGGAGCAAATTAGCGCAGAAAGAATGTAAGAGTAGACACTACTGGGTGGGAAAGGTGATCCACTGGGAATTGTGCAAGAAGTTGAAGTTTAACCATACAAAAAATGGTATATGCACAACCCAGCACCTGTCCTAGTGAATGAGAAGCACAAATCTTGGGTATTTTGAGATACAAACGGATCACCAAATCTCAGCCAGACAACCAGATCTTTTAATAATCAAAAAAAAAAAAAAGAGAACTTGCAAAATTGTGGACTTTGCTGTCCTGGTGGACCACAGAGTGAAATTAAAAGAATATGAAAAGAGGTATAAGTACTTCGACCTTGCTAGAGAACTGAAAAAGATGTGGAACATGAAAGTGACGATAATTGGTGCTCTTACTACAGTCACGAAAGGATTTGTATAAGGACGAGAGGATTTGGAAACCATCCAAACTACTGCATTATTGAGATGGGCCAGAATACTGAGAAGAGTCCTGGAGACTCGAGGAGACTTGTTTTCTCTCAAACTCCAGTGAGAAACCATCAGATAACGCTTGTGTGAAAAACTCACAAAGGCGAACAAATAATAATAATGATAATAATAATAATACTAGACACGACTGGGTGGGGAAGGTGATCCACTTGGAATTGTGCAAGAAGATTAAATTTGATATTACGAGCAAATGGTATATGCACAACCCAGAATCCGTCCCAGAAAATGAGATGCACAAAATTCTTTGGTATTTTGAGATACAAACGGATCATCTAATCTCGGCCAGACGACAGACCTAGTGATAATCAACAAAAGCAAAAAAAAAAAAAAAAAAAAAAAAAAAACCAAACAAACAAACAAAACAAAACAAAACAAACAAAAAAAAAACAGAAAGAGAAAGGACCTGTGGAATTTGCCGTTTCGGCTGACCACAGAGTAAAATTGAAAGAAAGCGAAAAGAGAGATAATTACCTAGATCTTGCTAGAGAGCTGAAAAAAACTATGGAACATGAAAGTGACGGTGATACCAACTGTAATTCGTGCGCTCGGTACAGTTACCAAAGGATTGGTGCAGGGAATGGAGTTCTTAGAAATAAAAGAACGAGTGCAGACCATCCAAACTATTGCATTATTAAGATCGATCAGAATACTGAGAAGAGTCCTGGAGCCTTGAGGAGACTTGCTGTCACTCAGACTGCATTGAAAAACCATTAGCCAACTCTGTCTCGAAAAACTCTCAAATAAGTATAATTATAATAATAATGATAATAATATCAGCACGCATTGCTACGACAATAAGAAATATTCACTGCCTGTTTGGTGTATAATGGCATATCAACCCTAATGGTCATTTTATAACAAATCCTGTTTGTATATGTACATGATTTGTAAGCGAATGGTTTGTAGATAGCTTTGTTTTTGAACGAGCTATTGGAGCTCATTAGTTTAAATACGACTGTATGGGTTCAGGTTTTGTTGTCTGGCACTAAAATTTTAGTTTGCCCAGTCGGCTGGGGCTGTAGAATACACCGACTGCTTCTCTGCAGAGAGGTAAGACCCCCCACCCAATGAGTGTCCTGGATATGACACTAAACAATCTGATGGTGAGGTTCCAGCAGTGTTGGAACTTTGGGGAATGCGGAGTACTCCTTCATTGCCATCGCTCCCAGGTCCACTCTGGCCCAGAGTGGTAGCACCTGATAGGGCCCTATCTATGGGTTAGATAGAACTAACAGCATTCTTATGCTAAACTGAATTGTTTGAGTAAACTGAATAGCTTGAAATAGAAATGTTTTTTGACAATTAAACCGTACTTACATTTAAACTAAGTGCTTATGCTTAACTGAATTATTTGAAATAGAACTGGTTTTCGACATTGAAACTGGATTTACACTTAACTGGATTGTTACATATAAGTGCTTGAATGGTTTGAAATAGAAATGTTTTTGACAATTAAACTGTGTACTTATACTAAACTGAATTGTTTTAAAAAGAACTGATTATTTACATAAAAATGGATTTGGCGTTAAATAACCTACAAAGGTTGATGTGCCATAAAACCCAACGAACCAACCATAAAACTTTAGTTGTTAAGTTGTCCGAAGGTTGTCGAAGGTGACTCGAAGGCTCCCTTTTATTCGATCCTACACTGAGGTGAAGGGAGGGTGTTACTTCTTTCCTTGGGTTGCTCCACTTTACCCTTGATCCATATCTTATATTGCTGAGTGTTGAGCCAGGCAGTATCAAGTACCATTTTTTGAGTCTTTCGTATGACTCAACCTGGGATTGAACCATAGTCTCCCAGACCATTGGCCAACACTCAAACCATTTTGCCAATGTACTGGTATAACAAACAATTCTACTTGATTATTTGTTTGCACACAGTTGGATTGTTTCAAATATTCCAAGTTAAGTCTTGTAATTCTATTCATCAAGAATTTCTATGTGATATAAATAATCATAACATATAAATAATCATAACATACGAGGATCATTAAATAAGTTTCCAGACTTTTTTTCGATGGGCACTTTTATTGATAGTACACACATGAAACTCTAGTCCCCTTCGAAGTAATCTCCTCCGGCTGCAATGTACTTGTTGTTCCGTTCCAACAACTTCTGGAAGGCCCCATGGAAGTCCTCATGAGCGAGTGTGTCAATGATCTTCGTCACAGCCTCTTTCATCTCCTCAATTGTCTCATAACGACAGCCTCTGAGCTTAGGGAATAACCAAAAGTCACAGGGAGCAAAGTCTCGACGATAGGGATGGCGAGGAACTGTGTTGATGCCCATCTTGGTCAAATAGTCTGTGACAAATAGTCTGGAGTTGTGGACTGGTGCATTGTCCTGGTGGAAATGCCACTGACCCGATTTGAAGAGTGCTGGCCTATTCCGACGGAATCTCTTCCTGAACTCCCTTAAAACCTCAACATAGTAACCCTAACCCTAATCCTAACCCTTTGGCCAATCAAATCTGGTGTATTGACTTCAACTGTGTGGAACAAAAATGAACTCAGGCACGTTTAAAAACGCTATCTTCAAAATGTGATCAGAAATTAAATACTTAACAAATATGCATAAAGAGGATTTGGCATTAAATAACCTACAATGGTTGATATACCATAAAACCCAACCAATCCAAATCATATATATTTATCATATACGTGTAAATAGGTTTTGGTATTTAATAACTTACAATGGTTGATATGCCATAAAACCTAACCAAACCAAATTATATATATTTAATATATATGTATAAAGATGATTTGGCATTAAATAACTTCCAATGGTTGATACGCCATAAAAGCCAACCAAACCAAATCCTATATATTTAATATATATGTATAAAGCGGATTTGATATCAAATAATCTACAATGGTTGATATGCCATAAAACCAATGTGGGTATGAATCCAGTTAGGTGACTCATACAAATCCTTGAACAGTCTATAAAATTAGCAGGAGGTTCCCGTGGTGTAATGGTTATCGTCGTAGGAAATGAACACGGCGATACGAGTTCAAATCCTGGACAAGACTGATTGCATTTCACATAGCACTAATACCCTTGGGAAAGGTATGAATCCAATTATTCTCCCTTCAGCTATGGCAGACTAGGTTCTTCAGCCTTGGTGAAGCAACTAGTCTTGGAGAAGGAAAACTCTCAATTCAAACCTGTTAAACTTCGCTTAAAAATTGACCTTGTGTCATATCCTGTCCGAGCGGAGAGGTTGGTAAATATGGATATACCATAACCCTCCAACCCCCCACAAAGCAGTCAGCCTAATTATTTATCCATAGATGGAGGAAGAATAGCCGGATGCAAGTGTTTTCCAAAGATATCTGGAATGCAACCAGCCGAGTCCAGGATTTGAACTCAGATCACAAGTTCATTTTAAAGGACGATAACTTTACGTATGTGTTAGAGAGTATAAGTGCCCTTACATTACCGTTACTCTCAGGTTCACTCTGACCCGGAGTAGTTGTGTCTTTTCGGGTCTCATCTGTTCAATATTTTGAGCTGTTCAGCATTCTACTAGGTAATATTAACATTGAATAGAATTATTAGTGTTAGATAGCAATACTTGAAACCATTCAATGGTTTTAAACAGTAGAACCGACTCGGAATGTTTTTACGTGAAACCTTTTCCCCCTCACTATTTTTATAGTGAGGGGGAAAAGATTTGATTCTCACATCACTTCCTCTTACTTTGTAATCATTCCAAGTTAACAGCCCTTTCCCTGCCTATACATATACATGTCTGTGGAGGTCCTAATCTCCTGTAGAGAATACAGTCAGGTCATTCTCACCTCAGACGACTAGGCGACTTACTTTTAGTTTTGTAAACCCTCTCTATGTAAACAAGGCCGTAACAAGTAGTAAACAAACAATAAAATCTAACAAAAACGTTCCATAGATAGAAGAATTGGAGGTGTCCGTGGTGTAATGGTTATCGTCGCAGGAAATGGACACGGCGACACGAGTTCAAATCCTATACAAGACTGATTGCATTTCACATAGCACTAATACCCTTAGGAAAGGTATGAATCCAATTATTCTCCCTCCACCAATGGGTGAATAGTAGGGCAGACTGTGTTCTTGAGCCTTAGTTAGGCAACTAGTCTAGGAGAAGGAAAACTCTGAATTCAAACCTGTTAAACTCTGCTTAAAAATTGACCTTGTGTCATATCCTGCCCGAGCAGAGGGGTTGGGTAAATATGATAAATAGAAGAATTTTTCTAAACTTATTCTGTATCCTTTATTTTTTATTATAATCATCATATAACCCGTATATTTTATGGATAAGTATATTCATCGCCACCTCCTAACAGACAGGATTTAACACAAGGTCTTTTTTATAGTGAGGATTTTAGGGAAGGAGGAGGTCGGGTACGAGTCTTGGCTCATTCCAAGCTGGATCCTCGCTCGGTCATTGGCTCACTTAGTGCAATGTGAGCCAGATGACCCAGCGGGGATATGGACTCACTGAGTTTACTCTAAGGCCGGTACGTATGCCTGCTCATAGCTTAAACAAGACCTACCTGTGCTATGCTTTGCTTGTCAATGATACCCCATCCGGCACGAATGCCAGACAGCCCACCTAAAAAGCATCGTCCGGACGGTGTGGCCTGCAGTATACTTACTGTACTCCCTGTTGAGGGGTGAGACTTCCCTGGCCAAATAAGGGACGTCGTGGGTAGAAAACTAAACTACATCAAACAATAAGGTTCTAGTTTTATACCTTAGAGAAGTGTGGGTCACTTTTTCTTTGCTATTATCTCCCAGGTCTACTCTGACTAAAGTGTTAGTACCTGTTAAGGTCTCATGGTGACCCCTATGAATTAAACATATCAGTTCAGGATAATGAAGTGGTTACCAGTTTAAAATGATTGTGAAGATTGATTTTTGTACTGTGTATAATTAGAGAGCATAATTATTAAACAAAACAGGCGACATTTCCACACAAGGCGGTAACTCTCTGAAACTAGTTGACAAGTTCCCCAGCTCAGGAAGGAATGTCTCATCAACCGAAAAAGACATCGACACGCGGCTAACGAAGGCATGGACAGCTATCGATAAGCTATCGGTCATATGGAAGTCAAACCTGACAGATAAAATGAAACGCAGTTTCTTCCAAGCAGCGGTCGTCTCGATACTGCTATGTGGATGCACTACATGGACGTTAACTAAATGACTGGTGAAAAAGCTAGACGGCAACTACACAAGAATGATGCGAGCAATATTGAACAAGTCCTAGAGGCAACCCCCCCCCCAAAGCACCAACTGTACGGCTATCTCCCTCCCATCATGAAAACTATCAAAGTTAGACGAACCAGACATGCAGGACATTGCTGGAGAAGAAGGGACGAGCTCATAAGTGGCGTACTCTTATGGACCCCCTCATATGGCCGCGCAAAAGCAGGACGACCAGCTCGAACCTACACACAGCAGCTCTGTGAGGATACAGGATGTAGCCCTGAGGTCCTGCCAGAAGCGATGAACAATAGGGAGGAGTGGCGAGAGAGGATCAGGGATATCCGTGCTAGCAACACGACATTATGATGATGATGATGATGATTAAACAAACGTCGGTATGAAATAATAGTACAAAATTTGACGTACCATAAAACCAACCATCCAACCATCCAACCTACCAACTAACGAATTGCTGGTAATAATAACTGTACATCAAGATGAGGGTGACCCCAATATTGATTTGTAAGGAATTTTTCTTTCTTTCTTTGTCTCTTTCTATTTCAGTTTCATCCCTAATAACTTTTGGATTGGTTCCATACTGTTATTGAACGACTGAGGAAATAAAACACGGTTGTCGAATTTGCCAAAGAACATGCCAGTTCTCGTCAGCTTTCGCGCCACTGGCGAAGGTCAAAGTTCGCAGAAGAAATAATATTGCTTGGTTACTTGTAGAAAGGAGGAAGGAATTAAGGAAGCCCCGAGACACGTGATTGAAAAATGAAGGTGACGTGAACACCACAGGTTGAATGATTAAAAGACCTCGTATTTAGCTCAATGGAAAATTTTTTCTTGGTATGATTTTAAACTTGCACGTTTTCAGGCATATGACTATGCTAATATATAAATCTTCTGTTTGTACGATTGTCCGGACCTCTTATTCTTAAAGGCCCCGTTGGTGGGGTTTAGAACACGTTGACTGTATCACTTGAAGAGAGGTAGACCCCACACACCAAAAAAGGGTGTCTAAGGTATGACACTAAAATACACCTGATAGTAAGGGTTCTATGTTGTAAGCAACTGTTCTATTGACTTACTTTTAACAGTGTGAACTTTGAGCAGGAAACAAAGACTGACAGAGATTTAAAAAAAAAAACGTACGAGAAAGGAATAAAGATTTACGAGGTTCATTAAATAAGTTTCCAGACTTTTTCCGCATGGGCACTTTTATTGATAGTACACACTTGAAACTCTAGTCCCCTTCGAAGTAATCTCCTCCGGCTGCAATGCACTTGTTGTACAATTCCAACGACTTCTGGAAGGCCACATGGAAGTTCTCTTGTGTGAGCGTGTCAATGACCTTCGTCACAGCCTCTTTCATCTCCTCAATTGTCTCATAACGACAGCCTCTGAGCTTAGGGAATAACCAAAAGTCACAGGGAGCAAAGTCTCGACGATAGGGATGGCGAGGAACTGTGTTGATGCCCATCTTGGTCAAATAGTCTGTGACAAATAGTCTGGAGTTGTGGACTGGTGCATTGTCCTGGTGGAAATACCACAGACCCAATTTGAAGAGTGCTGGCCTCTTCTGACGGAATCTCTTGCTGAACTACCTTAAAACCTCAACAGAGTAACCCTAACCCTAACCCTTTGGCCAATCAACTCTGGTGTATTGACTTCCTTACTCCTCCCACACCTCTCATCATCTTTCACAGACTCACTGCCTTCCTTGAATCTCTTATGCCACTCAAATACTGATGCTCGATTAATGCAAGATGCTCTAAAAGCGGTCTGAAGCATTCAATACGTTTCTGTGACATTTTTTCCAAGTTTAAAACAGAATTAAAACACAATCTTATTGCATATCGTTCTTCTAAAGTGTCCTGATGTCCAGATTGCATTTTTGAAATTCACCAGCTGTGACAATCAGGCTTTAGTAGGATGTATTCCAATTGCTGCTGCAGCTGTTCCTTTGAACCTTAAAAACGTAAAAAATTGGTCAGTCATCTCATAAGATGTATAGCAATAACATACTGAATTTTCAAGAGTCTACGACAATTTTAAATGCCTGTACAAAAAAAGGTCTGGAACCTTATTGAATGCACCACGTATTACGTCACCAAGTTACATTCTGACGTCACGTCTCACAGGCAGGCAACTCAACTCGTGAGAGTTATTTCCCTTCTGTCCTTAACACCTTTCTTTTTAGTTGGTTTGTTGGTTTTGTTTTGCTTTATGGCATATCAACCATTGTAGGTTATACAATGCCAAATCTATTTTTAGACATATAAACAGTTCTACTGCAAATAATTCAGTTAGCATAAGTAGAAACTTTCAATGTTAAAACATATCCTTTTCAAACAATTCAGTTTAGCATAAGTACACTGTCTAGTTCTATTTGACCCATAGATGAGACCCTATCAGATGCTACCAGTCCGGGACAGAGTGGACGTTGGAGCAATGGCAATGAAGGAGTACTCTGCATTCCCCAAACCTCCAGAAAGAAAGAAAGAAAGAAAGAAAGAAAGAAATAATGAATGAATGAAAGAAAAATTTAAAAAGTAGGAAGAAAAAGAAAGAATGCAAGAATGAAAAGAAGAAAGATAATAAATGAAAGAAAGAAAGAAAGAAAGAAAGAAAGAAAGTGTCCTGGAAAGAGAGAAAAGAAGAAAGAAAAAAAGGAGACTGTGTTAAGAAAGAAAGAAAGAAAGAAAGAAAGAAAGAAAGAATGGGCAAGAGGAAGAAAGATTTTAAAAAATCTAAAAAGAAATAATGTCACAAAACGAAAGAAAAAATGAAACCAAAAAATATTTTAAAAGGTCATAAAACAAAAGATGCAATTGAAAAAGGAACCTAAATTCTTAGATATGGCCAAATAAAAAAAAATGTTGGTTTGGTTTCTTTGTTTAATGGCATATCAATCTTTGCAGGTTATTTAATGCCAAAGCCATTCTCCGAGAAGAACAGTAGTGGTACTATTTAACCCATAGCTGGGAGGATAAAGAGGTTCATACCTTTCCCAAGGGTATTTGTCCTAAAGTGAACGTAATAGCTCGACTGGAGTACGAACTCGCTTACTACGATTCCGGAGTCCATCGCTTTAACCATTACACCACGAGGACACCCCCCCATAATAAATTTTTTTTAAAAATTCTAAAAAATTGTAAATTGTTAAAGAATAGGAAAAAAAAAACAAAGCAAAAAAGAAAAAAGAAAATAAAAAAAGAAAAGCACAAAAAAAAAATGTTCAAATAACTAAATTTCTGTTGCGATGCTAACTTTGCCGACTCTATTTGGTAGCAAACAAGGTAGTTGTAGTTTTTGTGGTTGTTCTTGTGGTGGTGGTTGTTATTGGAATATAGTTCATTCGATGTTCGATTATTTGTGCAATCGATCAATGATTAAACTAGATGAACCAGTTCGCCTGGTTGCTTGTGCAGGTGCATACATCCTGCATCATTCATTCGAAAATGGCTGCCGTGTGCATTTCCCGCTAAATTGGTAACGCACGAATTACAGTTCTGAAGGAATTACAAGAAATTACTGACAATGTTACAAAATTGCACAGGACAGACCTTTCTTTTCAAAATAGACCGGATGACATCAGCACCTCAATACAATAAATGACTTATATATATATATATATATATATATATATATATCATGTTTCAAAGAGATTGATATCATTTTGTACACTAAATAATAAGAACATTTCACGCTGAAAAGATCCTAACAAGTGAAATCGTTCGTGGAATCCACACACGTTTGAAATTCTCATACAAAATTTGGGAAATAAATTTCATTTCCTGCAATATTATACCTATTTCGTTTCTTTGTCGAGTCTAAGGTAATTACTCAAATATATACGTCACATATCAAAAGATATCATATTTTTTTAAACACTCATACATATATACATATATCATCCTTAAGTCACGCTGACATCATAAATGTCTCTGATTCTCTCTCTCTCTCCATCTGTCCCTAGCATCCATCGCTTCAGGCAGGTCTTCCAAACTACATCCTGTGTCCGCACAAAGCTATTGTATATAAGTTCTTGTTGGTAGTCCAGCATTGGCACGTCCATTGGTAGGAATCCATTGAAAAATGTCACTTAAGTATTCGTTCTTGCTTCGCCAGAAGTGTCCCGCATGTCTTAGTATTACCTGGATGGTTTTTAAGATGGGAGGTAAGCAGCGGTACAAATGTTGTTTCGTGGGGTGTTATTTGCAGGATTTCTTCCAAATACCTTATTGCATTCTTGTGTGCGTATATATATATATATAGTCATCCACTGACAGACCTGTTTCGTTCTATCAGAACTCTTCAGTGTGGCAAGACAGGCTAGATTTACAAAACTGGGACCGAAACCCGGTTGACTCAAACGCCAATCCAATATTCTACCACTCAGCCACGAGAAAACCAGCACAAGAGAAGGAAATTTAAACGCTTATGTATCACATTTGTTTTTGTTTACATATATCCGCTTAACGGCTACTGAGAGCTTGATTCATATGAAGAGCCTTGCATTACGCTAGTGGCAACCATTTACTTCTATCGATAGAGAGCACAACCCTACTATATATATATATATATATATATATATATATATATATATATATATATATATATATATATATATAAGATATTATTCAATCCAGTAAATCCGGAGTAGGGAATAATTACAATCAGGACCAATAAAATATTCAAAAATAGAATATTAAGTTTAAATAATCCTAGCCAAGAGCTCAACATAAATAAAATCCACAGAGCAAATAATTTTCTCTTAAAAAAAACCAACAATCGGTCACATTAAGATAATAAATTTATTTCCATCCAATTAAAAGCATTGATATAAATCAATGCTGTAAAAAATTAACTGGGCTTCATCAGATCAAACAAGAAATGGATTAAAATATCTTTTTGACATTTACAATCAGACTAAGACAAAAGAAAAATCAAAAAACTGTATTTCTCCTATGTTGGTTTTTTGAAGAGAGTATATATATATATATATATATATATATATATATATATATATATATATATATATATATTGTCCAGTTATGTATTATATGTCAATTGTAAACTGATACCCAACGTTATGGTCACATCACACGGTTCAACCCAAATCAATTTTTTGGAAAATGAAAATTTCTCCAAATGAATGAAAGTTATAAAAAAAAAATAGTGTATCGAAAATAACATTTTTTTTCTAACAAAATTCCGATCGGTCAATTATCTTAATCTTAATACAGATTAGTTATCATTAAGACTGACGGGACGAAGGTGGCCGTATTACGTCATGAAAATTTAGACGCTCCCTCCCTTACACTCAACCTGAAATATTGTTCTCTTACATCTATGCTCTCTCCCCCAAAAAAGGGTTAATGAAAGAGGTGGATCTATAATTTCTTGGTTAAAAGAGAGCGAGAAGGAAAAAGTTTGTGTTGTTTAAAGATGAAAAAGAAGTAGAAGACGTAAAAAAAATTAAAAAAATACCATTACTACTACTATTAATAATAATAATAATAATAATAATAATAATAAGAAGAAGAAGAAGAAGAAGAAGAAGAAATGAAATAGAAGAAGAAGAAGAAGAAGAAGATTTTGAACTCCCTGATAAAAGTTCATTCGAACTGCTAACGGAAATGCAGAAACTTCCTGAGTATCAGCTGTTAGATATCGCCTATCGAATTTAAATCATTGATTTTCATTGGCTAATAATTCAGAGAACCATCTACCGACGCCTAACCCCAATCAAGAGAAAGTGTAACTGAAAAAAGCAGGAACAAAAAGAAAGAAAATATTTTAATACTTGGTTTAGTTTGGTCGATTTTGGGTCGGTATAGTTTTGTTGGGTTTTGGTTTTATGGCATATCAACCATTGTAGGTTATGTAATGCCAAATCCTCTTTATACATATATATTACATATATATGATTTGGTTTGGTTGGGTTTTATGGCATATCAGCCATTGTTGGTTATTTAATGCCAAAACTTCTTTATACATATACATTAAGTATATATGATTTGGTTTGGTTGGGTTTTATGGTATATCAACCATTGTAGGTTATTTAATGCCAAATCATTTTCGTACATATATATTAAATGTATAGGATTTTCTTTGGTTGGTTCTATGTGTTAGCTGATGGTCTTTCACTGAATTCTGATAGACAACAAGACATCTCAAGTCTCCAGGACTTTTCTCACTATTCTGACCGATCTTCATGCTTAATGGTTTCGGCTCGTCCTCCAAATTCCAACCGTTCCAGCCTCTATCCCAAGCTTTTGGGGACCGTTCCAAGCGCACCATATCATAATTGGTATCACTGTCCCTTTCATGTTCTCTAACTTTTAAGTTCTCCGGCAAGCTCAGAGTACTGGTCTCTCATTTTGTTTTCTTTGATTTTTAGTCTGTGGTTGGCAGGTTTTCGTTTTTTGTTGATTATGTGTCTTTTAAGAGTTATTCACACTCACGTTAGTCAACGGTTTCTCACGGGAGTTTGAGTGACAGCAAGTCTCCTAAAATCTCCAGGACTCTTCTCAGTATTCTGGTTAATCTTGATAATGCAGTAGTTTGGATGTTCTCCACTCGTCTTCTTATTTCCAAGTCCTCCAGTCCCTTAATCAATCCTTCAGTGACTTTACTAAGAGCCCCAATTACAATTGGTATCACCCTCACTTTCATGTTCCACAGCTTTTTCAATTCCCGAGCAAGGTTCTGGTACTTATCTTTCTTTTGGCTTTCTTTCAATTTTGATCTGTGGTCAACCAGGACAGCAAATTTCACAATTCGGCAAGTTCTCTTTTTTTGTTGATTATTACTTGGTCTATTCGTTTGGCCGAAATTAGGTGGTCCGTTTGTATCTTAAAATCCCAGAAGAGTTTGTGTGCCTCATTCTCCAGGACAGCTGCTGGGTTGTTTATCTACCATTTGTTCGTATAGTCGCATTTCTAATTCTTGCACAATTCCCAGTGGATCACCTTGTCCACCCAGTCGTGTCTAGTCTTATACTCTTTCTATGCTAATTTGCTGCATTCGCTGATAATGTGATGGTATTTGTCCTCCGTCCCACCAACTGGACGAGTGAGGCACAAAGCCTTTTTTTAAGGTGGGTCCGGGCACAGGACCGGAGCCAACACGCGCCCGGCATTTCCAAAAATGCCTTGGACCCCGTCGGCATTCCCCTAAAAGGGGCGCCTCAGGCACCGGGCGATAAACCCAACCCCTCCGAAGAGGGTTAAAGCCTGAGGGACGGCCCCCTGGGGCTAGAGCTATATCCAGTGACAAGACACACCCGACCTGAACCGCCCATCGCATCACGGCTGGCCGAATGTGTCCCATCAGCTGGATATGTCACTTTAATGTGATTGAGCGTTTCTTCTTTATCACCACATAATCTACACCTGCTGTTTTGTTTTGTTTTATCTATTCTCGCTTTGATATGGTTAGTCCTGATGGCGTTGCTTTGAGTTTCTATTAGAAGAGATTCAGTTTCTCTCTTGAAGTTTTCCTTTCTTAGCCACGTCCAAGTTTTCACGAGAGATATGTCACTTGTTAGTCGTTTAAAACGTCCATGGAGTTGTTTTTCTTTCAACTTTTGTTTTCTGGTTATTGTCGTTCTGCTGGTCTTCGTGTCGTTAGTATTGTTTCTGGTGGCTGTAATCAGTCTTCCTCCTCGCTTTTCTATGTAGTCTTCGATTCATTATATCGATGTGTCCACGCTGTCTTCAATGCTGGTAAGTCCTCTCCCTCCTTCTACTGGTCGAGATTAGGTGGATCTTTCTCATCTCAAAATTTTTTCATTATTATTTACTGGTGACTGTAATCAGTCTTTCTCAACGCTTTTCTATGTAGTCTTCGATTCATTGTATCAACGTGTCCACGCTGTCTTCAATGCTGGTAAGTCCTCTCCCTCCTTCTACTGGTCGAGATTAGGTGGATCTTTCTCATCTCAAAATTTTTTCATTATTATTTACTGGTGACTGTAATCAGTCTTTCTCAACGCTTTTCTATGTAGTCTTCGATTCATTGTATCAACGTGTCCACGCTGTCTTTAATGCTGGTAAGTCCTCTCCCTCCTTCTACTGGTCGAGATTAGGTGGATCTTTCTTATCTCAAAATTTTTTCATTATTATTTACTGGTGACTGTAATCAGTCTTTCTCAACGCTTTTATGTATCCAGTCTTCGAGTCATTGTATCGATGTATCAAACTTATCTTCAATGTTGGTAAGTCCTCTTCCTTCTTTTTTTCTTGACACGTATAGTTTGTGAACGTCATCTCTTCTTTTTATCATTATTGTTATCTGTTTGTTTGTTTGTTATGTCTCCTTGGGCATCACCGCTTTTCACTATCTTTTCACATTAAACTTAAAATATTAATTTCTCTTAAGGTATCCTAAATATTTTGATACAGTTTTCCACTTTGAATTGAGATTTTCCTTTCTTGAATTGATCTTTTTTAAAAAAAGAAAAGAAAAGAAAAGAAAAAAAAGAAAAGTAAAGAAAAGAAATCAGAAAAGAAATAAAGAAAAGAAAGACTTCTGTGAATCGAAGAAATTGGTGCCTGTTTGTCTCACGAACGCGCTATCAAAGAAAATGTCCCTGAGAAATATCAATCCCATATTTCTCATCGATAATTATCCTTAATGCATTTAAAAAAAATAATAATTACAAAAAAAGCTTTGCTATTGAATTTTTCTTTTCTAAACTAAAATTTATGAATACCATTTTTTAAAGTTCATTTTTAAATTGAAGGTAAAAGTGCATCAATATATTTTGCCGCTTTTAAAATGTCTCGAGCAAGAAGAAACTTGGGAACGACTTTCTTTTCCAAGTTGGGCGCCATGAGTAGTATTATAGTGAACCAAGAAAATTATCATACCCTTCCGATCGAGGAGGCCCGGTGGCACAATGGCTAACGTTCTGAACTTCAGCATCGTTGGGAGTGAGTTCAAACTCACTTGCACTTTTACCTTCCCTTTCGAATTAATACTCCTTGGGGAGTTGTGAACACCTCGTATCCCCCTCATGAAAGGGTTAAATAGTACCATTATTGTTCTTCTACAAGGATGTCTTGGATGGTTTGGTAGTTTGGCACATCAATCATAGTAGGTTATTTAATGCCAAATCCTCAATATATATATATATTAAATATATATAATTTGGTTTGTTTGGGTTTTATGGCATACCAACCATTGTAGGTTATTTAATGCCAAATTCTCTTTATACATATATATTAAATATACAGGATTTTGGTTTGGTTGGGTTTTATGGTATATCAACCATTGTAGGTTATTTAATGCCAAACCCTCTTTCTACACATGTATTAAATATAAATGATTTGGTTTGGTTGGGTTTTATGGCATATCAACGATTGTGGGTTACTTAATACCTAATCCTGTTTATACATATATATGATGTGTAAACAGATTTTCTTAATAACGTTTTTAAACGAGCTTAAGCTCAATCTTTTCCACACAGTCAAATGATTCCAAGTATTGCTATGTATCACTAACAATTCAATTAAACACCACTCATTTGTTTACACACAGTTAAAAGATCAAACAGTTCTATTTCTAACAATTCAATTAAGCATCAGTCATTTGTTTGCATTGAGATTTAATGCCGAACCGTTCTTTTTGAACCATAGATAGGACCCTATCAGGTGCTACCACTCCGAGCTAGAGTGGACATGGGAGTGATGGCAATGAAAGAGTACTCCATATCCCCTAGCCTCCAAGACTGGAGCCTGACCATTAAATGGTTTCGTGTCATATCGAGGACACTTGTTGATTGGGAGGGCGCATCTGACCCTTCAACTGAGTTGCAGTTGGTGCATTCTACAACACCAGCCGCCAAGGCTATCAAAAACCAGGATTAATCCACTTATTTTTCGTGTTGTCCGTGTTGCCTCCATCTTTAATCTCCCAACTCTACAGTGTCACAAGCTGTTAAAAGTTTTTGTTAGAAAGATTGTCATTGAATAGTACCGTTAAAACGAGATGTTATTGAATGCCTTTCTATTTTCCGGCATTTTAGGGGATCTTGCTGGATTAGAGGGATAGAAAAAAATGTCCTTTCTTTTCAGTCTTGTCGCCGGTGTTGTGTTCACAGAGAGGGACAAGACACAAAGGGGATTATATGAAAATAACAAGTCTATAATAGGGTCCTATCTAGGGGTCAAATAAAACTCTCTGATATTCAAGCTGTGTCTAAATAAATGACTGTCGTTTAATTAGATTATGAGTGATCCTATTTACCAACCCCTCCGCTCGGGCAGGATATGACACAAGGTCAATTTTTAAGCGGAGTTTAACAGGTTTGAATTCAGAGTTTTCCTTCTCCTAGACTAGTTGCCTCACCAAGGCTGAAGAAACTAGTCTGTCCTACTATTTACCCATAGTTGGAGGGAGAACAATTGGATTCATACCTTTCCCAAGGGTATTAGTGCTATGGGAAATGCAATCAGTCTCGCCCAAGATTTGAACTCGTGTCGCCGTGTTCATTTCCTACGACGATAACAATTACACCACGAGATTATGAGTGATGCATGACAATATTGGAACCATTTAACAGTGTGCAAAAAACTATAAGGGTGGAATACTTTAAACCTTTTGTCAGTAAGCAAAATAGAATTATTGGTATGACATGGCAACGCTTGGAATCATTTGACTGTATGCAAATGAATAAGTAGTGCCCAATAGAATTATTAGTGTTAAATAGCAATACTTGTAACCACTTCACTGAGTGCCAATAAATCATTAATATGGAGTCGAATTGT
Organism: Sepioteuthis lessoniana; assembly: GCA_963585895.1. Lineage (NCBI taxonomy): Eukaryota > Metazoa > Mollusca > Cephalopoda > Myopsida > Loliginidae > Sepioteuthis > Sepioteuthis lessoniana. The sequence goes on from OY757932.1 coordinate 9,454,703, forward strand.
AAGTGTTAGATTACAATGATTGAAACTATTTGACTGTGTAGAAACAATCGCAATTCAATTTTACAAATTAGTTCTAACTAATTTAAAAATTAAATTATTTACAAACTATTCATTTACGAATCATATGTATATCCATTTAAATATGGACAAGCAAATGACTTATCATATTTACCAACCCCTCCCCTCGGGCAGGATATGACACAAGGTCAATTTTTAAGCGGAGTTTAACAGGTTTAAATTCAGAGTTGTCCTTCTCCTAGACCAGCTGACTCACCAAGGCTGAAGAACCTAGTCCGCCCTACTATTTACCCAGAACTTGAGGGAGAATAATTGGATTCATAACGTTCCTAAGGGTATTAGTGCTATGTGAAATGCAATCAGTCTCGTCCAGGATTTGAGGCCAGCTGTTGGACACTCTGTGGGACGCATCTCCAGCGGGACGACCAGCTGCTCGCTAGTGCTCCTGTGACTGACCGCTCTCTTCTTGCCGCAAACTGAGACTGACTCGAAACTGACCATATCTCACGTGGCATCTTCATATATCATTTCATAACACCCACACACTTCCGTTCAAACACGTGACTGCTTCCGCTTTTTTTTACATGTGTGTTCTGTGCAAAGAATTTTTGATTGGCGGCTCATTCATGGGTCAATGAGTAACAACGCGTCCATATATGCGAGATATTTTTCACTGACACCAGGAGAAGGATAACCACTGCAGCCAAGATCAACAACATGTTGAGAAGCTTCCTAAGACCAGACCTTGTGCCCAGCTAGCGTACCAAGTACTTAATCTGCCTTCAACTAATAATGAAATCTTAGTGTCGTTTAAAACTAATCAGATGTAGGAAAGACTTCAGACGCACATGTATAATTCCCTAATTTTTTTCTCTCTATATCATCATCATCATCATGACGTGCCACGAGCACGGGTATCTCTGACCCTCTCTCGCCACTTCTCCCTATCGTTCATCGCCTCAGGTCTTCAGGGCTACATCCTGTATCCTCACAGAGCTGCTGTATGTATGTTCTAGCTGGTCGTCCTGCTTTTGCTCGGCTATATGTGGGGATCCATAGGAGTACATCCCTTATGAGTTCGTCTCTGCTTCTCCAGCAGTGTCCTGCGCGTCTGGTTCGTCTAACTTTGATAGTTTTCGTGATGGGAGGCAGGTGGCCGTATAGTTGTTGCTTTGTGGGGTGTTGCCACCAGGACTTATTCAATATTGCTCGCAACATTCTTGTGTAATTGCCGTCTAGCTTCTTCTCCAGCCGTTTTGTTAGCGTCCATGTGGTGCATCCATACAGCAATATCAACACGACCGCTGCCTGGAAGAAACTGCATTTCATTTTATCGGTCAGATTTGATTTCCATATGATCAATAGCTTATCGATAGCTGTCCATGCCTTCGTTAGTCTTTTTCGGTTGATGAGACACTGCTTCCTAGGTAGGTGAATTTGTCTACCAGTTTCAGAGAGGTTTCCTCTAGAGTGGAAATGTCACCTGTTTGATTATAGCACATATATTCAGTTTTGTGTGCATCGGCATGGAGTCCAATGCCTGCAGCGGCTCGTTCCAAACTATGCTGTAGTGTTTCGGCTTGGTTGGGCGTTTTTGCCTGTATCGCTGTGTCATCGGCGTAGTCGGCGTCGTTAATTGTTTTTGCGGGGTACCTTCTGCTCCTTTTCTTTATCAGCTCGAAGCCGTTTTCTCTGATTTTATCGATCGATGTTCTAATATTTAACTAATATTAATTGATTTTCCTCAAAAGAATTCTAAAATTGTGCAACCACTGAATGATAACCTATCAATTACCCAAGCAGTTTCGTCCACTTTTGGGATCAAACCACAGAGTGAGAAGGAGGAGTGAAATATTTTGCAAACACCCAACAACTCCACGTTTCTCAATTTGGAAGATGTACTATCAGAAGCTCGACGGATATCTGATGTTACCTTACGGGTAAAACATCGCTTGGTTATAGCATTCCAATTCGTTGTTTTAAAATTGGTAGACCATTAGAATAATATCGCCTAACAGAAATCTGAAAAGAAATTCGTAAAAATGAAAAAAAAATCTACCTATCATCGTGTTATTCTTAAAATCCCGGGGGATGTCCTTAAAAGAAATGGAATATATTCGGAATATCGTTCAATTGATAAAAATTATATATGACCACATATTACCCATAAAAAATGAGGGATTCTTTTACTTATAGATTCACACTTTTGTTTGGTTCAAAATAGTAGCATCAGTTGAGCAGAGAATGCAGAATTATGGGTCGAATGATATCCATTCAAATTTCTCGAGTAAAAAACAAGAAAGAAAGAAAGAAAGAAAGAAAGAAAGAAAGAAAGGTTGTAAAAGGGAGAGAAAATGAAAGAAAGCGAGGCAGAGAGAAAAAAAGGAAGAAAGAAAGATTAATGTCGTGGAAAGAAAGAAAGAAAGAAAGAAAGAAAGAAAGAAAGAAAGAAAGAAAAAGAGAAAGAAAATAAAATTAAGCGAGACTGAGAAAAAAAAAGATTAATGTCGAAGAAAGAAAGATAGATAGAAAGAAACATAAAAACAGAAAGAAAGAAAGAAAGAGAGATTGTAAAAAGGAGAGAAAATGAAAGAAAGCGAGGTAGAAGAAAAAAAGAAAGAAAGAAAGATTAATGTCGTAGAAAGAAAGATAGATAGAAAGAAAGATAAAAACAGTCGGAAAGAAAGAAAGAAAGAAAGAAAGAAAGATAGAAAGAGAGATTGTAAAAAGGAGAGAAAATAAAAGAAAGCAAAGCAGAAGAAAAAAGAAGGAAAGAAAGATTAATCTTGTTGAAAGAAAAATAAAAACAGCCAGAAAGAAAGAAAGAAAGAAAGAAAGAAAGAAAGAAAGAAAGAAAGGTTGTAAAAGAGAGAGAGAGAGAGAGAAAAAATAATAGAAAGAAAGAAAGAATGAAAGAAAGAATGAAAGAAAGATTAATGTCGTTGAAAGAAAAATAGATAGAAAGAAGATAAAAACAACCAGAAAGAAAGAATGAAAGAAAGATTGAGGTCGTAGAAAGAAAGATAGATAGAAAGAAAGATAAAAACAGTCGGAAAGAAAGAAAGAAAGAAAGAAAAATTGTAAAAGAGAGAGAGAATGAAAGAAAGTGAGGCAGAGAGAAAAAAAAAAGAAAGAAAGATTAATGTCGTTGAAAGAAAAATAGATAGAAAGAAAGATAAAAACAACCAGAAAGAAAGAAAGAAAGAAAGAAAGAAAGAAGGATTAATGTCGTAGAAAGAAAGATAGATAGAAAGAAAGAATGAATTAGAAGGAAAAAGTGAAAGTAAAATAGAAAGAAAGAAAGTGACTGAGAAAAAGAAGACCTAAGTTCGGAAATTTACAGCGAAAAAAGAAAAGAAAAAACAAAAAAGAAAAGAAAAAACAGAAAAGAAAAAACTAAAAAAGAAAACAAAAACAGAGGTGAATAGATAAAGAAAAAAAAAGAAGAGTAACAAAAGAAGAAGAAAAGAGACAAAACAAGAAAACAAAGAAAAAAAAGAAAAGAAAAGAAAAAGAAAGATAAAGGAAAAGAAAAAAAGAAAAGGAAACAAAGAAAAAGAATTACAAAACAAAATAAAGAAAAATAAAATAAAATAAAACAATAAAACAATGAAAAAGCAAAGAAAAAGCCAAGAAAAAGAAGAATAAAGAAAAGAAAAAGAAAGAAAAAAGAAAAGAAATAAGTAAAGGAAACAAAGAAAAAGAAAAAGAAACACAAAACAAAATAAAAAAAAAAGAAAACCCTGAAAAAGAAAAGAAAAAGTAAAGAAAAAAACGAAAAAAGTAAAAAAAAAAGAAAGAAAAAGGAAAAGAAAAAAGAAAAGGAAACAAAGAAAAAGAAAAAGAAACACAAAACAAAATAAAGAAAAAAATAAAACAATGAAAAAGAAAAGAAAAAAACAAAGAAAAAAAGAAAAAAACAAAGAAAAAAGAAAAGAAAAAAGAAAAGGCAACAAAAGAAAAGAAAAAAGAAAAGCAAAAAAAAAAGAAACACAATGAAACCGAAAAGAAAAAGCAAAGAAAAAAAAAGAAAAGAAAAAGAAAGAAAAAAGAAGGGTTGCTTTCTATCGGAATGAATACAATTACCAAACTGGATTTAGTAGATAGTAAAATGGGAAGACATGTTTGCTTAGGGTGCTTCACTCTGCGCATGCGCACATTCAAAGGTGTATCACTGATTTTTCAATTTATTGCAGTCTGTTTTTGAAAATTCTTTATCAGCTTCTGGTTTCGAAAGCATCACATATGAAATGTTCTTTCCGATCATATTGTCTTGAGTCAATTAGAGAATTTAAGAATCTCATTTCCGTCACGATTTTTATATTTTAAAGGACAACGCAATAAAAACTTTAAAAACAAAGGCCTACAAAATATAATCACTTTCATAAATATAACTCTTTCATTTCAATTTATTCCAGCACAAGACACACACAGACACACACAGACACACGTACAGACACAAACACAGTCACACACACAAACACACACAGTCACACACGCAGAAACACACACGCGCAGACACACAGAGACACAGACACATGCATAGACACACAGAGTCTCACACAGACTCAGACATAGGCACACACACACAGAGTCACACACGCGCAGACACACAAAAAATGATACACATACACACGCACAGACACACAGAGGGCACACACACAGATACACTACCAGTCATACACAGACACACGGAGACAGTCACACGCACATTCACATACAAACACATATCCACACACACACAGATACATACATGGACACACACTATTATACACACACAGATACACGAACTCATATATGCACAGACACACGCACAGACACACACAGAGACGCACAGATACACTCACTGTCATACACACACACAGTCACACACACAGTCACAGACACACACAGAGTCACAGACACAGACACATACATGGACACGTACCAACACATACATGGACACACACAGACATACATAAAAAGACGCACGCGTACATATACGCACAAACACATACAGACACACACACAGACACACACACACAGATACAGACACACACACACACACACACACACACACTCTTTTTCTTTTCTGTTCTCTATTTTTTTCTCCAGTCTCTCTCTTTTCTCCTTTTTTCTCTTTTTTTCAACCCGTTCCTTTCTCTTTTCCTTCTTTACTTCCTCTCTCCCCCTCTCTCTCTCCCTCTCTCTCTATATATATCATCTCTAATTCCTTTCATTCTCTTTTTTTTTATCTATGACCAAAATGATACTGGTTTTGGTTTCTATGTTTAATGGCATATCAACCGTTGTGGGTGATTTAATGTGTTTTCAGTAAAACTTGTCATATACTATGATTCATTTAAAACCTTCTATCTAGTTATTAACAATAGTTCCTCACCCTTGGTTAGGGTTTTGCAAAAAACAAACACTATATATCAATTTAGATATCCTTTGAGAGACTGTATCTTTGTAAATGACAATATACACGTTGGTTTAACCTCAACTACCCAATCGAGAGGATTCACTATGCCTCTATCTGATACCAGTTCAATAGCACAACATCTAAAAAAACATTCCTGTTCAAAAACTGAGTTTCGGGAAATTCTTACCGAAAACAATGATATTAGAACAAAATAACAAGCAAAAATTACAGAATCTCGAAGCGCTCCATATCAGAAAGAAACTACCTAAAGTCAATAGAATAAATTTCGAATCTTGTAGTAATCTACTAAAATGTCTTTAGCTACTGCTGCTACTTATAGAACTACATTTCAAAATAAAATCTACAACAACATACAAGTATAAATAAAGGATGCTCAACATTGACAAAGTAGTTATGTACATGCAAAGGTCACATCACTTTTGCTATATACTCACCCCTGATGATGAGGGTGTCCTCGTGGTGTAATGGTTAAAGCGATGAACTGCGGAATCGTAGTACGCGAGTTCGTACTCCAGTCGCGCTATTACGTTCACTTTCGGGCAAATACCCTTGGGAAAGGTATGAACCCCCTTATTCTCCCTCCAGCTATGGGTAAATAGTAGGACGGACTAGGTTCTTCAGCCTTGGTGAGGCAACTAGTCTAGGAGAAGGATAACTCTGAAGTAAAACCTGTTAAACTCCGCTTAAAAACTGACCTTGTGTCATATCCTGCCCGAGCGGAGGGGTTGGTAAATAGTACCCCTGATGATGGCCTCAAATCGGACAGAAAATACTTGGGAACCAATTAATTATGGGAGGTTTATAAACCAATTCCCGTTGGATACCATAAAATCAATGCGGTGACTCGAAAGAGTAAATACAAAAATATTTAAACAAAGGATGTTTAATCAAATATGAATATACATATTTGTATATATATATATATAATTGCATCTTATATATGCATATATATGTATAAATATCGATGCACTGATCCAAGTAATAATGATAATAGTAATAATAATAATAGTAATATATATATATATATATATTCATATCGTTATTATGTGAAACCTTGGTATACATGTTGTATAGCCATGAACAACTATACATACACATATGTATCATAACGACGACACAATAAAGACGAGCGACACAGTTCTTTAGAAAAATACACCTCTCACTTTATTTGAAAGGGTTCGAAAGGGTTACTAAAGATTTTACTGTGTGAGGGATGAGTTGGAGGCTGAACAGAACTGCAACATATTGACCCCCATTCTTATGGATATAACAGCGTTTCTTTCCCGTTCTCCTGCGCTGCTCAACCGGGAGCCTTGGGGTCCAGCCTCTCTGGGACATGGTCCTCATTCCAGCATCTTCTCTCCAACTGCAATTGCTCAATCGGGGGCCTGAGGGCCCCTCTGCTGGGTGCTGGTTTTCTCTATCGCATCTTATCCCCAACTGACTGACTTGCTGTTTTCACCCGAGCTATATAATTGCTCGACTCCCACCTTCTTCTTGTGGGCGTCGCAAATCGCACTCATTCAGCCCGTCCACGTTCAAGGTTATCTCCTGATATTCCTCGACCGGATGCACCTGTTATTTACACTGGTGCATTTCCTATTTTGACAGCTTAGCAGGGTTGGAGGTCAATATGCAACATATACACTGAGAGAGTGCAAAATATCTGCTATAGAATTTGTTAAAAGAAGCTTGGGACAAAAGGAAAAAGCTCATCATGTCGCCCAGCCAGCATGGATCTCCTTGTCCTTCTCCTGCCACCCGGCTCTATCGTCCGTCGTTTCCGGTAGGTTTTCAAGGCTACATTCTCTATCGGCACAGACCTGTTGTATATAGGTTCTAGCTGGTCGTCCTGCCTTTGCTCGTCCATGTGAAGGAGTCCACAGGAGTATATCGTTAATTAGTTGGTCCCCACTTCTCCAGCAGTGTCCCACATGTTTGGTTCGTCTAACTTGGATAGTTTTTGTGATGGGTAGTAGGTGGCCTTACAGCTGCTATTTTGTTGGGTGTTAACTCCAGGACTTGTTGAATATTGCTCGCAGCATTCTTGTGTAATTGCCGTCAAGCTTTTAAAAAAGCTTGACAAGGAAAAAGCTCAAAAAACTAAATGAAATATCAATTACTTTGCAAAAACTATTTGTACAGCTAAAATATTTGGGAAGATCATCATCATCATGACGTGCGGCTAGCACGGATATCCCTGACCCTCTCTCTCCACGTCTCCCTATTGTTCATCGCCTCCGGCAGGTCTTCAGGGTTACATCCCGTATCATCACATAGCTGCTGTATGAATGTTCGAGCTGGTCATCCTGCTTTTGATTGGCCATATGCGGGGATCCACAGGAGCACATCACTTACGATCTCGTCCTTGCTTCTCCAGCAATGTCCGGCATGTCTGGTTCGTCTAGCTTGTATAGTTTTCGTGATAGGTGGTAGGTGGCCGTACAGTTGGCGCCGTGTGGGGTGTTGCTGCCAGGTCCTGTTCAATATTGCTCGCAACATTCTAGTATAATTGCCGTCGAGCGTCTTCTCCAGCCGTTTAGTCAGCGTCCAAGTAGTGCATCCATACAGCAGTATCGACACGACCGCAGCCTGGAAGAAACTGCGTTTCATTTTATCGGTCAGGTTTGCTTTCCATATGATCGAAAGCCTATCGATAGCTATCCATGCCTTCGTTAGCCGTGAGTCGATGTCTTTTTCGGTTGATGAGACGCTGCTTCCTATGTAGGTGAATTTGTCAACCAGTTTCAGGGAGGTTCCGTCTCGTGTGGAGATGTCGCCTTTCTGATTGAAGCACATAAATTCAGTTTTCTGTGCATTGACATGGAGTCCAATGCCTGCAGCGGCTCGTTTCAAACTATGCAGTTGTGTTTCGGCTTGGTTGGGTGTATTGGCCAGTAGCAGTATGTCGTCGGCGTAGTCGGCGTCGGTAATTGTTTTTGCGGGGTACCTTCTGCTCCTTTTCTTTGTCAGCATGAAGCCGTTTTCCCTAATGTTATCGATCGATGTCCTAAGTACGTAGTTTTGACAGATGATAAAGAGGTATGGGGCAAGCGTGTCCCCTTCTAGTACTCCTGCTACAATGTCGAAGTAATCTGTGTCTCCATCCGGTGCGTTAGGGAAGATAAACATCTTGTTCAGAATGTAAAAGAAAATCAAATAACAATTGATATTTGGATTACTCACGAAAAATAAGATGAAAGAGTAACTAGTGAGAATTAATAAGATTGACAATTCTTTATCTCAGAATTTTGGACAAGTAAATACAATTCGATTACATTTTGCAGAATACGTGGTGAATTCAATAATTTTCCAGACATTTTTGTACATGCATTTAAAATTGTCGTAGACTCAGTATTTTATTGCTATACATCTTCTGAGATGACTGACCACTTTTTAGGATTTCAAGTTCAAATGAATAGCTACAGCAGGAATTGGAATACACCCTACTAAAGCCTGATTGTCACAGCTGGTGAATTTCAAAAATGCAATCTGGACGTGAGAAAGAACGATATGCAATAAAATTCTGTTTTAAACTTGGAAAAAATGCCACAGAAGCGTATGGAACGCTTCAGACGTCTTTTCGACCATCTTGCATGAATCGAACATCAGTTTTTGAGTGGCATAAGAGATTCAAGGAGGGCAAGGGAGCCTGTGAGGGATGATGAGAGGTATGGGAGGAGTAAGGAAGTCAATAGACCAGAGTTGATTGGCCAAAGGGTTAGGGTTAGGGTTACGATGTTGAGGTTTTAAGGGAGTTCAGCAAGAGATTCCGCCGTTGGAAGAGGCCAGCACTTTTCAAATCGGGTCAGTGGCATTTCCAGGAGGACAATGCACCAGTCCACAGCTCCTTCCTTGTCACAGACTATTTGACCAAGATGGGTATCAAGACAGTTCCTTAGCCTCCTTATAGTCCAGACGTTGCTCCCTGTGACTTTTGGTTATTCCCTAAGCTCAGAGGCTGACGAAGGTCATTGACACGCTCACTCAAGAGGAATTCCATATGGCCTTCCAGAAGTTGTTAGAACGGTACAACAAGTGCATTGCAGCCGGAAGATATTATTTCGAAGGGGACTAGAGTTTCATATGTATACTATCAATAAAAGTGCCCATACGAAAAAAGTCTGGAAACTTGTTTAATGATCCTCGTATATTATTTTGAGCTCTTTTTAGACATTTATTTATTCATTTATTTTTTCCCTAATTCCGGTTTTTATATTTTATAACGAAGTCCACTAGATGAAGCGGGACGTATATAAGACATTTCCCTTCCGTTTGACACCTTTTAAGAAAAATGAAAAAAATTAAAAAGAAAGAGACCGTTTTCTTCTTCTTCTTCTTCTTCAGTTGTTTTTTTCCTCTTTGTTCTTTCTTATTGTAATTTCTTTGTCGATAATGCAAAACTGCATATGTTTGCGTCAGCCGATCAGAATTAAGAGAGTATGAGAAAGCAGCCCAGCAAGGATGAATGCCAACATTCAGCCTGATAATATTTCCCTGCAGACTAACTGGCACCAAATATCTCTGTGACTAACGGTGGAACTCGTTCTGGGGGACGTCGAAAAGAAGAAGATGATTTGAGAATGAATGGTAAACATCACGGATGATCAGTGATGCTTAGAGTAAAACAAACAACTTTCCTCAAAAAAAAAAAAAAAAAAAAGATAGAAAAGAAGAAACCTGTCTTGTCTATGGTTAAACTATATAATTAACATTCCGCAGAGAATGGTTGATAAAGAATAGTTTGAACATGATACAAGAACTCTTTTGTGGATTCTGCATTCCAGTTTTACATACGAGGACTGATCAAAGTCTATTGACTCTGAAGGTTTTATTTCAAAACTTTTAATCTAAATGAAAACCTGTGGACAACTGAAACCAGTCTCTATCCTTTTTTTAACTTTTGAATGAAACACAGGATTGTGTAAAATGTAATAGAAACAAGAATGATAATTAATCGTATTAGGTAATTATTTGTTGTAAGTAAGTTGTAAGTAGCAAGAAACGTTGAATGGAAGTGTAAGTCACGAAGGTCATAGAGTACACTTGTCGCACGTGTCGCAGGATATGAGACGACAGTCAGCATGTCATAAGAGTTCTGTTTGGAAATCATTGTTGAAGGGCATTAAAAGTAAACAAATTTCGGCATGTTGGCAGACTTAGTTGATGATGACGTCACACGAAAGTTAGAGACACGTGTCTTTATATCATTAGTGAATAATAACATCCTTAGGAAAAACCAAAATGGCTTTCGGAGAAATAGATCCACGACCTCCCAAATACTGACCATCCGTAGAATCCTGGAAGGCGTTCGGGCAAAAAACTTACAGGCGACATTACTATTTGTCGACTTTACCAAGGCATTCGATTCCATACACAGAGGGAAGATGGAGCAAATCCTACTAGCATACGGCCTACCAAAAGAAACCGTAGCAGCGATAATGATTCTCTACAGAAACACCAAAGTGAAAGTACGTTCACCAGATGGAGACACGGAATACTTCGACATTGTTGCAGGAGTACTACAAGGAGACACACTAGCCCCGTACCTCTTTATCATCTGTCTAGACTATGTGCTTAGGACTTCGATCGACAAAATCAGAGAAAATGGCTTCGAGCTGACTAAGAGAAGAAGCAAAAGGTACCCCGCAAAAACAATCACGGACGCCGACTACGCTGATGACTTGGCGTTACTAGCGAATACGCCTAATCAAGCAGAGACACTACTGCATAGTCTGGAACGAGCCGCAGCTGGCATTGGCCTCCATGTCAATGCAAACAAAACCGAATATATGTGTTACAACCAAACGGGCAACATTGCCACACTAGACGGAGCCCCTCTGAAACTAGCCGACAAATTCACCTACCTAGGAAGCAGCGTCTCATCAACCGAGAAAGACATCGACACACGACTGGCGAAGGCATGGACAGCTATCGATAGGCTCTCGATCATATGGAAGTCGGACCTAACTGATAAAATGAAACGCAGTTTCTTCCAGGCAGCGGTTGTGTCGATACTGCTGTATGGATGCACCACATGGACGCTTACGAAGCAGCTGGAGAGGAGGCTGGACGGAAATTATACAAGAATGTTGAGAGCAGTATTAAACAAGTCCTGGCGACAACACCCCACGAGACTCCAACTATACGGACACTTGCCCCCCATCACAAAAACTATACAAGTTCGACGAACCAGACACGCAGGACACTGCTGGAGAAGCAAGGACGAGCTCATAAGCGATGTACTCCTGTGGACCCCCGCACATGGATGTGCAAGAGTGGGACGACCAGCACAAACCTACATACAGCAGCTGTGTGAGGACACGGGATGTAACCCTGAAGACCTGCCGGAGGCAATGAATGATAGGGAGAAATGGCGAGAGACGGTCAGGGATATCCGCGCAGGCGGCGCGACATGATGATGATGATATTATATTAGCAAAGTTATTTTAATCAAGTTCAAAGCAGAGAGTCGAAGCTGTGACAGCCCCCTGGAGCGAAGGAATTGAAGTCGGGTGATTCTATTCGTCTGCTGCCCGTACGTTTCTCTGTGTTTCTAAGCAACAGCAGTAGATCTTTCTATCTTCCTCCTTCGTTTCGCAATAAACTTCTCGCACTTTTTGAAACAGCAGGGTTCGTTTCATATTTGATAAGAGTGACGCTTATTAATATTCGAGATGGTGCTGGACCGGTGAAGCTATATTTGTTTATTTGGTCCGGATGCCAGGTTGATGAGGCTACATTAGTCTATTTGGTCACGTAGTGTTCTAATTTGGTGCCAACATGTTACGTAAATGTAGAAGCATTCAGGTTATTGGCCTACACTTAGTTCGTCTTCATTTTAAGTATAAGATTTGAAAACTGAAGGACCTTAATAGTAATATGACGGCGTAACTTCGCACTCTATCAAAACATATATTTCCAAGGTGCATCGACTAACGGAGAGCTCACTGGAATAAGAGTACAAAACGCCAAGGAAATTACTTCGTAGAAAATCAGTTTCATTTCTTGCTCATTTCTATCTTCTTAAATAAAGCTTGTCTCGATACATTTTGAATTGATTTTCTCCTTTTATAACTTTACTAAACGTCAAGGGATTTATTTGTTTGTTTGTTGTTTGTTTATATCATATTTACCCAACCTCTCCGCTCGGGCAGGATATGACACAAGGTCAATTTTTAAGTGAAGTTTAACAGGTTTGAATTCAGAGTTTTCCCTTCTCCTAGACTAGTTGCCTCACCAAGGCTGAAGAAGCTAGTCTTTCCTACTATTTACCCATAGCTGGAGGGAGAACAATTGGATTCATACCTTTCCCAAGGGTATTAATGCTATATGAAATGCAATCAGTCTCGACCAGGATTTGAACTCGTGTCGCCGTGTCCATTTCCTACGACGATGTTTGTTTATATCCACAGCAAAAGTCCTAGCAATTTGTCCTTCAATCAACGACTTCAATCGAACAGCAATGATTATTTTGTTATAAGGAACACAATATAGAAATTATTTTCTTGTCATTTTTATCAAAATTTAATTTCATTGACCGTGAAGTTTCCCCCTGTCAATGTGAATATTTTAATTCCTGATTTACCCTCCATGTGGATATTGTGACGGGTGATTTGCCCTGAATGTGGATGTTGTAACTGTTGATTTGTCTTATACCTGTATGATGTGACTGTTCAATTGACCTCTCTTTGGATAATCTAACTTCCGATTTGCCCTTCATGTGGCTGTTGTAACTTCTGTTTTGCTTTCCATGTGTGTATTACGACTGCCAATTTTTCATCCACGTGGATGATGTGACTGCTGATTTGCCTTCCATGCAGATTTAGAGACTTGATTCTCCCTCCATGCCAAAGTTATTATTGCATATTGACCCCAGCCGAGCTGTCAAAATAGGAAATCCATCTGTGTAAATAACAAGTGCATCCGGTTGAAGGTATCAAGGGGATAACCTTGACTGTCGACAGGTTAAATTGAGTGAGCGTAAAACAATAGTATAACCCGGTGCACAGGAAGTTCGAGTTAGTTGGAGATAAGATGCTGTTGAGAGAACCAGCACCCAGTAGAGGGGGCCCGATTGAGTCAGTTGGAGAGAAGATGCTGGAATGAGGACCAGAGAGGCTGAGCCCCCGGGCCCCCGGTTGAGCAGCCCAAGAGAACGGGAAAGAAACGCTGTTAAGGCCATAAGAGTGGGGATCAATATGTTGCAGTTCTGTTCAGTCTCCAACTCACCTCTCACACAGTAAAACCTTTAGTAACCCTTTCGAACCCTTTCAAATAAAGTGAGAGGTATATTTTTCTAAAGAAGAGTCTTCGCTCGTCCTTATTGTGTCGTCGTTATGATTCTGCACGTATATGTGTATGTATAGTTGGATGTGACTATACAACATAATAACTCCTGATTTGACCTCCAGGTGGATCTTGAACTATCTGATTTTACCGATGTAGAGGGCAAATCACTGTTACTCTCGTTGTGCTGTCTATGTGGATGTTGCAATTCCTATTTGCTCTCTATGAGGAAATTTGAGGGCCGAGTAAATAACTTGTGCGAACAGGGCCCATTTATTTTCTTTTTGTTTCATTTTGTATGAATCTTTTATTCTGAGGATTTCCCTTGATTTTTACTTGTACATTCTGGCCTTTCAAATTTATTAGTTGGGGTTGGTATCAAGTACAGGTAATCGTAAACGCTTTGTAACAATTGATGATATCACTGAGAAAAATAATACAAAAGGAGGATATCACCATGTAATCAGATGAGGCAAACTTGAAAAAATTGATATCAGAATTTCCACAGATGCTTTTGCTAAAATTTACAAAGAAATAATTACCCCTTCCCGCACCACGACTAGCGCCTGTGCAGAGGCAATTTTTAATCAGGAAGGTCATTCAGTCGGATCATATTAATTCAGAAAATATTTTTGTTATTATTATCATTTACTCATTAGAGTTTTAGGGGTGTCCTTTTGGTGTAATGGTTAAAACGATGGACTGCGGAATCGTAGTACGCAAGTTCGTACTCCAGTCGCGCTATTACGTTCACTTTCGGACAAATACTCTTGGGAAAGGTATGAACCCCCTTATCCTCCCAGCTATGGGTTAAATAGTACCATTACTTTTCTTCTAGGAGAATGGCTTTGGCATTAAATAACCTAAAAAGAGTTGACATGCCATTAAACAAAGAAACCAAACCAAACCAAACCATCATTAGAGTTTTTCACATCAGCGTTAGCTGATGGCCTTTCACTGAAGTTTGAGTGACAGCAAGTCTTCTTAAGTCTCCAGGACTCTTCTCAGTATTCTGACCGTTCACCATAATGTAGTAGTTTGGATGGTCTCCACTCGTTCTCTTATTTCCAAGACTTTCAGTCCTTGTACCAATCCTTTGGTGACTATAACGAGCGCACCAGTTTTAATTAGTATCACCGTCACTTTCATGTTTTTGTTTTCAGTTCTCTAGCAAGGCCTAGGTACTTAACATTCTGTTTACTATTTGGCTGATTCTCTTTTTCTTTTTCTTTTTTTTTTTTTGTTGACTATAACTAGGTCTGGTCGTCTGGCCGAGATAAGATGATCCGTTTGTATCTCAAAATCCCATTTTGTGCATCTCATTTTCTAGGGTTATGCATATACTATTTGTTTGTATGGTCAAATTTAAATTTCTTGCACAATTCCCAGTGGATCACCTTGCCCACCCAATCGTATCTAGTCTTATACTCTTTTTGCGCAAATTTACTGCATTCGTTTAAAATGTGATTGATCGTTTCGTCTCATGGGAATCTTTCGATGGTTGTTTTTATTCTCATTTACAGAAGCCACCCTTATAGATAAGCAGCAGCAGTTCCCCGATCGAACTATTTGATCCTGGCCGTTTAACCGTATTATTCATACGCCCAGTGCCTGGTTAGGCATGGCGTTGGACTGTCGGAGGGTTTATCTGCTCGCTTTTTGGTCCACCATGCTGCTTCCCATAGCTTTCCAAAAAATTAATTTTTTAAACTTTTTTTTCTTCTTTCTTTTTTACCCCTCCTGCCAATATTGTGTTTAAACTTAGTTAAAGTCCACAATTACTTTCTTTTTAAATTTCGATGATGATGAAGATTTTGTTTTATCTCCATCACCACAGAATTTACACCAGCTATTTTGTTGAGTCGTATCTATTTTGTTTTGATATATATATTAGAGGATGATTAAATAAGTTTCAAGACTTTTTTCGTGTGGGCACTTTTGTTGATAGTACACACATGAAACTACAGTCCCCTTCGAAGTAATCTCCTCCGGCTGCAATGCACTTGTTGTACCGATCCAACAACTTCTCGAAGGCCCCATGGAAGCCCTCTTGTGTGAGCGTGTCAATGACCTTCGTCATAGCCTCTTTTATCTCCTCCATTGTCTCATAACGACAGCCTGAGAGCTTAGGGAATAAACAAAAGTCACAGGGATCAAGGTCTGGACTATAGGGAGGGTGATGAACTGTCTTGATACCCATCTGGGTCAAATAGTCAGTGACAAATAGTCTGGAATTGTGGATTGGTGCATTGTCCAGGTGGAAATGCCATTGACCCGATTTGAAGAGTGCTGGCCTCTTCCGATGGAATTTCTTCCTGAACTCCCTTAAAACCACAACATAGTAACCCTAACCCTAACCCTTTGGCCAATCAACTCTGGTGTATTGATTTTTTACTCCTCCCACACCTCTCATCATTCCTCACAGACTCCCTGCCTTCCTTGAATCTCTTATGCCACTCAACAACTGATGCTCGATTAATGCAAGATGGTCGAAAAGCAGTCTGAAGCATTCCATACGTCTGTGGCGAGTTTAAATCAGAATTTGATTGCATATCGTTCTTCTAAATTGTACTCACGTCCAGATTGTATTTTTTAAATTCAGCTGCTGTGACAATCAGGCTTTAGTAGGGTGTATTCCGATTCCTGCTGTAGCCGTTGATTTGAATGTGAAATCATAAAAATTGGTCAGTCGTCTCATAAGATGTATAGCAATAACATAGTGAATTTTCAAGAGTCTACGACAATTTTAAATACCTGTTCAAAAAAAGTCTGGAAACCTATTGAATTCACCACGTAGTTCTTATGGCGTTATTTTGTGCTGCTATCAGAAGAGATTAAGTTTGTCTCTGAAGTTTTCCCCTTCATAGCCATGCCCAAGTTTTTTTGTGTGAGATTTCCCTTGAAATATCAATGCAGTTGTTTTTCTTCCCATTTTTGTTTTCTGGTTATATCCATTCTGTTGCTCCTCGTGTAGTCAATATTGCATCTGGTGGATGTAATCAGTCTTCATCCGCGTTTTCATTATGTAATGTTTTCGTCATTGAATCAATGCGTCGACGCTATCTTTAATGCTGGCGAGTCCTCTTCCTCCCTCTTTTCTTGACACATACAGTCGGTCAAAGAAAGAAAAATTACTTGATATAATTCAGTTAATAATAATAATGATAATACGCGAGCGCAGCAAATTAACACAGAAAAAATATTTGACTCGATACAAGTGGGTGGGTTAGGTGATTCACTGGGAATTGTGCAAAAAATTGAAATTTGACCATACGAACAAATGGTATAGGATCAAACCCAGAAGCTGTCCCGGAGAATGAGACACACAAACTCCTCAGGGATTTTGAAATACAAATGGATCACCAAATCTCGACCAGACAACCAGACCACTGTGGTTGTGGTTCCTGTTTCTTTGAAACAGGAACCACAACCACAGTGTTTAACCTGCCAGACAACTTGCTCGGTTAAACACATTCTTATAGAATGCAGAACTTTCGATGTTATTAGAAAGCGATTTTTTAAAGTAAATAACTTAACCGATCTGTTCGAGAACGTTAAAATAGATGACATTCTGTCCTTCTTGAGAGAGACAGAGTTGTACCAAAAAATATGACAACTTAAAACTGGTTAATCTTGTGCAAACAAATGAAATCCTGCTAATAGAAAATTCTACCTACCTTAATATTCGTTTTGAAATCTTTGGTTGAATATGTATGTATGTATATATAGACAGAATTTGGTGTTGAATGACCTACTAAGGTTGATATGCCAAAAAAAAAAAATAACCAACCAACCAACCAAGTCGGTCAACATCATCGCTGGGATCTAAAGTTTTATGCATCCTCATGAACTTTCTTGTTTTCTGGTCCATTTGTCGAAGTTTTCTCGTCCACTTTAAGAATGATTATTATTATTATGAGATTTATAATAATTATTATCATTATTTACTCTTTTTGGGGGGTTTTGCACACCAGCGTTAGCCGACTGTTTCTCAAGTTTCCAGGACTTTCCTCAATATACTGTCCGACATTAATAATGTTGTAGTCTGGAAGGTCTCTGCTCGTCCTCTTATTTCCAAGTCCTCCAGTCCCTGTATCAATCCTTTGGTGACTGTACCAAGAGCACTGATTACAATTGGTGTCACCGTCCACAGTTTTTTAAATTTTCTAGCAAGGTCGAGGTACTTATCTCTCTTTTCGTTTTTCTTCACTTTTACTCTGTGGTTAGCTAGGACATCAAAGTCGACAAATCTTCAAGTCCTCTTTTTTTTGCTGACTATTATTTGGTCTGGTCGTCTGGACGAGATTTGGTGATCCGTTTGTATTTCAAAATCCCAGAGGAGTTTGTGCGTCTCATTCTCCAGGACAGCTTCTGGGGTTGATCATATACCATTTGTTCGTATGGTCAAATTTCAATTTTTTGCACAATTCCCAGTGAATCACCTTACCCACTCTGTTGTATCGAGTCAAATATTTTTTCTGTGGTAATTTACTGCACTGAGGTATTATTATTATTTGTTGTTTTTCTTTTAGTCTGATGACTTATAAAATAAATTTTGTAAAATATTAAGATGAACCAATGTTTAGCTATATTTTAGAAATATAAAGTACAATTCAAACTACTCCCCTGATACTCTCCGACTGTTCCTTGCCAAACTTGTATCAATGGCTTCGAGCACGGCCTGGGAGTCCATGGCTTTTAGTCCACCTGGCCACGCCTGATCGTCGAGGTTCTTGCAATCCGAGCGGAATAGTTCGAACCATCTGGCTACTGTACTGTTGGCTTGGCAGCAATCGGATGGGTCCGCCTGTCATGGAAACCGGAAATCCGGTATTCATGTCACGTGAGCTAAAGCTGACTTTCCTCGAACCTCAGGGAGTCGTCCAAAAGGCTCTAACCTTCTCTGGAGTGGCTATCACCCAGTTCCCGCCTTTTAATTCAGACGGGGCCCGAGACATTTTTGAAGTCACCGTCGTATCTGCGCTACAGCCCTGCGCCCGGATCCACCTTAAAAAAGACCTTGTGCCGTACTTGTTCGGCTTGTGGGACGCACGACAAATACCACCCACTGTATTATGATTAACTATACCGGCACCGTTTGTAAAACAAATATCGTTATGATCCAGTTCCAACTCGCTAAGCATGCCTTGCGAACTAGACTACTTTGTGTACGGTTTTCAAATCCCACTTGCCTTGTCAGCTGGGTCTGTAGAATACATCGACAGCTTTTCTGCAGAGGGGTACCCCCCCCGCAACGAGTGTCCTGGATATGACACTAAACAATCCGATGGTGAGGTTCAAGCAATGCTGGAGCTTTGGGGAATGCGGAGCAGCCCTTCATTGCTATCACTCCCAGGTCCACTCTGGCCCGGAGTGGTAGCATCTGATAGGGCCCTATCTCTGGGTTAAATAGAACTAACAGTATACTTAGGCTCAAATGAATTGTTTGAGTAAACTGAATAGTTCGAAATAAAAATGTTTTTGACAATTAAACCGTACTTACATTTAAACTGCGTGCTTATGCTTAACTGAATTATTTGAAATAGAACTGTTTTTCGACATTAAAACTGTATTTACACTTAACTGAATTGTTACATATAACTGCTTGAATAGTTTGAAATGGAAATGTTTTTGACAATTAAACTGTGTACTTATGCTAAACTGAATTGTTTTCAAAAGAACAGATTATTTACATAAAAATGGATTTGGCGTTAAATAACCTACAAAGGTTGATATGCCATAAAACCCAACAAACCAAACCAAACCAAACCAAACCAAACCAATGAAATCCCACAATGCAAAACGTGTCAGCGCCGCAGCTACCACAATACTACCAAACACAGCGGCTACTTTTCACGGCTTGAACTGCTTCGGTCGCAAAGTACTACGTCCCGAAAATATTGTAAAATCTTTGACTCACGTGTAGTTTTCGTTTTGAAAGAGAAAATTTCATTAATTGGACAAAACTACCGACAAGTGATTGTTGGAAATACCAAAGAAGCCCACTTAACATCTGAACCAACTCTCAAAATCTATGATTGAGAAGGACTAAGGCTGGAAATTTGGGAGGGGATCACTTTTGAGAAAGCTGAGTCAGTTAAAGATTAGCATGAGAGTTTTATTTAAAAGTAATATCTGCAATTTCAAACATTTAAAGCAGCCATGCGTCATTTTGTAGAGAAATTCACACCCCTTTAAAGCTATTGATAGTAACAAGAGTTAATTTCGTTGCTTTAGCTGATCGGTCGGGATATCATCAAGGTTGTTTTCTTATATAAAATTCTTGATGTCGTTAGAATAACTTTCTTCATCTCAAACTCAAATACATTTGAGCACCAATTTTCAGAAAGAAACTTTGGTAATTATTTTTATGTGAAATGATGTTTTCTTTTTAAAATCCGCCTTTCGAGAAAAATCCACAACTAAATTTGACTTTATAGATTACGGCCTAAGATAGAAGGGTTGAAAAGAAGAAGAAAAAGGGAAGAAACAAAGAGAGAGGGTAAAGGAGAAAGAAAGAGATTGAGAAGGAAAAACAAAGAGGGTGAAGAGAAAACTGAAGAAAGAGAGTAAATGAGAGAGAATAAAATAGAAAGGGAGGTGCCCGTGGTGTAATGGTTATCGTCGTAGGAAATGGACACGGCGACACGAGTTCAAATCCTGGACGAGACTGATTGCATTTCACATAGCACTAATACGCTTGGGAAACGTATGAATCCAATTATTCTCCCTCCAGCTAGGGGTAAATAGTAGGGCAGACTAGGTTTTTCAGCCTTGGTGAGGCAACTAGTCTAGGAGAAGGAAAACTGTGAATTCAAACCTGTTAAACTCCGCTTAAAAATTGACATTGTGTCATATCCTGCCCGAGGGGATGGGTTGGTAAATATGATAAAATAGAAAGGGAGAGAGAGAGAGAGGGAGATAGAGAGGGGGGGAAGAGGAAACAAAGAAAAAGAAAGTGTGAAAATAGAAATAGTCGTGTTAGATTTCAATAATTGAAACTAATCAATGGTAAAGATTGGTCTAGGGGGTAGAGTGTTCGCCAATGATCTGGGAGACCGGGGTTCAATCCCAGGTTGAGTCATACATAAGTTTAAAAAAATGATACTTGATACCTCGTTGCTTAACACTCAATAATTGAAACTAATTAATTGTAAAGATTGGTCTTGTAGAGTGTTCGCCAATGATCAGGGAGACCGGGGTTCAATCCCAGGTCGAGTCATATCAAAGACTTTTAAAATGGTACTTGATACCTCCTTGCTTAACACTCAGCATTATAAGGTACGTGTCAAGGATATAGTGGAGCAATCCAGGGAAAGGAGTAGCACCACCCACCTCAACTCCTCGATGTAAGAGCTATTGAAAAGGAAATCTTCTGGTTGCCCTCGATTACGGTCACCAACAACTTAATTGTAAAGAAACAATAGCAATACTTGTATGCAAACAAATTAGTTCTAACTCATTTTAAAATGAAATTACCTACAAATTATTCCATTACAAATTATTCATTTAAATGTGTGCAAACAAATGACTGATGTAACACCGTTACTGTTACATAGCAATACTTGAAATCATATAACTGTGTACTAAGAAATTATTAATAGTCAATAGAATTATTAGTGTTGAATAGAAATACTTGAAACTAACTGTGAGTAAAAAACGAGCTCAAGTTTGTTTTAATATGTTATCGGCAAACGATGCATTTACAAAATCATACATATTTAATGTACATGTATTGAAGATTTAACATTAAATAACCTACAATGGTTGATATGTCATAAAACCCAACCAAACCAAATCATATATATTTAATATATATGTATAAAGAGGATTTGGCATTGAATAACCTAAAATGGTTGATATGCTATAAAACTTAACCCAACCAAATCATATATATTTAATATATGTGTATAAAGAGGATTTGGCATTAAATACCCTACAATGGTTGATATGCCATAAAACCCAACCAAACAAAACCAAATCATATATATTTAATATATGTGTATAAAGAGGATTTGACATTAAATAACCTACAATGGTTGACATGCCATAAAACCCAACCAAACCAAATCATATATATTTAATACATATGTATAAAGAGGATTTGGCATTAAATAACCTACAATGGTTGATATGCCATAAAACCCAACCAAACATAATCATATATATTTAATATATATGTATATAGAGGATTTGGCATTAAATAACCTACAATGGTTGATATGCCAGAGAATCAGACCTAACCAAATTCTATTTATCTAATACATATGTATTATGAGGAATTGGCATTAGATAACCTACAAGGGTTCATATGCCTTAAAAAAATCCTCTTTCAGAAAACCTTGTATCTGAAGCTAATTATTTTTTTGCACTCTTCTCAACACCAAAAATCAAACGAGAGGCCTCTCAATCACATTAGACATCATTAACATCGTCATTTGACGTCTACCTGGCTTTTTTTTGTTTTCTTTTTTGCAAGCCGATTATCGTGTCTCCACTTTGATAGGCTTCGCACTTGTTAACTCCAATAGCACCCGACCCTTAATGGCGCCCGACCCTTAATGGCGCCTGACTCTACTTCAAAATGAATTGAAGACGCACAAAGCGGCAAGAATTAGTGCTGACGAATCCGGCGGACTCTTCGATGGATTACGTTTCATGATAGGAACAAAGTTACTGTTTCTATCAATTGCTTCGCTTATGAACCCTTGATTGCAAGATAGTAATCAAGTTTTTCTTTTCTACCACAGAAAAGACAACTGCTCTAACGGCATGTATCTAAAATAAGTCATCACGTTGGAAACTTTGATATTTTACAAGTTTTGGAGAAAATTGGCGGTAAAACAGCTCTAGTTTTTGTTTCCGGCTAATCAACCTTCATGAACGAATTAGTCGTATTGTTACTAAAAGACAAGGTTCATGCATATGGTACGTGATTTCAAGACTCATTGAATGTTACTGTTTTATTCAGTTTCAAGCTATATCAAAACAATTACGGTTTTTGACCGAGAGAGTTGTGATACAAGCAAGCAATCAGATGAAGATTAAAAATTAAAGACAAAAGATGAGGATGCGTTAGTAGCGTAACGGTTTTCGTTATAGGAAGTGGAACTCTGCTAATCTATTTTAAACCCTGAACAAGTCTGCATTTCACATATCACTGATATGCTTTGGTAAAGAATGAATTCAACAATTTTCGCCCCACTAGTCTAGTCGGCTGTAAAATACGCCGACTGCATCTCTGCAGAGAGGTAAGACTCACCCCCATGAGTGTTCTGGATATGAAACTAAACAAGGTGATGAAGATTCGGAGAATTTATAAAAATCTTTCATTGCCTTTGTTCACAGGTTGACTCTGAACTGGAGTGGTACTACCTGCTTGGGTTCTATCTATGGGTCAAATAGAACAAACTGTGTGCAAACAAATGACTGATGTTTAATTGAAACTGCTATACAGCAATACTTGAAACTCTTTGACTGTGCGCAAAAAAAAAGCTCTGGCCTGTTTAAGAATGTTATCTCCAAAACGTGCTTACAAATCATTGATATCTAATATATATATATATATATATATATATATATATATATATATATATATATAAGATTTGGTATCAAATAACCTACAATGGTTGATATGCCATAAAACCAAACCAAAACAAATCATATATATTTGATATATATGTATAAAGAGGATTTGGCATTGAATAACCAACAAGGTTTGATATGCCATAAAACCCAACCCAACCAAATCACATATATTTAATATATATGTATAAAGAGGATTTGGCATTAGATAACCTACGATGGTTGATATGCCAAAAAACCAAACCAAACTAAACCAAACCAGATCATATATATTTGATATAAATGTATGAAGAGAATTTGGCATTAAATAACCTACAATGCTTGATATGCCATGAAACACAACCCAACCAAACCAAATCATATATATTTGATATATATGTATGATGATAATTTGCAATTAAATAACCTGCAATGGTTGAAATGCCAAGTGGTCAAGGAAAAGAAAAAACCTGTATTTAAACCAGCTGTACACCTGGAGAGGGATGGACTTCACGTGGGTATTCATGCCCAAGACATGTTACATGAATGGCGCCTCCAGTGACCAGTGAGTGAGTGAGAAAAATTAACGAAGCTAATTATTCTTATTTCTTACAGTGCCCATAAGGTGAGAGACCATGTAGCCTAATGGATACAGTACTGGACTGTGAACTCGATATAAGTGAGTTCGAACCCTCGTCTCACAGTTAATTTAATCTCCGGGCAAATGTCCTTTGAAAGTATATGAACTCACTTATTCTCTCCCAGCTAACGGTTAAATAGTACCCCTACATTCTTTCTACAAGGATGGTATTGGCATTAAATGAACCATAGAAGTTGATATTCCTTTAAATAACCGAAACTATTCTGTTTTTAAAACACAAAAGAAACAAGTTCTCCAAGGGTAGACTATTTTGTTTAATTAACAACAGAAAGAAATAAAATTAACTTGTGCGATTACCAGAAATTCTTTTTATTACTATAACAATATCCTCCTAAAGTGCTCCACAATTGTAGCCTTGTGTCAGACTGAGCTTAGTAAATGCAACTAAATATATTACTTGTAATTCATCTGTTAGCTTTTATTTTGATATTTCTTTCTTTTTTATCATTGTTTAAATTTGTCGGAGTTTCTTGAACGATGTTGCAGACAACGTAGAACTGTCAGAGGAATCCCAGTTCCCGCCTTTTAATTCAGGCTTGTCATTCTCCAAGACTGGCTGCCTACCAAACATCCAAGTCTTCTTTAAAATTTTTACACATAACTTGAGGAGCGAAGAGATAGAGTCATGCTTTTGACAAGAACATTTATACGAAGTGAACGCAAGCAGCGTTGGTCGGAATTTTATGTCGGCTCACCAGTTCCATTTTCCGTGCCGATAAACATTACGCTTCGTGGCACTTCTGTTGCAAGTATACATTTTTGAAGTGCCGGTAGGAGGAATAGTGGGTACGGCAGTTTTAGTATTCGTGCAGAGTGAAATAAACCTCTATCAACAGTAAAATACGGGTCGGTAACCTGGGTGAAATTTAAAGAACATGGAAGCGTATGTTTCTGTCAGTAAAACAAGTTCCAAGACCTGTCTGTAATTCGGAGACGGAACGTTAATGTCAGACATTTGACAACCCGTGAGACATCGTATTGCTTTTAATGCACCAACCTTGACAAAGAAATATGAACGCGGTAAAATGTGTTTATCGATTTAGATTAAATCAGAAAGGCTTGTCCGGTAATGGCGGACGGCTGCTAACTTGTTGCAAAAGTCTGCCTGGCTGGGCCGTGGAAGATGTGACCTGTTGTCCTGAATACCGGTCGAGCGAGTGTCAAGGAAGGATGAAATTACTTGGTCAGAGTGGGCGAGTATAAGCGGTAGCCAATCAACTAAATAGTTTGAAGCGTTAGAGACGTATTCAGCCAGAGGTTCGTAAACTTTTCCTTCAAACTCAGACCCGTTTGTCCTTTCGATCGTCTTGGCCTATCTCCCGTCAAGAATATAATGAAAAATTTATAAAATGTTTAAAACAAAGAATAGACTTGTAGTATTAGTCATTATTAGGTCAAGCTGATAGCACAGGTTCTCTTGACTCTCTCTTGCTATGAATCCCTATCGGTCATTGCGCTTGGCAAGTGCTCCAGAAGGTATCCAGTGTACGCTCAGAGCTGATGATTTGGTTTGGTTTTATGGCATATCAACCATTGTGGGTTATTTAATGCCAAATCCAATTTTATACATACAAACAGTTCTATTTCAAACAATTCAGTTTAGCATACAAAAATAGTTGCATTTCAAACAATTCTGTTTAGCATAAGTATGCAGTTTAAATCTCAAAACAGTCCTATTTCAAGCGATTTAGTTTAGCGTCAAGACTGTTTATTTCTGTTTGACCCATATGTGTTACCACTCCCTCTGGGCCAGAGTGGACCTCGGAGCGATGGCAATGAAGGGGTACTCCGCATTCCCTAAAGCTCCAGCATTACTGGAACATCAGATTGTTTTGTGTCATATCAGGACACACGTTGGTGAGGTGGGAGGGATCTTACGCGTCTGCAGAGAAGCAGTCTGTGTATTCTTCAGCCCTAACCGACTGGCCAACAGAGCTGATGAATATCGTTCTTTGCTGTCATGTCCTTGTGCGAGAACCCACTGGAGAATTTCGTTTATAAGTCCGTCCCTGCTTTAACAGCAGATTGCAGTATGTCAAGTTTGTCTCGCTTAGATGGTTTGTAAAATGAAAAACGTTGCAGTTCGGTAATTTAGCAACTGCGCCACGGGAGCTTGCCCTGCTTATTATGGGACCAACAGTTTCATCTCTATCATCACATAACTTACACTTGCCGATCTTTTGCATATTATCAATTATTGGGTTGAAATGATTAGTCTTAGTGGAATAATTTCGTGTTACTATTGAAAGAGGCATGCTTTCTCTTTTCAGGTTTCCTCTGCGTAGCTATGTCCAGGTCATCTAATGAAAATTTCCTTAATTTGTCACTTGAAGTATCTATACAGTTGTTTTTCTTCCCATTTTAGTTTTCTACATCTTTTGCTTGTTTTCCTTTTTGTCTTTCAGTATTGATACTACTGTTATTAGTCTTTCATTTTTTTTTAATATATTCCTCGACTCAAAAAATTATTGCGTCTATGCAATCCACAATGCCTGCAATTTCTCTTCCTCCTTTTTTTTCTTGATTTATAAAGTCTCTTTACGTTCTACCTCGGAGTAAAGGCCAAGTAGATCGTTATCAATTTCCTGGTTCTATCTGTCTGGGTTCCTCCTTGGTCCATTTCAAATGGAGTCAATTGAGTTCCTTCCCAGTCTATTTTTAAAAGGGCTCATTTGAGTTCCCCCGTAGTCAATTTTAAAAAGTGTCAATTGAGTTCCTTCCAAGTCCATTTTAAAAAAAGGTCGATTGAGTTCTTTCCTAGTCCATTTTAGAAAGGGTCATTTGAGATCCTCCTTAGTCCATTTTAAAAAAGGTCAATTGAGTTCCTTTCAAGTCCATTTTAGAAAGGGTCATTTGTGTTCCTTCCACGTCCATTTTAAAAAGGGTCAATTTGAATTCCTTCCTAGTTCATTTTAAAAACGGTCTATTTGAGTTCCTTTCTAGCCCATTTTAAAAAGGGTCCATTTGTGTTCCTTTTAAGTCCATTTTAAAAAGGGTCTATTTGAGTTCGTTACTTGTCCATTTTAAAAAGGGTCTATTTGAGTTCCTTCCTAGTCGATTTTAAAAAGTGTCTAGAGTTCCTTACAAGGTGGACTGCCCATATATTTATTCCTTTGACTTTAAGTTTTGTGTCCAGAAGCTTTCCTGTTCTTCTGAGATTCTCCCTTATTTTTCTCTCATATCTGCTTACCTGTTAGTGTTTGCTCCTAATATTCCCAGATATTTGTAGTTTTCTCTGTCACCCTCTTTTCCATATTGAGCAATTTTATTATTTGCCTTTTTGGTATCTATTCTCTGTTTTTTTTTCATTATCAGCATAGTACATCTTCCGATTCGCAATTTCATTTTTGGCTGTAGATTAAATAGCTTGTTATAATTTATTGTCCTTTTTCATTTTTGGCAAATATCTTAATATCATCCACACACATGAGGTGGTTTATCTTTTTCTGCGAATTTGTAAATTTGTAGCCCCCTTGCATTTTCTTAGTATATGATTTAATGGCGTCATTGCTATAAAAACAAAAGTGGTGAGAGTGATTGATGTTAACTTCTGGTTTGATGAGTCTAAGTGGCAGCAAGTCTCTTTAGTTATCCTTGATGATTTTATTTTGATATATTAGTTTCAATAATTTCTCTAATTTTCCGTTTGGATAGTTTGAAAACTTCCACTAAATTCCGGTTTGGATGGATTCAATATTTTTTCTAATTTCCGGTTTGGATAGTTTCAGCACTTCCTCTAATTTCCGGTTTGGACGGTTTCAATATTTCCTCTAATTTCTGGTTCATCGAATCTCTTTACTATTTTTGGTAAGGCATTTCATATTATTATTTTATTCATGGAAGTCAGACCAGACCAATAAAATAAATTGCAGTTTCTTCCAAGCGGCGATCGTATCGATACTCCTATATAGATGCACTACATGGACGCTAACTAAACGGCAGGAGAAAAAGCTTGACGGCAAGTACACAAGAATGCTGCGAGCAATATTGAACAGGTCCTGGAGGCAACACCCAACAAAGCAGCAACTATACGGCCACCTACCAACCATCACGAAAACTATCCAAATTCGACGAACCAGATACGCAGGACACTGCTGGAGAAGTAGGGACGAGCTCATAAGTGATATACTCCTGTTGACCCTTTCACATGGCTGAGCGAAAGCAGGGCGACCAGCTCGAACCTACATACAACAGCTCAGTGAGGATACGGGGTGTAGCCCTGAGGACCTGCCGGAAGCGATGAATGATAAGGAGTGGTGACGAGAAAGGGTCAGGGATATCCGTACCAATGGCACGACATGATGATATATATATATATATATATATATATATGGGGGGGTAGGTGGGGGGGTAAACGCAGAAAGGATGGAAGTAAATAATGGAAATAAATCCGACGGTATGAAGAAAATAGAAAAACAAAATTGGTTGGTCAGTTTTTTGGGTTTTATGGCATATCAACCTTTGTAGGTTATTCAATGCCCAATTTTATACAAATAATCAGTTCTATTTCAAACAATTCAGTTTATCATACAAAAACGGTTTCATTTCAAACAATTCAGTTCAGCATAAGTATGCAGTTTAAATGTAAGTACACAGTTTAATTGTCAAAACATATCTATTTCAAGTTATTCAGTCGAGTCAAACAGTTCTAATTCAAACAATTTAGTTTAGCATAAGCATAGTTTTTGTCCAGACACAGTTAAATGTCTAAACAGTACTATTTCAAATAATTCAGTTTAGCATAAGTAAGCAGTTTTAGCGTCAGAACAGTTCTATTTCAAGCAATTCAGTTAAGAATAAGTACGCAGTTTACTTCTATTTGAACCATTGATAGGATCCTATCAGGTGCTACCACTCCAGGAAGAGTGGACCCGAGAGCGAAGGTAATGAAGGGGTACTCCGGATTCCCCAAAGCTACAGCATTAGTGGAACCTCACCATCAGATTGTTTATTGTCATAATCAGGACACTCGTTTGGAGGTGTAACCCCACTGCAGAGATGCAGTCGGTGTATTCTGCAGCCGCAGCAGAATAAGCAAAGGTAAACAAAGTAATAAAAAAAGTGATGACTTTATTATTAAAGAAAGTCAACGTTAAAACGTTTCGGTTTTAGTAAACCTTCATCAGGACTTTAAGATGCTGAAACAAGTGTTGATAGAACAACGATGGATGCTTTTATAAGATACAAAATAAAATAATTTTTTGAAAAAGAACGCCGATTAAATGACTGATCGGTTATATGACCTTTTTTATATACATTTTTTCTTTTCCCCTGTCATTGTCTTTTATTGCCTTTAACGACCTCTCCCCACGGCCAACGATGTGACACAAGGTCAATTTTTCAACGGAGTTTAGCAGGTTTGAATTCAGAGTTTTCCTTCTCTTAGACTTGTCGCCTAACTAAGGCAAAATAAGCCAGTCTGTCCAAAACTACATGGGCCATTCAATAAGTTTCCGGACTTTTTTTGTACAGACTCTTGAACATTCAGTACATTATTGCTATACATCTTATGAGATGACAGACCAATTTTTATGATTTCAGCTTCAAATGAACAGCTACAACAGGAATTGGAATACACCCTACTAAAGCCTGATTGTCACGGCTGGTGAAGTTCAAAAATGCAATCTTACACTTTAGAAGAACGATTTACAATAAAATTGTGTTTTAAACTTGGAAAAAATGCCAGAGAAATGTATGGAATGCTTCAGACTGCTTTTGGGGCATGTTGCATGAATCGAGCATCAGTTTTTGAGTAGCATAAGACATTCAAGGAAGGCAGGGAGTCTGAGAGCGATGATGAGAGGTGTGGGAGGAGTAAGGAAGTCAATACACCAGAGTTGATTGGCCAAAGGGT
Source organism: Sepioteuthis lessoniana (assembly GCA_963585895.1). Taxonomy (NCBI): domain Eukaryota; kingdom Metazoa; phylum Mollusca; class Cephalopoda; order Myopsida; family Loliginidae; genus Sepioteuthis; species Sepioteuthis lessoniana. The sequence goes on from OY757932.1 coordinate 9,484,514, forward strand.
TAGGTTAGGCTTACTATGTTGAGGTTTTAAGGGAGTTCAGGGAGGGATTCCGTCGGAAGAAGCCAGTACTCTTCAAATCGGGTCAGTGGCATTTCCACCAGGACAATGCACCAGTCCACAACTCCATCCTTGTCACAGACTATTTGAGCAAGATGGGCATGAAGACAGTTCCTCAGCCTCCTTATAATCCAGACTATGCTCCCTGTAACTTTTGCTTATTCCCTAAGCTCAGAAGCTGTCGTTATGAGACAATTGAGGAGATGAAAGAGTCTGTGACGAAGGTCATTGACACGCTCACACAAGAGGACTTCCATGGGGCCTTGCAGAAGTTGCTGGAACGGTACAACAAGTGCATTGCAGCCGGAGGGGATGACTTCGAAGGGGACTAGAGTTTCATGTGTGTACTATCAATAAAAGTGCCCATACGAAAAAAGTCTGGAAACTTATTTAATGATCCTCTGATATATATATATATATATATATATATATATATATATATATATATATATATATATATATATATGTATTGCAATTGATGGTTTCACATATTCACGATCATCAAATAACACAGGATTTGGAAGAATTACATTTATTATGGAGACGACTAACCTGCTTATTATACTTTATAGAAGTCACTTTGAAATATAAATCAACTGCTATTTACAGTGAAATATTGGCAAATAACCAAAGTTCTAGCTAACAAAATCATCTGTGGATATCATTGACAAAACATATTACACTCTTATTTATGATTTCCTTATTCATATATGCTCGTTTTTGACGTCAATACAAGGAATTTCCTTAAAATAATAAATCTGACCCCCTCTCGGTGCGTTTGCTGAATAAATAAAATGAAAACTCATTAGCCAATCGGAATGTCGAATGAAACGTTTTGCAAGAACGGCCATATTTTTATTTATTCACTTTTTTTTTTTTTTTTTTTTTTGTTATTAGTAGTGTGTAAATTGCATCCGGTTATTGAGAAAAGAATTCGATTGGCTGTCTGTGGCGGAAATTAAATGAGTCTTTATATACGATAAAAAAGAAAACAGTTTTGAAAATTACATAGAAAAATTTCGCGAGTAAACTAAGCGTCATCAGAATGAATGGTTATCCTCAATTTTTACCATCGTGGTCATCATTCTCTTGGCCGTAAACAGCAGCGATATCAACAATATATATATATATATATATATATATATATATAATATATATATATATATATATATATATAGTGAAATTTCGTTATATATACCTGGAAGGAAAAACAGCGGCAACATCGACAATATATATATATCCTCAATTTTTACCATCGTGGTCATCATTCTCTTGGTCGTAAACAGCAGCAACATCAACAATACGGACACTTGCCCCCATCACGAAAACTATACAAGTTAGACGAACCAGACACGCGGGACACTGTTGGAGAAGCAAGGACGAGCTCATAAGTGATGTACTCCTATGGACCCCCACATATGGCCGTGCAAAAGCAGGACGACCAGCTCGAACTTACATACAGCAACTATGTGAGGACACAGGATGTAACCCTGAAGACCTGCCGGAGGCGATGAATGATAGGGAGAAGTTGGGAGAGAGGATCAGGGATATCCGTGCTGGCGGCATGACATGATGATGATGATATATATATATATATATATATATATATATATATATATATATATATATAGTGCAATTTTGTTATATATACCTGGAAGGAAAAACAGCAGCAACATCGACAATATATCTATATATATATATATATAGAGAGAGAGAGAGAGAGAGCAATTATGTTAATTATATCAGGAAGGAAAAACAGCAGCAACTTCGACAATATATATATATATATATATATATATATATATATATATATATATATCGTGCAATTTTGTTATATATATATCTGGAAGGAAAAAGAGATGAAACAATAGCCATTCTTCGAGTACTCACAGAGTTTTATATGATATTCCTCTTATATTCTATACAGAAATAATCTACACCCACTATCTTGGGACGCTAACTGGATAATACTTATAAATATATGAAAGTAAATAAAGGATTGTAATCCGACAATATGTAGAAAAATTGATAACAATGTAATCCAAGTGGAAGGAGAGATTTATTGAGAAGTCGACACTATAGCGTTTCGGTTCAACTGAATCATCATCAGGATCATTAGCGATGTTAAGTCAACGATGTATGTTTAAAAATGCAAAATACAAAAAACCTAGGGGAAAATTTGTATAAAAAATAAGTTGGCCGTTTAATTAATGAATCAGCGTTTGTTGTTTTAAATTACGTCATTTGACTTATTACGAATATTGTGTAGAATTTATGTTCCATTTGTTTATCCAGAAAGTTTTCGAGTCAAAAAGAAGAAAAAGAAAGAAAAATAAAAATAAAAATAAAAATAAAAAGCTTAAAAAATAGAACCGAAACGCTATAGTGTCGACTTCTTGATAAATCTCTCCTTCCATTTGAATTACCTTGTTATCAATTATATATATATATATATATATATATATATATATATAGCCTTTGAGATTTGAAAAAGAAATCACTCGACCGGCGGTCGAGAGGGAGGGAAAATTTATTTTTCCCGAAATCATTTTAGTCGACCGACTCCATTTTTAATCAATAATAGTCAATAATTTTACAAGTCCTGGATTTCTCGGTGGTACAAAATAAGAGAAGAAAATATGAATATTACTTGTATAATTTGTTTTTCGGTGCTTGGTTGAGAGAAATATGCGTTTTTTTTCTTTCTTTCAAATGTTCATTTTTACTTTTCGTAAGCGGGGAGCGAATATAAATGTTGAGTCAAGGGTAATTTTTTCAAAATGAATTGTAAAAATCTGTGAGCATCTTCAATATGAACAACTGAGAAATTTTGTCTCCACTGTAAAAGCCTTAATTATACGAATGTTTACATTGATCGGACGTCTTAGAGAGAAAGAGAGTGAGAGAAAGAGAGAGCCTGGTCATTCTTAATGCTTTTAATCAAAATTTCATTTGATGGTAGCGGTATATTTTGGGGATGCGACGCCCTTTTCTTTAACCAGACATTTCGACGGTCGTCAGGCGCCTGACACAAAAGAATTCACTAATGTCATTGGAGGTCATTCTAAGAAACTTGGGAATCTTCAATGGCATATTTTTGGGTTGTAAAAAGAATCAGTTTTCATTTTTCTATATTTGAAGAGACACGTTTCATTGCAATTTTTGATCGATCGCCGGGTGAATAGAAGAATAATCTTTGATTGCCTGAATAAATTTTACACGACAGAGTCGATCGGGTGAACGGAATCTCAAAGTAGGTAGAGTGTTCGCCAATGGTCCGGGAGACCTGGGTTCAATCCCAGGTCGCGTCATACCAAATACTGTTAAAATGGTATTTGATACCTCCTTGCTCAACACTCAGCAATATAAAGTACGTATCAAGGGTAAAGTGGAGCAATCCAGGGAAAGGAGACGCGCCCTCCCCTACACCTCAGTGTAGTAGCTATTGAAAAGGGAGCCTTCTGTTTGCCCTCGACTACGATCGCAAACTTACCTATGTATAAGTTGGCTGACCGTTCTATGGGGTGACCCGAAGGTTCCTTTTTTAATAGCTACTACACTGAGGTGTAGGTAAGGGTACTATTCATTTCCATGGATTGCTCCACTTACCCTTGATCCCTACCTTATAATACTGAGTGTTAAGTAAGGAGATATCGTGTAACATTTAAGAGTCTTTGGTATGACTCAACCTGGAGATTGAACCCCAGTCTCTAAGGCCACTGGTGAACACGCTAACCATTATGACAAGGGGCCGGTATCATGTATATATAGGTGATGTCAGAAATATTCGCCCCAACTAAATATTTCAATATTTTCTTAGGAAAAGCGAATATCAATTTACTAATTTACTTACTTAATTTGCCATAAATATCCATATTTACCCAACCCCTCCGCTAGGGTAGAATATGACACAAGGTCAATTTATTAAGCGGAGTCTAACAGGTTTGAATTCAGAGTTTTCCTTCTCCTAGACTTGTTGCCTCACCGAGGCTGAAGAGCTCAGTCTGCCTTACTATTTACTCATAGCTGGAGGGAGAATAATTGGATTCATACCTTTCCCAAGGGTATTAGTGCTATGTGAAATGCAATCAGTCTCGTGTCGCCGTGTCCATTTCCTACGACGATAACCATTACACCACGGGCACCTCCATTAATTTGCCATAAATAGTTTATTCTGTGTTTACTTTTGAATAAATAAAAATAAATTAAATAAAAAAAGTTTTGATCAATTATATTTATAGTAATAGCTTCTTTTAAAAATTAGTGCAGTCCGAAATTATTCGATCCATCATTTTTGATATTATCAAATAATATTGCTTTGAAGTAAACGACTTTTTTTTTTCTTAATTAGTTATTTAATACAAGCACCCTTAACAAGCATCTTTAACAATCTGGGTAAGGGACTGGACTGTTGTCTTGAAATAAGTGAGTTTGAACTCTGGTCAGGCTATTACATTCACTTTTGTACCCATACTCTTGAGAAAGTCAGGAACCCCTCTATCTCGCTCAGCGATGGGTTAAGCATTTGTTGTTCTACAAGGATGGCTTTGACATTAAATAACCCACGATGGTTGATTAGGAAGACTAAGAACCATTAGGAAGACTATTGGGTTTGACAAAAAGCTCTGAATGAAGACAATTGATGTGTATAAGCAAGAAGGATGGATAGGAATCGAAATTCAAACGCAGTATATTAGCGGAAAGAGAGTAGAAAACAAGACTCGACTTGAGTGGGGAAGGTGATTCACTAGGAATTTCCCATCGTATTAATATTCCTAGATCAACAATTCGGAGCATTATCAAGAAATGCAACGAGATTCATCGAGCTGGGAATAATTAGTGGCAGAAAACGTTAAATTTCTCAAAGAATGGAAAGAAAAATTGTTTGAGATGTCTCGAAGAATCGTCATATTCTTCGAATTCTAAGAGCTTGTGATTGGCTTTTCGTCAGATGTTTGAGGTAGAAGAATTTGTAATGGGGATTATTTTATGCATTTGTGTTTATTGCTTGTATAATAAAATAACCATAAATGCTAATGAAACTGTGGAAGCAGCATCCTTCAAAACAGTATCAGTATGGCCACTTACCTCCCATCTTACAAATTATCCAACCATACTAGACACGGCTGGAGTATTAAGAATTAACTCATTAACGATGTTCTCCGATGAACTCCTACACATGGACACACCAGTGTTGGCTGACACGCAAAAAGTTATATACACCAGCTCTATGCAGTCACTGAGGGCTATGTAGAGGACTTAACACGCCTTGATGTTGATGATGATAAAGAAATATCCTTATCGTTTGAACGTACTTGTGAAGAAGAGATCTTTATTTTTAAGAGTAGTTGTTGGTTTTGTGGAATTAAAAATTCCTGTGTGTAAGTAAACAGAACGTTTTACGTGGTGCATTCAATAAGATTCCAGACTTTTTATGATTTCAGGTTCAAATGAACAGCTACAGTAGCAATTGGAATACACCTGATTGTCACAGCTGGTGAATTTAAAAAATGCAATCTGGACGTGAGGACACTTCAGAAGAACGATATGCAATAAAATTCTGTTTTAAACATAGAAAGATGCCAGAAAAACGTATGGAATGCTTCTGACTGCTTTTCGACCATCTTGCATTAATCGAGCATCAGTTTTTGAGTAGCATAAGAGATTCAAGGAAGGCAGGGAGTCTGTGAGGGATGATGAGAGTTGTGGGAGGAGTAAGGAAGTCAATACATCAGAGTTGATTGGCCAAAGTGTTAGGGTTAGGGTTACTATGTTGAGGTTTTAAGGGAAGAGGCCAGCACTCTTCAAATCGGGTCAGTGGCATTTCCAACCTGACAATGCACCAGTCAACAAATCCATCCTTGTCACAGACTATTTGAGCATCAAGACAGTTCCTCAACCTCCCAAGTATTGCTATGTATCCCTTACAATTCAATTCATCCTCTGTCATTTGTTTACACACAATTAAAATATCAAACATTTCTATTTCTAACAATTCAGTTTACTGTAAGTTATTTGTTCGCACACAGTTAAGTAATTGCAAGTATTTCTATTTAACACTAATGGTTCCATGAATAGTTTTATTTGCACACAGTTGCATGGTTCCAAGTATTCAATTCAATTAAAAGCCAGTCATTTGTTTATACCCAGTTAAATGATCAAACAGTTCTATTTCTCACAATTCAGTTTAGCATATCTATTTAGCCTGTATATAGAAGGCTATCAGATGCTAGGACTCCAGGTCAGAGCGTACCTGGAAGTGATATCAATGAAGGGGTTCTCTGAAATCCCCATAACTCTAAAACTGGCGCCTCACTATCAGATTGTTTAATGTTATATCCAGGACACTCAATGTGAGGGTTGTCTTAACCCTCTGCAGAGATGCAGTCAGTGTGTTCTACTGTCCCAGCCGATTGGGCTGGTATTCGAAATGATTTAACAAAAAAAAACCCGACTGTGGAAATGATTTTAGTTTGAAATGCACTGTCAATGATTGTATATATGAATTACTTTTACTCTAAAAACACATTAGCAATGATTATAATAAAAAATACACTGGAATTGATTTTTATTCTAAAAATGCATTGGAAATAATTTACTTTTAAAAATGCATTGGGAATGATTTTTAATCTAAAAATGCTTTGGAAATGATTTTAACTATTAAGATGCTTTGGAAATGATTTTAATCACAAAAATGTATTGGAAATGATTTTTATTATAAAATGCATTAGAAATGATTTTTACAATAAAAATTCATTGGAAATGATTTTTACTATAAAAATGCATCGGAAATATATTTTACTATAAAAATGCATTGGAAATGATTTTTATGATAAAAAAGCATTGGAAATGATTTTTACTATAAAAATGAATTAGAAATGATTTTTACTATAAAAACGAATTAGAAATGATTTTTACAATAAAAAAGCGTTGGAAATGATTTTTACTATAAAAATGCATTGGAAATGATTTTTACTATAAAAATGCATTGGAAATGATTTTTACTATAAAAATGTATTGGAAATGATTTTTACTATAAAAATGCATTGGAAATGATTTTTACAATAAAAATGAATTGGAAATGATTTTTACAATGAAAATTCATTGGAAATGATTTTTACTATAAAAAAGCATTGGAAATGATTTTTACTATAAAAATGCATTGGGAATGATTTTTACTATAAAAATACATTGGAAATTATTTTTGCAATAAAAATGAATTGGAAATGATTTTTACTATAAAAATGAATTGGAACTATCCTCCCTAGTACGTAGCATTCCGAAACACAACCTGCTAGTCATTGGCGGAGATATGAATGCACAAATCGGGAAAAACAGACACAACAAATACAGCCTACACTACACGTCTAACAGGAATGGACAGCATTTAATAGATTTCATGATAGAAAATAGATTAACATGCCTCAATACAAACTTTCAAAAAAGGGAGGGGAAATTATGGACCTACACATACGCGAATAAGAGTAAAGCACAGATAGACTACGTCCTTATAAACGGGAAATGGAAAAACAGTGCGATGAATTGCGAGGCATACTCCTCCTTCGAGGGTGTGTCCTCCGATCATCGAATAGTTACGGCCAAAGTACGACTAAGCCTAAGAAAAAACGCCACACGTAAAGCCACGACCAAGCACTATGACTGGGCCCTACTCAACAACAGAGATATTAGAGACAAATATGCATTAGAATTAAGAAACAGATTCGAAGCACTACAAGAGAAGGTAGAAATAGGCACCCCAAATGACGAATATGAAAATTTTGTAGAAGCGCACCTGGAGGCGGCAGAAAAGTGTATTCCAACAAAACCTAGAACTAAATATAGAGTCCCTTGGGAAACGCTAGCGGCTAGAGAAAAACGTGCACTTGTGAAGACTGCCTCCAAAAACTATCAACAGAACCCAACAAATACAAATGCACGAGAACTAGAAAAGGCGCAACATCAATTAACAGGAATATACCTAAAAGAACAGGCAGAATACGTACAAAATCAGATAGATAAGATTAGAGACTCGGTGGAAGATAGGCAATCCAGGATAGCCTGGCAAACAATAAACGAAGTAAGTGGAAGAAAGAGCACAGCCAAAGCAAAATTGAAAGCTGCAAGCCAACAAGAAAGAATAAAACTGTGGGAACAGCATTTCAAAAATCTACTAGGAAACCCACCGGAAATAACGGATGAACCGATCACCAGAATTATTAGTAAGCAATTAGACGTAAAACTAGGTCCTTTCACCAAAGAAGAACTCGACACGGTTCTCAGAAGAATTAAAAATAGGAAAGCGGCGGGGCTAGACGAGATCCCCCCAGAAGTGTGGAAGACGAGACAATTCGACGATATACTGCTCCGCCAATGCAACGCAGTCTATAGTCAAAATAGGATAGAACGATGGACGAAGGGATGCATCCTTCCATTCCCTAAAAAAGGCGACCTCGGACTAGCCAAGAACTACCGAGGGATAACACTTACATCCATAGCAGCCAAAATCTACAATGCCCTACTACGAAACCGCATAGAACCCAAAATGGAAAACATCCTTAGGAAAAACCAAAATGGCTTCCGGAGAAATAGATCCACAACCTCACAAATACTGACCATCCGTAGAATCCTGGAAGGCGTTCGGGCAAAAAACTTACAGGCGACATTACTATTTGTCGACTTTACCAAGGCCTTCGATTCCATACACAGAGGGAAGATGGAGCAAATCCTACTAGCCTACGGCCTACCAAAAGAAACTGTAGCAGCGATAATGATTCTCTACAGAAACACCAAAGTAAAAGTACGTTCACCAGATGGAGACACGGAATACTTCGACATTGTTGCAGGAGTACTACAAGGAGACACACTAGCCCCGTACCTCTTTATCATCTGTCTAGACTATGTGCTTAGGACTTCAATCGACAAAATCAGAGAAAATGGCTTCCAGCTGACTAAGAGAAGAAGCAAAAGGTACCCCGCAAAAACAATCACGGACGCCGACTACGCTGATGACTTGGCGTTACTAGCGAATACGCCTATTCAAGCAGAGACACTACTACATAGTCTGGAACGAGCTGCAGCCGGCATTGGCCTACATGTCAATGCAAACAAAACCGAATATATGTGTTACAACCAAACAGGCAACATTGCCACACTAGACGGAGCCTCTCTGAAACTAGTCGACAAATTCACCTACCTAGGAAGCAGCGTCTCATCAACCGAGAAGGACATCGACACACGACTGACGAAGGCATGGACAGCTATCGATAGGCTCTCGATCATATGGAAGTCGGACCTAACAGATAAAATGAAACGCAGTTTCTTCCAGGCAGCGGTTGTGTCGATACTGCTATATGGATGCACCACATGGACGCTTACGAAGCGGCTGGAGAGGAGGCTGGACGGAAATTACACAAGAATGTTGAGAGCAGTATTAAACAAGTCCTGGCGACAACACCCCACGAGACTCCAACTATACGGACACTTGCCCCCCATCACAAAAACTATACAAGTTCGACGAACCAGACACGCGGGACACTGCTGGAGAAGCAAGGACGAGCTCATAAGCGATGTACTCCTGTGGACCCCCACTCATGGATGTGCAAGTGTGGGACGACCAGCACGAACTTACATACAGCAGCTATGTGAGGACACGGGTTGTAATCCTGAGGACCTGCCGGAGGCGATGAGTGATAGGGAGAAATGGCGAGAGACGGTCAGGGATATCCGCGCAGACGGCGCGACATGATGATGATGATGATAAAAATGAATTAGAAATGATTTTTACTTTAAAAATGAATTGGAAATGATTTTTACGATAAAAATGTATTGGAAATGATTTTTACTATAAAAGTTCATTATAAATGATTTTTACTATAAAAATGAATTAAAAATGATTTTTACTCTAAAAATTGCATTGGAAATGATTTTTTAATATAAAAATGCATCAGCAATGATTTTTACTATAAAATTGCATTAGAAATGATTTTTACTATAAAATTGCATTAGAAATGATTTTTACTATAAAAATGCATTGGAAATGATTTTTTACAATAAAAAGTATTGAAAACGATTTTACCATAAAGATCTGTTGAAAATCATTTTACATATAAATAATTTTAGTAAAAAATGTATTGGAAATCTTTTTATTATAAAAATCTATTTGAAATGGTTTTACTATAAAAATGCATTGCAAATGATTTTTTAATGTGAAAATATATTGGAAATGATTTTATCATAAAAATGCATTGGTAATCTATTTCAATACAAAAACTTATTGGAAATGATTTTATTTTTAAAATACCATGGGATTTATTTCAATATAAAAATGTAATGCTTATCCGGTGACAATTCATTATACCGTTTAGCATAGAACACAAAACAGAAAAAAAAACTTTGCCCAAGCATTTTACAACCCAGGTGCTCACTTCCAGTCTCCGGATCTGAAGTCAGGGCTTCTGGCCAACGAACCCGGAGTCAGGGTTTCCGGTCACCGGACCGGGAATTGGTTTCAATCAGCAGCCTGGCATTCATTCCAGGTGTCAAAAAATCTGAAACGTAGATACACATTGAACTAGACTTTTGGGTTGCACCTAGCGTTCGGGCCTAGTGATAGTATGACCAGCATTGAGTAAACGAGGCTCAGCTGTGAGTGACCCCCCCAACCCCTAAATCCCCACAATAAAAACACCTTGTGTCAAATCTTATTTGGTAGAAAGCTTGGATAAATATCTTGCATTGGACCACTTGACTTACGTGCTTCGTGGCCAAACAATTAGAAGCATAAATTCACATTGAACTGGAATTTCGGGTTGCAATTAGCGTTCGGGCCTAGTGATAGTATGACCAGCATTGAGCACGTTAGCCTCTCCTTGTGAGTGACCTCCTCAACCCTTAAATCCCCACTATAATTTGTGCCAAATCCTATCTGGTAGAAAGCATGGATAAATATCTTGCATGTGACCACTTGTTATAGGTGCTGGGTGGACAAATAATTGGAAGCGTAGATTCACATTGCACTTGACTTTCTGGTGGCACCTAAACTTCGGTCCCTGTGAGAGTATGATTAGCATTGAATAAACGAGCCTCAGCTTGAGAATGACCTCCCCAACCCCCAAACCCCCACTATAAAGCAAGGATAAATATCTTACATCGGACCACTTGACATAGGTGTTGGGTGGCCAAACAATTAGAAATATAGGTTCACATTGACACTGTACTTTCGGGTTGCACCTACCCTTGAGGCCGAGTGATAGTATGACCGGCATTGAACGAACGAGCCTCATCTTGTGAGTGACCACCTCAACCCCCAAATCCCCCACTATAAAAAGATTCACATTACTCTAGAACTTCGGTCTAGTATATCTATGACCAACAAGGTCACCTGGTATACGTAAAGGGACATTTAGCAAAGGAGAGCAGAGTTCATATCGTATCTAGTGATCCAATCACCAACATTAACCCCCAGTGCACAAGTTTCTGCTAGAGCGTGACCTCCCAACTTTCAAAAAGGCCTTGTGTCAAATTCTTCCAGGTGCGAAGTACGGATAAATATTAGCAAGTTCTGATAGATATATTTGCAGTCACAAATTAAACAACTAAACAAACTGTCAATCTCGCTTTAAAATGCCTGGTTGAAATTGTTTTTCGAGAACTGGATAAACAGAGTCACATGACATAGACCCCCCAAACCCACCCCAACTAAAATATTTTGGTAGTGGGGGCTAATATTACGGTCTGTAAATGCAACATGTATGTTTTTTTTTTCTCTACAATCATGTTCAAATTGTCAGGTTTAAGTTACAGTCTAGAATTTCTACCTCTTGAGGTCACACCTGTTTGTTTCAGGGTGACACAGTTAAATAAACTTCGTTGTTTTACTGAGCAATGAGTATGCTGATGGGCATTGGTGTGTCGATTGACCAATTGGTAAAGGTCACCGTTTTAATTTCATGGCAGTCGATCGTGATGGGAGGATTTAAAAAGGACAATGACACGAATAGAAATCATTATCATATTTAACAACCCTTCCGCTCGGGCAGGATATGACACAAGGTCAATTTTTTTAAGCGGAGTTTAACAGGTTTGAATTCAGAGTTTCCCTTCTCCTTGACTAGTTGCCTCACCAAGGCTGAAGAACCCAGTCTGTCCTACTATTTACCCATAGCTGGAGGGAGAATATTTTGATCCATACCTTTCCCAAGGGTATTAGTGCTATGTGAAATGCAATCAATCTCGTCCAGGATTTGAACTCGTGTCGTCGTGTCCATTTCCTACGACGATAACCATTACACCACGGGCACCTCTATCGAATAGAAGTCAATATCGATTGGTTTATTTCAATATAGTCTTATTTAAATATTGATCTACAATTTTATACATATTCAGTTGCTTGTCGTTCAGTCATACTCTCTCTCTCTCTCTCTCTCTCTCTCTCTCTCTCTCTCTCTCTCTCTCTCTCTCAGCCAATTATTTTTATGCTTTTCTCCCTTAGACTTTCTCTTTGCCCAGTTGACTGGGGCTGTGAGTACACCGACTGCTTTTCTGCAGAGACGTAAGATCCCCTACCGACACAACGAGAGTCCTGGGTATGACATTGCCATCACTCCTAGGTCCTCTCTGGCCCCGGAGGGTAGCACTGGATAGGGTCCTATCTATGTGTCAAAGAGATCTAAACTGTGTACATATACTAAATGGTATTGCTTAAAATAGAACTTTCTTGACATTTAAAATGAGTACTTTATTCAAAATGCGTACTTATGATGAACTGAATAGTTTGAAATAGAACTGTTTTTGACACTGAAACTGTACTTACGATAAACTGAATTGTTCGAAAAAGAACAGTTTGACACTTACGAGGTGCATACGATAAATTTCCAGACTTCTTTAGTATGGGCATTTAAAATTATTGTAGACTCTTGAAAATTCAGTATGCTATTGCTATACATCTTATTAGATGACTGACCAATTTTTAGGATTTCAGCTTCAAATGAACAGCTACAGCAGCAATTGGAATACATCCTACTAAAGCCTGATTGTCACTGCTGGTGAGGTTCAAAAATGCTATATGGACACTTTAGAAGAACGATATGCAATAAAATTCTGTTTTAAACTTAGAAAAAAATGCCACAGAAACTCATGGAATGCTGCAGACTGCTTTTGGAGCATCTTGCATGAATCGAGCATCAGTTTTTGAGTGGCATAAGGGATTCAAGGAAAGCAGTGAGTCTGTGAGTGATGGTGAGAGGTGTGGGAGGAATAAGGAAGTTAATACACCAGAGTTGATTGGCCAAAGGGTTAGGGTTAGGGTTACTATGTTGAGGTTTTAAGGGAGTTCAGCAAGAGATTCTGTTGGAACAGGCCAGCACTTTTCAAATCGGGCCATTGACATTTCCAGCTGGACAATACACCAGTCCACAACTCCATCCTTGTCACAGACTATTTGACCAAGATGGGCATCAACACAGTTCCCCAGCCTCCCTATAGTCAGACGTTGCTCCCTGTGACTTTTGTTTATTCCCTAAGCTCAGAGACTATCGTTATTAGACAATTGAGGAGATGAAAAAGGCTGTGACGAAGGTCATTGACACACCCACACAAGAGGACTTCGATGGGGCCTTCGAGAAGTTGTTGGAACGACACAACAAGTGCATAGCAGCCGGAGGAGATTACTTCGAAGGGGCTAGAGTTTCATGTGTGTATGCACCAAGTAAATGTATGTAAACGAAAAACTATACGAATGCTAAATTGAACTGTTTGAATTAGAAGTGTTTGACTAAACTGAGTTGCTTGAAATAGAAATGTTTTTGACAATTAAACTGTGTACTTATGCTATAATGAATTGGTGAAGTAGAACTGTTTATTTGTATAAAAAGGGAATTGGCATTAAATAACCTACAACGTTTGATATGCCGTAAAACCAAACCAAACAAACAAATAGACTGTCCTTCTCTCCCTTTCTCTCTCACACACTCTCTCTCTCTTTCTCTCTCTCTCACACACACACACACTCTCTCTCTCTCTCTCTCCATCACGCCATCAATTAGTGTCGAGGGTATCACACTAGACTGCATTTGATGTTGAAGTTGCTTCTCTCTCTCTCTCTCTCATCTCTTGCTTTTCTCTCTCTCTCATCTCTTGCTTCTCTCTCTCTCTCTCTCTCTCTCATCTCTTGCTTTTCTCTCTCTCTCTCATCTCTTGCTTCTCTCTCTCTCTCATCTCTTACTTCTCTCTCGCTCATCTCTTGCTTCTCTCTCTCTCATCTCTTTCTTTTCTCTCTCTTTCTCATCTCTTGCTTTTCTCTCTCTCTCTCTCTCTCTCTCTCATCTCTTGCTTTTCTCTCTCTCTCTCTCTCTCATCTCTTGCTTTTCTCTCTCTCTCATCTCTTGCTTTTCTCTCTCTCTCATCTCTTGCTTTTCTCTCTCTCTATCTCTCTCATCTCTTGCTTCTCTCTCTCTCTCTCATCTCTTGCTTCTCTATCTCTCTCATCTCTTGCTTCTCTCTCTCTCATCTCTTGCTTTTCTCTCACTCTCTTGTCTTGCTTCTCTCTCATTTGTTGTTTCATGCTTTTATTTTTTTCTAATGCCTCTTTCTCTTTTATTCTTTAATTTTCTTCTCTCTCTCTCTCTCTCTCTCTCTCTCTCTCTCTCTCTATCTATCTATCTATCTCTCTCTCTCTCTCTCTTTACTCTTTCAAATCTGTCTTTTCACATCTCTATCCTTTATTGTCAAATTCTCATGTATCTTCTCGGAATTGACTGCTTATCTTATTTAATTGTTGCCAAAAATGTGTTAACTATGTACATTCAATAAATAAGGTGAATGTGGAGTACCCCTTCATTGACATTACTCCCATCATTTAACTGTGTGCAAACAAAAAAGCTCGGGCTCGTTGAAAAATGTTGCATACAAAGTATTCGCTCACAATATATATATATATATATATATATGAATGATAGAAATATGTGGGAAATTGGATGAATCAAACACTAAATTCCAATTCCTTTGTGTGATATTTCGTTCTTTTTATTCCAAAGAACTTTTTCAAACTGAAACTGTTTTTTGAGTTTTTGTATTTATAATCAAATGAAGAAAATGATAAGATGACGGAGAAGATAAAGGTGTAGCAGGAAGAAGGGGAGGGTTTATTGTCAAATGAATCAGGTTTCATTAATGATTTTTTATTGTATGAAAGTGGAAACACCTTTAGTGAGTTGAGGGGAAAGAAATAGGGAAAAGGTGGAGGGAAAAGAGGTTTCGGTATATCTCGTTTCGTCGAAAGATATTAACTATAATGTGATGTCTAGGTTGCAAGGGGAGCAAAAGGGGAGAAGAGAAAATGATAAGGAAAGAATTCTCAAAAGTATGGAGACACAGAGTGGAGAAATGTCTTTTTTAACCGTTTTCTATTTCCACTTTTACAAAAAAAAATCTTAATGAAACCTGATCCATTTGATTTTAAACTTTCCCCTTCTTCCTTCAACACCTTTATCCTCCTCATCACCTAATCATTTTCTTCATTTGCTTATCGATAGAAAAAAAAAGAAAATGGTTTCAGTTTGAAAAAGTTCTTCGGAATAAAAAGAATGAAATATCATGCATCTAAATTGGATTTAAAGTCTTCGATTTATCTAACATTCCACATATTTCTATTATACTGTCAGATTCACCACAATCTATCAATTCAATACACACACACACACACACACACACACATATATATATATATATATATATATATATATATATATATATCAACATGTCGTGCTGGTAGCACGGATATCCCAGACCCTCTCTGGCCACTTTTCCCTATCGTTCATCGCCTCTGGCAGGTCTTCTGGACTACATCCCGTATCCTCACATAGTTGCTGAATGTATGTTCGTGCTGGTCGTCCTGCTTTTGCTCGGCCATATGTGGGGGTCCATAAGAGTACATCACTTATGAGTTCGTCCCTGCTTCTCCAGCAGTGTCCTGCATGTCTGGTTCGTCTAACTTGAATAGTTTTCGTGATAGGAGGCAGGTGGCCATACAGTTGGTGTCTTGTGGGGTGTTGCCGCCAGGACTTGTTCAAGATTGCTCGCAGTATTCTTGTGTAATTACTATCTAGCTTCTTCTCCAGCCGTTTTGTTAGAGTCCACGTAGTGCATCCATATAGCAGTATCGATACGACCGCTGCCTGGAAGAAACTGCGTTTCATTTTATCGGTTGGGTCTGAATTCCATATAATCGATAGACTATTGATAGCTGTCCATGCCTTTGTTAACCTCGTTTCGATGTCCTTTTCGGTTGATGCGACGCTGCTTCCTAGGTAAGTGAACGTTATATTATAAAAGTGTTGGTTGTCATAATTTTCATTTTCTTAACTGCCTGATGATAGTTGTTTTGAAAAAAAAAAACTCCATGAAACCCAGGGGTTGCAGTCTAAATTCCATGAATTAAATCTATACATCTAATATATATTTATTTATGATTATATATATATAATTATTTTATAATTTGCTTAAAGCATTGCACAAATTATTTTATTATATTGTATTTGCTTAGTGGATTATTGCAATGCAAAATAATTATTCGGGTCTAATTAATTTCAAAGTAAAAGCTTCATCATCAGAGACTTTTTTTTTATATGAACTCGACATTCATTTTTTTGGGAGGTTGTAACCATGGTGTCACGTGGGGTGTTGGAAGGTCATATAGGGTGTTGTAACCATGGT
>OY757932.1:9503780-9528316 GCA_963585895.1 Sepioteuthis lessoniana
AGAAAGAAAATATTAGGAGAAAGAAAGAAAGAAAGAAAGAAAAAGAAAGAAAGAAAGAAAGAAAGAAAGGGAACTAAATGAATGTATGAGAAAGAAAGAAAAAAGAATAAATTGACAAGAAAGAAAGAAAGAAAGAAAATAGTAGGAGAAAGAAAGAAAGAAAGAAAGAAAGAAAGAAAGAAAAAAGAAAGAAAGGGAAAATAAATGAATGTATGAAAAAGAAAGAAAGAAAAAAGAATAAATGGACGAGAAAGAAAGAAAGAAAGAAAGAAAGAAAGGGAAATAAATGAATGTATGAGAAAGAAAGAAAAAAGAATAAATTGACAAGAAAGAAAGAAAGAAAATATTAGGAGAAAGAAAGAAAGAAAGAAAGAAAGAAAGAAAGAAAGAAAGAAAGAAAGAAAGAAAGAAAAAAGAAAGAAAGAAAGAAAGAAAGAAAGGGAACTAAATGAATGTATGAGAAAGAAAGAAAAAAGAATAAATTGACAAGAAAGAAAGAAAGAAAGAAAGAAAATATTAGGAGAAAGAAAGAAAGAAAGAAAAAAGAAAGAAAGAAAGAAAGAAAGAAAGGGAACTAAATGAATGTATGAGAAAGAAAGAAAAAAGAATAAATAAACGAGAAAGAAAGAAAGATAGAAAGAAAAAAGAAAAGAGAAAGAAAGTAAGAAAAAAGAATAAATGAAAGTGAAAGAAAGAAAGAAAATATTAGAAGAAAGAAAGAAAGAAAGAAAGAAAGAAAGAAAGAAAGGTAAAATAAATAAATGTATGAAAAAGAAAGAAAGAAAAAAGAATAAATGGACGAGAAAGAAAGAAAGAAAGAAAGAAAGAAAGAAAGAAAGAAAGATTATAGGACAAAAAATAAGAACAGCCACAAAACGGAAGTATTTATGAGGAGAAGAAAGAGAGACAGAGACAGAAACAGAGAGAGAGAGAGAGAGAAAGAGAGAGGGAGAGAGAGGGAGAGAGAAAAAGAGTTGGTGAGGGGGGTAGGAATCAGAAAAAGAATTCTAAGAACGCACCCAACAATAAGAGAAGCATACGCAATAAATATACGAAACGTCTGTCGAGGTGGGAAGGGTTAAAAAGTGAAGTTAGATTTGGAGTTGTTCTTGTTTACTCCCGACTCTTCAGAAAATATGATCCAATATATTTTACTGGTTCATTCTATGCTTGGTGACCCAAAAATTACGTAAAAAACTACGGTATTGGCCACTTTCTATGGCACATTTCAGGCCGCCTTTTCAGAAACAACTGGTGTTTACCCATGACTAACTAACCATACACTGATTCACGTCAACAAAAAGACGACAGCTACTAAAAGATCAAACCTATATATACCGTCATATTTTTGTGGCAAGTTCGTGACTAATAAGGCCGAAATATTTATCCGTACCTCCCACCAGGCAGGATTTGGCACAATGTCTTTTTTAAAGTGGGAATCAGGGGTTGGTTGGTTGGTTGGCATATCAACCTTTGTTCATTATATAACACTAAATCCATTTTTATGCAAACAGTCAGCTCTGTTTCAAACAATTCAGTTTAGCATGAGTACAGATTTTCTTTACACACTGTGAAATGTCAAAACAGTTCTATATTAAACAATTCAATTTAGTGTAAGTACAGTTTCAATGTCAAAAACAGTTCCATTTCAAACACTTCAGTTCAGCATAAGTACGCTGTTTAAATGTAAGTACAGTTTAATTGTCAAAAACATTTCTATTTCAAGCTATTCAGTTTAGTCAAACAGTTCAAATTCAAAAAATATAGTTTAGCATAGATATACAGTTTGATTCTATTCAACCCATAGATAGGGCCCTATCAAGTGCAACCATTTCGGGCCATGGCAATGAAGGAGTGCTCCGCATTCCCCAAAGCTCCAGCATCACTGGAACCCCACCATCAGATTGTTTTGTGTCATATCCAGGACACTCAATGGGGGGATCTTATCCCTCTGCAGAGAAGCAGTCAATGTATTCTACAGCCCCAACTGATTGGGCGGAATCATGGGTGAAGGAGGTAGTGCACGAGTCGAGACTCATGCGTTGTTAGTCAGTTCTTATGATAGATTCACTCGGGCTGAAAGCCCGGTGCAATGTAAAATATGTTTGTCGTGACTGATAAGTTCGATGCGGGACAGATATGTATAACCACGGCAGCTGCAGCTGATGGTGTGGTCAAGGCTTTATTGCAAAATGTCTGGGTTCCTTCTCATGTGCTTTTTGGCCGAAAAGATGGCCCTGTGGTTGTTTTCAAAGGAGACAACCAGGCAGGTGATGATTCATGGTTCTTAGCTCTGGTGGACAATCGGCAATGATCGGTGTCACAGGCACCTTGTGATTTTTCAAAGCAAAACTCGAATCTCTTCTTGGCTGCCCCTCTGTCACGATGGCCAGCAGAAAGCTCCTTGCACAGTATAATCCTGGCTAAGCAATGATTCCTCAACCTCGCGACATGTCCAACCAAGCGTAGCCGGGTCTTCACTAGCTAGCATAGCCTCGATGCAGGTGATCTTAGCCTTTTGATGAAGAAATCACCCAAGTAGGTGTTGAGGAATCGTGTGGAAGCAGCGCTGGTTGAATCACTCGATCAGTCGTTGGTGGCGACCACGAGTGATCCACGACTCTGAGCCATTTAGGAGAGTGGCATGGACTTTTTCTCTGGATATGCTCATCTTCGTGTCATTTTTTAGGTGTTTGTCGTACTGCATGCACACACACACACACACACACACACACACACATATATATATATATATATATATATATATATATATATATATAGTGCAATTAGAAGGAAACGCAAACCTGGTTAAATTGCGAGTATAAATTTATTTCACCGGAGAATATTACTATACTCTCCGTCTCATCAGATAACGATACAGATGATTATTCTATACGCGAATAATCGACATCCACTGTTTTCTATTTATAAGAAATGTCCTGGTGAATAAAGAAGAGGGGTAAATCAATAAAGATATTAAGGACCGAGAAAAATGGGTGCACCGTTCATCAGCTACACCCCAAGGCCAACAAGTGTGAGTCAGTCGTCGCCAGTGGAACTTTAAATGAATTTGTTGTCAATTTATTTTTTGATTTTCTCATTCCGAGGATATTTGGGGTATTACCCCACCTCTGAACTTTTTAGCACTATTATGTTTTTTTTTTACGCTTATGTTATTTATATCTCATTGTGTAATGATGGGGGTTCATTTATATATACATATATATATATATATATATATATATAAAATTAACTTAAATCGCGAGTTGGAAATCTCCTACTAAAGTTTCACCTTAATGGATCATCAGGAAGTCTAACTCCAAGTTGGAGTTAGATTTCCTGATGGTCCGTTAAGGTGAAACTTTAGTAGGAGATTTCCAACTCGCGATTTAAGTTAATTTTATAATTGGCTCCACTCGTGTTGAGCACTCTTGTAATTGTAGCATTGCAGTGTTCACGGAAGGTTTTAGTTTTCTTTTGACCAACTGACTGCACATCTCTTGATTTTTTTAAGGGGTGTGACGGGGTTGGCCTTTTCTTTCTTTTTGTCCTATAATATTTTTTTCTTTTTCCCCCGGGCGGTGATTCGAGATACTCTTATCTCTTGTTCCTGGCGGTTTTTTTTCTTTTTTTCAGGTATCGTGAATGCTGGTAGATATTAGATTAGTAAATACATATATATATATATATATATATATAGCTGATTTTAATGACGTCTTAGCGGGGCAAGTATCGTGATTTTGAAATGGCGTTCATCCCAAAGGGTCGTTTTTTCAACTTGTTTTGGTCTTCGATCTGCTAATGCGGCAAGCAATCGACTATATATATATATATATATATATATATATTGGGTTGAATTCGTTATTTAAATATTTCGCGGAACAAATACGTAGTGCTCTGAGATGATGAATACCTATGATGATAACTCTTTTGGTGTTGTTGTTGTTGTGGTGTGAATAAAAATGTATGTCGTCGTTTTTAAAGTATTCCTAATAAGTAAAATGTCCTGGAATATTAGGAATATTAACGAACAATAATTCAAGGTTTACCGTGAACCCGCCTGTAAAAACGACCACATATATTTTTATTTACACACCCCAACCACAACACCAAAAGAGGTATCATCATAGGTTTTTATCTCAGAGTTGTAAGTATTTGTTCCGCGAAATATTTAAATGACGAATTCAACCAAATCGAACACTCCTTCCTTAACATTCTATAACCCAAATCTTTTATATACTTTGCTATATATATATATATATATATATATATATATATATATATATATATATATATATACGCTCCCCCATGGAAGTTGAGCACTATATATATATATATATATATATATACGCTCCCCCATGGGAGTTGAGCATTATATATATATATATACGCTCCCCTATGGGGGTTGAGCACTCTGGCGAAGGAATCTACGGCCGCCGCTCGCATAATGCAAAGCTCTTCGAAAGAATTGAGCACTCTGGTAGCCGATAAGGTATAAAAATGTAAACAAACGGACGCTGCTGCTGTTGCTACATAAATACCTTAAAACTTCCTGTAGCCGACGTGGTACTCTTGTTGGCCGAGCGGTCTGAGACTTAGTCTAACGTAAAGTTGGGTAGGTTTTGATCCCGGCTTCGAGCGGCCTACGTGTCTAGCCACACAGAAGCGTTCTGATAGACCGAAACAGTCTATCTGTGGATGACAATATATATATATATGACATTAGACCACAAAAATACACACAACCTATTGTATTTTTTCGATATCTTTATATATAAACAACAGCAAACAACCTTATACATTAAACATATATGCTCATAATTATCCATATCCCAAATCCTTACACACCAAGAAAACCCTATCGTATTCACAGGCTCTTAGAATTTGAAGACTATACGGAAAAATAACATTTAATTTAATTTCTTTGTTTAATGGCATATCAAAGTTCGTTGGATACTTACAGCCAAATTAATGCTTCCAGAAGAAAAAAAGTGTTTGTTTTTTGGATTTTATGGCATATCAACCTTTTTAGGTGTTTTAATACCAAATCTATCTTTATACAAATAAGTAGTTCTATTTCAAACAATTCAGTTTAGCATAAATACACAGTTTAATTGTCAAAACATTTCTATTTCAAGCTATTCAGTTTAGTCAAACAGTTCTATTTCAAACAATTCAATTTCGCGTAAGTACAGTTTCAATGTCAAAAATAGTTTATTTTAAATAATTCTGTTTAGCTAACAAAAACTGTTCTATTTCAAACAATTCAGTTAAGCAAAAGTACATTGTTCAAATGACAAAACAGTTCTATTTCAAGCAATTCTGTTTAGCATAAGCATGCAGTTTAGTTCTATTTGACCCATAGATAGGATCCTATCAAGTGCTACCACTCCGGGCAAGTGTGGACCTGGGAGCGGTGGCAATGAAGGGGTGCTCTGCATTCCCCAAAGCTCCAGCATTACTGAAACATAACCATCAGATTGTTTAGTGTCATATCAAGACACTCGTTAGGGGGGGTTCTTACCCCTCTGCAGAGAAGCAATCGGTGCAATTCTTCAGCTCCAGCTAACTGGGCAAGAACAATATTGGTACTATTTAATCTACAGCCAAGGATAATATGGGGGTTCATATCATTTTTCAAGGTTAATGGTCCCAAAGTTAACGTAAAAACACGACTAGAAATCGAACTCACTTTCTCTAATATCGTAATCAAGCACGTTAGCCACAACGCCACTTGGACAGCTGTAACAATTATTTAATCATATCCATCAACTTTTAGAAATCGCACATTGCTCCAAACGATATACAGTAAAACTGAATTACTCTGTGGTGGTGGTGTAATGGTTAAAGTGATGGACTACAGAATCGTAATAAGCGAGCCGCGCTATTACGTTCACTTTCGGGCAAATACCCTTGGGAAAGGTATAGAACCTCCTTATCCTCCCAGTTATGGGTTAAATAGTCACACTACTCTTCGGGGAGAATGTATTTGGCATCGGGCAAATACTCTTGGGAAAGGTATAGAACCTCCTTATCCTCCAAGCTATGGGTTAAATAGTCACGCTACTGTTTTTCTAGGAGAATGTCTTTGGAATTAAATAACCTACAAAGGTTGATATGCCATTAAACAAAGAAACCAACTAAACCTGAATTACTCTTCAATATTAAAAACCGCTGAAAATTGATGAATATTACGTTGAGAAAACTTAACCTCAAACTTCCCGTGGCGCAGTGGATAAAGTAATTACGTAATTCCTAGATTATAATAAACTATTTCTTGTTAAAGACTTCTGCCTATGTGACACAAGGCCATGGAGTGCCAAATGAGACCTGAACCCACTCGTGAAAGTTTGACGGACTATGAATAGGTTTACTATAAAAAATGAAAATGGCAAAAATAAATAAATGAATGGACAAACAAACAACTACCCACAAAAAACCTCAACAAAAACAAAAATCTCTAACATTACATCAATAGTAAAAACTGCTGATAATAGATGGATATTACGTCGAGAAAACTTTGACGCAGTGAGTATGTGCTGGACTGGTGATATCGTAATAAGAATTTCGAATTTCAGCGGGAGTATCATATTCCCATTTGGACTAATATCTTCGAGGAAGGTTTGAACTCTTTTATTTTCACCAGCCATAGGCGAAATAGTACAACAACTGCTCTTCATGAAGGATAGATTCGACATTATTCCAAGAAGGTTGATATGCCATTAAACAAAGAAACCAAATCGTTATTCTTGGGGAATATTCTTCTAATTCTAAGAGTTTGTGAAGAATGTATTATTCCTCCAGCTATGAGTTAAATAATATTATTACAGTTTTTTTCTTATAGAAAGATGGTTTTAGCATTAAACAACCCATGGAAGGTTGACATACGTGCTGCCTTCCAGACTACTTTTGTACTGGCATTCAAAATTGTTGTAGACTCTTGAAAATTCAGTATGTTGACTGACCAAATTTTATGATTTCTGCTTCAAATCAACAGCTACAGCAGGAGTTGGAATACACCCTACTAAAGCCTGATTGTCTCAGCTGGTAAATTTTAAAAATTCAATCTGGACGTGAGGACACTTTAGAAGAACGATATGCAATAAAATTCTGTTTTAAATTTGGAAAAAAGTACCACAGAAACGCATGGAATGCTTCAGACTGCTTTTCGACCATCTTGTATGAATCGAGCATCAGTTTTTGAGTGGCATAAGAGATTCAAAGAAGCCAGGGAGTCAGTGAGGGATGGTGAGAGGTGTGGAAGGAGTAAGGAAGTTTATACACCAGAGTTGATTGGCGAAAGGGTTAGGGTTAGGGTTACTATGTTGAGGTTTTAAGGGAGTCCAGGAAGAGATTCCGTCGGAAGAGGCAAGCACTCTTCAAATCAGGTCAGTGGCATTTCCACCAGGACAATGCACCAGTCAACAACTCCATCCTTGTCACAGACTATTTGAGCAAGATGGGCATCAACACAGTTCCTCACCTTCCATATAGTCCAGACCTTGCTCCCTGTGACTTTTGCTTATTCTCTAAGTTCAGACGCTGTCGTTATGAGACAATTGAGGAGATGAAAGTGGCTGTGACGAAGATCATTGACACGCTCACACAAGAGGACTTCTATGGGGCCTTCGAGAAGTTGTTGGAACGGCACAAGCGCATTGTAGCCGGAGGAGATTACTTGGAAGGGGACTAGAGCTTCATGTGTGTACTATCAATAAAAGTGCCCATGAGAAAAAAGTCTGGAAAATTATTTAATGATCCTCGTATTTTTAAAGAACGGCCAACCATTTCATAATCTCTCTCTCTCTCTCTCTCTCTCTCGCTCTCTATCTATCTATCTATCTATCTATCTATCTATCTATCTCTGTGGATGACTATATATATATATATATATATATATATATATATATATATATATATAGCTATTCTCTAATTCTGACGGTGTGAAAAAAAACAAGATCATTTCATTGGTAAAAAAAATGATAATGCACAGACTGATATTGGGGAGAGGGGAATCAATAAAAAAAAAGAAGACTTAAAACATTCTTACTGGCTACTGGTTACTCGTGGCTGAGGGGCAGAGTCTTGGATTGGCCTTTGAGTCATCCGGGTTTCGCTCCCAGCTACGGGAAGCTAGTGTGTCTGGTCATACTGGTGAGTTCTGATAGAACGAAATAGATCTGTCTGTGGATGACTTTATAAATATTATGATATCCTGTCAGCGTCCAAAGACTGTGGGTGTGGATAATTTTTATAGATTACGTGAAGAATATCATATAAATCTATGTGAGTGCTCAATGTATGGTTATTGTTGCATCCCTTATTCATTCGCTGGGATCGTACCCGAACTACGCAACAAATAAACACCTACCAAAAATTTTAGAAATGATAAAGATAATCCCCCAAGATTTAAAGCTCATAGGACCAGACCTTAGGACAATTGTTCTATCAAACAATACAAAGAACCTACCAAAAAAAGTAGAACCCTCCCCAGCAAAAAACAAAAACAAACAAACAAAAACGAATGACACAAAGATAAGATAATAAAAAGAAAATTCCGTAGTCTTTATATATATATATATATATATATATATATATATATATATATATATATATATATATATATATACATAAAATCATATTAAAAAAATCCAAAAATAGAATATTAAATATGAATAACCCCGGTCAAGAGCTCAGTGTAAATAAAATCCATTTTTTTCGATTCACAACAAGACTAAAAATAAGAAATAAAAAAAAAACTATTTCTCCTTTATAATAAAGGAAGCCTAAATCTTCAAGTAACAATTAGTATCAAATTATTATATTATGTAAGGCAACATCCAGTTTCATCATACTACAAATTCAACAGAGGCAAAATTTACTGTCACCAAAAAAATTTATTCAGACATCTTTTTTTAGTACATCAATTTTTATCATTACAATGAACTAAAAAAACCTACAACTAATGTTAATTATGGTAAAATCTCCCTCCCCGCCAATTACAATAAATAAATAAATAAAATGGAGATATTTTTACCAGAATATTCACTGAAAAACATCCCCATCCAACTTATGATGCTTTCCAGTTATCATTCATAGAAAAAAAAGAAGACTTCATAAAAAGGATACGGTGGAAGACTTATTTCCATCCTAACTTTTCAGATATTCCAAACTGCACTCAAAAAAGAAGTCTATTACCAGAAGAACACTTCCAAACAACAAATTCCTAAACACCATCTGAGGCTGATTTCTTTGAGTTAATTAAGAAAATCAGATTTAGAAAAGATTATAACCATTTTCGAGGTGCCCGTGGTGTAATGGTTATCGTTGTAAGAAATGGACACGATGACACGAGTTCAAATCCTGGACGAGACTGATTGCATTTCACATAGCACTAATACCCTTGGGAAAGGTATGAATCCAATTATTCTCCCTCCAGCTATGGGTAAATAGTAGGACAGACTAGGTTCTTCAGCCTTGGTGAGGCAGCTAGTCTAGGAGAAGGAAAACTCTGAATTCAAACCTGTTAAACTCCGCTTACAAATTGACCTTGTGTCATATCCTGCCCGCGTGCAGGGGTTGGTAAATATGGACTATATGTACCAAGAAAAGAGGGAGGAAGAGGATTGAAGACAGCGTTGACGCATCGATACTACGACTCGAAAAATACATAGAAAAACACGAACGAGGACTGATTGCAGACATCAGAAACAATACTGACAACACGATAGATAACAGAATGAGAATAACCGGGAAACAAAAATGGGAAGAAAAACAACTCTGAGGGCGTTTTAAACGACTAATAAACAACATCTCACACGACAAAATCTGGACCTGGCTAAGAAAAAACAAACTTTTAGAGAGAAACAGAATTTCTCCTAATACCAGCACAAAACAACACCGTAAGAACCAATCATATCAAAGCGAGAATAGATAACACGCAACAAAATAGCAAATATAGGCTATGCGGTGACAGAGATGAAACCATCAATCACATAATAAGCGAATGTAGCAAATTAGAACAGAAGGAGTATAAGACTAGACACGACTGGGTGGGCAAGTTGATCCAAGAAATTTAAATTTGACTATACGCACAAATGGTATATGCACAACCCAGCACCTGTCTAAGAAAATGACACACATAAACTTCTATGGGACTTTGACATACACACAGATCACCTAATATCGGCCCGAAGACCAGACCTCATCATAATCAACAACAACAAAAAAAAAAAGAGAACTTGCAAAATTGCCAATTTTGCTGTCCCGGCTGACCAGAGAGTAAAACTGAAAGAATGTGAAAAGAAGGATAATACCTCGACCTTGCTAGAGAATTGAAAAAAACTATGGAACTTGAAGGTGACAATTATACCAATTGTGATTGGTGCTTTTGATACAGTATCTAAAGGATTACTAAAGGGACTGGAGGACTTAGAACTTCGCGGAGGAGTGGAGACCATTCAAACTACAGCATTCCTGAGAACGACCAGAATACTGAGACGAGTCCTGGAGAATTGAAGAGACCTGCCGTCACTCAAACTCCAGTGAAAGACCATCAGCTAGCGCTGACGTGAAAAACCTAATAATAATTGTAACCGTAAAACTAAAATTGATTGTCCTATGAATGGTATATGTAATTTGAAAAATGTTGTGTGCCATGCTACTATTTTCCTTAACGAAAATGTATAAGATTAAAAAAACGTATACTGGAATTTCATCAGTTAGATGGAAATTAGGATATAATAATCATATTCATTCGTTCTCTCATGGATGCTTGAGAAATCAAACAGCTTTATCCAAACATTTTTGGAAGTTGAAAAATATGGGTTTAACTACAAAAATTCAATGGGAAATATTGAAAAGATCTACTACTCCAAGCTGCTTTGATGGTAGATGTAATTTGTGTCTGGAAGAAAAGAGACAAATTATGTTATACTTTGATCCTGGTAACCTATTAAATCAGAGATATGATCTAATCGCTTGATGTAGGCATAAAAATAAATTTAGACTATTTTAAAAAATTAGTGAATAATTAAATAAATAAACAGAAAATGATTAACTATGATTTATCAAATTGGTAAATGAATTAGAATTTGAATTTATTTTAATGATTTTTACTTTATTATTGTAATTTTGTGAGGATTTTACCAGAATTAACACTAATTTTTATGGTTCTTTGTTCCTTTTAACGATAAAAATTGGTGTACTAAAATTAAAAAATTTTGTTGTATATTGATCTATGACCCGGCCAAGTTGTCAAAATAAGAAATGCACCTGTGTACATAACTGGTGCATCCGGTCGAGGAATATTAGAATTATAACCTTGACCGTGGACAGGTTGAAGAAGTGCGAAATTGTGACGCCCACAAGAAGGTGGACGATGAACTATTATATAACTCGGTGAAGACAAGAAGTCAGTTAGTTTGGAGATCAGACCAGTTGGTGAGAAGATGTTGGATTGAGGAACATGTCCCAGAGAGGCTGGGCCCCAGGCCCCCGGTTGAGCAGCCAGGGAGAAGGAGAAAGAAACGCTGATGGCCATAAGAGTGGGGGTCAATATGTTGCAGTTCTGTTTGGTCTCCAACTCCCTCTCACACACAACCCTTTCAAATAAAGTGAGAGGTACTATTAACCAACCCCTCCGCTCGGGCAGGATATGACACAAGGTCAATTTTTAAGCGGAGTTTAACAGGTTTTAATTCAGAGTTTTCCTTCTCCTAGACTAGTTGCCTCACCAAGGCTGAAGAACCTAGTCCGTCCTACTATTTACCCATAGCTGGAGGGAGAATAAGGGGGTTCATACCTTTCCCAAGGGTATTTGCCCGAAAGTGAACGTAATAGCGCGACTGGAGTACGAACTCGCGTACTACGATTCCGTAGTTCGTCGCTTTAACCATTACACCACGAGGACATTTTTCTAAGAACTGTATCGCTCGTCTTTATTATTGTGTCATCGTTATGTTCTGCATACAGATGTGCATGCATATGTTTATGTATACGAATTATGTGTTTTTATAGTTGGTCATGGTTGTGACTATACAACAACTAGATATGTCTCAATTTTTTTATATGTAAATGTTTGAATTTTTCACATGTGTAATATAATGGCCGTGGGATTTCGTTTTATGCCTTTGGGTTTAGTTAGGCTGAGAACCTTCGGCTCAGTGCATGGGTTACTTAGGTGCAACATTAACGCAAGTGTTCACGCGCGTACGCGGAGCGGACGTATCACTCAGAGATGTCACAATAGCCCAGATGGGAAACGGGTCTAGAGAGTGCGAATGACGTCACGCACTGGAATCGCGCGGAGGATTTGGGGAATTTTGAAGAAAGTCAGTTGAGTTTGTGACGGCAAATTGACTAAAATCCCTAAACGGGACTTTATTTTCGCACGTGTGAAGACGGGTCAGGTTGGCACTTGATCCCCTACAGAAATAAGTCCTGTTCAGAGTTCTTTTCTCAGGCAGATAAGAACTGGCATATTACGTGAGGGAATAATTTAGGGCCAGACTGGCCACCGCTGGCAAAGGGGTCCAAAATTTCACACTATCACACACCCACCAGGCCGCTAAACTTCTTTCCCTTAGATAATAGAAGAATACGGGCCTATAGGTCTTAGTTGTAATAATATTAATGTTGTTGTAGTAGTCGGCAACTCCGGTTTCCCGTGTGATACTTTAGGAATTAATAGGACAGTTCTAAGCAAGATAATATAAGGCGAATAGAAGCTGAAAGGAAAGCATGGAATAATAACATAGACCACATGGTAAAATGAAAATACATAGGTTCTTTACTACGGTTATATATATATATATGTTCAAAGTGTCAAAAATATATTATAGGATAGTCCATGAATATATATGTCTTTTCTTGGCTTTTATCCTTTTTCAAATTGAGAGAGAGAGTGGTAACAAAATTTGGGTGTAACGGAAAAATGTCCCAAAGTTACTTATCTTATTTTTTTTTTTGACGGGGTTCCACTGGAGAATTTCTCTTCTTTCACGGGCTAATAGACTTTGTACTGTTTTTAATGCTGGCTTGAAGGATTTTGGAGTTCTTCGTGTCTCAGTCTTTTTGTCTTTAGCCCGGAGTAAAATGGCTATCGTCCGTCTGCCACGAGCGTTGCTCAAAAAAAAAACTCCCTTTTTTTGTATTTACTTCCGCTGAGGGGAAGGGAACCCCACTTCCGTCTGGGGCCCCCGCCAATCACTTGCTTCATTTTTCTTTCCCCTTCCGATGTCCGGCGACCCAAGGTCACTTAAGTGCGAACATCTGCGTGACCCACATTCTCTCCTAACGGTCACTTTTTGACTCCTAGATAATGTTAGTTCAACGGGGGGGGGAGTATCATTCCCACCTCCTCGTCTCCGTGAGCCATCACGTGACATGTTGAGTTCTGCCTCGAGAGAAGACGGTTGGCTTTCGCTTGCTCGCCGAAGCCAGGCCAGTGGCCTTGTGGCGAGTGCCACGTGTGTTGGGGGGGGGCAGATGGAAAAGCCAGAATAGAAAGAAAGTGTGTCTCTCTCCTTATGTCGAAGAACCTTTAAACTCAAAGGTAATAAAAAAAAGTTTCGTACCTGAACTAAGAAGTCGTAAGTGTTTTTCGTGTTTCGGGATTCCTATGTTCTATGTATATATGTTATGAACATTCTATGTACATTTCACACATATCCGTATCTACCCGTGGTACACATGTATTATAGTAACAGTAAATTTTGCCTCTGTTAAATTTGAAGTATTATGCAACCGGATGTTGTTTTACATAATATAATAAGTTGATACTAATTGTTACTTGAAGATTTAGGCTTTCTTTGTTATAAAGGAGAAATACGTTTTTGGTTGTTTTTTTTTTAGTCTGGTTATGAATGGGAAAAAATTATTTTAATCCATTTCTTGTTTGACCTGATGAAGTCCTGTTAGTTTGTTAGAACATTGATTTATATCAATGCTTTTATGGATGGAAATAAACTTATCTTAATGTAACCGATTGTTGGGGTTTTTTTTGAGAAAATTATTTACTCTGTGGATTTTATTTACATTGAGCACTCGACCGGGATTATTCAAATAAAATATTCTATTATTGAATATTTTATTGGTCCTGATTGTAATTATTCCCTACTCCGAATTTACTGGATTGAATAATATCTCATATATATATATATATATATATATATGTGTGTGTGTGTGTGTGTGTGTGTGTGTGTATCATAAGTGTTGGTTATCACTAAATTACTTTGTGGGTTGATGGTGAACCAAGTGCATTATAATATGGTGAATGCTCAATATCTAGGATAGAGCTATTATATAATAATAATAATAATAATAATAAATAAGAGTTGCAGACTAAATTCCATGGTATCAAATATATAAATCTAATATACATACATACATATATATATATATATATATATATATATATATACTGTTTCTTATTTATTTTTCTTAAGCTGGTGAAATTGTGGTATTCAGCTGTTCCTAGGATACGAGTCAGATGAGCGAAGCCATGATCGGGTTAGCTGAGTGAGAAGGTTTGATGTTGGAAGATGAATCAAGTCATTGAACACAACAACGAAGGATACATCTTGGCGCACCTTGAAAATATATTCAATTCAATTTGAAAACATCAACAACAACTACGTCAGATTGTCACGTAAACAGGTTGTTGTTTTTTTCGTTTTGTTTTTGTGTTTTTAAAGCTTTTGACATCCGCTGTCACACTCACCTCGCATTAATTGTGATTATTACCAAGATGAGTAAAATTGGTGTCATTCTAAACGGGATATTTAGTCCTCTAAATAGCTTGGCAGAAAAGTAGGGAATTACTACCTTTTCTTTTTCGTTTTGGTTTTTTTTTTTTTGTTGTTTTTTGTTTTTGTTTTTTTCTCGTTGGTGTCACTGCCGGAAAATTTAACTCTCAAACCTTGACCTGTCAGCTATTTTTTTTTTTTCAGTTCGGCAAGGCCGTAAAGTAAAAATATCAATCAATCAACTTGAATTATTTAAGATCAAGTCACGCAGTAAGCATCAGTTACCGTCTTATAACCAAAGTTAAGCATCAATTATTCTGTTCAGGCCCGAAATGAGTGACCACTTTCGAACAGCAGTTATTGTAATCAAACTACGGTATTTTTCAACTGGAACTGATTGACTCTAACGGCATATTAACCTGTCCAGGTTTATTTTATGCCAAGAGTATCATATCTATTGTATATTTATAGTTTTATTTTTGTGTAGTTGTTTCTGATGATGCTTTGGGGGGGGGGCACATAGAACGATCAGAGTAATTTTTAAGCATATCTGACCCCTAAATGAAGTGTAACAGGTACTGTTTGAATGGTCCTGGGAGAAATGTTAATGTAGGAGTGATCCACATTCCTTATATGTCCAGAACTGGAGCCTCACCATTAGATTCAGTTAAGTATCATATCCAGGACCACTGTTTTTCATGAGATCCCAATCATCTGCTGGGGATAGAGGCTGCGTTTAATATGCCCCACTGACAGGACGAAGTGGGAGCCGATGGGTTAGATTTTCCTTAGAAGATTTTTTTTTTTCAATTTGCATTATACAAGATGTATAGCAATAACGTACTGAATGTTCAAGTGTCTATGACAATTTTCAATGCTTGTACAAAATAAGTCGGGAAACTTATTGAAGGCACCTCGTAATTCATTTAAGGAACAATAACCCACTTTAACCGGCTGACTGAAAAGAAAGAAAGAAAGAAAGAAAGAAAGAAAGAAAGAAAGAAATAGAAAAACAAAGAAAGAAAGAAAGAAAGAAAGAGAAAGAGAGAATGATTAAAAGAAAGAAAGAAAGAAAGAAAACGATTAAAAGAAAGAAAGAAAGAAAACGATTAAAAGAAAGAAAGAAAGAAAGAAAGAAAGAAAGAAAACGATTGAAAGAAAGAAAAAAGAAAGAAAGAAAAAAGAAAAAGAAAGAAAGAAAACGATTAAAAGAAAGAAAGAAAGAAAGAAAGAAAGAAAATGATTAAAAGAAAGAAAGAAAGAAAGAAAGAAAGAAAACGATTAAAAGAAAGAAAGAAAGAAAGAAAGAAAGAAAGAAAATGATTAAAAGAAAGAAAGAAAGAAAGAAAGAAAGAAAGAAAGAAAAAGAAAACGGAAGAAAGAAAGAAAGAAAACGATTAAAAGAAAGAAAAAAAGAAAGAAAGAAAACGATTAAAAGAAAGAAAAAAAGAAAGAAAGAAAACGATTAAAAGAAAGAAAGAAAGAAAGAAAGAAAGAAAGAGAAAAAGAAAGAAAGAAAGTAAGAAAACGTAAAAAAAGTAAATGAAAAAGAAAGAAAAAATGGAGAAATAATGAAGGGGTTTTGTAAGATTTATGATGAAAGCTTCTTTTTCACGAAACCCGGTCGTTACTGAAATGAAATGAAATAAATAAATCCAGACAGAAGACGTTTGGCGTTTTAGCTAACGTTCTCAACTGCAAAAACAGTAGGCGAGTTTCGAACTCCAGTCATGCTATAACGTCAATTTTCGGACTAATAAACAAAACCCAAAACCATTCTGAAAAATTCTTCTCGTAGTCTTCGACACCATTGAGACAGTTTCGGTTTAACAGAGGGTTCTAATGTTATTGGGATAAAAGAATTTAGCTCTGTCGGTAGAAGAAACTATAGTTTTATCTTTATGTACAAGGGAAAGATTTCAAGTATTCAATGTTATAAAGGGTTTAAACAAGTAGTGAAAACTTACTGACAAAAAACGCAAAATTGACCTCACTGATGTCGCAGACTGAATTCTTATAGAAAAGTCTGATCAAACCATTTTTACAAAGGATAAGAAAGAAAAAAAACGAACAATTCTTTGAGGTTTGGTTTCGTTTAGTTGCGTTTAATGGCATATCAACCATTGTAGGTTATTTAATGCCAAATCCTCTTTATACATATATATTAAATATATAGGATTTGGTTGGGTTGGGTTTTATGGCATATCAACCATTGTAGGTTATTTAATGTCAAATCCTCCTTACACATATATATTAAATATATATATGATTTTCTTTGATTTGGTTTTATGGCATATCAACCACCGTAGGTTATTTAATGCCAAATTATCTTTATACATATATATATATATATATATATAATTTGGTTTGGTTGGGTTTTATGGCACATCAACCATTGTAGGTTATGTAATGCCAAATCTCTGTCTATGCATACGTATTAAGTATTTGTAAACACATTTTGTTGATAGCATTTTTAAACAAGCCTAATTTCATTTTTCTGTTGTTTTTTTTTTCATTTTGTTTTTTTTTCATTTTGTTTTTTTTTTCATTTTGTTTTTTTTTTCATTTTTTTTTTTCATTTTGATTTTTTTCATTTTGTTTTTTTTTTCATTTTGTTTTTTTTTTATTTTGTTTTTTTTTTCATTTTGTTTTTTTTTTTTCATTTTGTTTTTTTTTTCATTTTGTTTTTTTTTCATTTTGTTTTTTTTTTTCATTTTAGTTAAGTGGTTTCAAACATTGCTATGTAACAGTAACAATTTAACATCAGTCATTTTTCCCCACATTTAAATAGATCTAATTATATGATTTGTAAATGATTAGTTTGTAGTTAATTTCCTTTTTTAATTGATTTGTTTGCACCCAAGTATTGCTATTGTTTCAACAAAGTAGTTTCAGTTATTGCTATCTCACGCTTATAATTCGATTGAATATTAATAATTTATTTGCAAACAGAAAAGGGCTTACAAATATTGTTATTTAACACTAATAATTCTCTTTAATATTTAACCCTTTTTCGCACTTAGTTAAATGGTTTGTTTGCACACGAGTATTTCGATTGATTTTAAAAAGTTAAATGGTTTCAATTATTGCTTTTTAACTCTAATAATTCTTTTCAATATTAATCATTTGTTTGTACATAATGAAGTGGTTGCAAGTATTGCTATTTAACCCCCATAATTCAATCAAATTACACTCTTAAAGAGTTTCAGGCATTGTTTTTTATCACTAATAATATTTAGCACTAATAATATTTAACACTAATAATTCTGCTCAACATAGCTCATTTGTTTGCGCATAGTTAAAGTGTTTCAAGTATTCCACAATAGATTTATTTGCACACAGTTAAATGGCTCCAAGTATTGCTTTGTATCACAAACAGTTCAATTAAACATCAGTTATCTGTTTAAACATAGTTAAAAGATCAAACAGTTCTATTTCAAACAATTCAGTTTAACGTAAGTCATTTGTTTGCACTCCATGTCAAACAGTCCTATTGCACCCATAATAGGACCCTAGCAGGTGCTATTACTCCGAGCCAGAGTGAACCTTGCAGAGATGGCAATGTTTAGTGTCATATCAGGACCACGTGACCAATAAATTTTCCACGACCGTGTGACTGACAAGCCCATGAAATAAATAACTTTTGATAACGATCTTGTAAAACAGGAAGATAGAAATGGTAATAACGAAATATATAATCTTAAAAAAAAACAACAAGTATTATCTTGGTGAACTCACGAGAACTTATCCCAAAAGACAAGAATAAACGGAAGGAAATTTGTTGAGTTAAAAAATTTTAAAAACTAAATAGATAAGTACAGAAAATCTTGTTTAAGGACTTCGCTTTACCATTTTAGAGTATATATATATATATATATATATACTTCGCTTCACCATTTTAATACACACACACACATATATACTTATACACCATTTTAATATACACACACATGTATATATATATATATATATATATATATATATATATATATATATATATATATGTACATGGTGCCTTCAATAAGTTTCCAGACGTTTTTTTACAGGCATCTAAAATTGTCGTAGACTCTTGAAAATTCACTATGTTATTGCTATACATCTTATGAGATGACTAACCAATTTTTATGATTTCAGATTCAAATGAACAGCTACAGCAACAATTGGAATACACCCTACTAAAACCTGATTGCCACAGCTGGTGAATTTCAATAATGCCATCTGGACGTGAGGACACTTTAGAAGAACGATACGCAATAAAATTGTGTTTTAAACTTGGAAAAAATGCCAGAGAAACGCATGGAATGCTTCAGACTGCTTTTGGACAATCTTGCATGAATCGAGCATCAGTTTTTGAATGGCAAAAGAGATTCAAGGAGGGCAGGGAGTCTACCTTGGTAAAGTGTCCAGCCGAAAGCCTCTGATTCAGATATAAAAAAATCACATTTATAAATTGTTATGGTATCTACCTTACGGACTATAATGAACTGTTCCTATTACTATGAATACCGGGAGAATATTCATCTCGGTGTTAAGTTAACTCCAGCCTGGGCACCGCTGGTGGTGTAACGGTTAGCAAGCTGGACTAGTAAACTTACATGAGTGAGTTCGAGTTTCATTGGGGGCCCCATTCATTCGGCTTTATGCCATATCGAAGCAAATAGCTTTGTAAATTACTAAGTTTACTCCAGCCTAACACTTTGGCAGTCAGACTGACGTTCAACACTCTTTTACCTATGCTGTATTTATACTTTCGTTTAATATACTTGTTTCATGTAATTCCGAGTTCGTGCCTTTCTTCGGGACCTTTTACTGGTCCACCACACAAATATAAGAAAAACAATATTTTAATCAAATCTGATGCTGGAGAAACTCTATCCAGCGTCTGGATTGTAATAAAGATATGTTGGGGACACATCCCGAAAAATTATGAAAACAAACTTGCGAACATAAAAGGGACTTGAAAAAACGAAATATAAATAACACCAGGGTCCAACATAATTCAAAAATTAATCCGAACTTAAAAAATCCTCAATGTTAATCCTTCATTTAGAGTATTAAGATTATTATCATCATCTTCATTGTTATATACACAAACTTTTGGCCGATACGTCCATCGGCCTCCTTCAGGTGTTTCATGTCAAACTCGGAGTGCTAGTTTATACAGATAACAAAATATGTCGGAAGATTGTTGAATCGTCCCTAACAACAATACGAAAGAACAAAGACCCGGGTTTTACAGCTAATCTCCATATTTTGCCAAATTAGGGCTAAAAAATCAAAATCCTGTATTTGTAATAGTTTATTTTTATCGATTCGCCCAACCCTACACCTCGGAGTGGTAGCTTATGAAAAGGGAGCCTTCGGGTCGCCCTCGACAATGGTCACCAACTTTACTTATATATAATAATAATAATAATAATAATATATAATATAATAATATAATAATAAATATATATATACTAGATATATATATTTAATTCATGGAATTTAGTCTCTGACCCCACGGTTTCATGAAGTTTTAACAAAACAACAATCAGGCAGTTACTGTTGTTTTGTAAAAATTTCATGAAACCCAGGTGTCACAGTCTAAATTCCAGGAATTAAATGTATATGTCTAATATATATTTATATATCATTATTATATAATAGCTCTATCCTAGATATTGAGCACTCTCCATATTATATTGCACTTGGTTCGACACATAACCACAAAGTGATTTACAGACACCCAACATTGTTATAATATATATATATATATATATATATATATATATATACACGTTCAGTTCTTAAAAAGAATTTCGAATACTAATTACAACATACAGTTTTGAAATAGAACGCCTCAAATTAACAGAGAATGTAAATCTTTCTCATTTTTTTTTCTTTTCGTTTGAAAATAAAAGATAAATTCAATATAATTCAGAAGATTCATTGCACTTTTGAATAACTTGATGAAGGTTTAATGGAAAAAAAGCTACGACTGCCGTTCGCAAATAATTCAACTATAAATAAAATCATTATCCGACGATCGTTTCTTTATATATTTACACACACACACACACACACACAAACATATACACGCATATACACATGCAAACGTATATACACATACACACATATACACACTGTTCGTTGTTTCTGAATAGGTGAGACCGTTCATATTTTATGCAAAGGAGATTATTAACTAAAAACCCTATCGCTAAATTTAATCTATCTTTGCAGATATGCTTATCTGTTATATCCACAGACATTAAAAAATACCCTCAGCTTAGTGCACAAACAGAAAAGAAAATCCCTAATTTATATATATATATATATATATATATATATATATATAGTGTAACCCGGATATAAGAGACCCTGTTATGAGATAGATTTTTACCTGATCCAAAATTAAAGCCTGTGTTACGGAAACAAAATATACCAAACCCAGATATAAGATACATAATACCCAATCCCTGTAACTCTCTTATATCCGAGTTACACTGTATATATATACATATAAATATATAGGATTTTTTCTACACAAACACACACACATATAAACGCACACACAGTGTAACCCTGATATAAGAGAGTTGTCAGGACAACTCTTATATCCGGGTTTGGTCTTATGTTTAGGTAACAGGCTCTAATTTTGTACCAGAGACAATATCTCTTATATCCGAGTTATCTTATATCCAGGTTTGGTCTATTTTGTTTAGGTGACACAGGCTCTAATTTGGGACCAGAGAAAAATTCTCTTATATCCGGGTATCTTATATCAGTGTTACAATATATATATATATAGTAAACAAAATTGTTTTATGTATTGTAACATAAAAAGTATACAAAAATAATGAATTTTTTATAATATATACAAACCACAAAAAAGTGTTTTCCCCCCAAAAAGGTCCAGCCAATCTAGAGAAAGATGTCTGTGTGTATTTTAAAGAGAAAAATAAATTAGGAATGTGTGAGTGCTAGTGTAAAATTATGTCAAAACTCGGGGAAAAAAATGTGTTTTTACCTTGCGACAGCAAACGGAAAAAATCTTTTCTTTTTTTAATATTCTAAACGTCGCATATGGAACGCGAATAAGCAGCAGTTTGATTCTAAATATTTTGATTGACCGAGCTGTGGAATATTGTGGTGACGTAATGTTTCACTATTTTCTGCTGGCAGATAATTCTGTTTGCTATTGTATTAATCGCTTGCACAATTCTCAGTGGATAACCTTTCATGCCTAATGTAATAAACCGTTTCATCTGTCTCCACACCAGCATCTCCTACTATTCTGCTGTGCATTATCACTGTCTGCTGTGACATAATTTG
The DNA here is from genome assembly GCA_963585895.1 of Sepioteuthis lessoniana. Taxonomy (NCBI): domain Eukaryota; kingdom Metazoa; phylum Mollusca; class Cephalopoda; order Myopsida; family Loliginidae; genus Sepioteuthis; species Sepioteuthis lessoniana. The sequence goes on from OY757932.1 coordinate 9,525,842, forward strand.
CCCTTATTTTGTGCTGCTAGTAAAAAAGATTAGCTTTCTCCTATAACGTTTACCTTTCTTAACAATATTCACATCGCGTGCAATTTTCTTAATTTGTCGCTTGAAGTATCCATACAGTGGTCTTTCTATAGATTTTTGTTTTTTTAGATATTTGGTTTTAATGTTTGTCCCAACGGGAACATAACTATTACTCTCTGTTCTAATTAGCATCATGTTACCCAGGAAATATAGAACATCAAATGCACTGCGTGGCGTTGAAAACGAAATGAATTTCGAATGTGCTAAAAGTGAAGACACATGTTTAGAACTTCCAGTGCACTCTCTTGTGTGTTCTTCAGAAAGGAGATTATGTTGAAAATATGTTTTCTGATGAATATTTGATTTTTATAATTTTATGCACACACACACACAAACGCACACAAGTACACACGAATCAACACAAATCTCTCTCTCTCTCTCTATATATATATATATATATATATACATGATGATTGAAAATTAACACTTTATATCAAAAATTCTTATGATTTATTTCATAACAATAATTTTTATAAGAAATGAATTATAAGTATTATTAGAAAGAGATCCACTTTTCAAACATACTGTTTATAAATATATATATATATATAAACGGGATATATATATATATATATATATATATATATATATATATAAGCATATATATATACAGGATATATATATATATATATATATATATATATATATATAAACAGGGCATATATATATATATATATATAAACAGGATATATATATATATATATACATACATATATATATATAAACAGGATATATATATATATATATATATATATATATATATATAAACAGGATATATATATATATATATATAAACAGATTATATATATATAAATATATATATATGAACAGGATATATATATATAACAATGTATATATATATATATATAAACAGAACATATATATATATAGATATAGAGAGAGAGAGTATATATATATATATATATATAAACAGGATATATATATATATATATATAAACAGGATATAAATATATAAACAGGGTATATATACATATATATATATATATAAACAGAATATATATATATATATATATATATATATACAGGATATACATATATATATATATATATATATATATAAACAGGATATATATATATATATATATATAAACAGAACATATATATATATATATACATATATGCATATATATATATATACAGGATATATATATATATAAACAGGATATATATATATATATATATATATATATATAGTCATCCACAGACAGATCTGTTTCGTTCTCTCAGAACTCGTCAGAGTGGCTATATATATATATATAAACAGGATATATATATGAATATGAAGAGTAAATAAAGGATTGTAATCCGACAATATGTAGAAAAACTGATAACAACGATCCAAGAGGAAGGAATGATTTATTAACGGGTCAATACTATAGCGTTTCGGTTCTACTGAACCATCATCAGGACCATGAGGGGTGATAATAATAATTTTAAGTTAACGATGGATGATTAGAAATGTGAAATACAAAAACCTACGGGAAAATATGTATAGTGAGAAAAAGTTAGCCGTTTAACAGGCAAATCAGCGTTTGATGCTTAAATTACGTCATTTGACTTATTAGGAATATTGTATCGAATTATGTACGTTGTTTAACGAGAAAGATTACGAGACAAAAAGAAGAAAAGAAAGAAAGAAAGAACAAAAGAAGAATGAAAAGCATGGAAATTATGAGATATACGGAAAATATTAACTAAGGATGGAATATATTGTAGCTGTTTAAAATGTGTTTGCTTAAGTAAGGAGAAATATTATAAAAGCCAGGACGAGTATTTAGGGAACTGAGGAATGAGATAGCAGCGGCTTCGAAAATTCGTCTAAGATTTTTATTATGGATGTAAGTAAGCATCTTAGCAGAGTTGAAGTCAATGTTATGATTATGTTGAGAAGTGTGTACGAGTATTCAAGTATATACGAGTATATTCAAACACAACAACACATTTTATAAACAAAAATTTTGTTTACCTATGGGATCTCCTCTTAGCGGAGTTCTTGCTTGCATTTATTTAGAATTCTTAGAATCTGGTCCCTTTAAGCATATTATACCCAACACTGCACATTACTTCAGATATATAGACGACATACTATTAATCTATCCTCAAGATCTTGACTTAAATAGCATCACTGATAAACTGAACAATGTCGAACCATCCTCAAAGTTCACACATGAACTTGAATATAATTGCACCCTACCTTTTCTGGACATTTTACTTATTAGGAATATCAACAAACTAGAATTTAAGGTTTATCGTAAAACCACCTGTAAAAACGATTTGTTCCTCGAAATATTTAAACGATGAATTCATCCACATAGAAAACTCCTTCCTCAACCTACAGTACCCCAAATCCTTTATACATTATGCTAAATCTAAAGC
>OY757932.1:9528516-9546016 GCA_963585895.1 Sepioteuthis lessoniana
GGTACTGTTTGAATGGTCCTGGGAGAAATGTTAATGTAGGAGTGATCCACATTCCTTATATGTCCAGAACTGGAGCCTCACCATTAGATTCAGTTAAGTATCATATCCAGGACCACTGTTTTTCATGAGATCCCAATCATCTGCTGGGGATAGAGGCTGCGTTTAATATGCCCCACTGACAGGACGAAGTGGGAGCCGATGGGTTAGATTTTCCTTAGAAGATTTTTTTTTTTCAATTTGCATTATAACAAGATGTATAGCAATAACGTACTGAATGTTCAAGTGTCTATGACAATTTTCAATGCTTGTACAAAATAAGTCGGGAAACTTATTGAAGGCACCTCGTAATTCATTTAAGAACAATAACCCACTTTAACCGGCTGACTGAAAAGAAAGAAAGAAAGAAAGAAAGAAAGAAAGAAAGAAAGAAATAGAAAAACAAAGAAAGAAAGAAAGAAAGAAAGAGAAAGAGAGAATGATTAAAAGAAAGAAAGAAAGAAAGAAAACGATTAAAAGAAAGAAAGAAAGAAAACGATTAAAAGAAAGAAAGAAAGAAAGAAAGAAAGAAAGAAAACGATTAAAAGAAAGAAAAGAAAGAAAGAAAGAAGAAAGAAAATGATTAAAAGAAAGAAAGAAAGAAAGAAAGAAAGAAAGAAAGAAAGAAAGAAAAAAGAACGGAAGAAAGAAAGAAAGAAAACGATTAAAAGAAAGAAAAAAGAAAGAAAGAAAACGATTAAAAGAAAGAAAAAAAGAAAGAAAGAAAACGATTAAAAGAAAGAAAGAAAGACAAGAAAGAGAAGAAAGAAGAAAAAGAAAAGAAAGAAAGTAAGAAAACGTAAAAAAAGTAAATGAAAAGAAAGAAAAAATTGGAGAAATAATGAAGGGGTTTTGTAAGATTTATGATGAAAGCTTCTTTTTCACGAAACCCGGTCGTTACTGAAATGAAATGAAATAAATAAATCCAGACAGAAGACGTTTGGCGTTTTAGCTAACGTTCTCAACTGCAAAAACAGTAGGCGAGTTTCGAACTCCAGTCATGCTATAACGTCAATTTCGGACTAATAAACAAAACCCAAAACCATTCTGAAAAATTCTTCTCGTAGTCTTCGACACCATTGAGACAGTTTCGGTTTAACAGAGGGTTCTAATGTTATTGGATAAAAGAATTTAGCTCTGTCGGTAGAAGAAACTATAGTTTTATCTTTATGTACAAGGGAAAGATTTCAAGTATTCAATGTTATAAAGGGTTTAAACAAGTAGTGAAAACTTACTGACAAAAAACGCAAAATTGACCTCACTGATGTCGCAGACTGAATTCTTATAGAAAAGTCTGATCAAACCATTTTTACAAAGGATAAGAAAGAAAAAAAACGAACAATTCTTTGAGGTTTGGTTTCGTTTAGTTGCGTTTAATGGCATATCAACCATTGTAGGTTATTTAATGCCAAATCCCTCTTTATACATATATATTAAATATATAGGATTTGGTTGGGTTGGGTTTTATGGCATATCAACCATTGTAGGTTATTTAATGTCAAATCCTCCTTACACATATATATTAAATATATATATGATTTTCTTTGATTTGGTTTTATGGCATATCAACCACCGTAGGTTATTTAATGCCTAAATTATCTTTATACATATATATATATATATATATATATAATTTGGTTTGGTTGGGTTTTATGGCACATCAACCATTGTAGGTTATGTAATGCCAAATCTCTGTCTATGCATACGTATTAAGTATTTGTAAACACATTTTGTTGATAGCATTTTTAAACAAGCCTAATTTCATTTTCTGTTGTTTTTTTTTTCATTTTGTTTTTTTTTCATTTTGTTTTTTTTTTCATTTTGTTTTTTTTTTCATTTTTTTTTTTCATTTTGATTTTTTTCATTTTGTTTTTTTTTTCATTTTGTTTTTTTTTTTTTTGTTTTTTTTTTCATTTTGTTTTTTTTTTTTCATTTTGTTTTTTTTTTCATTTTGTTTTTTTTTCATTTTGTTTTTTTTTTTCATTTTAGTTAAGTGGTTTCAAACATTGCTATGTAACAGTAACAATTTAACATCAGTCATTTTTCCCCACATTTAAATAGATCTAATTATATGATTTGTAAATGATTAGTTTGTAGTTAATTTCCTTTTTTAATTGATTTGTTTGCACCCAAGTATTGCTATTGTTTCAACAAAGTAGTTTCAGTTATTGCTATCTCACGCTTATAATTCGATTGAATATTAATAATTTATTTGCAAACAGAAAAGGGCTTACAAATATTGTTATTTAACACTAATAATTCTCTTTAATATTTAACCCTTTTTCGCACTTAGTTAAATGGTTTGTTTGCACACGAGTATTTCGATTGATTTTAAAAAGTTAAATGGTTTCAATTATTGCTTTTTAACTCTAATAATTCTTTTCAATATTAATCATTTTGTTTGTACATAATGAAGTGGTTGCAAGTATTGCTATTTAACCCCCATAATTCAATCAAATTACACTCTTAAAGAGTTTCAGGCATTGTTTTTTATCACTAATAATATTTAGCACTAATAATATTTAACACTAATAATTCTGCTCAACATAGCTCATTTGTTTGCGCATAGTTAAAGTGTTTCAAGTATTCCACAATAGATTTATTTGCACACAGTTAAATGGCTCCAAGTATTGCTTTGTATCACAAACAGTTCAATTAAACATCAGTTATCTGTTTAAACATAGTTAAAAGATCAAAACAGTTCTATTTCAAACAATTCAGTTTAACGTAAGTCATTTGTTTGCACTCACATGTCAAAACAGTCCTATTGCAACCCATAATAGGACCCTAGCAGGTGCTATTACTCCGAGCAGAGTGAACCTTGCAGAGATGGCAATGTTTAGTGTCATATCAGGACCACGTGACCAATAAATTTTCCACGACCGTGTGACTGACAAGCCCATGAAATAAATAACTTTTGATAACGATCTTGTAAAACAGAAGATAGAAATGGTAATAACGAAATATATAATCTTAAAAAAAACAACAAGTATTATCTTGGTGAACTCACGAGAACTTATCCCAAAAGACAAGAATAAACGGAAGGAAATTTGTTGAGTTAAAAAATTTAAAAACTAAATAGATAAGTACAGAAAATCTTGTTTAAGGACTTCGCTTTACCATTTTAGAGTATATATATATATATATATATATATACTTCGCTTCACCATTTTAATACACACACACACATATATACTTATACACCATTTTAATATACACACACACATGTATATATATATATATATATATATATATATATATATATATATATATATATGTACATGGTGCCTTCAATAAGTTTCCAGACGTTTTTTTACAGGCATCTAAAAATTGTCGTAGACTCTTGAAAATTCACTATGTTATTGCTATACATCTTATGAGATGACTAACCAATTTTTATGATTTCAGATTCAAATGAACAGCTACCAGCAACAATTGGAATACACCCTACTAAAACCTGATTGCCACAGCTGGTGAATTTCAATAATGCCATCTGGACGTGAGGACACTTTAGAAGAACGATACGCAATAAAATTGTGTTTTAAACTTGGAAAAAATGCCAGAGAAACGCATGGAATGCTTCAGACTGCTTTGGACAATCTTGCATGAATCGAGCATCAGTTTTTGAATGGCAAAAGAGATTCAAGGAGGGCAGGGAGGTCTACCTTGGTAAAGTGTCCAGCCGAAAGCCTCTGATTCAGATATAAAAAAATCACATTTATAAATTGTTATGGTATCTACCTTACGGACTATAATGAACTGTTCCTATTACTATGAATACCGGGAGAATATTCATCTCGGTGTTAAGTTAACTCCCAGCCTGGGCACCGCTGGTGGTGTAACCGGTTAGCAAGCTGGACTAGTAAACTTACATGAGTGAGTTCGAGTTTCATTGGGGGCCCCATTCATTCGGCTTTATGCCATATCGAAGCAAATAGCTTTGTAAATTACTAAGTTTACTCCAGCCTAACACTTTGGCAGTCAGACTGACGTTCAACACTCTTTTACCTATGCTGTATTCTATACTTTCGTTTAATATACTTGTTTCATGTAATTCCGAGTTCGTTGCCTTTCTTCGGGACCTTTTACTGGTCCACCACACAAATATAAGAAAAACAATATTTTAATCAAATCTGATGCTGGAGAAACTCTATCCAGCGTCTGGATTGTAATAAAGATATGTTGGGGACACATCCCGAAAAATTATGAAAACAAACTTGCGAACATAAAAGGGACTTGAAAAAACGAAATATAAATAACACCAGGGTCCAACATAATTCAAAAATTAATCCGAACTTAAAAAATCCTCAATGTTAATCCTTCATTTAGAGTATTAAGATTATTATCATCATCTTCATTGTTATATACACAAACTTTTGGCCGATACGTCCATCGGCCTCCTTCAGGTGTTTCATGTCAAACTCGGAGTGCTAGTTTATACAGATAACAAAATATGTCGGAAGATTGTTGAATCGTCCCTAACAACAATACGAAAGAACAAAGACCCGGGTTTTACAGCTAATCTCCATATTTTGCCAAATTAGGGCTAAAAAATCAAAATCCTGTATTTGTAATAGTTTATTTTTATCGATTCGCCCAACCCTACACCTCGGAGTGGTAGCTTATGAAAAGGGAGCCTTCGGGTCGCCCTCGACAATGGTCACCAACTTTACTTATATATAATAATAATAATAATAATAATATATAATATAATAATATAATAATAAATATATATATACTAGATATATATATTTAATTCATGGAATTTAGTCTCTGACCCCACGGTTTCATGAAGTTTTAACAAAACAACAATCAGGCAGTTACTGTTGTTTTGTAAAAATTTCATGAAACCCAGGTGTCACAGTCTAAATTCCAGGAATTAAATGTATATGTCTAATATATATTTATATATCATTATTATATAATGCTCTATCCTAGATATTGAGCACTCTCCATATTATATTGCACTTGGTTCGACACATAACCACAAAGTGATTTACAGACACCCAACATTGTTATAATATATATATATATATATATATATATATATATATATATACACGTTCAGTTCTTAAAAAGAATTTCGAATACTAATTACAACATACAGTTTTGAAATAGAACGCCTCAAATTAACAGAGAATGTAAATCTTTCTCATTTTTTTTTCTTTTCGTTTGAAAATAAAAGATAAATTCAATATAATTCAGAAGATTCATTGCACTTTTGAATAACTTGATGAAGGTTTAATGGAAAAAAAGCTACGACTGCCGTTCGCAAATAATTCAACTATAAATAAAATCATTATCCGACGATCGTTTCTTTATATATTTACACACACACACACACACACACAAACATATACACGCATATACACATGCAAACGTATATACACATACACACATATACACACTGTTCGTTGTTTCTGAATAGGTGAGACCGTTCATATTTTATGCAAAGGAGATTATTAACTAAAAACCCTATCGCTAAATTTAATCTATCTTTGCAGATATGCTTATCTGTTATATCCACAGACATTAAAAAATACCCTCAGCTTAGTGCACAAACAGAAAAGAAAATCCCTAATTTATATATATATATATATATATATATATATATATAGTGTAACCCGGATATAAGAGACCCTGTTATGAGATAGATTTTTACCTGATCCAAAATTAAAGCCTGTGTTACGGAAACAAAATATACCAAACTCAGATATAAGATACATAATACCCAGTCCCTGTAACTCTCTTATATCCGAGTTACACTGTATATATATACATATAAATATATAGGATTTTTTCTACACAAACACACACACATATAAACGCACACACAGTGTAACCCTGATATAAGAGTGTTGTCAGGACAACTCTTATATCCGGGTTTGGTCTTATGTTTAGGTAACAGGCTCTAATTTTGTACCAGAGACAATATCTCTTATATCCGAGTTATCTTATATCCGGGTTTGGTCTATTTTGTTTAGGTGACACAGGCTCTAATTTGGGACCAGAGAAAAATTCTCTTATATCCGGGTATCTTATATCAGTGTTACAATATATATATATATATATATAGTAAACAAAATTGTTTTATGTATTGTAACATAAAAAGTATACAAAAATAATGAATTTTTTATAATATATACAAACCACAAAAAAGTGTTTTCCCCCCAAAAAGGTCCAGCCAATCTAGAGAAAGATGTCTGTGTGTATTTTAAAGAGAAAAATAAATTAGGAATGTGTGAGTGCTAGAGTAAAATTATGTCAAAACTAGGGAAAAAAATGTGTTTTTACCTTGCGACAGCAAATGGAAAAAAATCATTTTTCTTTTTTTAATATTCTAAACGTCGCATATGGAACGCGAATAAGCAGCAGTTTGATTCTAAATATTTTGATTGACCGAGCTGTGGAATATTGTGGTGACGTAATGTTTCACTATTTTCTGCTGGCAGATAATTCTGTTTGCTATTGTATTAATCGCTTGCACAATTCTCAGTGGATAACCTTTCATGCCTAATGTAATAAACCGTTTCATCTGTCTCCACACCAGCATCTCCTACTATTCTGCTGCGCATTATCACTGTCTGCTGTGACATAATTTGCCCTTATTTTGTGCTGCTAGTAAAAAAGATTAGCTTTCTCCTATAACGTTTACCTTTCTTAACAATATTCACATCGCGTGCAATTTTCTTAATTTGTCGCTTGAAGTATCCATACAGTGGTCTTTCTATAGATTTTTGTTTTTTTAGATATTTGGTTTTAATGTTTGTCCCAACGGGAACATAACTATTACTCTCTGTTCTAATTAGCATCATGTTACCCAGGAAATATAGAACATCAAATGCACTGCGTGGCGTTGAAAACGAAATGAATTTCGAATGTGCTAAAAGTGAAGACACATGTTTAGAACTTCCAGTGCACTCTCTTGTGTGTTCTTCAGAAAGGAGATTATGTTGAAAATATGTTTTCTGATGAATATTTGATTTTTATAATTTTATGCACACACACACACAAACGCACACAAGTACACACGAATCAACACAAATCTCTCTCTCTCTCTATATATATATATATATATATATATACATGATGATTGAAAATTAACACTTTATATCAAAAATTCTATGATTTATTTCATAACAATAATTTTTACAAGAAATGAATTATAAGTATTATTAGAAAGAGATCCACTTTTCAAACATACTGTTTATAAATATATATATATATATAAACGGGATATATATAATATATATATATATATATATATATATATATATATATAAAGCATATAATATACAGGATATATATATATATATATATATATATATATATATATATATATATATATATATATATATATAAACAGGGCATATATATATATATATATATAAACAGGATATATATATATATATACATACATATATATATATAAACAGGATATATATATATATATATATATATATATATATATATATATATATATATATATATATATAAACAGGATATATATATATATATATATATATAAACAGATTATATATATATAAATATATATATATGAACAGGATATATATATATAACAATGTATATATATATATATATAAACAGAACATATATATATATAGATAGAGAAAGAGAGAGTATATATAAATATATATATATATATATATATATATATATATATATATAAACAGGATATATATATATATATATATATATATATATATATATATATATATATATATATATATATATATATATAAACAGGATATAAATATATAAACAGGGTATATATACATATATATATATATAAACAGAATATATATATATGTATATATATATATATATATATATATATACAGGATATACATATATATATATATATATATATATAAACAGGATATATATATATATATATATATAAACAGAACATATATATATATATACATATATGCATATATATATATATACAGGATATATATATATATAAACAGGATATATATATATATATATATATAGTCATCCACAGACAGATCTGTTCGTTCTCTCAGAACTCATCAGAGTGGCTATATATATATATATAAACAGGATATATATATGAATATGAAGAGTAAATAAAGGATTGTAATCCGACAATATGTAGAAAAACTGATAACAACGATCCAAGAGGAAGGAATGATTTATTAACGCGTCAACACTATAGCGTTTCGGTTCTACTGAACCATCATCAGGACCATGAGGGGTGATAATAATAATTTTAAGTTAACGATGGATGATAGAAATGTGAAATACAAAAACCTACGGGAAAATATCTTTAGTGAGAAAAAGTTAGCCGTTTAACAGGCAAATCAGCGTTTGATGCTTAAATTACGTCATTTGACTTATTAGGAATATTGTATAGAATTATGTACGTTGTTTAACGAGAAAGATTACGAGACAAAAAGAAGAAAAGAAAGAAAGAAAGAACAAAAGAAGAATAAAAAGCATGGAAATTATGAGATATACGGAAAATATTAACTAAGGATGGAATATATTGTAGCTGTTTAAAATGTGTTTGCTTAAGTAAGGAGAAATATTATAAAAGCCAGGACGAGTATTTAGGGAACTGAGGAATGAGATAGCTGCGGCTTCGAAAATTCGTCTAAGATTTTTATTATGGATGTAAGTAAGCATCTTAGCAGAGTTGAAGTCAATGTTATGATTATGTTGAGAAGTGTGTACGAGTATTCAAGTATATACGAGTATATTCAAACACAACAACATATTTTATAAACAAAAATTTTGTTACCTATGGGATCTCCTCTTAGCGGAGTTCTTGCTTGCATTTATTTAGAATTCTTAGAATCTGGTCCCTTTAAGCATATTATACCCAACACTGCACATTACTTCAGATATATAGACGACATACTATTAATCTATCCTCAAGATCTTGACTTAAATAGCATCACTGATAAACTGAACAATGTCGAACCATCCTCAAAGTTCACACATGAACTTGAATATAACTGCACCCTACCTTTTCTGGACATTTTACTTATTAGGAATATCAACAAACTAGAATTTAAGGTTTATCGTAAAACCACCTGTAAAAACGATTTGTTCCTCGAAATATTTAAACGATGAATTCATCCACATAGAAAACTCCTTCCTCAACCTACAGTACCCCAAATCCTTTATACATTATGCTAAATCTAAAGCCCTCAAAATCCACAACAAGAATCAATCTCAAACTAACATCTACTCAATATCTGATAAAACTAGTTCCCCCCATAGATACATAACTTTGCCAAACAATTCTTCTTCTCATAACAAACAACTTAAATAAACTCAATATCAAAACTACTTCTTTACCTTCTAAAACAATCCGTGAATTAGTACACTCCAGCCCTCAACGTAACATATCTTCTGACGCCGGTGTTTATTGCATCCCTTGTAAGGATTGTAAACTAAAATACATCGGTGAGACATCCCGAAACCTTGATATCCGTTTGAAAGAGCATAAAAGAGACATAAGAATTGGCAACTCAAACAACGCATTACTCGTACACACTTCTCAACATAATCATAACATTGACTTCACTCTGCTAAGATGCTTACTTACATCCATTATAAAATCTTAGACGATTTTTCGAAGCCGCAGCTATCTCATTCCTCAGTTCCCTAAAATACTCGTCCTGGCTTTTATAATATTTCTCCTTACTTAAGCAAACACATTTTAAACAGCTACAATATATTCCATCCTTAGTTAATATTTTCCGTATATCTCATAATTTCCATGCTTTTCATTCTTCTTTTGTTCTTTCTTTCTTTCTTTCTTTCTTTCTTCTTTCTGTCTCGTAATCTTTCTCGTTAAACAACGTACATAGTTCTATACAATATTCCTAATAAGTCAAATGACGTAATTTAAACATCAAACGCTGATTTGCCTGTTAAACGGCTAACTTTTTCTCACTATACATATTTTCCCGTAGGTTTTTGTATTTCACATTTCTAATCATCCATCGTTAACTTAAAATTATTATTATCACCCCTCATGGTCCTGATGATGGTTCAGTAGAACCGAAACGCTATAGTGTTGACGCGTTAATAAATCATTCTTCCTCTTGGATCGTTGTTATCAGTTTTTCTACATACATGAATATATATATAAACAGGATATATATATATAAACAGAGTATATATATATATATATATACAGAATATATATATATATATATGCATATATATATATATATATATATATTATATACAGGATATATATATATATATATATATATATATATATAAACAGGATAAATATATATATATATAAACAGGATATATATATATATGTATATATATATATATAAACATGATATATATATAAATATATATATATATAAACAGGGTATATATATACATATATATATATATATAAACAGAATATATATATATATATATATATATATAAAAACAGGATATATATATATATAAATATATATATGAACAGGATATATATATGTATAAACAGGGTATATATATATTATATATATATAAACAGAATATATACAATATATATATATATACATATGTATATATATATATATACATGATATATAAATATATATATAAACAGGATATATATATATATATATATAAGAAGGATATATATATATATATATATATATAAACAGGATATATATATAAATATATATATAATCAGGATATATATATATATATATATCTAAACAGGGTATATATATATATATATATATATATATATATATATATATATATATATAAACAGGATATATATATATATATATATATATATATATATATATATATATATATATATATATATATATATAAGGTTTCCCCAGTGGTTTAACATTTAAAATCTGATGACTCACTTCGTAAAAATTATATAGGCATTATGTAAAAGAAGAAAATCTACCACCCGAAGTTTTATTCATTACTTCTATATATATATATATATATATATAGATAATACAATACTTATTAGATATGTATTGGTTTTTATATATATTTAATAGCATGAATGCTTAGCTACAACCACTGGTTTCATGCCGTGTTTACACGGTAATCATCGGCCGAAAACGAAAATTCGGAGAAATCGAAAAAAGGGAAAAGATATAGTCAATATAATTTTTACCTTAGCGCTGCCTATGTCTTTGTGTGTATGTATCTATGTGTGTATGAGTGTGCGTATGGACTATATTTGAGCATTGTGTATGCGTTGTACATGTGTGTGTGTGATTGCAAGATGATACATGCACCGCGTGACTGATTTGACGTTGTCTCATGAAAATATGTTTGATTAGTTGGTTGGTTGTTTTTTAAGGCGTATCAACCCTTTTCGGATCATGTAACACAGAATTAAGTTTCCAACAATTCAGTTTGGCATAAGTATAATTTTTGTTTACAAATAGTTAAATATCAAAACAGGTCAATTAAATGTCAAAACAGTTCTATTTCAAACAATTCAGTTTAGCATGAGTACACAATTTAGTTCTATTTAAAAACAGTTCAACTTGAAATAATTCACTTTAGTGTAAGTACACACTTTCAATGACAAAATCAGTTCTATTTCAAACAATTTATTTTAGCGTAAGTACACAGTTTAGTTCTATTCGACCATAGATAGGTTCTTATCAGGTACTACCACTCTGGGCCAGAGTAGACCCGGGAGCAATGGCAATTAAGGGATACTCCGCATCCCCAAAGCTCCAGCATAACTGGAATCTCATTATCATTTTGTTTAGTGTCAAATCCAGGACACTCGTTGGAGATGGGTCTTACCCTTCTGCAGAGAAGCAGTCAGTGTATTCTACAGCCCCGGCCGACTGGGCAATCCTGACAATGGGCAGCAAGATTTAAAACAACAAATGTCAGAAAGTTTGATCCGCACTGGTAGATAATACGCAAAGCTAAGTAAAAGAAACTAGATGAACATATCAACTACCTCTTAAAAATTCAACCCTACTCTACTTTCATTATCAAGTCAAGTAAACAATATATTCTTCCCTTTCTCTTACCATCCGTTTTTTTTTTATTATCAGCAATTATATTAGGTACGTCCTCTAAACGGCACCCAGTGTCTTCACAGAGCGGATGGATGTCAAGAGAACGTGACTTTTGAGTTCGTCCTTACTTTCGCCAGCAATGCACTACATGTTTTGTTTGTCTTTCTAACATCACTTTTGAGATGGGAAGCACGTGGCCTTACAGATACTGTTTTATGAGGTACTGCTTCCAGGATTTGTTGAAAACCGAATGCAGCATCCTTGCGTAGTAAACAACCAGCTTTTTTTCTCCAATCGTTTCATAAATGTACTGGTGGTGCAACCGTGCAATAGTACTGACACAGTTACAGCTTGGAAGAATTCTCGTTTTATTTCATCACCGAGTTCAGATTTTCATATCGCGGATAACCTGTTAAAAGTAGTCCATTTGTACGCTGACATCCCTCTCAGTAGATGAGATATTGCTACCGGAGTATATAAACTGGTCTCCTAATTCCAGAGGCTTGTCATTGGAGGAGTAAACGGTATCATGTTGATAGAACGAGAAAGAGAAAAAGAGAAAGAGAGAGAGAGAGTGAGAGAGAGATTGAGAGAAAGAGAGAGAAAGAGAAAGAGGGAAAGAGAGAGAGAGAGAAAGAGAGAGGGAAAGAGAGAGTGATAGAGAGAGAGGGAATTGAAAAAGAAAGTAATAAAAAAGTGAAGAATTTATTACGAAGGAAAGTCTACGTTAAAACGTTTCAGTTTTATTTAACCTTCATCGGGACTTTTCTGTCATCAGCTTCCACCACTATAAAAATATCACTAGAGAAATTCATTTGCTAATCTTCAATTATATATATATATATAGAGAGAGAGAGAGAGAATGCGAAAGCAAAATATGAAACAATTTTTAAACCTTTTATTTTAAGTCTAATTAGCCCAATTAAAAAAAAAACTCGATGAATCTAAATTTTCATGGTTAGATCTATTTTTCAAGCACCTTTTTTTTTTTTATCGAAATTCAGCCCAATATGAGTGAGCAAGAAAAGAAACGACAAATAATCTATGATTTGCTTGACGCCGAAACTTAGCCAAAAAATTTTCGAAATAATTGGAGTTTCTTTTTGGAGTCCAAACAATAACCTCCTTAATTACGCTATATGGAGCGTTTTAGAAAACAAAACAAATGCAACTTCACATCCAAATATTGCTTTGCTTAAGACTTGCTATTGAGAAGGAATGGAATAAAATTGTCTGAAGAATTTATTTTGAAGGCATGCAAATAGTTTTGATGGCGTGTTCATGCAAAAATGAATAAAAGGGCGGCTATACTGTGTACATTTACTGTTTTGTTTCCATCTTCTTATTTTGTTGTTTATTTTTCTATATTAAAATTAATCTTGTTTTATGACGGAGTCGTTTATTATTAAACTAGAATATTGCTAAATTTACTGATATATATATGTAGGGAACGAATAAATAAATAAATAAATTTGAAATTGAATTTAAAAAAAAAAAATAAATAAATAAATAAATAAATAAAAAGAAAACTATTAAATTTGCAGAAACTCCCTGGGGTCTCTAACAGGAAAAGGAGATGACGCATGCGTAAAAGAAAAAAGGTATTCCTGTTGACAAAGGGGACCATATTATCTTTCTTTTTCAGGCAGTGACCAGCGGATTGATAACCTCGTGGTGGTGTGTCTGGGCACCACGCATACATCTTTGGACGTAGCGTTGGTTAGCCCCTTTCACCCAGTAGCAGCTCTCTCTATCGGTCAGCAGTATGCTGAAATATACAAGACCCACAAATGAACTATAAACTAACCTTTACCAGACTTTGACAAACTTCCAAAAGAAAATTAACCCTTATGGAAGCCCGAAATACCAAATGAGGACGAATACATACATGAAACGATTTAACGTATTTTTGACACCTTAACTGGGGGATCCAACCATTTCAATGTATTCAGGAAAAACTCCCTCATCCATGGAATGGTTGTTGAACCCAGTAAATAAAGGAAAGTATAAAAAGAAATGTCTTCGTCTCTTATCTGTTTCTGTCTTTTCTTTTGTATAATTTTTTTTTGGACTTTCTTGGGCAAGGCATTACACCGACTAACTAACGTGGGGGTAACATAAAATGAAATAATCAAAATAAGGAGTCAGATATCTAACGCCAACATAACGAACGAAATACCAACGCTACCAACGAAATACCAACGCAACCAAAGTAATACCAACGTAACATAAGCCTAAACCCCACATATATACTGTTTCATGCCTTTTAAAAACAGAGATGTCCCAGGTTTTAGAATATGCTGATTTCATCTCCTAGCAAAAGAGTAAGACCCCCTCCACCCGAAAAAAGGATGTTCTGGCTATGACACTAAAGAGTAAAGTGCCACTTCACTACCACTACTCCCCGGTCCACTTTGTTAACAAAAATTACAAAAACATCTTTTCAGAAATGACTACACAAAAATATTCGATAAGAACATGCAGTGAACGCGATTCCCTAACCTCTTGGTAGAAAATAATCCTATTAGATAGGAATACATGAAAGCATATTACTGGGTAAAAATTGTTAGTATTAGATAAGAATACTTGAAACCATATCACCGGGTGCAAATTATTTGTATTAGATAGGAATACTTGAAACCATATTATGAGGAGAAAATTATTGGTATTAGATTGGGATACTTGTTATCATGGAACTATGTGCAAAAACTATTAAGAAACTACAACTCAAAAACCTAAATATAAATTGTTCAATGAAGGCAATTCTCTAACCTCTTGGCCTTAAATACCACAAGACAAGTTGACATTAAAATGAATTGCATGAGTGAGATCAGTGGATTTTAAACTGAAACAATTTACTGTATGAGGTTTGATCGACATTACGGGTGGGCAAACTGTGACCCCGCGGGCCGCATGTCACCCGCTGCACTGTTCTATGCAGCTCTTCCGAGCTTCTGAAATAAAATAAACAAAAACAAAAAATACCTGCGCTTGAATCAAGACATTTTTTTTATTTTATCTTAAAAGATGCAGCCCCCTCCCCAACACCAAAAAGTTTACCCACACCTGATGTACATGGTTAATGGAGATGTACATGTCAAGGAAGGAGATAATACTGGAAAAGAAAATATTTGTTGCATATGATGAATGCTTTTTTCACGATTAGGCTACAGAATTATTGTTTTGGTTCGGTTTCTTTGTTTAATGGCGTGTCAATCTTTATGGGTTATTTAATGCCAAAGTTATCCTTGTAAAAGATATGTAATGGTCTTATTTAACACACAGCTGGGGGTATTAGGGAGTTCATATTTTCCCCCAGGGTATTATTCCAAAATTAAATGCTAAAGCGAAAGTATAGTTCGAACTCAGTAACTCCGATATGGCAGTAGAACACTTTAGCCACAACGCTACGGAGTCACGGAAAGTTCTATGGGAATAATGTATAAAAACTTATACTGCGATGTGAACATTGAACATTGCAAAAAACAACAAAAAATCACAATTAAGAGAGAGGGGGGGAGTTTTATGGCATATGAACATTTGATTTGGTTTAGTTTGGTTTTATGGCATATCAACCATTGTAGGTTATTTAATGCCAAATCCTCTTTATACATATATATTAAATATATATGATTTGGTTTGGTTGGGTTTTATGGCATGTCAACCATTGTAGGTTATTTAATGTCAAATCCTCTTTATACATATATATTAAATATATATGATTTGCTTTGGTTGGGTTTTATGGCATGTCAACCATTGTAGGTTATTTAATGTCAAATCCTCTTTATACACATATATTAAATATATATGATTTGGTTTGGTTGGGTTTTATGGCATGTCAACCATTGTAGGTTATTTAATGTCAAATCCTCTTTATACACATATATTAAATATATATGATTTGGTTTGGTTGGGTTTTATGGCATGTCAACCATTGTAGGTTATTTAATGTCAAATCCTCTTTATACACATATATTAAATATATATGATTTGGTTTGATTAGGTTTTATGGCATATCAACCATTGTAGGTTATTCAATGCCAAACCCTCTTTATACATATATATTAAATATATATGATTTGGTTTGGTTGGGTTTTATGGCATGTCAACCATTGTAGGTTATTTAATGTCAAATCCTCTTTATACACATATATTAAATATATATGATTTGGTTTGATTAGGTTTTATGGCATATCAACCATTGTAGGTTATTTAATGCCAAATCCTCTTTATACATATATATTAAATATATATGATTTGCTTTGGTTGGGTTTTATGGCATACCAACCATTGTAGGTTATTTAATGCCATATCCTCTTTATACATATATATCAAATGTATATGATTTGGTTTGGTTGGGTTTTATGGCATATCAACTATTATAGGCTATTTAATGCCAAATCCTGTGTGTACATAAAGATTAAATATATATGATTTGTAAACACATTTTGTAGATAACATTTTTAAACGAGCTTTAGGTCATTTTGTGCACACAGTTAAATGGTTCCAAGTATTGCTATGAATTAGTAATAATTCAATTTGATATCTGTCATATGTTTACACACAGTTAAATGATCAAACAGTTCTATTTCTAAAAACTCAATTTAGTGTAAGTCAGCAAAGTTAAATGGTTCCGTGTATTGTTATGTATCCCTAACAATTCAATTAAACATCAGTAATTTTTTTGCACTCAGTTTGTAAAGTAAAACAGTTCCATTTGACCCATAGATAGGACCCTATCAGCTGCTATTACTCTGGGCACGAGTGGACTTGGGAGCAATGGCAATTAAGGGGTACCCCATATTCCCCAAATCTCCAAGGCTGGAGCCTCGCCATCAGATTGTTTATTGCTATATACAGGACACCCGCTGGGGTATCTAACCTCTCTGCAGAGATTCCGTTGGTGTATTCTACAGCCCCAGCCGACTTGGCTAACGAACCCTTGAGATATATTTGATACCAGATCACACACACACACACACACACACACACACACACACACACACACACACACTTCCATAAGTTTCCAGACTTTTTTGTACAGGTATTTAAAATTGTCGTAGACACTTGAGAATTCAGTATGTTATTGCTATACATCTTATGAGATGAATGACCAATTCTCATGATTTCGTCTTCGAATGAACAGCTACAGCAGTAATTGGAATACACCCTACTAAATCCCGATTGTCGCAGCTGGTGAATTTCAAAAATGCAATCTGGACGTGAGGATACGTGAGAAGAACGATATGCAATAAAATTCTGTTTTAAACTTAGAAAAAAATGCCAGAGAAACGTATGGAATGCTTCAGACTGCTTTTGGGGCATCTTGCATGAATCGAGCATCAGTTTTTGAATGGCATAAGAGATTTAAGGAAGGCAGGGAGTCTGTGAGGGATGATGAGAGGTGTGGGAGAAGTAAGCAAGTCAATACACCAGAG
>OY757932.1:9551016-9678516 GCA_963585895.1 Sepioteuthis lessoniana
TACAAACGGATCACTTAATCTCGGCCAGATGACCAGTCCTTATAATAATTAACAAAAAAAAAAAAAAAAAAAGAAAGAAAAAAAAAAAAGAAAGAGGACTTGCAAAATTGTGGAGTTTACTGTCCCGGCTGACCACAGAGTAAAATTGAAAGAAAGTGAAAAGAAGGATAAGTACCTCGAGCTTACTAAGGAATGGAAAAAACTGTGGAACATGAAAGTGACGTTTATACCAATTGTAATTGGTGCTCTTGGTACAGTCACCAACGGATTAATAAAGGGACTGGAGGACTGGAAATCAGAGGACGAGTGGAGACCATCCAAACGACTGCAGTATTAAGATCGTTCGGAATACTGAGGAGAGTCCTGGAAACTGTGGAGAGTCCTCGAGACTTGAGGAGACTTGATGTCAATCAAGCATCAGTGAAAGACCATCAGCTAACGCTGATGCGAAAAACTCTGAAGGAATAATAATAATAGACCACACCAACAAATGGTAATGGCACAACCCAGCACCTATCCTAGAAAATGACACACATAAACTCTTATAGGACTTTGACATACACACGGATCACCTTATCTCGGCCAGAAGACCTGACCAAAAATAATCAACAAAAAAAAAAAAAAAAAAAAGAGAGAATATGCAAAATAGTCGACTTTGCTGTCCCGGCTGACCACAGAATAAAACTGAAAGAATGTGAAAAGAAGGATAAGTACCTCGACCTTGCTAGAGAATTGAAAAAACTATGGAACATAAAGGTGACAATTATACCAATTGTAATTGGTGCGCTTGGAACAATAACTAAAGGATTACTAAAGGGACTGGAAGACTTGGAGGTTGGCGGACGAGTGGAGACCATCCAAACTACAACATTATTGAGAACGGCCAGAATACTGAGAATAATCCTGGAGACTTGCTGTCACTCAAACTCCAGTGAAAGACCATCAGCTAATGCTGATGTGAAAAACTATAATGAAAAAATAATTAAATTGAAATTTGACCATACTACTAAATGGTAAATGCAGAAACTGGAGAATGAGACACGCAAAATTCTCTGGGATTTTGAACCAGAAACATATCTCATTATCCCGGCCAGAAGACCAAATCTAATACTGCCCAGTCGGCTGGGGCTGGAGAATACACTGACTGCTTCTCTGCAGAGGGGTAAGACTCCCCCCCACCAAACAAGTGTCCTGGATATGACACTAAACAACCTGATGGTGAGGTTCCAGTGATGCTGGAGCTTTGGGGAATGTGGAGTACCCCTTTATTACCATCGCTCCCAGGTCCACTCTGGCCCAGTGTGGTAGCACCTGATAGGGCCCTATCTATGGGTTAAATAGAACTAACGGCATACTTATGCTAAACTGAATTGCTTGAAATAGAAATGTTTTTGACAATAAAACCGTACTTACATTTAAACTGCATGCTTATGCTAAACTGAATTATTTGAAATTGAACTGTTTTTTGACATTGAAACTGTACATACACTAAACTGAATTGGTATATACAACTGCTTGAATAAACCGAATAGTTTGAAATAGAAATGTTTTTGACAAATTGAGTACTCATGCTAAACTGAATTGTTTGAAATAGAACTGATTATTTACATAAAATGGATTTGGTGTTAAATAACCCACAATGGTTGATATGCCATAAAACCTAATCAACCAACCAAACAAACCTAATAAAAATCAAAAAAAAAAAAAAGAAAAAAAAATGAAAAAGACCGGGAAAAATTGTTGTATAGTAGACTTTACCGTCCCACGAAAGGCTTGGTAAGAGAATACCGAAAAAAGTCCTGGAGATTTGAGAGACTTGCTGTTACTTAGCCTCCTGTGAAATACAATCATCTAATGGTGGTATGAAAATCTCTCAAGGAATAAAATAAACCATAAATTGAAAAACCCTTTCCAAACGAATGTTTATTATTTAATTTGATGGTTGGTTGGTTGGTTGTATGGCATATCAACCTTTGTGGGTTATTTAACGCCAAATCCACTTTAATACAAATAATCAGTTCTATTTCAAAAAATTCAGTTTAGCATATATACACAGTTTAGTTGTCAGAAACATTTACATTTCAAGCTATTCAGTTTAGTCAAACAGTTCTAATTCAGCTAATTGAGTTTAGTATAAGTACAGATTTTGTTTACACACAGTTAAATGTCAAAACAATTTTATATTAAACAATTCAATTTAGTGTAAGTACAGTTTCAATGTCAAAAAACAGTTCCATTTCAAACAATTCAGTTTAGCATAAGTACACATTCTAAATGTAAGTACTCAGTTTAATTGTCAAAAACATTTCTATTTCAAGTTATTCAGTTTAATCAAACAGTTCTAATTCAAACAATTCACTTAAATATAAGTATTGATTTTGTTTACACAAAGTTAAATGTCAAAACAGTTATATATTAAACAATTCAATTTCGCGTAATCACAGTTTCAAAGGCAAAAACAGTTCTATTTCAAGCAATTCAGTTTAGCGTGAGTACACAGTTTAATTGTCAAAAACATTTCTATTTCAAGCTATTCAGTTTAGTCAAACAGTTCTATTTCAAACAATTTAGTTTAGCATAAGTATGCAGCATAGTTCTATTTAACCCATAGGTGCTACCACCTATCAGCCCTATCAGGTGCTACCAGTCCGGGCCAAAGTGGACCTGGGAGCGATGGCAATGAAGGGATACTCCGCGTTCCCTAAAGCTCCAGAATTACTGGAACCTCACTATCAGATTGTTTACTGACATATCTAGGACACTCGTTGGTGGGTGGGTGGGGGTTTGTCTTATCCCTCTGCAGTGGTGTAGTCGGTGTATTCTACTACCCGATCCGACTCGGCAAAACTGTGAGTAAATTATTTGTATTAAATAGGAATAGTTTATATATAACGGTAATTTTTTATCAGTTGCTTGAAACCGTGTAACTGTGTGTAAACAAATGATAAGCCCTTACGATAAATAGTTACTTGAAACCATATAGCTATTAGTGTTAGATAGGAATACTTGAAACCATTCAATTGTGTATTAATTATTTGTTTTATATAAGTATTTTTGAAAACTAACAGCCGTGTTGAAATTTTTTGTATTAGATAGGAATACTTGAAACCATTCAATTGTTTGTTAATTATTCGTTTTATATAGGTATTTTTGAAAACTTATAGCCTGTTGAATTTTTTTGTATTTGATAGACTACTTGATATTCATTTAAATATGAGCAAAACGTTCTTAAACCACAACAGAATAATATAGATATAAACATGTATTGTTAGCGAATAACTAGCCTCTAGGCATAAAATAACCCAGGATATATTAATGTGCAGTTAAAATCAACCAATCAATCTCGTTCAACCTTTTCCTTGATAGGGCTAAGAACTTTTCAAGCCTCCCACCTACAGTAAATGCAAAACAGTGAGTGCATGCCATTTTTTTTTTTTCTCTTCCGTTTCTTTATTCCTTTTTAAACATCGTTCGTCTTTCTTAGCAATCACCAAACAAATAAATGGCGGTAAAAGTAATCGTCAAAAAAATTCAGTATTTTTGTCGCCATGCGCGCGCCATTTATCCGACATTGGAATGCTTTCCAGACGGCATTTTTCATTCAGTACAGAGGGTAGAACTCGCTAGCAGAACAGATTAAGTCCTGCTGTTGGCAAGTTCTTAAGGAGAAAACCTTTTCTGCCATTATTCACTTTTTTGTTGTTGTTTTTTTTTTTTTTGTTAATTTTGTTTTTCTTTAATTTTCTTTATTTATTAATTTATTTATTTGTTTTTTGCTTTCTATTTCCTTTTTTTTTTTTCTTTCCTCTTTGCCAAAATGCCGGCATTACTCGATGTAGTCTCGACCGGAGCGTTCAGATTTCTCACTTTCTCATTGCTGCTGAGTTTGGCACAAGGCCAGAAATATGGTGCTCCCATTAGGAAACGAAATCACTAATAATTGTTGGCAAGTCTTACAGGTTAAACCTTTTCCCATTTAGGCTGTTGTTGTTGGGTTTTAAGAAGAAAACCACTTTTATCATTATTCACGTTTTTTTTTTTTCGTTTTGTTTTTTGTTTTCTTTTCTTTTGTTTTCTTTTTCATTTTCGTTTAACTGAATCTGTAACATATTCATGATACGAATAATACGAATATGTAAAAACGTTCACATGCATAGGAATCCCGAAAAACACTCGAAACACTGACGATTCTCTTGGTTCGGGTATGAAACTTTTGTTACCTTCTTGACTTTTAGGTTTTCCACACGGGGAGAGAGAGGCACAATTTTTACTATGCTGGCTGTTCGTCCAGCGTCAGCTCTCAACTCACTGAACCAACCAACGCGCACGCATCTCGTAGACCCCGACTGGCCTGGCCTCGCCGAGCTCCGAAAATCAACTCGCCCCGTCTAAGTTCAAATCTCAACTAACTGCTTTTTTTTCAAAATACCGAAGAATACCCGGCCCATCGCTTCCGGGCATGACGTCATTCCCATCCCCAGTCCCATTTTCTATCCTGTTTTTTTTTATGACATCTGTGATTGTTACATCCTCCCCGCACGAGCGTGAACACCTGCGCCCAATGTGTGCCCCTACCCGTGCACTAAGCCGAAAAGTTCTAAGCCTAACTAAACCGAAAGATAAGATATAACCAACGAAAAATGATAATATAAAAAAAACCTTCCGCAATTATATATCAAATCGTTCTCTCTTTCCTTTTTGCCAATTTGTCGGCACAACTCAAAGTTGTCGTCTTTACCAGAGTGTTCAGATTTCCCACTTAGCAACTCCAACACATATGTGGGAATCAAAATCACTAATAATGGTTTGCGAGTCTTGCTGGCTATATCTTCTCCTATTCCAGATACCCGCAGTACACACTCATTTCTTGCTATTACGATGGGAATGCCCATCATTGTAGCTTAATGAATAACAAACTAGTCTTGCAGATCCTTACTAGTGAAGGGTGAGTTCGATTCTCATTGAGTTTCCTCCAAGATATAATTAAGACCACTGACATCAAGTATTTCTTTTATAATACGAATAATTTTCAAATAGGTCTTATCGGTCGATAGATGAGACCCTAACAGGTACTACCACTCCTGAATAGAGTGGAACTGGGAGTAAAAACATTGAAGGGGTCCTCAAAATTCCCTAAAGCTCAAGGACTGAAGCCGTACCATCAGATGCAGTTTAGTGTCATACCAAGAACACTAGTTTTAATTGATCCATAGATAGAACCCTAACAGGTACCACCTCTCCGAATCAGAGTGGACCTGGGAGTAATAGCAATGAAGTGGTAATCCACACTTCCATTTTTCTAGAACTAGATCTTTACCATCGGATGCAGTTTAATGTCATACTCATGGCCCCACTTTTGGAGAGGGAGTCTTAGCCCTCTGCAGGGGACGCAGTCAGTGTTTGGTTTAAATGTTTTTGTTTAATGGTATATCAACCTTTTTAGGTTATTTAAGGCCAAATCCATCCTTCTAGAAGAACGGTAGTGGTGGTAGGTAACCCATAGCTGGGAAGATAAGGGGGTTCATACCTTTCCCTAGGGTATTTGTCCGAAAGGGAATGTTATAGCGCGACTAGAGTTCGAACTCGCTTACTACGATTCCGCAGTGAATCGATCGCTTTAAATATTACACCACGAGGACATCCCATGCAGTCAGCGTGTCATAAGCTCAGTCGATAGGTAATACGGAAGGATTCTAATTTGAATCTCAGTTATATACAGAATTTTAAGGATTAAGATTTTAAGGATTAAGTTTTTACTCTGAGTTTAAATGTAGACTCCATAAGATTTTCAAGCTGAACTGAAAATTGTTTTATTTGCTGAGAGCATTGACAATGTATTGCTCTAGTAAAAACCACGTTATGAGGTGCAATTCTTGTTTTGCAATGGTTGCATGCATGTATACAAACGTCCTCCTATGCACCCTTACGCATGGACGCACAAGTGTCGGCCAACCAGCGGTGACAGTAAGGACAGCGGAGGCAGTCTAGGGGTCCTTTTAGGAGTGATGGACGATGAAGATGGATGACAAGATATATATATATATATATATATATATATCGACTGGGGCTGTAGAATACGCCGACTGCACCTCTGTTGATAGTTAAGACCCGCTTCCTCACAGGGGGACACCTGTTGGCCGTTGATGGTGACTTATAATTACTGTGGGTGAGATCTTGTTGCCTGAGCATCCCTTTATCCGGGTACTAAGCAATTACGTGACCTGCAACACGTCATTTCGGCTCTTACTGGTGTAAAACGGACAGTCGGAGTGAACCGATCAATCGGCTGGTTAGGCCAAGCCCTAATACCAATATCAATAGGTCCCGACTATATTCTTCAAATTGCTCTGATGACAAATCCCCAACCCTTTTTATATCAAAGATGCATGAAAAGTGTTTTCTGAGGGTCAGCTACATCAAGAGAAATAGTTAATGAAAATTATTTCTACCAATTTATAATTTCACAAGAAATTTTATATATATAAAAAATGTGAAGACGTAGCCCTGGAGGTAGCCGTGTCCGCTGTAGGGGATACTTACCTATAAAAAATACACCTTAGGTCAGAGTGATCGCGCAATTTACTATGACTTGGTAATTCGGAAGCGTTTATATGTGGCATGGACCGGTGGCTCAGTGGTAGAGTTTCGGCTTCGGCATACTGTTGTTGTTGGTTCGATCTGCAGTGGGGGAGATCACGGTGCACTGCTGATGAGACCTAAAAAGGTCGAAACAGCTGTATGTGGGCGTATGCCGGATTTTCTTGTCATGGTAATATCTAACTTAATATTTCAAATCTTCCATTTATAAATATGTATATATATTTAAAGATTTTATATTGAATGGCCCACAAAGGTTGATATGAAATAATGAACCAACCAATATTGTCAACTAACTTCTGTTTCCCGCTTGAGCAATTCATTTTATAACAAATATCTACCTACAAAGTATTCGCTTACAAATCAAATATACAAAAGAAACAAGATTTTTGCATTAAATGACCTACAATAGTTAATATGCTATAAAGAAACAAGAATATCAAAACCAAATCAAATATATAAGGCTCCCATCTTAAGAGAAGATATAATATATGACACTGACGATCAGTTATGGGCAAACTACGGCCGGCGGGCCACATGTGGCCCACAGTGCTTACTGAATGGACCTTTGAAGACTTAACTATTTTTTTATTGAAAAGATTTTTTGACCAAAAAGGAAAAAAGATCAGTGTTTCCTTATTTTAAAATCCGAAGCTTACGATTATGATCTTCTGTTGTAAAAATCGTTGAGGTACATTCAACGTAAAATTACTTTAAATTCATTATTGTACAGCTCACCTCATGATGAGCCATATCCCATACGAACAGATTCCCGAAAAAAGATGCCCATGACTAGCGTAGATGATGATCCTTGGCCAGTGATATATATATATATACAGTAGCGTCCAAAACTAAGGGAGAAAATTTTTAAAACCTAATATAGGATC
Organism: Sepioteuthis lessoniana; assembly: GCA_963585895.1. NCBI lineage: Eukaryota > Metazoa > Mollusca > Cephalopoda > Myopsida > Loliginidae > Sepioteuthis > Sepioteuthis lessoniana. The sequence continues at coordinate 9,558,501 of OY757932.1, forward strand.
GTCCAAAAGTAAGGGACTAACTATTTTGCCATTATCATTGTAGGATTTAACAACCCTGCCTACAACACTCTTGGAACGTTTCACTTTCTCTGAAATCTCTCTAATGGTGTTCTTTTCTTTCTGTAGCTTGTCTCACAAAGTAATCAAGTTTTTGGCGTTTCGCCATGGTGCCGGCTGATGCAACGTTTACAAATGACTAAGTAAGACTTATTCTTTAGAGGAAATCAAAAAATTTGAATATAGCATACTGTTTACATTGTTTTTCTCAATTTTGTCCCTTACTTTTGGACGATCCTATTTTGAAAATAAATAAATAATTGTTATAATTCTTTTTCTATCCTTTGCAAATGATTCGAATTTTAGTATTTTATTATGGATGATAACGACTACCAGTTGTCAAAATTTCAGCTTTTCACAGTTGTTTTTTCGAACAAATATTAGGTTTTAAAATTTTCTCCCTTAGTTTTGGACGCTACTATATATATATATATATATATGTACATATTTATTGATCATGTGCAACTAGTCATTTGGGAATGTAATCAGTGATAAAGCTTTTATTAAAAGATCCTAATACTCATGGTAAGTTTGTAAATGCATCCATCAAATTAGAAAAACTCTTTCAAATTAGATATTTGATTGAGATTTATCGATTTCAAGATATTTTATCTGGATTGTTAGCCCAAAGTAAAATGTCGAATCACGCACAAAACACCAGTTTCTCATGTTAAACAAGGACGTGCATGTTTGTAATTTCAAACAATTTTCGCAGTAATTCATAATCAAGTATTCCTATCAAAGACAAATAAATTCTACGTAATTATATAGCATAGCGTAACGATTTTTATTTACTTTGTTTGTTTTTAAATGGCATATCAATCTTTTTAGGTTATTCAATGCCAAATCCATTCTTCTAGAAGAACAGTAGTCGTGCTATTTAACTTATAGCTAGGGGGATTTGGGATTCATACCTTTCTCCAGGGTATTTGTCCAATAGTGAACGTAATAGCACGACTGGAGTTCGAAATCACTAACTACGATATCGCAGTCCATTACACCGCGATGACAACCCACTATTTTTTAGTCATTATACATATTTACCCCCACCGCTCGGTCAATTTTTAAGCGGAGTTTAACAGGTTTGAATTCAGAGTTTTCCTTCTCCTAGACTAGATACCTCACCAAGGCTGAAGAACCTAGTCTACTCTACTATTTACCCATAGCTAGAGGGAGAATAATTGGATTCATACCTTTCCCAAGGGTATTAGTGCTATGTGAAATGCTATCAGTCTCGTCCAGGATTTGAACTGGTGCGGTCGTGTCCATTTCCTACGACGATAACCATTACACTATGGGCACCTCCACAATTTACTAATAGCTGGTGTGTTGGGGGGGCAGATGGGTTCATGACATTAGCGCAAAGTGAAATGTAAACACCCTCGTCCAGGATTTGAACTCGTGTCGCCATTTCCTAAGACGATAACCATTACACCACGAGCACCCTTTTTTTTTTTTTTTAGTGATTATCGTTTGTGTGAACATAGTTATATGGACTTAAGTATTCCAATCTAATAGCAATAATTTTTCGAGCAGTTATATGCTTTTAGACATCGACACACGGCTAACGAAGGCATGGACAGCTATTGATAGGCTCTCGATCATATGGAAGTCAGACCTGACCGATAAAATGAAATGCAGTTTCTTCCAGGCAGCGGTCGTATCGATACTGCTATATGGATGCACTACTTGGACGTTAACTAAACGGCTGAAGAAGAAGCTAGACAGCAATTACACAAGATGTTGCGAGTAATATTGAACAAGTCCTGGCGGCAACACCCCACAAGGCACCAACTATACGGCCACCTGCCTCCCATCACTAAAACTATTCAAGTTAGACGAACCAGACACGCAGGACACTGCTTGAGAAGCAGGGACGAGCGCATAAGTGATGTACTCCTATGGACCCCCACATAAGGCCGGGCAAAAGCAGGACGACCAGCTCGAACATACATTCAGCAGCTATGTGAGGATACGGGATGTAGCCCTGAAGACCCGCCAGAGGCGATGAACGATAGGGAGAAGTAGCGAGAGAGGGGCAGGGATATCCGTGCTAGCAGCACGACATGATGATGATGATGATGATGAAGTAAATGATGATAATAATCTAAATAAAAATAAATTATTGCTTCAAGTATTTGTAATATTAATACATTATACACAGTTATATAGTTTTATGTATGACTATTTGATACAAATAATTTGCCGACAGTTATATAGTATAAAGTATTCCTGTCAGGTGTTGCCAATCCGGGCCAGCGTGAATCTGGGAGCGATGGCAATGAAGGGGTGCTCTGCATTCCCCAAACCTCCAGTATCACTGGAACTTCACCATAATGTCATAATCATGACACCTGTTCTTGTGCTGGGGGTCTTACCCCTCTGTAGAGAGTCGGTTTATTCTACAGTCCTTGTCAAGTGGGCAATTTTAACTTTGTTGACTTATGCTAAATTGAATTGTTAGGAATAGAACTGTTTGATAATTTTAAGTTTTTGTATCTCCAAAATGTGTTAACAAATCATATATTTAATATATACGTAAGAACAGGATTTGGCATTAAATAACTAATAATGGTTGTTATGGAACCAAACCAAACCAAACCAAACCAAATCAAAAGGGGGTGTCCTCGTGGTGTAATGGTTAAAGCGATGGACTGCGGAATCGTAGTAAGCGAGTTCGTACTCCAGTCGCGCTATTACATTCACTTTCGGGCAAATACCCTTGGGAAATGTATGAACCCCCTTATCCTCCCAGCTATGGGTTAAATAATACCATTACTGTTCTTCTAGGAGAATGGCTTTGGCATTAAATAACCAACAAAGGTTGATATGCCATTAAACAAAGAAACCAAACCAAATCAAAACAGAAATATCAGTGATGCACGACAGGGTTTTATGGGATGAAGCTGCAGCTTTTCGTGCAGAATTAAACAGATTTGAAAGTAGGGTTTTTCTTTGATCAGTTAATATACGAACGGCCCAGTCTACTTCAACATTTAATCATCATCGCTAGATCGAGAATTGGTGGACCTTTCTCAAGAGTATTAGCGCTATGTGAAATACAAACTACCCCGTTCAGAATTCGAACTCGAGTCACTATATCCATTTCTTTTGACTTTAACCATTACACTGCAAACGCTTCATTTGGCAAGAGATATATCTTGCTTTTGGTGATTTCGACCCAAATATGGTAATGTTGCCGGAAAAAAAATCAGTTATATAGTACGAACTCCTAAACTGGTTTTCTAGAAAAACACTGCTTCTAATACACTGATAATCCCGGTAATTATATTAGGGATTTGTTTTTCCTTGTATTAATTTAAACTACTCACCAAATGATTCTTTCTTTCTGTCACTCATATGTTTTCTTTCAATAACTCTATTTTCAAACGAAAGCGTTACTGCGACCTAATCTAAATATATTCTTCATTGCTATCCACACTTTCATGTTTTTTTTGCTTGGTTTTTTTTTTTTTTTGTTATTTTTAGCTATGTCACCGTATTTCACATGAGCCAATTCGTTATAAAGTTTAGATTATGGCAGGAATCTGACAAGCCACAGAGCCATAAACAAGAATTATATAATGAGATTGTACATGCCAAACAATCGATGATGGATTAAGAGGTCCATGAAGTGGGGTAGAACATTTTAGGGTTTCAAGATCCTTATCTCTAACAATAATGGATTGATTCCTTTGCAAGTTTGTCTACGACGGAAAACGCCTGTCATTTGTAATAAACGACAGGACACAGCGATGTTATCAATGGCTAAATTACCTTGGCGGTTACTGTCGAAAATTTGTTTCCAGTGCCGACAGAACTGACGTCATATAATCACTCCTCCTCACCCAACCACGTCCCTGTCATGTCATAACTTAATCTGTTGTACCCCTCTCCAAAAAAAAAAAAAAAAAAGTAATGAATCTATTTCAGTCTATATACAGACAACGTCTCCTCATAGAAATATCTACTATCTATGTAGATATTTTGTTCAGGTTAATAATGTAAGAGACAAAAGCACGACAACTGGAATCGAACTCACTCCATGTGTTGAATCACCTCTTTATTCTCAGGACATCTAGGCGTGAATAACGTGATGGTTAACGTTATGGTAAATGAAATCAGTAATCCGGGTTCACGTCTTGGAAGAGGTTGGTGTTCTTCTTCGTGTAAACGCTCCTGGATAAGGCTTGAATACATGTATTCTCTCCAGCCATAAGTAAATAGTAAGGCAGATTGGATCTTTTAGCCATGGTTAGCCAACTCATCTAGAAGAAGAAAAATTCTAAAAGCAGACTAACTGTAATCTACTTAAAATTGACCTTGTGTCTCACATTGTCAGTGGTGAGAAGATTGGGTGAATGTATGCACTCGGAGCCACCCGTATTCGGAGCGGAATTACTTGTCAAGTTCCCATCTATTAGTCATATTATCATTAGTATTAGATAGAAATACTTGAATCCATATAACTGTGCAAGCAAATTATTACTAAATAAGATGAGTTACTTGAAACCTTATAATTATTAGGATTGGATAGGAATACTTGATACTTTATGACTGTGTGCAAATTATTTGCATTGAGACTGTGTTATGGTGATATACCCCATGACGCTACTGCATGGACCCTCCCCGACACTATAAACAGTGACTGACTCAATAGTCGAGTCAAACGAATCTGGTCAGTTACCGGTAATCGTTACCATATTTACAAACCCCTCCACTTAGCAGGATATGACACAAGGTCTATTCTAAGCGGAGTTTAACAGGTTTGAATTCAGAGTTTTCCTTCTCCTAGACTAGTTGCCTCACCAAGGCTGAAGAACCCAGACTGCCCTACTATTTACCCATACCTGGAAGGAGAATAATTGGATTCATACCTTTCCTAAGGGTATTAGTGCTATGTGAAATGTAATCAGTCTCGTCCAGGATTTGAACTCGTATCGTCGTGTCCATTTCCTACGACGATAACCATTATACCACGGGCACCGTGGTATAATGTCTATATTTCCGTAAATATATAGAGCTGTAAACCTTACATCTCTTTGTGTTATTCATTTCTGGCCCTTCAAGACCATAACAGATTGGAATACTTGAAACCATATAACTGTGAAAATAGATTATTAGATAAGATTTGAAATCATATAATTTTGTATAAATTATTTGTAATAAGAATAGTTACTTAAAGTTAAAATCGTTTACTAAAGATTATCATTAATTACTTGAAACTGTATAATTATTAGTATTAGATAAGAATACTTGATATTATATAAAAACGTGCAAATTATTTATTTTAAGTGACATTTCCACACTAGAGGGAACCACACTGAAACTGGTTGACAAATTCACCTACCTAGGAAGCAGAGTCTCATCAACAAAAAAAGACATCGACACGCGGCTAACGAAGGCATGGACAGCTATCGATAAGCTATCGATCATATGGAAGTCAGACCGATAAAATGAAATACAATTTTTTCCAGGCAGCGGTCGTGTCAATACTATTGTATGGATGCACTACTTGGACGCTAACAAAACGGCTGGAGAAGAAGCTAGACGGCAATTACACAATAATGTTGCTTGCAATATTGAACAAGTCCTGGCAGCAACACCCCACAAGGCACCAACTATACGGCCACCTACCTCCCATCACGAAAACTATCAAAGCTAGTCGAACCAGACACGCAGGACACTGCTGTAGAAGCAGGGACGAGTTCATAAGTGATGTACTCCTATAGACCCCCACATATGGCCGAGCAAAAGCAGGACGACCAGCTCGAACATACATACAGCAGCTCTGTGAGGATACTGGATGTAGCCCTGAAGCCCTACCAGAGGCGATGAATGATAGGGAGGAGTGGCGAGAGAGGGTCAGGGATATCTGTGCTGGCGGCATGACATGATGATGATGATGATGACTTGAAACCATATAAGTCTATAGTAACAACTGAGGTGGGTGTCATCTTGGTGTAATGGTTAAAGCGCTTGACTGCGGAATCGTAGTACATGAGTTCGAACTCCTGTCGAGCAATTACGTTCACTTTCGGACAAATACCCTTAGGAAAGGCATGAACTCCTTTATCTTCCCATCTATGGGTTAAATACTATCACCACTGTCCTTCTAAAAGGGTGGATTTGGCATTGAATAAACCGAGAAGGTTGATATGTCATTAAATAAGAAAAAACAAACAAACAAATGATTATTATTATATAGGAATTCAGGCTTTAATTATATAATTGTGTATTGATTATTAGTATAGGATAGGAATACTTGAAACCATAAAACTGTCCGCAAATTATTTGTATTATATAAGAATACTTGAAACCTTACAAATGAGTGCAAAATATTTGTATTAGTTTGGTATAATTAAAACCATATTACTGCAAATAAATTATAATTATTGCAGTCGAATAAAAAGGGCAATTTTACACGTAAAAAAATGATAAATTATTTCTGTGGAAGATTAAAAAGAAAGATAGTTATTATTGCAATGGCATAAACTAAACAAGGCAAATCCGAACTTAGAAGAATAAATGTTATATATACCCATCATATCCATTGTAAAAAAACATACATTGTAAATAAAATCATACACCATTTTCGGGTTTTAAGTAGGACTTTTTCATAGAGCAAATGTGGTATTTTGGTGGTTGCAGCGTGCATGGTGATGGACGAGTGATTCTATATTGTATTGGTGAATGGGTCGGCGAATGTGGCTAGCTAGGTTTCCTTAGAAAATATAGTTAAAGCAAGACCGCTCCCTTTCCCCTCCCCCAAAACCATAAGGCCTTGTGCCTTCATTGTATTTGTTTACAATGAAATAAAAGAATAAACGTTATATATTAACAGTAAACAAGAGATACCTTTTGCTACCTAATCCCGGAGTGGATTACTGTGAAATGTTATATCTTCATTGGAGGAGTCCATTTGTGTATGAAAATAGGGATGATACCCCAACAGCTTTAAAGGGTTGATATGTCTTGAAATAAATAAACTGAAATAACACATATTGCTAAAATTCACTCGCTAGAAAATCCTTTCACCAAAACGAGGTATATCACATTTTTCTTCTCTTTTTAAATGACAGTTGTCATCGAATGCTTAAAGATTACAGAAAAAAAAAATTGACGAAAGATAATTGCCTTTCATCGTATCTATCTATCTATCTATCCAAAACTTTTTTTTCTATCTATCTATCTATCTATCTCATTCCATTCATATCTATCTATCTATCTATCTATCTATCTAAGTCTTTTTTTTTCGATCAATCTATGAAAATATTTTGCTATCTATCTATCTATCTATCTATCTATCTATCTATCTATCTATCTATCCTAGACTTTTTCTCTCTCTCTCTCTTTCTTTCTATCTATCTATCTATCTATCTATGTTATTCCATTCATATCTATCTATCTATCTATCTATCTATCTATCTATCTATCTATCTAAGTCTTTTTCTTTCTATCAATCTATGAAAATATTTCGCTATCTATCTATCTATCACTGTCGGAGAAAAATCTGGATTGAAACTATACACGGATGCTGCGTGCTGTTTTGAACAATTCCTGGAAGCAGCACCTCACATAAAAGCTTTCTTTCTGTCACACGATCAAAATAAGACGAGTTAGACGAGCCAAACATTCTGAGACCTGATGGGGATGTAAGCACGAACTTTTTAACGGCGTTCGTCTAAGCATTCACAAGTAATGGCCGACCAGCAAAAATTTACATTCATCAGTTCTGTGCGGACACAAGGTGCCGTGTTGAGGACTTAATGAAAGGTGATAATCTATAGGAGTAGATGGCGTGAAAGAGAGAGAGAGAGAGAGAGAGAGAGAGAGAGAGAGAGTTAAGGAAATGTGTGCTCTCGGTACGCCTTCATGATGATGATGATGATGATAGAGTAAAACCTATATTTTTTATATCCTCGGGTGGTTGAAGGTAATTGAAACTATGGGATGAACTATTTTTTTTGTTTTTAAGTGTGAGTCATTATTTTAGGATCATTAAATTTGTTAAAAAGAGAATTTTGCACTTAAATAACCCATAAAACTAGCAGGAAACTTGTTACTAGTAAACAAGAAAATAAATTACTAATAACTCACAGACGTGGCCACGCATGCGTAGAAGGCAAGAAACATGTGCGCAAGTGCACAGCCCAGGCCAACACGTGTACGTACTCATAGACACGGGTCTATAAGTTTTGTTACGAAACTAATTTTGTATTTTGAGGGAATGAAGTAAAAATACATTATCTCTACCTTCTTTTAGTGTGACATAGTCGCCCTACGGTCTTCTTCCGGTTTACAGTATCACTCTTAAATTAATGACCATGTGTCAGATTTTGTAAATGTAGTATTAACAATGAAAAAAGAACAACCCGAACAGGCTTTTTTTTTAATATAAAAAAGTTAAAACCAAAGATGCTAGGATTTTATTATTTCTTATGAAACATTGCACAATCAATATATATATATATATATATATATAATTAACCTATAAGATGCTGATAGTGAAAAAAACAAAAACTTCAGCCTTACTGAAGCCTTACCATCAGGTCGTTTTGTGTCATAAACAGGACACTCGTTGTTAGTGGGGGTCTTATCATTCTGCAGAAATACAGTCGGTGTATTCTTCAGCCCCAGCTGAAGTGCTGTTTTTTTTTTGTTTTTTTTTACATCGGAATCGTATTATTTGTTAAGACGTTTAAAATTAAGAATTTCGATAATCTATAGGATAAATCTTTTCTTTTTATTTCATAGGGTATATTATAAGATTGGGTTTGTTTTTGGTTTCATACAAAGAATCTGGATTTGCAAGTTGGCAAAGGTCATTGGTAGAGGTTAGATTATCAGGGTTCTATTCTGTTAAAGCAGAGACAAAAATCTTGTGACTTAAAGTTTTAAGAACTAGTTTGATTATATATATATATATATGTGTGTGTGTGTGTGTGTGTGTGTGTGTGTGTGTGTGTGTGTGTCTGTCTGTCTCTGTGTGTGTGTCCGTGTGTGTTTCTGTGTGTATATGTTTCCATGTGTGTGGTTGGTTGGTTGGTTGGATTTCATGGCATATCAACCTTTGTAGGTTATTTAACGCCAATCCATTTTTATGAAAATAGTCCAATTTCAAACAATTCAGTTTAGCATAAGTACGCAGTTTAAATATAAGTACAGTTTAATTGTGAATAACATTTCTATTTCAAGCTATTCAGTTTAGTCAAGCAGTTCTAATTCAACTAATTCAGTTTTGTGATAGCTATTGAAAAGAGAGCCTTGAGGTTACCATTGATTAAGGTCGACAACTTTATATACATGGAGAGAGAAAGACAGACAGACAGACAAAGTGTGTGAAAAAGAGATTAAAGAGATAAAAAATAAGTCTTTCAAAACGTTTGAGTAATTAAAAAGTGTTCGTAAGTTATTGTTATGGGGATGTATCCTACTATACCCCAAAGATGGACTCGTCATATTCGCCGAGCTTAGCTCCCTCGGAGAAGACAACTTCTCGTTTCTTACGAAACATTTGACAGACAGACTGCAAGCCGAGAACGGCTAGTCCTTCTTTTGTATGACTTCCTTTTTTCTGTTAATATAGTAACGTTCACCTATCACCCGTTGTTTGAGTTGTTCTTCCACCGGTCTTATCTGAAGACCACAACAGTTATCAAGCTAGCAAAGTCAGATAAAACTTAAAGGAAATTATATTCTCATCTCTCATTACTATTTCATTATGATTTCCTTCCTAGAATTTTCAAACATCAGTTCGGGTAGAATTATTATGTAAAACTTAAAAGTAAATGGATAACGTATTTCTCTCCGTCCGTCCCTATCCTCCATCGCTCCCGGCAGGTCTTCCAAACAACATCCTGTGTCCATAGACAACTAATGTAAATAATTTCTGGCTAAGACGGCCAAAACTGACTGGTCCATGTGTAGGGGTATATTGAAGACATTTATGAGTCCTGCGTCTTTGAGTTGGTTTGCTGTTTTGTTTTACGGCGTATCAACCCTTTTCGGGTCATTTAAAGCCGAATTAAATTTCAAACAATTCAGTTTAGTATAAGTATAGTTTTTGTTTACAAATAGTTAAATGTCAAAACAGGTCTATTTCAAACAATTCAGTTTAACATAAGTACAGCTTCAATGTTAAAAACTGCTCTTTTTTAAATAATTTTGTGGAGGTGCCCGTGGTGTAGTCGTTATCGTCGTAGGAAACGGATACGGCGACGAGAATAATTGCATTTCACATAGCACTAATACCCTTGGGGAAGGTATGAATCCAGTTATTCTCCCTCCAGCTATGGGTAAATAGTAGGACAGACTAGGTTCTTCAACCTTGGTTAGGCAACTAGTCTAGGAGAAGGAAAACTGTGAATTCAAACCTGTTAAACTCCGCTTAGAAATTGACAATGTGTCATATCCTACCCGAGCGGAGGGGTTGGTAAATAGTATTTTGAATAATTCAGTTTAGCATAAGTACACAATTTAATTCTATTTGATCCATAGATAGGACCCTATCGGGTGCTACCACTCCAAGCCAGAGTGAACCTGGGAGCGATGGCAGTTAAGGGGTACTCCTCATTCCCCAATCAGATTGTTTAGTGTCATATCGAGTCTTACTCCACTGCAGGGAAGCAGTCGGTGTGTTCTACAGCCCCAATCGTGTGGGCAACCGCAAATTTTGTTCGTCTTACTGGGATGTTTTTTGAGATGGGAAGTAAGTGGCCATACAACTATTGTTTCGTAGAGTACTGCTTCCAGGATTTATTCAAAATAACTCATAACATTCTTGAGTAGTTCCTGTCTATTTTTTTCTCTATGTATCTTTTAAACGTCCATGTGGTGCATCCATACAGTAGCACAGACTCATTCACAGCTTGGAAGATCCAATAAAATAAAACTGGCTATGTATATAACAACTTTATCAGATACATATACCTATATATAAGTATTATCTTTTAACATTTTCAAGGTTTTAACATTCTTTACAGTTCATCAGTCCAAGTAGAAAGTTGCTAGATAGCTGCTTATCAATACAAAGGTTCATCCGCTATTTACTTGGTCTTTTTATTTTCAGTCCTTCGAAAAACTCGATGTGAAATTTAATTTCGTGTATTAAAAAAAGCGTAAAGAGAAAGAAAGAAAGAAAGAAAGAAAGAAAAAAGAAAGAAAAAAAGAAAGAAAGAAAAAAAGAAAGAAAGAAAGAGAGATTTGGTTTCTTTGTTTGGTTGCATATTTTGTGCCAAAGTCATTCTTCTTGCAGTGCGATTAAGCCAATTACTTGGAAGGAAAAGGGAAAAGAAAGAAAGATTAAATCAGAAAGAAAGAAAAAAAGAAAGAAAGCACGAATAAAGATAAGGAAAGAATGGAGCTGAAAGAAAAAAATAACGAAAGAAAAAAAATAGAGAGGTGTGTGTATCCCAACATAAAAATATTTCAAAGCGAAATACGCCCTACTCCGTCATTAAATATTAAAAAAAAAACAGAAAGAATAATAAGAAAGCCCCTAAAATCTTTTGATCAACTGACGCACTCGTGACCACCTGGAAACGAAATTGTTTTGTACTTTTTTAAAACAGATTGCATACACACACACACACACACACATATATATATATATTCTAGCAACTTGAATAGTCCATGTGAAGAGTGACGAATATATATATATATTTAAGCAAAAAGAATAAGAGCTGGAAAGAGGGTTAGGGGTTCCAGGAAGATACAGACTGATAGTGATCGGTCAAGATCACTCTCAGTCTGCGTCACGTCATACAAAAAAAAAAAAAAGAAAGAAAGAAAAAAGAAAAAAAAGAGGTGAATATTGGGATCAGAAATGTTTATTGGGGTCAAAAAGGGTTATTGGGATCCTCTACAACCCGTCCCGACCTTCCACCCATTCTATTCAATCTTAATCAGCCTTTTTTTTCCAAAGCTGTGCATCACAAACGGAGTGGAGAAATCTATTAGCAGTTTATTTACTTTGCTAAAAATACCACTGTGAATATATCTAAGTTTATTTGGTCTGCGTTTCATGGAATATCAACCTTTGTAACTAGAAAAAATTCAAACCAGGTTATAAATTTATTTCGGCAAAGAATATTATCTTCGTCTCTTTAGATGACATACAAGCTTGAGTTTTCTTCCAGTTACATTGTATAAGTGAGTTTTATTATATAAACCTGAAAAGGGATATTTAACAATAGCCATGCATCGAGCACTCCCATAGATTTAAATCAAATGCGTCATATTATCTATACACGATCAATCCACACCCACATCTTCGGACGCCGACTGGATATATATATATATTATAATTAGAGGAATTGTTATTATATTTATTAAATTGCCATGACCAGAAAATCCAGCAAACACCCACATGTGACATACGGAACACTGAACAGCTGTTTCGACTTTATTGGGTCTCATCAGCAGTGCATACCGTGATCTCCACCCCTAGAGATCGAACCAGCAACCCCAAATGCAGAAATAGAACTTCTACCAATGGGCCATCAGTTCATGCTACACAGAAGCAATGCCAAATCCACTTGTCATGGTAAGAATGCGTGACCGCATGATTATATGTATCTTGAAAGTACGTTTTTACCTTACAGAGGACACGGCCACCTCAGGGGCTACGTCTTCCCAAGTCGGTGTTATGCAAATTACCCTGACTAGTTAATTTGGGATCGCTTATGCGTGGCATGAACTGGCGGCCTCTTGGTAGAAGATCGGTTTCTGCATTCTGGAGTTGCCGGTTCGATCTCTAGAGGTAGATATCACTGTATGCACTGTATTCGACCCAATAAGGTCGAAACAGCTGTTCAGTATTCCGTATGTAGCATATGGGTGTTTACTGGATTTTCTGGTAATTTAATTAATGTATGTGTGTAAAGTAGCGTCAAAAATTTCGGAATCACATTGAATTTTACTTTAAACTAAAAAAAAATTGAATAAAGTTTGGTGAATATAAAAGTGGAGAACTTTCAGAAGAGAAATTAACGGGAGATAACTGACATCCATAAAACATGGCTCGTGGAACTAGAACAGTCTACCCCGGTAAGCGAAATAAAGGGTTAAGTTCGACATTCCAACCACCTGAAGAAGGCCGGAGCGTACAACGGCCGAAACGTTGTGATAAACATGGCGACAAAGATGAGGACAATAGTCCGAAAAATGTAAATATAGTTTTGTGAATATAAAATAATAATTATTTTTATCATAGCAAATTCATTTATCCTTTTCGTCAAAGAATCCACCACGAGAATTCATTATTGCTCATCAAATTTTTAGGATTTTCTCGGATGGTTCGGGAGACCTGTGTTCAATCCCAGGTCGCGTCATACCAAAGACTTTAAAAATGATACTTGATACCTCCTTCCTTAACACTCAGCAATATAAGGCGCGTATCAAGGGTAAAGTGGAGCAATCCAAGGAAAGGAGTAGCGCCCTCCTCTACGCCTCGGTGTAGTAGCTATTGAAAAGGGAGCCTTCTGGTCAACCTCGACTAAAGGGAGACAACTTTACTTAATTTAATGATTGAAATGATTCCCAAGTAGTTATGTGTAAATGTGTAAAAGTTTCTTGCTTATTCTTTGTAGATCGCTTTGAACTTTACAATTAATTGCAAAATTAGCCATTTCTAAGACGAAGAAAAACTATTCAGGGTGGTCCCAAACCTTTTTGGTATGATTATATATACACCCCTGGACAAAAATATAAGACCACCCTCAAAAATGAAGAAAAAGATATTGTTGACAATTTTTGAATTATGAAAATCAGGTATATGAAGGATAAGGTTAAGAGACGTTTAAGTTTAAAATAAGAAGAAATTTCAATTCATTTTTTATATGTATATTAGCATTTATGTTAAATTTAAAAATTATTTTTGACATAAATACAAGACCACTAATAAAACTAAAGAAAAAAGGACTTAATTTAATTGAAAAATGTATTATATATAGTCTACCCAATATAGTTGTTGGCGACCTTAGTCGAGGGTGACTAGAAGGGCCCCTTTTCAATAGCTACAACACTACTCTACTCCTTTTCCTGCAACCCAATATAAAAGCTATTAAAACTGGTAAGACTAAAAATACTAAAAATATAAATGGCTAAAGGAACTAAATTATCAGAATTTGAGAAAGGCGAGATTACAGATCTGAAAAGAGTCGGAAAATCTCTGAGAGAAATTTCGAAGGCCTTATTCTTTATGGCTTATCAACCATTGTAGGTTATTTAATGCCAAATCCTATTTATACATACATGTAAAATAGGATTTGTAAACACATTTTGTTGATAGCATTTTTAAACAGGTCTGAGATCATTTTCTTACAGACAATTAAATGGTTTCAAGTATTGTTATGTATCACTAACAATTCAAGTAGATATCAGTCATTAGTTTACACATAGTAAATGATAAAACAGTTCTATTTCTAACAATTCAATTAAGTATAAATCATTTGTTTGCACACAGTTTACGAGAGTGTCTGCAATTAAGTTGAATGACAAACGCTAATCTTTCAATTAAACGATGCTGCTTATCATAGGACAGGTAAGTCTACAAATTGAAACCATAGACAAACGTTTCAACTGCTTTCTTTTCCTAACATACAATCCACGCGCCTAAATTATACAGAATAGATTGTTCAGAGAAAAAGATATGAAGCGAATGATGGAAATTTTCAGTTACTTTTTTGTTTGTTCCCGAATACAACTAAAGTGACGGACAGCGGCCTTGAGGTATGTATTTCCCAACCCCTTCACATGATCACAATGCGACATTTTTATACGAAGTTCAACCTGTGGTGAATTCAGAATTTTCCTTCTCCTAGAATGGTTGTCATAGCAAAGCTAAAGCGTCCAATCTGCCCTATTATTTACCCATTTATTTAGGTTTTATAGTATATCAACCTTTGTCGGTTATTTAATGCTAAATCCATTTTTATACAAATAAACAGTTCTGTTTTAACGATTCAGTTCAGCATATGTACACAGTTTAATTGTCGAAAACATTTATTTCAAACTATTCAGTTTAGTTAAACAGTTCTGTTTCAAATAATTTGATTTAGTATAAATATACTTTTTTTGTTTACACACAGTTAAATGTCAAAAGAGTTCTATTTCAAACAATGCAGCGAGAAAGACTTTCGGTAATAGCTTGGCCGGTAGTTCCTGGTGCAGTGGTCAGAAAGACACGAAAGACCCAATCATAATTGATTTCCTTGAAAAAGGTGTAACTGCAAACAGTTTTTCGTGGGCTATTTTTTTTATTCATGCGATAAGTTTCCAGACTTTTCGTATGGGCATTTAAAATTGTCGTAGACTCTTGAAAATTCAGTATCTTATTGCTATACATCTTAGAAGATGACTGACCGATTTTTATGATTTCAGATTCAAATGAACTTCTACAGAAGGAATTGGAATACACCCTACTTAAGCCTGATTGTCACAGCTTGTGAATTTCAAAAATGCAATCTGACACTTTAGATAGTACACACATGAAACTCTAGTCCCCTTCGAAGTAATCTCTTTCGGCTGCAATGCACTTGTACCGTTCCCACAACTTCTGGAAGGACCCATGGAAGTCCTCTGGTGTGAGAGTGTCAGTGATCTTCGTCACAGCCTCTTTCATCTCCTCAATTGTCTCATAATGACAGCCTCTGAGCTTAGGGAATAACCAAAAGTCACAGGGAGCAAGGTCTGGACTATATGGAGGCTGACAAACTGTGTTGATGCCCATCTTGGTCACTTAGTCTGTGACAGCGATGGCGTTGTGGACTGGTGAATTGTTCTGGTGGAAATGCCTCTGACCAGATTTGAAGAGTGCTGACCTCTTCCGACGGAATCTCTTCCTGAACTCCCTTAAAACCTCAACATAGTAACCCTAACACTAGCCCTTTGGCCAATCAACTGTGGTGTATTGACTTCCTTACTCCTCCCACACCTCTCATCATCCCTCACAGACTACCTGCCTTCCTTGAATCCCTTACGCCACTCAAAAACTGATCTCGATTCATGCAAGATGCTACAAAAGTAGTCTGAAGCATTCCATACGTTTCTCTGGCATTTTTTCCAAGTTTAAAACAGAATTTTATTGCATATCGTTCTTCTTCCTCACGTCCAGATTGCATTTTTGAAATTCACCGGCTGTGGCAATCAGGCTTTAGTAGGGTGTATTCCAATTGCTGCTGTAGCTGTTCATTTGAATATAAAATCATAAAAGTTGGTCAGTCATCTCATAACATGTATAGCAATAAGATACTGAATTTTCAAGAGTCTACGACAATTTTAAATACCTATACAAAAAACCTGGAAACTTATTGAATTCACCATGTAAATATATTTTAGCTTTTATGTATATTTTATTGTATGAAAGCTAATCTGCGACCAGTGGTTTTCCTGCCTGATGATTGTCGTATACAGACGGTATGAAACCCTGGGTTGCAAATAAGTATCCATGCTATTAAATGTATATATAAACTAATATAGTATTGTAACAGTGTTGGTTGTCACTATCTCACTTGGTGGGTTTGTGGCGAACTAAATGCGATATAATTTGGGGAATGCTCAATATCTGTGACGGAGCTATTATATAATAATGATAAGTAGATATATATTAGTTTTTATATATTTTATGGCATGGAAGCTTATCAGAGACCTCAGGTTCCATGACGTTTTATAAACGACCATCATCAAGGAGAAAACGAAAGATAATGAAGAAATCGAAAAATATTATAGACTGATATATATATTTATTTATTATTATATTATATAATAGCTCCATCACAGATATCATAAGTGTTGCGTTCTGTTTGTGAACACTTGTAATATTAAATAAAGGACAAACCACGATACGAGAGGAAATAGAGATATATTCTCTGGAAAAAAGTATATACAGTAGAGAGACTATTAGTAGACAAGAACATAGGATTAGTGAATACAGAATAAAGATATAGTCCAACGATAGTATCGGCTTCCGTTATTACGGTAGTAAGTAAGGTGATCTAGTTGCGATTTCCAGTCTACAACGCTCTAATACTATTCCTATAAGAAGCTGCTCTTCACCTTCTAGTCTGCCCTGGTATTAGTAGTTACTGCTATATATGGCAAATAGACTAGTTCATTGTGTGGAGAAAGGTGGGTGATACCCAACAATAAGCTAATATATATATTTATTATTATAATATATAATTGCTTCATCGCAGATATTGAGCACTTTTCAAATTATACCACCTTTGCTCTGGCACTAACCCACCAAGTGAGATAGTGAAAACTGTTTTGATATATATATATATATATATATATATATATACATATATATATATATATATATATATATATATATCACCCAGACTTAACATTACTGACTTATTAAGAACTTTCCACAATAGAACAGCAGTGTGAAAATATAATTTAAACGCCTACGCGTCAATCACACCCACCCACAAATTCACAGGAACACACGAGCGCATTCGCGCGTAAAGTTTACCTTCTTTCTTCCACTTCTTTCTCTTCTTTTTTCACTTCCTTCATTGAGTTGTTACTCTCTCTCTCTCTCTCCCTCTCCCTCTCTCTCTATATATATATATTTAATATTACAAATTTAAACGCTGTTGGACTCATTTTATATTCAAAGTTGTTAACAAAACTAAAGAAATAATATCATCATCACCAATCCCCAGAAATATACATGCCAGTCTCTCAAATATACAAAACAGCCATTTTCACGTGTGTAGTCTGGTAATATAATGGCCGAGGGATTTCGTTTTATGCCTTTGGGTTTAATTAGGATGAGAACCTTTCGGCTCAGTGCATGGGTTACTTAGGTGCAACATTAACGCAAGTGTTCACGTACGCGGGCGGAACGGACGTGTCACTCAGAGATGTCACAATAGCCCAGGTGGGAAACGGGGCTACTGAGTGCGGGTGACGTCATGCACCGGAAGCACGCGGAGGATTTGGGGGATTTTGAAAAAGTCAGTGTGTTGAGTTGAGTCCTGCCTCGGAAGAAGACGGTTGGCTTTCGCTTGCTTGCCGAAGCCAGGCCAGTGGCCCTGTGGCGGGTACCGCACGAGATGGGGGGGGGGGGCAGATGAAAAAGTCAGAATAGAAAGAATGTGTATCTCTCTCCTTATGTCGAAGAACCTTTAAACTCAAAGGTAATAAAAAGTCTCGTACCTGAACTAAGAAGTCGTATGTGTTTTTCGTGTTTCAGGATTCCTATGTTCTATGTATATATGTTATGGACATTCTATGTACGTTTCGCATATCCGTATCATGGGTAAGGTACAGTCTTCCCTCTCTCATTATATGCAGGGAACATAGTTCTAAGTCTCTTGTAGATTCCTCAAAGGTATGGACAGCTAACGATGGGCTATCGGCCATATGGAAGTCAAACCAGACAGATAAAATAAAATGCAGTTTTTTCCAAGCAACGGTCGTGTTCATACTGCTATATGGATGCACTACATGGACGCTAACTAAACGTATGAAGAAAAAACTTGATGGCAATTACACAAGAATGCTGCGAGCAATATTGAATAAGTCCTAGAGGCAACACCCCACAAAACAGCAGCTGTACGGCCACCTACCACTCATTACGAAAACTATCAAAGTTAGACGAACTAGATATATGGGACACTGCTGGAGAAGTAAGGACGAACTCATAAGCGACATACTCCTGTGGATCCCATTACATGGACGAGCAAAGGCAGGACGACCAGCTAGAACCTATATACAACAGCTCTGTGCTGATACAGGATGTAGCCTGGAAGACCTTCAGGTGGCGATGGACGATAGAGACGGGTGGCGAGAGAGGGTGATAGAGATCCATGCTGGCAGCGTGACATGATGATGATGATGATGATGATATTCCTCAAACCATATATATATATATATATATATATATATTGTTAATTTCTCTTTTTCATCAGGATTTTGTAGTTATATCCATTACATTAAAAATTCGGACGATTAAAATAGAATCTTCGGCGTATTCGCTGAACCCGCAAAATTATAGTATCTTTTCAAACTGGACAGGAAATTGCTTTATTCTCTTTATGTATCTTAAGTGTATATTAGTAGGCAATCAATTATCCTGGGTAATATTCATTGTTTCATTGGAGAAGTGTTAATATAAGCGGTAATTTACAAAGCTTAGATATGGCACAAGGCCGTATGAATGGAGCACTCAATGAGAGTCGAACTCACTCATGAAGGTTGGTTAGCCTAACTTGCTAACCATTACACCACCCGAATCGTGTTAATATAAGTTAAAAATGTATAACAAATTATTAAACATGTGGACATATTATTTTTTTTTAATATGGGTGGCTTTACCCCGGACATTTGGTGGGGGGCAAAGCAATTATTTTAGGCATGCTATCTGTCAGTTCTTCCACTGTTCAGTAGATAATTTTCCAATTTATTCTTAATTGTTTCACACAACGTATTTTCATTAGAAAACGTCTTATCAAAGAGATTTTATTGTATCATTCTCCAAATATTTGTCCGGGTGAGTTATTAGAAAAACATATTTTTGTCAATTTAGCAGTTTTTTATGTATTCTTTAGAATTAATTTGAGAGTCGTCTGGGGCTGCAGAATACATCGACTGCATCTCTGCAGAACAGTAAGACCCCTACCCCAACGAGTGTCCTGGATATGACATTAAAAAATCTGATGGTAAGGCTGAAGTAATGCTAGAGCTATGGGGAATGCAGAGTAACACTTCATTGCCATCGCCTCCAGGTCCACTCTACCCAGGAGGGGTAGCATCTGAGGGGGTCAAATCTATGGATCAAACAGAACTATTTGACACATAAACTGGGTGCAAATAAATGACTTATACTAAATTGAATTATTTGAAATAGAAGTGTTTGATCGTTCGACTGTGTACGAACAAATGACTGATGCCTAATTGAATTGTTGGTGATTCATAGCAATACTAGGGACCATTCAGCTGTGTGCAAACAAATATGTTTAGGCTCTTTTAAAAATGTTATGAAGAAAAAAATGTTTACATATCATATATATTCAATATATATAAAGAGGATTTGATATTAAATAACCTACAATGGTTGATATGCCATAAAACCTAACCAAGCCAAACCAAATCATATATATTCAATATATATGTATAAAGAGGATTTGGCATTAAATAACCTACAATAGCTGATATGCCATAAAGCCCAACCAAACTAAATCATATATATTTAATCAATATGTGTAAAAAGGATTTGGCATTGAATAACCAACAATGGTTGATATGCCATAAAACCCAACCAAACCAAATCCTATATATTTAATATATATGTATAAAGAGGGTTTGGCATTAAATAACCTACAATGGTTGATATGCCATAAAGCCCAACCAAACTAAATCATATATTTAATATATATGTATAAAGAGGATTTGGTATTAAATAACCTACAATGGTTGATATGCCATAAAACCCAACCAAACCAAATCATATATATTTAATATATATGTATAAACCGGATTTAGCATTAAATAACCTACAATGGTTGATATGCCATAAAGCCCAACCAAACTAAATCATATATATTTAATCAATATGTGTAAAAAGGATTTGGCATTAAATAACCTACAATGGTTGATATACCATAAAAACCAACCAAACCAAATCATATATATTTAATATATATGTATAAAGAGGATTTGGCATTAAATAACCTACAATGGTTGATATGCCATATAAAACATATTCCAGACTATCACTCTAAAGACAAAATCTGGACTCATCTGACCATATTAATCATTCAAACTACTTTCTATTTGAATTACTATAGTTCATAGCAAATTTCAATCCGTCCTTGATATTCTTTTAAAATAACAAAATTCTTAACACATTTTTTGACTGGTTTTCCTTTGGAATGAATCATCTTAAAAAGTTCTGTATGCTGACCAAAAAGCATAGTCAATGGTGGTGACCATATAGGAAAATAGTGCCTTGTAGCAGAAAATTTGCTCTATTTATCGGTGATATCATATTTCGTATATCTTTTGTAGTTTCTGTGGAAATAATTAAGAGTTATCACTTTTGGAGTGTCTCTCTTCCGAGCGTGTCATGAATGTTCTTGTTAATGGTTGGTAAAAGTGCAACGTCAATGGTCATAACTATACGGAAAAGAATGCCTTGTAGCTGAAAACTCGCTCTATGTAACGGTGCTGTTGTGTTTCCTAAACCGACTGTAGTTTCCGTGCAAATGAATCGGAGGCATTAGTTTCCGGGAAATTCCGCGTAAATTTATTCGTTTTTCTTTGAATGGCGTCTCCGGTCCTAACAACTTGACGTAACAAGGTCAACGATATTATTGCAAGTGATTAAGAGTTTGCAGATCATTGAACACAAAAAAAAAGGGCGCTTAGAAAATGAAAAAAAAATAAAATAAAAATAAAAGAATAAAGTAAAAAAGAAAAAAAAAATGATGCCTTCAAACAAAAGCTATCTGCATCATGTTTAATTACCTGTTTCCGTCCGAGTCGTGCTTTCTTCGCTCTCTTCCAAAGAGACTGACGATCCGCGCTCCTCCACCCCGCCACCCTACTCCCTCACCCACGCCTGCCTGATTGTTAAAGTCCATCTTTTATAACGACTCTCTGGATATCTCAGTTGATGTGTAGTAATTACCAGTTGGAAAACCCGGCTTAAACGCAAGATTTTAACCGACTTGAAATTTGTCCACAAAACTTTATTTTTTTTACCAAAGTAAACACATGCATTATACCCATCTGGGGTTACAGAATATACTGACTGCATCTCTACAGAGGGGCAAGTCACCCCCAAAGGGTGTCCTGATAATTACTCTAAAGATTCCGATTGTGATGCTTCGATCATTGCTGGAGCTTTGGAGAATGCAGAGTACCCCTTCATTGCCATCGCTCCTCGGTCCACTCTGGCTAGACGATCAAATAGAACTAGACTATGTACTTATGCTAAACTGAATTGTTTGAAATAGAACTGTTATGACATTTAAATTGTACACTTTTGCTAAAGTGAATTGTTTGAAATATAACTATTTACGAGGATCATAAATAAGTTTCCAGACGTTTTTCGTATGGGCACTTTTATTGATAGTACACACATGAAACTCTAGTCCCCTCAACACAGTAACCCTAACCCTAACCCTTTGGCCAATCAACACTGTTGTATTGACTTCCTTACTCCTCCCAAACCTCTCATCTTCCCTCACAGGCTCCCTGCCTTCCTTGAATCTCTTATGCCACTCAAAAAATGATGCTCGATTCATGCAAGATGCTCCAAAAGCAGTCTGAAGCATTCCATACGTTTCCGTGGCATCGTTTTTTCCAAGTTTACAACAGAATTTTATTGCATATCGTTCTTCCAAATTGTCCTCACGTCCAGATTGCATTTTTGAAATTCACCACCTGTGACAATCAGGTTTTAGTAGAGTGTATTCCAATTGCTACTGTAGCAGTTCATTTAAACCTGAAATCATAAAAACTGGTCATTCATCTCATAAGATGTATAGCAATAACATAGTGAATTTTCAAGAGTCTACGGTAATTTTAAATACCTGTACAAAAAAGTCTGAAAACTTATTGAAGGCGCCACGTAGATCCTCAAAACAACATCAATATCCGCATAGAGGATACGAATGTTAGTTTTTGTTGGTGTGCCTATGCGTTCGATTTCATAGAAGAACGTCTTGTATGTGTTCGTCCATCGGATTGTTTAGTTTTATATCCAGTACACTCGTTGGGGAGTCTTACCCCACTGCAGAGATGCAGTCGGTGTATACTTCTACCTCAGCCGATTGGGTGAGAAAGACAGGATATTGTGAAGACTTACGCATATCTTTAAAGGTGTTGTGTTTGTCTCTTTATTGAATCGTTGTTCCAAGATCGATTTTTACATAAAATTGTGTCTCCAAAACAATCGATTCTTCCTGCATCATGGGCAAGATGTAACACAAGGTCAAATTCTTAGACGAAGGCCCTCTGGCACACGAATTCATGGAGAAGAGTAGTATTAGAAATGGCTTGGTCTCCATCGGTATTCACTCCCCTCTTAAGAAGGTACCGCAGACATCAGGTAATGAACCTGATCACTGCTCTTTTTGACAAGAGGGTTGGTGCTGCCCTGTAGGGGCGAATCCCTAAGTCCAAGGTCTTCAATATATCGGCAGCAATCAAACCTTGCCCCCTTTTTTTTCTTTGAATATGTCACTAAATATATAATTTATATATAATTTAACAAACGTAAGAATTTTTTCTTTTAGGATTTAGCTAATTTCCATATTTTTGTTTAAACATCGGATAAGAATATAATTTTTTTTTCAGTATCTGTTAAACTCAATTTCATAGGTGTACCTTCGTTAAAAAGATACAGATAATCACACACACACACACACACACACACACACACACACACACACACACACACACACACAGACACACACAAACACACATACACACAGAGACACACACAAAGAAAAAAGAAAAGAAAATAGATTTTAAGAATTTCTCTCTTGCCTAGTCGGCTGGGGCTGTAAAATACACCGACTTCTCTGCAGAAGGGTAAGACCCCCACCAAACAAGTGTCCTGGATATGACACTAAACAATCTGATGGTAAGATTCCAGCAATGCTAGAGCTTTGGGGAATGCGGAGTACCCTTTTATTGCCATCGCTCCCAGGTCCACTCTGGCCCGGAGTGGTAGCACCTGATAAGGGTCATATCTATGGGTTAAATTGAAGTAAACCGTGCTTCCTTCACAATACTGATTTTTGCATTTAAATTGCGTATTTATACTAAATTGATTGGTTTGTTGGTTTGTTGGGTTTTATGGCATATCAACCTTTGTAGGGTATTTAACGCCAAATCCATTTTTATGTAAACAATTCAGTTTAGCATGAGTACACAGTTTAATTGTCAAAAACATTTAGTGTAAATTCAGTTTCAATGTCAAAAAACAGTTCTATTTCAAATAATTCAGTTTAGCATAAGCACGCAGTTTAAATGTAAGTACGGTTTAATTGTCAAAAACATTTCCATTTCAAAGTATTCAGTTTAATCAAACAATTCAGAGTTCTATTTAACCCATACATAGAGCCCTCTCAGGTGCTACCACGCCGGGCCAGAGCAATGGCAATGAAGGAGTGCTCCGTATTCCCCAAAGCCCCATCATTGCTGGAACCTCACCATCAGATTGTTTAGTGTCATATACAGGACACTCATTGGGGGGGATCTTACCCCTTTGCAGAGAAGCAGTTTGTGTATTCTACCGCCCCAGCCGACTGGGCACTGCTGAATTGAATTGTTTAACATAGAACTGTTTTGGCACTTAACTGTGTAAGCAAAATCTGTACTTATACTCAACTGAATTGGCTGAATTGGAACTGCTAGACTAAACTGAATAGCTCGAAATAGAAATGTTTTTCACAATTAAACTACTTACATTTAAACTGCGTGCTTATGCTGGACTGAATTATTTGAAATTGAACTGTTTTTGACATTGAAACTGTACTTACACTAAAATGAATTATTGTGTATTACTGCTTGAATAAACTGATTAGTTTGAAACAGAAATATTTTTGACAAACTGTGTAATCATGCTAAACTGAATTGTTATATATAACTGCTTGAATAGATTGAAATAGAAATGTTTTTGACAATTAATCTGTGTACTTATCCTAAACTGAATTGTTTCAAATAGAACTGATTAGTTACATAAAAATGGATTTGGCGTTAAATAACCTACTAAGGTTGATTTGACATAAAACCAAGTAAACCAGCCAAGCAGAAAAATTGCTCTAAGGTATTATAGTTTTGTTTTTATTTTGTTTTATTTATTTATTATTTTATTTTTATTTTATTTATTTTATTTTATTTTAAATTTAATTCAATTTTATTTTATTCCTCTCCTGAACTTTTCTTAATTCAACGCTAGAAATGAAACAAAAATATTGGTAGTTTTTTTCAAGGCTGAATGCAGCAGGATTCACTGATTCGAGAAGCAATTTGACCGACCTGACACATATCTATCTATCTATCTATCTCAGTCTGTTCACAATCTATCTATCTATCTATCTATCTATCTCATTCTGTTCTTCTCTTTCTCTCTCTCCCTCCTTCTCTCCCTCACACACACGCATACACATTCTCTCTCTCAAACACACACGCGCTGACATGCACTCTCCCTCTCTATCTCTCTGTCTCTCTCTCTCTCACACACACACACACACACTCTCTCTCTCTCTCTTTGAAACACACACTCTCTCTCTCTCTCTCTGAAACACACATACTCTCTCTCTCTCTCTTAAACACATACTCTCTCTTTCTCTCTCTCTTTCTCTCTCTATGTTTTTCAAACATACTCTGTCCTTTATTCTACCTTTCAACGTAATATAGGCCTTTTGAATTTACTTTATAATCGTCTACTTACATAAATATCGGTCTTGTTCAATGATCATCCATCTCCTCACTTTATTTTAATTCACTTTGTCGCTTCTTCTGTCGTCTGGTCTTGTTGTCACGGTCACTCTGTCTCCTTTGGGTTGCCATTCTTGTTCTTATTCGTTGATCCAGAACGACCAGCATTTCATGTGCACATTTTACTTTTTATTCATCGACGAATTTTCCTTTCATTATCCGTCCGGCCTAAACGAGATGTCAAAGAGTAAGACCGCTCATTTTGGATCTTACTCACCAACTGACTTATTCTAACTCTAGAACCACTTTGGTCACCAGACTGAAACCATCCAATCAGAGCCGAGGTCTCCGAATGACCCAGAGCTCAACGGCTGTCAATCAAACTGGTTAAATTCTAACTGTATTTTTCCATTACTTTAACGGCTCAGGACCTAATTCAAAAGTTACACAACATGTCAAAAATAGACATCACTGATCTGCAATGTATCGTCTCTGTCTTTGTATCTGTCCTTAGCCCCTCTCTCTGTCTTTCTCTCTTTCTCTCTCTCACTCTCTGATATGTCTATATTCATACTTATGTGGTAAGTTCAATAGGTTTTCCGACTTTTTTTGTACAGGCATTTAAAATTGTCGTAGACTCTTGAAAATTCACTATGTTATTGCTATACATCTTATGAGATGACTGACCAACTTTTATGATTTCAGGTTCAAATCAACAGCTACAGCAGCAATTGGAATACACCCTACTAAATCCTGATTGTCACAGCCGGTGAATTTCAAAAATGCAATCTGGACGTGAGTACACTTTAGAAGAACGATATGCAGTAAGATTCTGTTTTAAACTTGGAAAAAAGTGCCACAGAAACGTATGGAAAGCTTCGGGATGCTTTTGGACCATCTTGCATGAATTGAGCATATATTTTGGGTGGCATAAGAGATTCAAGGAAGACTGGGAGTCTGTGAGGGATGATGAGACGTGTGGGAGAAGTAAGGAAGTCAATACAACAGTGTTGATTGGCCAAAGGGTTAGGGTTAGGGCTACTATGCTGAGGTTTTAAAGGAGTTCAGCAAGAGATTCCGTCGGAAGAGGCTAGCACTCTTCAAATCGGGTCAGTAGCATTTCCACAAGGACAGTGCACCAGTCCACGACTCCATCCTTGTCAAAGACTATTTGACCAAGATGGGGATCAAGACAATTCCTCCCCCTCTCTATAGTCCAGACCTTGCTCCCTGTGACTTTTGGTTATTCTCTTAGCTCACAGGCTGTCGTTATGAGACAATTGAGGAGATGAAAGAGGCTGTGACGAAGGTCACTGACACGCTGACACAAGAGGACTTCCATGAGGCCTTCCAGAAGATGTTGGAACAGTATAAGTGCATTGCAGCCGGAGGAGATTACTTGGAAGGGGACTAGAGTTTCATGTGTGCACTGTTAATAAAAATACCCATACGAAAAAAGTCTGGACATTTATTTAATGATCCTCGTATTAACAAAAGGTTACAAAGGATAGTGTAAAGGTAAGTGGAGCTTACAATCCGGTGGTGTCTAATATTGGTAGTCGTACACGTCTGCGTACTACTAGTA
The DNA here is from genome assembly GCA_963585895.1 of Sepioteuthis lessoniana. Taxonomy (NCBI): domain Eukaryota; kingdom Metazoa; phylum Mollusca; class Cephalopoda; order Myopsida; family Loliginidae; genus Sepioteuthis; species Sepioteuthis lessoniana. Next base: position 9,585,553 of record OY757932.1, read on the forward strand.
GTCCTGCTAATACTACGGTATTACGATACTGCTCCCTGAGAATGTTATCTCACATCGTAATATAGTGCTGGCCTCTGCAGAGGGATAAGACCACATGCAATCTTATTTACCCACCCCTCCGCTCGGGCAGAATATGACACATTGTCAATTTTTAAGCGGAGTTTAACAGGTTTGAATTCAGAGTATTCCTTCTCCTAGACTAGTTGCCTCACCAAGGCTGAAGAACCTAGTCTGTCCTACTATTTACCCATAGCTGGAGGGAGAATAATTGGATTCATACCTTTCCCAAGGGTATTAGTGCTACGTGAAATGCAATCATTCTCGTTCAGGATTTGAACTCGAGTCGCCGTGTCCATTTCCTACGACGATAACCATTACACCACGGGCACCTCCACATAAGACCACACGCAATGAGTGTCCAGGTATGACACTAAACAATCTGATGGTGAGGTTCCAGTGATGCTGGAGCTTTGGGGAATGCGGAGTACCCCTTCATTGCCATCGCTCCCGGGTCCACTTTGGCCTGGAGTGGTAGCACCTGATAGGGCCCTATCTATGGGTTAAATAGAACTAACTGTATACTTATGCTAAACTGAATTGCTTGATTAAACTAAATAGCTTGAAATAGAAATGTTTTTGACAATTAAACTGTACTTACATTTAAACTGCGTGCTTATGCTAAACTGAATTATTTGAAATGGAACTGTTTTTGACATTGAAACTGTACTTACACTAAACTGAATTGTTATATATAACAGTTTGACTAGTTTGAAATAGAAATATTTTGTCAATTAAGCTGTGTACTCATGCTAAACTGAGTTGTCGTAAATGGAACTGATTATTTACATAAAAATAGATTTGGCGTTAAATAACCTACAAAGGTTGATATGCCATAAAACCCAACCAAACCAAACCAAAATATAGTGCTGGAAGAGTCCCTGATGCAGGTAGGTTTCGGTCTCAGAACAATGAGATATAAACCTTCATGGATTATCTCATGCTAAAGTCATCTTATGGAAGGACAGTAGTGCTACTACTTAACCCCATACCTGGGAGAGATAAGGAAGTTTATACATTTCCCAAAGGTATTAGTCTAAAAATGAGCATAATCAGAGCGATTGGAGTTCGAACTCAGTAACTACGATGTTGCACTCCAGCACGTTAACCACAACCCCTCTCCATTAAACAGAAATACTTGATACCGTAAAAATAAAAAAATTATCGACAAATAAAAAAGAACTTTACAAAATGATTACAATAGAACCTTAAATCAAATTATGGCATCAAATAACCCATAAGGAGTTGATATCCCGTTAAATAAATTTACCTAATGAAACCTATAAATAGTTATGCTTACAATGGAACATTTCCAAATGGATAAAATTTTGGCAATAGATAACACATAAGCGGTTGATGTACCGTTAAGCAATAAATGAATGACTTTTATTAATTTGCTGATAAGTATTTTATTCATTTCTGGTGACTGTTTAAATTAGCCTAACACCTGCTTTTTTCCAGATAAAGAATGGATACATCGACTGCAAGATCAAGTGTTAAAAATTCAAAGTAAAAAAAAATGCCATGGGAAAATAAGAAAAAGGAAAAATAGAAAAAAGTAAAAGAAAAAGAAAATAAAGAAAAAAGAAAAGAAAGAAGAATAAGGAAAAAGAAAGGGAAGAAGGAAAAAGAAAAGAAAGAAGGAAAAGAAAAGAAAGAAGAAAAGGAAAAAAACAAAAGAAAGAAGATAAAGAAAACGAAAAAAGAAAAGAAAAAGAAAAAGAAAAGAAAGAAGAAAAAGAAAAAAGAAAAGAAAGAAGAAAAAGAAAATAAAGAAGAAAAATAAAAAAGAAACGAAAGAAGAAAAAGAAAAGAAAGAAAAAAGAAAAGAAAGAAGAAAAAGAAAAAAAAAGAAATAACCAAAAAATAAATAAGGAGTAGAAAAAGAAAAAAAAAAACAAAAGAAAACAAATAAAAAAAAGGAATAACAAGCAATACAAAAATAGATGTAAAAAAGAAAACAAAGGAAAAGAAGAAAAAAGAAATAGAAAAAAAGTAAAAGAAATGAGAAATAAGAAAATAAAGAAAAAATAAAAAAAAGCAATAATCAGAAAAAGAAAAGAGAAAGAAAAAAAGGGAAAGAAAAGGGAAAATAAAACAGAAATAAGACATAAGAATAAAAAAGAAAAAGAAAAAGAAATTAAAAGAAAAAGAAAAAAGCAAGGATAAAACAAAAGAAATAAGAATCAGAAGAAGTAGAAAAAGAAAGAAAAAAAATAAATTGAAATCAGAGATAAAAAAAAGAACAAGAAAAGAAAAAGAAAAAGAAAAAATGAAAAGAAAAAAAGGAAAAAAGACGTCATCAGGTATAAAAATGAGATAATGAAATTAGAAAAAATATTTGAAAATAACTTTTAAAATATTCCAATCATCCAATTAGTCTCCCAAAAATTTAATATATAATTTTGACAACCCTGTCTGAAAAAGTCCGTCGACAATCTCTAGTATTCCTATCTTACAATGATATTTCACAAAAAGTTATATGGTTTTAAGGATTCCTTTCTTACACTCATAATTCACAAAAAGTTATATGGTTTTAAGGATTCCTTTCTTACACTCATAATTCACAAAAAGTTATATGGTTTTAAGGATTCCTATCTTACACTGATAATTCACAAAAAGTTATATGGTTTTAAGGATTCCTATCTTACACTGATAATTCACAAGAAGTTATATGGTTTTAAGGATTCCTTTCTTACACTCATAATTCACAAAAAGGTATATTGTTTTAAGGATTCCTATCTTACACTGATAATTCACAATAAGTTATATAGTTTTAAGGATTCCTTTCTTACACTCATAATTCACAAAAGGTTATATGGTTTTAAGGATTCCTATCTTACACTGATAATTCACAAAAAGTTATATGGTTTTAAGGATTCCTATCTTACACTGATAATTCACCAGAAGTTATATGGTTTTAAGGATTCCTTTCTTACACTCATAATTCACAAAAAGTTATATGGTTTTAAGGATTACTATCTTACACTGATAATTCACAAAAAGTTATATGGTTTTAAGGATTCCTATCTTACACTGATAATTCACAAAAAGTTATATGGTTTTAAGGTTACCTTTCTTACACTCATAATTCACAAGAAGTTATATGGTTTTAAGGATTCCTTTCTTACACTGATAATTCACAAAAAGTTATATGGTTTTAAGGATTCCTTTCTTACACTCATAATTCACAAAAAGTTATATGGTTTTAAGGATTCCTATATTACACTGATAATTCACAAGTTATATGGTTTTAAGGATTCCTATCTTACACTGATAATTCACAAGAAGTTATATGGTTTTAAGGATTCCTATCTTACACTGATAATTCACAAGAAGTTATATGGTTTTAAGGATTCCTATCTTACACTGATAATTGACAAGTTATATGGTTTTAAGGATTCCTATCTTACACTGATAATTCACAAAAAGTTATATGGTTTTAAGGATTCCTTTCTTACACTGATAATTCACAAAAAGTTATATGGATTTAAGGATTCCTTTCTTACACTGATAATTCACAAAAAGTTATATGGTTTTAAGGATTCCTTTCTTACACTCATAATTAACAAGAAGTTATATGGTTTTAAGGATTCCTATATTACACTGATAATTCACAAGAAGTTATTTGGTTTTAAGGATTCCTATCTTACACTGATAATTCACAAGAAGTTATATGGTTTTAAGGATACCTATGTTACACTGATAATTAACAAGTTATATGGTTTTAAGGATTCCTATCTTACACTCATAATTCACAAAAAGTTATATGGTTTTAAGGATTCCTATCTTACACTGATAATTCACAAAAAGTTATATGGTTTTAAGGATTCCTTTCTTACACTCATAATTCACAAAAAGTTATATGGTTTTAAGGATTCCTATCTTACACTGATAATTCACAAGAAGTTATATGATTTTAAGGATTCCTTTCTTACACTCATAATTCACAAAAAGGTATATTGTTTTAAGGATTCCTATCTTACACTGATAATTCACAATAAGTTATATAGTTTTAAGGATTCCTTTCTTACACTCATAATTCACAAAAGGTTATATGGTTTTAAGGATTCCTATCTTACACTGATAATTCACAAAAAGTTATATGGTTTTAAGGATTCCTATCTTACACTGATAATTCACCAGAAGTTATATGGTTTTAAGGATTCCTTTCTTACACTCATAATTCACAAAAAGTTATATGGTTTTAAGGATTACTATCTTACACTGATAATTCACAAAAAGTTATATGGTTTTAAGGATTCCTATCTTACACTGATAATTCACAAAAAGTTATATGGTTTTAAGGATACCTTTCTTACACTCATAATTCACAAGAAGTTATATGGTTTTAAGGATTCCTTTCTTACACTGATAATTCACAAAAAGTTATATGGTTTTAAGGATTCCTTTCTTACACTCATAATTCACAAAAAGTTATATGGTTTTAAGGATTCCTATATTACACTGATAATTCACAAGAAGTTATATGGTTTTAAGGATTCCTATCTTACACTGATAATTCACAAGAAGTTATATGGTTTTAAGGATTCCTATCTTACACTGATAATTGACAAGTTATATGGTTTTAAGGATTCCTATCTTACACTGATAATTCACAAAAAGTTATATGGTTTTAAGGATTCCTTTCTTACACTCATAATTCACAAAAAGTTATATGGATTTAAGGATTCCTTTCTTACACTCATAATTCACAAAAAGTTATATGGTTTTAAGGATTCCTTTCTTACACTGATAATTCACAAAAAGTTATATGGTTTTAAGGATTCCTTTCTTACACTCATAATTAACAAGAAGTTATATGGTTTTAAGGATTCCTATATTACACTGATAATTCACAAGAAGTTATATGGTTTTAGGGATTCCTATCTTACACTGATAATTCACAAGAAGTTATATGGTTTTAAGGATACCTATTTTACACTGATAATTGACAAGTTATATGGTTTTAAGGATTCCTATCTTACACTCATAATTCACAAAAAGTTATATGGTTTTAAGGATTCCTATCTTACACTGATAATTCACAAAAAGTTATATGGTTTCAAGGATTCCTTTCTTACACTCATAATTCACAAAAAGTTATATGGTTTTAAGGATTCCTATCTTACACTGATAATTCACAAGAAGTTATATGGTTTTAAGGATTCCTATCTTACACAGATAATTCACAAAAAGTTATATGGTTTTAAGGATTCCTATCTTACACTGATAATTTACTAAAAGTTATATGGTTTTAAGGATTCCTATCTTACACTGATAATTCACAAGAAGTTATATGGTTTTAAGGATTCCTATCTTACACTGATAATTCACAAGAAGTTATATGATTTTAAGGATTCCTTTCTTACACTGATAATTCACAAAAAGTTATATGGTTTTAAGGATTCCTATCTTACACTGATAATTCACAAAAAGTTATATGGTTTTAAGGATTCCTATCTTACACTGATAATTCACAAAAAGTTATATGGTTTTAAGGATTCCTTTCTTACACTGATAATTCACAAAAAGTTATATGGTTTTAAGGATTCCTTTCTTACACTGATAATTCACAAAAAGTTATATGGTTTTAAGGATTCCTTTCTTACACTCATAATTCACAAAAAGTTATATGGTTTTAAGGATTCCTATCTTACACTGATAATTCACAAAAAGTTATATGGTTTTAAGGATTCCTATCTTCATCATCATCATCATATCGTGCTGGCAGCACGGATATCCCTGACCCCCTCTCGCCACTCCCCCCTAACTTTCATCGCCCTAGGCAGGTCTTCAGGACAACAACCTGTATCCTCACATAGCTGCTGAATGTACGTTCGTGCTGGTCGTCCTGCTTTTGCGTGGCCATGTGTGGGGATCCATAAGAGTACATCTCTTATGAGTTTCTACTCTGCTTCTCCAGCAATGTCCTGCATGTCTGGTTCGCCTAACTTGAATAGTTTTCGTGATAGGGGGCAGGTGGCCGTACAGTTGGTGTCTTGTGGGGTGTTGCTGCCAGGACTTGTTCAGGATTGCACGCAGCATTTTTGTGTAATTGCCATCTAGTTTCTTCTCCAGCCGTTTTGTTAGCGTCCATTTAGTGCATCCATATAGCAGTATCGATGTGACCGCTGCCTGGAAGAAACTGCGTTTCATTTTATCGGTTAGGTCTGATTTCCATATAGTCGATAGCCTATTGATAGCTGTCCATGCTTTCGTTAACCTCGTTTCGATGTCCTTTTCGGTTGATTCGACGCTGCTTCCTAGGTACGTGAATTTGTCTACTAGTTTAAGAGGGGTTCCTTTTAGAGTGGAGGTGTCCCCTGTTTGGTTATAGCACATATATCCGTTTTGTGTGCATTAACGTGGATGCCTATGCTTGCTGCTGCTCGTTCCAAACTATGCAGAAGTGTTTCGGCTTGGTCAGGTGTATTTGCCAGTATCGCTATGTCATCGGCGTAGTCGGCGTCGGTAATTGTTGTTGCGGGGTATCTTCTGCTTCTTTTCTTCGTCAGTTCGAAGCCATTCTCTTTGATTTTGTCAATCGATGTTCTAAGTACGTAGTCTAGACAAATGATAAAGAGATACGGAGCCAGCGTGTCCCCTTGTAGTACTCCTGCTACAATGTCGAAGTATTCTGTGTCTCCATCTGGTGATGGTACTTTTACTTTAGTGTTTCTATAGAGAATCGTTATTGCCGCTACGGTTTCTTTAGGTATGCCGTACGCTAGTAGGATTTGTTCCATCTTTCCTCTGTGAATGGAGTCGAAAGCCTTGGTAAAGTCGACAAATATTAATGTCGCTTGTAGGTTCTTTGCCCGTACACCTTCAAGGATTCTGCGGATGGTTAATATTTGTGAGGTCGTAGATCTATTTCTTCGGAAGCCATTTTGGTTTTTTCTAAGTATGTTGTCGATTTTGGGTTCTATTCGGTTTCGTAGTAGGGCATTGTAGATTTTGGCAGCTATGGATGTAAGTGTTATGCCTCGGTAGTTTTTGGCTAATCCGAGGTCCCCCTTTTTAGGGAAGGGGAGTATGCATCCCTTCATCCATCTATCTATCGGATTTTGATTGTATACTGCGTTGCAGTGTCGGAGCAGTATGTCGTCGAATTGTCTGGTCTTCCATACTTCCGGGGGAATTTCGTCCAGCCCTGCAGCTTTCCTATTTTTAATTTTTCTGAGAACCGAGTCGAGTTCTTCTTGTGTGAACGGTCCAATTTTAATGTCTAATTGTTTGCTAGTTATTCTGGTGATTGGTTCATGCGTTATTTTTGGTGGGTTTCCACTTAAGTTTTCGAAGTGCTGTTTCCACAGTTTTATTCTTTCTTGTTGGTTTGCTGCTTTAAGTTTTGCTTTGGCTGTGTTCTTTCTTCTGCTCACTTCGTTTATTGTTTGCCAGGCAATTCTAGATTGTCTATCTTCCACCGAGTCTCTAAACCTATCTATCTGATTTTGAATGTATTCTGTCTGTTCCTTTATATATATGCCTGCTAATTGATATTGTGCCGTTTTTAGTTTTAAGACATTTGTGTTTGTTGGGTTTTTTTCGATAGTTTTTGGAGGCTGTTTTCACTAGTGCACGTTTTTCTCTCACCGCTAAAGTTTCCCATGTGACTCTATATTTAGTTTTAATTTTTGTTGGAATGTCACAAAAAGTTATATGGTTTTAAGGATTCCTTTCTTACACTGATAATTCACAAAAAGTTATATGGTTTTAAGGATTTCTTTCTTACACTCATAATTAACAAGAAGTTATATGGTTTTAAGGATTCCTATCTTACACTGATAATTCACAAGAAGTTATATGGTTTTAAGGATTCCTATCTTACCCTGATAATTCACAAGTTATATGGTTTTAAGGATTCCTATCTTACACTGATAAGTCACAAGAATTTTTATGGTTTTAAGGATTCCTATCTTACACTGATAATTCACAAGTTATATGGTTTTAAGGATTCCTATCTTACACTGATAATTCACAAGAAGTTATATGGTTTTAAGGATTCCTATCTTACACTGAAAATTCACAAGAAGTTATATGGTTTTAAGGATTCCTTTCTTACACTCATAATTCACAAAAAGTTATATGGTTTTAAGGATTCCTTTCTTACACTGATATTTCACAAAAGGTTATATGGTTTTAAGGATTCCTATCTTACACTGATAATTCACAAAAAGTTATATGGTTTTAAGGATTCCTATCTTACACTGAAAATTCACAAGAAGTTATATGGTTTTAAGGATTCCTATCTTACACTGAAAATTCACAAGAAGTTATATGGTTTTAAGGATTCCTTTCTTACACTCATAATTCACAAAAAGTTATATGGTTTTAAGGATTCCTATCTTACACTGATAATTCACAAAAAGTTATATGGTTTTAAGGATTCCTATCTTACACTGATAATTCACAAAAAGTTATATGGTTTTAAGGATTCCTTTCTTACACTGATAATTCACAAGAAGTTATATGGTTTTAAGGATTCCTTTCTCACACTGATAATTCACAAAAAGTTATATGGTTTTAAGGATTCCTTTCTTACACTCATAATTCACAAAAAGTTATATGGTTTTAAGGATTCCTATCTTACACTGATAATTCACAAAAAGTTATATGGTTTTAAGGATTCCTATCTTACACTGATAATTCACAAGCAGTTTTATGGTTTTAAGGATTCCTTTCTTACACTGATAATTCACAAAAAGTTACATGGTTTTAAGGATTCCTTTCTTACACTGATAATTCACCAGAAGTTATATGGTTTTAAGGATTCCTTTCTTACACTCATAATTAACAAGAAGTTATATGGTTTTAAGCATTCCTATATTACACTGGTAATTCACAAGTTATATGGTTTTAAGTATTCCTATCTTACACTGATAATTCACAAGAAGTTATATGGTTTTAAGGATTCCTATCTTACACTGATAATTCACAAGTTATATGGTTTTAAGGATTCCTTTCTTACACTCATAATTCACAAAAAGTTATATGGTTTTAAGGATTCCTATCTTACACTGATAATTCACAAGAAGTTATATGGTTTTAAGGATTCCTTTCTTACACTCATAATTCACAAAAAGTTATATGGTTTTAAGGATTCCTTTCTTACACTGATATTTCACAAAAGGTTATATGGTTTTAAGGATTCCTATCTTACACTGATAATTCACAAAAAGTTATATGGTTTTAAGGATTCCTTTCTTACACTGAAAATTCACAAAAAGTTATATGGTTTTAAGGATTCCTATCTTACACTGATAATTCACAAGAAGTTATATGGTTTTAAGGATTCCTTTCTTACACTGATAATTCACAAAAAGTTATATGGTTTTAAGGATTCCTATCTTACACTGATAATTCACAAGCAGTCTTATGGTTTTAAGGATTCCTATCTTACACAGGATAATTCACAAAAAGTTATATGGTTTTAAAGATTCCTATCTTACACTGATAATTCACAAAAAGTTATATGGTTTTAAGGATTCCTATCTTATACTGATAATTCACAAGAAGTTATATGATTTTAAGGATTCCTTTCTTACACTCATAATTCACAAAAAGTTATATCGTTTTAAGGATTCCTATCTTACACTGATAATTCACAAAAAGTTATATGGTTTTAAGGATTCCTATCTTACACTGATAATTTACAAAAAGTTATATGGTTTTAAGGATTCCTATCTTACAATGATAATTCACAAGAAGTTATATGGTTTTAAGGATTCCTTTCTTACACTCATAATTCACAAAAAGTTATATGGTTTTAAAGATTCCTATCTTACACAGATAATTCACAAAAAGTTATATGGTTTTAAGGATTCCTTTCTTACACTGATAATTCACAAGAAGTTATATGGTTTTAAGGATTCCTTTCTCACACTGATAATTCACAAAAAGTTATATGGTTTTAAGGATTCCTTTCTTACACTCATAATTCACAAAAAGTTATATGGTTTTAAGGATTCCTATCTTACACTGATAATTCACAAAAAGTTATATGGTTTTAAGGATTCCTATCTTACACTGATAATTCACAAGCAGTTTTATGGTTTTAAGGATTCCTTTCTTACACTGATAATTCACAAAAAGTTACATGGTTTTAAGGATTCCTTTCTTACACTGATAATTCACAAAAAGTTATATGGTTTTAAGGATTCCTTTCTTACACTCATAATTAACAAGAAGTTATATGGTTTTAAGCATTCCTATATTACACTGGTAATTCACAAGTTATATGGTTTTAAGGATTCCTATCTTACACTGATAATTCACAAGAAGTTATATGGTTTTAAGGATTCCTATCTTACACTGATAATTCACAAGTTATATGGTTTTAAGGATTCCTTTCTTACACTCATAATTCACAAAAAGTTATATGGTTTTAAGGATTCCTTTCTTACACTGATAATTCACAAAAAGTTATATGGTTTTAAGGATTCCTATCTTACACTGATAATTCACAAGAAGTTATATGGTTTTAAGGATTCCTTTCTTACACTCATAATTCACAAAAAGTTATATGGTTTTAAGGATTCCTATCTTACACTGATAATTCACAAAAAGTTATATGGTTTTAAAGATTCCTATCTTACACTGATAATTCACAAAAAGTTATATGGTTTTAAGGATTCCTATCTTACACTGATAATTCACAAGAAGTTATATGGTTTTAAGGATTCCTATCTTACACTCATAATTCACAAAAAGTTATATGGTTTTAAAGATTCCTATATTACACTGATAATTCACAAAAAGTTATATGGTTTTAAGGATTCCTATCTTACACTGATAATTCACAAGAAGTTATATGGTTTTAAGGATTCCTTTCTTACACTCATAATTCACAAAATGTTATATCGTTTTAAGGATTCCTATCTTACACTGATAATTCACAAAAAGTTATATGGTTTTAAGGATTCCTATCTTACACTGATAATTCACAAAAAGTTATATGGTTTTAAGGATTCCTATCTTACAATGATAATTCACAAGAAGTTATATGGTTTTAAGGATTCCTTTCTTACACTCATAATTCACAAAAAGTTATATGGTTTTAAGGATTCCTATCTTACACTGATAATTCACAAGAAGTTATATGGTTTTAAGGATTCCTTTCTTACACTCATAATTCACAAAAAGTTATATGGTTTTAATGATTCCTATCTTACACTGATAATTCACAAAAAGTTATATGGTTTTTAGGATTCCTCTCTTACACAGATAATTCACAAAAAGTTATATGGTTTTAAGGATTCCTTTCTTACACTGATAATTCACAAAAAGTTATATGGTTTTAAGGATTCCTTTCTTACACTGATAATTCACAAAAAGTTATATGGTTTTAAGGATTCCTTTCTTACACTCATAATTCCCAAAAAGTCATATGGTTTTAAGGATTCCTATCTTACACTGATAATTCACAAGCAGTTTTATGGTTTTAAGGATTCTTTTCTTACACTGATAATTCACAAAAAGTTATATGGTTTTAAGGATTCCTTTCTTACACTCATAATTAACAAGAAGTCATATGGTTTTAAGGATTCCTATCTTGCACTGATAATTCACAAGTTATATGGTTTTAAGGATTCCTATCTTACACTGATAATTCACAAGAAGTTATATGGTTTTAAGGATTCCTATCTTACACTGATAATTCACAAGAAGTTATATGGTTTTAAGGATTCCTTATGTCATATGCTACCCAAGTATCAGGTGACACAAGGTCAATTTTTAAGGATTTTTTGTGTCATATGCTACCCAAGTATCAGGTGACACAAGGTCAATTTTTAAGAGGAGTTTAACGGCTTTGAATTCGGAGTTTTCTTTTTCCAAGACTGGTTGCCCAACCAAGGCTAGAGAAATTCAGTCTGCCCTACTATTTAGTTGGAGGGAGAATAATTGGATTTATACCTTTCCCAAAGGTATTCGTGCTATGTGAAATGCAATCAGCCGCGTCCAGGACTTGAACTCGTGTCGCCGTTCACATTTCCAACGACGATAACCATTACACCACGAGCACTGGAGTAAAATATCCGCCCGATGTAAAGCCAGCTGGGTTTCGATCCCACCTTGAAGTATCTTGCGTGCCTTGCCACACTGAAGAGTTGTGATACAACGAAACAGTCAGTCTGTGAATGACAATATATATGCTACTCCCTTCCCCGGGTGGGGGTGGGGTTGCGCACTCGAGTAGGGGATTGATGGTTACCACATACGTTTAAATGCAAAGCTCGTCTCATGAATTGAGCACTCTGGTAGCCGTTAGCGTATATGTAAATATATCTGTAAACATTCCTTCAGTTACCCTGAGGATGACGATAGCTCTGCTGTAAGTCAGCCGTGTTTCGATCCCAGCTTGCAGCATCCCGTGTGCCTAGCCATACTAAAGATTTCTGAAGCAACGAAACCGTCTGTCTGTGGGTATATATGTATACAGGGTGACCAAAAAAAAACCCCCAGAACCCATAAACTTTTTTATTACTTCTACAAAAATAAAGCAAAATAATTCTAATTTTGCACGCTCGAACTTCTGGACATGTTGGTGAATACTATGGTCCCAATTTTTCATGCACAGAATCTACATCATATCCTGAAATAAAGAAAAGGCTAGAATTAACTCTCTGAATTTCAGCCAAAAATAAAAGGATCTGTTTTTTTTTGGGGGGGGGGGGTCACCCTGTATATTTATATATAGGAAGAAACTATATATATATATATATATATATGAAGAAACGAGAAAAACAGAATAATCCAAATAAGATGAATTTATTTTGATTATTCTGTTTTTCTCCTTTCTTCATACTGTCGGATTAAGATCCATATTTACTTTCATATATATATATATATATATATGTGTGTGTGTGTGTGTGTGTGTGTGTATGTTCTTTCATTAAATTTTGAAAAATATGCTAATTCATTTAAATATGAAATGGATAACGGGATTAAAATATTTATTTTTTTTAGCAACTGGAGGATCATCTTCTCTAGTAAAATATCCCAAAGGTATCTGTAGATAACACTTAATGATTAATTTTAAATTATTGATCTCTTGATATAGAGAGGAAGTCCACATAGCGCAGTGGTTAAAGTGCTGAACAGCGACATCTTTCTGAAGAACAGCAGAGATACCATTTAACCCATTGCTGGGAGGGCTATAGGGGCTTCATAACATCCCTCAGGGCATTGACCTAAAAGTGAATGTAATCACCTGACTGGAATTCGAACTTGTTTACTACGACACACAACATGTTGCATTCTTTCGTATCTGGACTTCCCTAGCATCTGTTCTTGATAATACAGTATCTTTAAACTCCAATTAACATTTAGAATTTACAAATATTATTAAAATAGATAAAACAGTGAAATAAATATTCAGTGCGAGTCTGGACACGAAACTGAATCTTGAACACTTGAGATTGTTTCGTTGAAATATGACAGTGCAGCTTCATACCATATCCACACGTTGTTATATATTGACCCTCGACTGAGCCGTCAATCAAGAGATGTACCTGTGTAAATAAGCGGAAGAACAGCGGAAGCAGGTGTACGTTAGAAAATAATATAACCAGTTGCCCGGGCGGTTTGAGTCAGGTGGAGACAGGATGCCGAAGTGAGAACCAGCTGCAGACAGAGGGCTTTGGACCCTTAGTGACTCCCGGTTGAGCAAGCCAAGCCAAGATGCGAAAGAAGTGCTGCTATGGGCGAAGAAGAACTTGGGTCAATATAGCAGTCCGTCCTTGTCTCCACTCATTTTTCACACACAACAAACATCACCCTTTCGAAAATAAAGTGTGAGAGATTTATATAAAGAAGTGTATTCGTTCGTTATTGAAATCGTCATTATCAGTTGATTATGTTCCCGTGTGTATGTACATGGCTATACAACAACGTGTTGCAGACGTGCTTCGACCAAGAGGAAACTCACTGGAACGAGTGTGTTGAATAACAATTGAGATTATTTCAAAGAAAATTAATGTTCATTGATTTTTCATTTCTATGTTGGCAAATATTGCTTCAGTCTCAATATTGTATGAAAACACTTCAAATTTTCAAGAAAATTAACGTTTTACTTATCGTTCATTTCTTCATGGTAAATACAGTTTTAGTCGGACTACTTTTTAGACACAGTTTATATTTTAAAGAAAATTAATGTTTCAATAATTTTTAATTGTCTCTTGGTAAATACAGCTTCAGTCTCAATACTTTTTTAATACAGTCTGTATTTAAACAAAAAATGAACGTTTCATTCATTGTTCATTTCTGCCTTGGTAAATACAGCTTTAGTCTCAATATTGTTTGAACACACCTCACATTTTGAAGGCAATTAATGTTTCATTCATTGTCCCTTTCTGAATGGGTGAATACAGCTTCAGTTTCTATACTTTTTGAACACACCTCACATTCTCAGAAATTTAACGTGGACACACCTCGCTTTTTAATCTAAAAGTTAAATAAATAACTTGACTGGAATTCGAACTTACATTATGCACCCCCTTTAAATTGGGAACAAAAATAAAACTTTTTTTGTTGTTTCTAAACTGGACACAAGCAAGAAGAGTTAGGGAAGTATTGTTCTATAAGATATATTTTTATTAATATCCAGTTGTACCGAGCCACTGGCCTAATGAGTAGAGTGTTCGCCAATGGTCTGGGAGCACAGGGGTTCAATCATCGATCGAGTCTTACGAAAGACTAAAAAAATGGTACTTGATGCCTCAGCATCATAAGATACGGATCAAGGGTAAAGTAGAGCAATGCAGGGGAAAGAGTAGCACCCTCCCCTACACCTTGGTGTAGTAGCTATTGAAAAGGGAACCTTCAGGTTGCCCTCGACCAGGGTTGCCAAGTTTAATATCCAGTTAATTTCATATCTTTGAGATCGCAATTAAGAAAAAAAAACTGAAAAGATATTATATATAGGTCTGGACTCGGAATTGAACCTTGTGTATCTGAGTTTGTTTCTGAACATGATGAACATTTTCATATTATCTTAAACAAGGGCTTTAAACCTTTCTACACTAACTAAAACCATACAACTCTATTTTTCCGAATATAGTCAGTCCCGTAGAACCATCGCAATCATAGTCTTTCATATTCATAGACCGAACAGTTCTAATAATGAAACTTTCGATAATTTTTCCTTTTCATGAATAAAACTATTCAACCGAGAACAATGCAATGGAAGCCGAAATCTCGGCGCCCGATTCCACATATCTAATATCCCACAATTCCGTCTTCTATACTAATTTATAGTCGCTTTAATGAGACTTAGAAGAAACAGGAAGTTATAGACGTCAAACTAATACAATGCAACAGTTATCTCCCCTTTTGAAACGAGACAAACAGTCGCCATATTGTATCTGGCGATCATTTACAACAACCGACTCGATTTTACGAGATTTCAACTCAGCTCTGCATGACTGACCTGTTTAATATCTACATTTTTGCGAAATGACTGGTTGATGGGCAACATGACCGTAATATCCTCGCACAAGAGAGAGAGAGAGAGAGAGAGAGAGAGAAAGAGAGAGAGACTGACAGACAGACAAACAGACAGACAGTTGGGTTTGGTTGAGTTTTATGGCATGTCAACCATTGTAGGTTATTTAATGCTAAATCCATTTTTATACATATTTCAAACAATTCACTTTAGTATAAGGATAGATTTTGTTTACTCACAGTTAAATGTAAAAAATAGTTCTATTTCGAACAATTTAGTTTTGCTCAAGTACACAGTTTAAATATTAAAACAGTTCTATTTCAAACAGTTCAATTTAGCATAAGTACACAGTTTACTTCTACTTGACCCATACATAAGACCTTATCAGATGCTACCATTCCGGGCCAGAGTGGAACTGGTAGTAATGGCAATAAAGGATGCAGTCAGCGTATCCTGCAGCTCCAGCGACTGGGCTAAACAGACAGAGAAGAGAAATGGTTTGGTTTAGTTTGGTTTGGTTTTATGGCATGTCAACTATTGTTGGTTATTTAATGTCAAATCCTGTTTTTACAAATATATTAAATATATAATTAAACGTATTTTTATAGATACAGGCACTTAAATGATCAAACAGTTCTATAACAAACAATTTAATTTAGCATAAGTCTGATGATGAGGTCCCAGTTAGGCGGAGGATTTGGGGAATATGGAACACCTATTCCTTGCCATTGCTCCCAGATCCACTCTGACCCGGAGTGGCAGCACCTGATAAGGCCCTATCTATGGGTTAAATAGAACTAACGGCATACTTATGCTAAACTGAATTGTTTGATTAAACTGAATAGCTTGAAATAGAAATGTTTTAAACAATTAAACCGTACTTACAATTAAACTGCCTATTTATTCTAAACTGAATTTGAAATAGAACTGTTTTTTGACATTAAAACTGTACTTACACTAAACTGAATTGTTTAACATAGAACTGTTTTGACAATTAACTGCGTGTAAACAAAATCTGTACTTATACTAAATTGAATTAGCTGAATTAGAACTGCTTGACTAAACTGAATAGCTTGAAATAGAAATATTTTTCACAATTAAACTGTACTTACATTTAAACTGCGTACTTATGCTAAACTGAATTGTTTGAAATTGAACTATTTTCGACATTGAAACTGTATTACACTAAACTGAATTGTTATATATAACTGCTTGAATAGTTTGAAATAGAAATGTTTTTGACGATTAAAACTGTGTACTCATACTAAACTGAATTGTTTGAAACAGAACTGATTATTTTACATAGAAATGGAATTGGCATTAAATAACCTATAAAGGTAGATATGCCAAAAAATCCAACCAACCAACCAACCATTAGCATAAGTCGTTTAAGTGATCCAACAGCTTTGAACAATTTAATTCAGTATAAGTCATTTGTTTGAATGTGAAACAGTCCTATTTGACCTGACCTATTGATTGGACCATTGGTAAAAGTGTAAATTATTAGTTTTAGATAAAAATAATTCATATCATATAACTTTAATAAAAATAGTTGTGTTAAAAAAAATTGTATTAGATGGAAATACTTGAAACCATACAACTGTTTAAAAATTATTAGTATTAAGAATGATTATCTAAAATTATACCGGCTCATTGGCCTATGGGGTAGAATGTTCGGCAATGGTCCGGAGGACCACGTTTCAATCTCAGGTCACGTCATGCCAAAGACTTTAAAAATGGTACTTGATACCTCCTTGCTTAACACTCAGCGATATATGGTACGTATCAAGGGTAAAGTGGAGCAATTCAGGGAAAGGAATAACGCCCTCCCCAACACCTCGGTGTAGTAGCTATAGAAAAGGGAGCTTTCTGGTCACCCTCGACTACGGTCGCCAACTTACTGCAAACTATTATAATTATACGGTCGTGGAACCCAAATGCTTTCTTGCAAAATGGAGTGTTTCGGCATTAAATTTGCCAAGATAAATTGACATTCCGTAAAAACCAACTAACCAACCGAGTAAGATCATTATTCCAGATCCTAAACAGTGTATGAAGAATTAGACAAATTAGAACCTGATAAGGACCCCTAAGAATTTAACGTTTTTTGGAATATTCCTATCATTACCCCTGGGATTGATAGCGACTGATTTCGCGGTTCTTGCATAAAACAATTAGTAATCCCTAGTCAGTATAAGGATTGTAAGATGGTAAATAGTTAAAATATAAGAACGTACAATCACTTTGATTAAAAATGTTTAATATTGATTTGATATTATTCCACTAAACATGCATTATTGTTCGGTCGTATAACTTTTTTTAATATTTATTTTCTATGTGTAAATATTTGCACAAGAAGTATTTTAGAACATGGTCTTTTTGAAGCGATGAAAATTTTGTCTAAGTGCCGAAGACTTTTTCGAAGAAAATTATATCGCACATTCCTAAATAGATGAACGGGTCTAAGATTATCCTGGTTGATTTTGCTTTAATCCAGATCAACGACTTGTAATTGTCCCATTGGAATTGATTGCTGGTGACGATTAATTGCCATGATTACAGGGTGCAGAAGCAAAATCAAGAATATTCTAGTATGATAATGAACGATTAAATTATAAAACAAAATTAATTTTAATTTTAAAAACTAAATAACAAATAAAAAGATAGACACAAAACAGTAAATTTACTCATATGGCCACCATTTTTTTTCAATTATTGTATCAACACATCTTTGAAATGTTTTGCATACCTTAAAAATAAATTCTTCAGACATTTTATTCCATTCCTCCTCAATAGCAGTCTTAAGCGAACCAATATTTGGATGGGAAGCTGCATTGGTTTTTTTTCCTAAAACACCCTATGTAACGTATTCAAGGAGTTTAAGGTCTTGGCTTAAATCTTATTTAATTGTGTCCTCACAATTTTTTTTCATAAACTTTCAATTCATTCGGGTGTTTTCTTATTAATGTTGTGGGGTTCTTCCAAATTGTCGTAACAAGAGCAGATAAAAAGCCTTCTTTTTATTTTTTGTTCAATCCTCCACTCAACCTTTTCCTTAAAAAGTTTTTTTCGGTAATTTTTTTCTTTTCAGTTGACAAGGAAGCTGTATAATGGCCGAGGGATTTCATTTTATATATCTTGCCTTTCGGTTTAGTTCGGCTGAGAACCTTTCGCTTAGTGCATGGGTTAGATAACATCATTTGCGATTTGATAACATCATAGCCGACTGGTGTCTGGACGCGACGCATATGGCTTTGGATAAGGCGTTAGTTAGTCCCTTTCACCCAGTACCATCTCTCTCTCGGTTAACAGTATGCCGGGATATAAAAGACTACGAAATGGAACTACAAACTGAAACAACTGGACTTTGACAAACTTCCAAAATAAACTAACCCTTATGGAAGCTTTAAATACCAAATGAGGACAAGTGTCACGTGATATCCCACGGAGACGATAGAAATAAGATTAATACTATCCTCCCGTCGGAATGAACAGTGGCAAACCGTTAAGAAAGAATGTAAGTCGGGGTGAAGACCAACAGATGTTTGTACTCAGTAACCTGACTTGGGTGATATCTAGTAGCCCTAACAAAATCGCCCGACCAGGGTTGGGGGGAGGAAGGTAGAAGCCAAACGATTGGCTGGGACCCTAAAACGGAAGTGGGAACTCCCTCCCGTCAGCGGAAATAGAAAAGAAAAAAGTCAGTAATCGTGGCAGACAGACCCATAGCCATTTACTCCGGGTGAAGAAGACAAAAATATATCTTGGACACGCGGGACCCCAGGTTCTTCAAGCCAGTATTGAAAATAGCATAAAGTCTATTAGTCCGCAAAAGAAGAAAGATTCTCCAGTGGAACCCCGTCGAAAAATAAGATAAGTAACTTTGGGGCTATTTCTCCTTTATACCCACATTTTATATACCACCCTCTCTCTCTCTCTCTCTCTCTCTCTCAATTTGAAGAAACGAAAGAACAGAAAAGAAGAAAGACATTTATGTCCGTGGACTGTTCAATTCATTATTATATATTTGACACTTTGAAAGTGTATCTCTTTGTATAGTAAAGGATTCATGTATTTTAATGTTACCACGTGGTCGAAGTTGTTCTTTGCCGTATCTTCAACGAATTTGTTACTTCATATTTCCTTTTCAGCTTCTATTCGCCTTATGTTATCTTGCTTAGAATTGTCCTATTAATTCCTTTAAAATATCACACGGGAAACCGGAGTTGCCGACTACTACAGTATTATATCATTACGACTAAAACCTATAGGTCCATATCTTCTGTTGTCTAGGGGAGGAAGTTTAGTGGCCTTGGTGGGTGTGTGGATAGTGTGAAATTTGGAACCCCTTGCCAGCGGCGGTCAGTCTGGCTCTAAATTAATCCCTCACGTAATATGCCAGGTCTTATATGCCTGAGAGAAAAACTCTGAACGAGGACTTATTCTATAAGGGATCAAGTGCCAACCTGCGCCGTCTTCACACGTGCAAAAATAAAGTCCCATTTTGGGATTTTAGTCAATTTGCCGTCACAACAAGCATATGCAAGAAACGATTAACGTATGCAACATGAGCACAGGTGTTCACGCGTGCGTGGGGTGGATGTGTCATTCAGAGATTTCAAAATAAAACCCCAGATAAGAAATGAGACCAGGAGGTGTGAATGACGTCATGCCCCGGAAGAGTGGGCTGAGGATTTTGAGATTTGGAAAAAGTCAGAGAGTCGAGTTTTAGCGTCCGAAGATGACGGTTGACTTTCGGAGCTCGCCGAGGCCTTGCAGCGGGTGCCGCACGTGGTTTGGGGCTGGTGGAAAATTCAGCATAGAAAGATTGTGCCTCTCTCCTCCTCATGTCGAAAAACCTTTTAACTCAAAGGTAATAAAAAGTTTCTTACCTGAACTAAGAAGTCGTGTTTTCGTGTTTCGGGATTCCTATGTTATATATGTGCTTTATGAACATTATGAACGTTTTACGTACCGGTATGAATATGTCTATTTCATGTAGCCATATCAGGGCTATGTTACAGGATTTCGAGTTCAGATCCTGGACGAGACTGATTGCATTTCACGTAGCACTAATACCCTTGGGAAAGGTATGAATCCAATTATTCTCCCTCCAGCTATGGGTAAATAGTAGGGCAGACTGGGTTCTTCAGCCTTGGTGAGGCAACTAGTCTAGGAGAAGAAAAACTCTGAATTGAAACCTGTTAAACTCCGCTTAAAAATTGACCTTGTGTCATATCCTGCCCGAGCGGAGGGGTTGGTAAATAGGGTTACAGGATTTCGTAACCAAAATGATACCAACATACGCCACCCTAAACTTTAAAAGAGGAAAATCTTTAAGAAAAGAGGACAAAAATACGGTTAGGATATAAAAATGATTTTCAGTGGATCATGGAAAAGATATTTAGATGACTGCTTAATATTTTGAAAATGTTCATGGGGTAATATCAATGATACAGAAAACTTATTTCAAAGCTTACACTCTTAGATTTAATTGATTAGGTTGTAGGGAACGAATAAATAAATAAATAAATAAATCGAAATTGAATTAAGAAAAAAAAAAAAAAAAAAAGAAAACCTCCCTGACAGAAAAAAGGGACAACGCATGCGTAAAGAAAAAAAAGCAACCTCTCAACAGGGGGAATAGGCAGTGACCGGCGATTTGATAAAATCCTTGCCGACTGGTGTCTGGTCGCTACGCATATGTCTTTGGATGAGGCGTTGGTTAGTCCCTTTCACCCAGTAGCATCTCTCTTTCTCTCTCGGTTAATAGTATGCCGAAATATAAAAGGCTACGAAATGGAACTACAAACTAAAACAACTGGACTTTGACAAACTTCCAAAAGAAACTAACCCTTATGGAAGCTTTAAATACCAAAAAAAGACAAGCATATGCAAGAAACGACTAACATGTTTTTAGACACCGTAACTGGGGGATTCAACCATTTCAATCGTACTCAGAGAAAAACTCCCTCACCCATGGAATGGTTGTTGAACCCAGGAAATAAAGGAAAATGTAAAAGAAACGTCTTCGTCTCCTCTCTGTTGTTGTCTTCTTTTGTATAATTCTTTTTGGGAATTTCTTGGGCAAGGCGTTACACCGACTTGCCAACGTGGGGTAAAATAAAATAACCTCATAATGGAGTCAGATATCAAACGACAACACAGCTTTGCCCTTTGCCCTTGACCTTCAGTCGAAACCCTATAAGGTTAGTATTACTGTTATTTGTTCCAGTCATTTTACTTTTTAGTATATTTTGAGCATTCCTTGAGTTACATCTACATACAAGGATCATTTAATAAGTTTCAAGACTTTTTCCGCATGGGCACTTTTATTGATAGTTCACTCATGAATCTCTAGTCCCCTTCAAAGTAATCTCCTCCGGCTGCAATGCACTTGTACCATTCCAACAACTTCTGGAAGGCCCTATGGAAATCCTCTTGTGTGAACGTGTCAATGACCTTCATCACAGTCTCTTTTATCTCCTCAATTGTCTCATAACGACAGCCTCTGAGCTTAGGGAATATCCTAAAGTCATAGGGAGCTAGGTCTTGACTATAGGGAGGGTGAGGAACTGTCTTGATGCCCATATTGGTCAAATAGTCTGTGAGAAATAGTCTAGAGTTGTGGACTGGTGTATTGTCCTGGTAGAAATTCCACTGACCCGATTTGAAGAGTGCTGGCCTCTTCCCTTGGAATCTCTACCTGAACTCCCTTAAAACCTCAACATAGTAACCCTAACCCTAAGCCTTAAACTTTGGCCAATCAGCTCTGGTATATTGACTTTCTTACTCCTCCCACACCTCTCATCATCCCTCACAGACTCCCTGCCTTCCTTGAATCTCTTATGCTACTCAACAACTGATGTTCGATTCATGCAAGCTGGTCGAAAAGCAGTCTGAAGCATTCCATACGTTTCTGTGGCATTTTTTTCAAGTTTAAAACAGAATTTTATTGCATATCGTCCTTCTAAATTGTCCTCACGTCCAGATTGCATTTTTAAAATTCACCAGCTGTGACAATCAGGCTTTAGTAGGGTGTATTCCAATTCCTGCTGTAGCTGTTTATTTGAACCTGAAATCCTAAAAATTACTCATAAGATGTATAGCAATAACATAGTGAATTTTCAAGAGTCTACGACAATTTCAAATGCCTGTACAAAAAAGTCAGGAAACTTATTGAAGGCACCACGTAATCTTCAATGCTGATCCTCTGATTTTCATGTCTTCCAGTCCTTTTACAAAAACTTTTCGAATTGTTCTGAGTGCACCGTGTACAACTTGTATGTTCCACAGTTTTTTTGGTCATCTGGCAAGATCCAATCATTATTATTTTCTATTCTTTTGAGAATTTTTCTCATCAGCGTTAGCTGATGGTTTTTCATTGAAGTTTAAGAGAGAAAAAGTCTCCTGAAGTCTCCAGGACTCTTATCAGTATTATGGCCGATCTTAATAATGCTGTAGTTTGGATGGTCTGTGCTTGTTCTTTGATTTTCAGTTCTTCCCTCTCTTTTACCAAGCCTGTGTAGATCGTAGCAGTAAATATTCTCAGGATTCTAGGAATCTTCTATGTATACTAAAGTAAAGTAAAGTTGGCGACCTTAGTCTCGAGTGACCCGAAGGCTCCCTTTTCAATAGCTACAACACCGAGATGTAGAGAAGGGTGCTACTCCTTTCCCTGGATTGCTCCACTTTACCCTTGATACGTGCCTTATAATGCTGGTGTTAAGCAAGGAGATATCTAATACCAGTTTCTGAGTCTTTGGCAGGACTCGACCTGAGATTGAACCCTGTTCTCCCGTACCATTTCCTCCCTCTCTTGGGAGCTTTCCAAAGGCACCAAGTCCAATTTAGATTTTATTATTATCATTAATGATCAAAGATAATAATAGCTTAATCTATTGTTGCAATTGATATTTTTAACAACTTTTTACGTATGAAATTTTTAATTGATAACAAATGTTTCTTAAATAACCAGCTGTGATCGAAATCTTCATTTCTTGCCCGACGTCGACGAGTATATCAGCCAGTATTTCTGAGTTGATTTTACTGGGTTTAAGTGTCTGCTTGTCCGTTGTCTTCGAGTAGTCTGTCTTGTCCAATTTGAGAAATTGCTTCTTCAATGACGCAAGCGGTTGACCGAATTAACAACCTGAAATAAAAGAAGAAGAAGAAGATATGCAATGTTTGCTTAACTTGGTTGTAAAACAAGCAGAAGGAATGAAGAGAAACATAGGAAATGACCTTTTTTTTCTCTTCCTTTGTGCCTTTGTGGACTCCTCTTGAATTGGTGTGTATGTGTGTGTGTGAGTGTGTGTGAGTGTGTATGTGTGTGTGTGTTTGTCTTTGCCGATGTACGTTTATGTGTGTGCTTTAGTATGTGTGTGTGTGTATGTGTGTGTGTGTCTTTGCTTGTATACGTGTATGTGTATGCTTTAGTATGTGTGTGTCAGTGTGCGTGTGTATGTGGGTTTTTGTTTATGTACGTTTTGTGTGTGCTTTAGGATATGTGTGTGATTGTGTGTGTATGTGTATGTGCGTTTATCTGCATATGTATGTATGTATGTATGTATGTATGTAAACTTATGTTTGTATGTGTATACATATGTCTGTGTGTAAATGTGTTTATCTATGTGTGTGTTTCTATGAGTGAGTATATGTGTATGTGTTTATAAATATGTATTCGTGACTGTATGTGTGTGTAGAATAAACGCAAACATACATAAGCAAACATGCACACACAAACACACACGCGCACGCGCAAATACACACACAAACATACACATACACATACACACACACGCGCGCGCAAATACACACACAAACATAGATGCATAAACACACACACATACAAACAGACTCCCACAAACAAACATATACTGACACATACTCATTGGGTGCCCCTTTCATATGGCCTTGTGCCACATCTAAGCAAAAAGCTTAGTAAATTTCCATATACTGACACATACCCATACATACAAAGACACACACACACACATACACACACACTAGCAATTGCCCAGTCGGCTGGGGCTGTAGAATACACCGACTGCACCTCTGCAGAGGGGTAAGACCTCCCCAACCCCCTAACGGGTGTCCTGGATATGACACTAAACAATCTGATGGCGAGGTTCCAGCAGTGCTGGAGCTTTGGGGGATGCGGAGTACCCCTTCATTGCCATTGCTCCCAGGTCCACTCTGGCCCGGAGTGGTAGCACCTGATAGGGCCCTATCTATGGGTTAAATAGAACTAACAGCATACTTATGCTGAAGTGAATTGTTTGAGTAAACTGAATAGCTTGAAATAGAAATGTTTTTGACAATTAAACTGTACTTACATTTAAACTGCGTGCTTATGCGTAACTGAATTATTTGAAATAGAACTGCTTTTCGACATTAAAACTGTATTTACACTTAACTGAATTGTTACATATAACTGCTTGAATAGTTTGAAATGGAAATGTTTTTGACAATTAAACTGTGTACTTATGCTAAACTGAATTGTTTTAAATAGAACAGATTATTTACATAAAAATGGATTTGGCGATAAATAACCTACAAAGGTTGATATGCCATAAAACCCAACAAACCAAACCAAACACACTAGAAAACACACACGTACAAACACGTACATAGATGAACACACACACATATACACAAGCAAAAACATACACAGATATGGACATATAAACACACGCACAGATACACACACATAAACACATACGCAGATACACACACAAGCACAAAACTAAACGCACACACAAGCAAACACACATACAAGCAAACACACATACAGCTACACACACATATACGCACACCAAACACACACATAGACATACACACACATAAAAACAAATACATAGATACACACACACAGAAGCAAACACACATATATGTACATACGCACCGATACACACGCAGACACACACACAAGCAAACACACACATAGAAACGCACAACACACAGATACACTCTCATATACAACCAAACACACATAAACAAACACACCCACAGATACACACACGTGCACACACAAACACATAAAAACACACAGATACACTCTCGTAGACAACCAAACACTTGCCCAGTCGGCTGTGGCTGTAGAATACACCGACGGCACCACTGCAGAGGGGTAAGACACCCACCAACGGGTGTCCTGGATACGACAGAAAACAATATGATGGTGATGTTCCAGTGATGTTGGAGCTTTGGGGAATGCGGAGTACCCCTTCATTGCCATCGCTCCCAGGTCCACCCTGACCCGGAGTGGTAGCACCTGAGAGGGCCCTATCTATGGGTTAAATAGAAGTAAACTGCATACTTATGCTAAACTGAATTGTTTGATTAAACTGAATAGCTTGAAATAGAAATGTTTTTGACAATTAAACCTTACTTACATTTAAACTGCATGCTTATTCTAAACGGAATTGTTTGAAATGGAACTGTTTTTGACATTGAAACTGTACTTACACTAAATTGAATTTTTTGAATAAACTGAATAGTTTGAAATAGAAATGTTTTTGACAATTAAACTGTGTACTGATGCTAAACTGAATTGTTTGAAATAGAACTGATTATTTACATACGAATGGATTTGGCGTTAAATAACCTACGAAGGTTGATATGCCATAAAACCCAACCAACCAACCAATCAAACACACATAAACGAACACACCCACAGATACACACACAAATACACATAAAAACACTCATATACAAGCAAACAAGCATATACAAACACACACAGAGATGCGTACACATATACATACAGATACACGTACAAAAGCACACACACATGTACACACATACATGACTTATTGTATGCCTGTAATTAAAATTTACACATGTCAACCACTTTATACATATATGTGTATGTGCGTATGTTTATACAGGGTGGAACGATAAAATTGTCGCCCTAGAAAAGACGACATGATTCCATTTCCGTTTAATGAAAACCGGTTTTCTTTTTTTGTTACAGACCATCTACTAGTTGGCCAGTTGTCTACAAATCCTAAGAGCGATGGGAGCCTTCTACGGGGTGGAACGATAAAATTGTCGCCCTAGAAAAGACGACATGATTCCATTTCCTTTTAATGAAAACCGGTTTTCTTTTTTTGTTGCAGACCATCTACTAGTTGGCCAGTTGTCTACAAATCCCAAGAGCGATAGGAGCCTCTCTACAGGGTGGAACGATAAAATTGTCGCCCTAGAAAAGACGACATGATTCCATTTCCGTTTAATGAAAACCGGTTTTCTTTTTTTGTTGTAGACCATCTACTAGTTGGCCAGTTGTCTACAAATCCCAAGAGCGATAGGAGCTTTCTATCATGTCTGAAAGGGACACAATGTTCAACGAGCGAGATGTACAACTCATGCACTCTACTGATCCAAGTTGTGACAACAGGACCATTGCCAGCACCCTCAAAATGCAAATCTGGATTGCCACGAATAACAGGGACGTGGCCAGGGCGATGAAAACAAAGTTTCCGGCTACGGTTATGGTCTTTGGTATAGTTTCAATTGAGGGCCACATCATGCCACCTCACATCTTCGAAGTCGGCTTGAAAGTCAACACCGAAGTGTACCTGGATGTGCTGAACAGTGTGGTGATCCTCTGGTGCAATCAGGTAGCCGGTGGCGGACCCTGGGTGTGGCAGTAGGACTCGGCGCCGGTCCACAAATCCACAGAGTCCCAGGCTTGGCTTCAGAAGGAGTGTTACGACTCTCTACCCTTCTCTCACTGACCCCCCTTTTCCCCCGACCTGAACCCGCTGGACTACTTCGTTTGGTCATACGTCGAGAACATCAACATGACCTCCCACAACACCAAAGCCAGCCTGATTGCCGCCATCCACCGAGTATTCGCCAAGCTCCTGCAGGCACTTGTGGAAAAGGCATGCTCTCAGTTCCGGGTCCGTATTGAGGCGGTGATTGAGGCTGAAGGCGGCTACATTGATTAGATGTCAGCTCTACTACATAATCAAGTTAGCTGAATTGATTTTTTCAATAAAAGTTTTAAAATAAAGCTGTAGTGTTGTTTTCTTTAGGATGACAATTTTAGTGTTCCACCCTGTAGATGTCAGCTCTACTACATAATCAAGTTAGCTGAATTGATTTTTTCAATAAAAGTTTTAAAATAAAACTGTAGTGTTGTTTTTTTTAGGACGACAATTTTATCGTTCCACCCTGTAAATGTCTGCTCTGCTACATAATCAAGTTAGCTGAATTGATTTTTTCATTAAAGTTTTAAAATAAAGCTGTAGTGTTGTTTTCTTTAGAACGACAATTTTATCATTCCACCCTGTAGATGTAAGTATTTGTATGAGTGTATGTGTAGATTAAAATAATTATTTAATTAATATATGTCCGGCTAAACTCTAAATACATTGCTTTCAAATTAATGGCAAAACAAAAACACAGTCATATTTGCAACGAGATGGAGACACTAGTTATCTTAGAAGAATATAAACACGACGATTCAAGTTCGAGTTCTGGACTCGGCGATCTGTTTGCATTTCACTGCACGGCAATGCCGCTGTAATATAATGGCCGAGGGATTTCGTTTTATGCCTCTGGGTTTAGTTAGGCTGAGAACCTTTCGGCTCAGTGCATGGCTTACTTAGGTGCAACATTAACGCAGGTGTTCACGCGCGCACGCACGTGCGGAACGGACGTGTCACTTAGAGATGTCACAATAGCCCAGATGGGAAACGGGGCTAGCAAATGCAAATGACGTCACGCACCGGTAGCGCGCGGAGGATTTGGGGAATTTTGAAGAAAGTTAGTTGAGTTGAGTCCTGCCTCGGGAGAAGACGGTTGGCTTTCACACATGGCCGTATCTGGCTGTGGTACACCGCTGGCAGAGGCTTGAATGTGTCTCTTTTTGGGGTGGGGTCTTACCTCTCTGCAGAGATGCAGTCGGTGTATTCTACAGTCCTGGTAGACAGGACAAGGATCTGGCTGGAAAAAAAAAAGTCATATCTCAATCACCTGGACAGAGAACCAACTGGTAAGAATTTATTGATACAAGGTATCTTCCTCGGAGTATATAAAAACGGGAGATAAACAATCTAAATATCGTGAATTGAGTAAATAGTTCAGTTCCAAATTTAAAGAAAAATAAAAGCTTCAACAGGCATACAAAGAAGGCTGGAAAGTTAAACGGCCAAAATGTAGTGATTATAAAAACAACCAAGATAAGGATACTAGTTCAACTATTTCAGAGAGCACGCTTATTGTTGTGTTTATTG
The DNA here is from genome assembly GCA_963585895.1 of Sepioteuthis lessoniana. Taxonomy (NCBI): domain Eukaryota; kingdom Metazoa; phylum Mollusca; class Cephalopoda; order Myopsida; family Loliginidae; genus Sepioteuthis; species Sepioteuthis lessoniana. The sequence goes on from OY757932.1 coordinate 9,614,308, forward strand.
TCGTAGGGAACTGAATCGACGACCCGAGTTCAAACCCTGAATGAGGCTGTTTTCTCTCTGCTAATGCCCTTATAAAAGTTACTAACCCATCAATCCTTCTACTACCTCCTACCTTGCTGTGGGTACATAGGGAGAAGACTAAGTTCTTTGATTTGGTAAAGCAACTTGATTAGGAGATGCAAAATTTGGAATTCTAACCAGCTTAACTCTTTTTGCTTAAAAATCCGACAAGGGCAATCTGGTTTTTGTTTGGTTTTATGGCATATCAACCACTGTTGGTTACTTAATGCCAAATTCTGTTTTTACATATATGTTAAATATATGATTTGTAAACATATTTTGTAGATACACACAGTTAAATGATCAAACAGTTCTATTTCCAATAATTAAATTTAGGTTAAGCTAACAAAGACAAATAATTTCAAGTATTGTTATGTATCACTAACAATTCAATGAAACATCTATCATTTGTTTACACCCAGTTAGATAATTAAACTGTTCTATTTCTATTTCTAAAGATTTAATTTAGCATAAATCATTTGTTTGCACTCAGTTTAAATGTTAAACAGTTCTATTTGACCCATAGTTAGGTCCCTATCAGGTGCTACCACTCTGGGTCAGAGTGGGTCCGGAAACAATGGCAATAAAGGGGTACTCCGCATTTTCATAGCTCCAGGATTGGAGCCTTACCGTCAGATTGTTTAGTGTCTTAATCAGGACACTCATTAGGAAGGATCTTACCCCTCTGCTGAGATTCAGTCTGTATATTCTACAGCCCTAGCTGACTGGGCACGACTACTTCAGTGTATGATAATTTCTCATCTCAAAAACTGAGATAAAAATTTGAAATACTGTTTTTTTTTTCTGGCTGAAATATTGCCACACGTAAATTCTACACACTAATCCTTTATGCTGAGTTTTATATGACAAAACACACACACACACACACACACACACACATATATATATATATATATATATATATATATATGTGTGTGTGTGTGTGTGTGTGTGTGTGTGTGTGTGTGTTCTGTAAATTATATAAAGCAACTTAAAGCTGTCAGGAAGTCTTTCCTGTTGCAGAACTATTTTGGGATAAAAATTTGGAAATACAAACATAACAATCGTAACAATCAGTTTCATGTTTCCACGATCATCAGGTGATAATGATTTTTTTTTTACTTTCGTTTTTTGATTTACTGTATGGATTCATATTCTCATGAGATAATGAACTCGAAAAAGAAAAGCTTTTATTATTCACTTCAAAATTGCGAGCATTTCGTTTTTTGATTATCGTTCCGTATAGTCAATCGCAGTTATATAATATTGTTGAAAGTGGATCTGAAAGTCAAGAATTCTTTTCATGCTGCCCGATTGTTTATTACAAAAATGGATACAAACATCCTTTATGCAAAACAAACACATTTTTTTCTAGGAGCGTTTGTTTGCTGTGCTTGTAAAATCCATGTGTCACCCGCTTGATATAAACATATTTCTAGGAATCAAAAACAGGAGGTTTGTTACGTAGTTTGTGTTGGCGCCAAAATTTCTTTGGCGGGAATCTCTACAAAGGTCTCCCGCGTCGCGAGGCCTTTTGAAATTTTTGGCAGTGGGAAATTGAGACTTACAAACAGGCTGCGAGGAATTCTTCTATTAACTTGGCTGGAGTTCGTCTGTTTGGATCTTTTGAAAAAGCTGAAGTATCTCTCATGAAGATGGCGACTTCCGCTGAAATTCTTTCTACTTTTGGTGTTATTCAATTGGTTTGGATACAGGGTAGGATAATGAAAGACTTGAGCAATCATTTCAGTCATATTTTATAAAATAAAAATAAAAAAAACTTTAGAGAAAAAAAAAAGACATTATAAAAAACATTAATTTTGGCTTAATTTAATGGTAAATCAATCCAAGTTAACGTTGCCCAGTCGGCTGGGGCTGTAGAATACACCGACTGCTTCTCTGTAGACGGGTAAGACCCCCTCCCTCCAATGAGTGTCCAAGGTATGACAGTAAACAATGTAATGGTGAGTTTCCAGTGATGCTGGAGCTTTGGAGAATACAGAGCACCCCCTCATTGCCATTGCTCCCAGGTCCACTTTAGCCCGACATGGTAGCAACTGATAGGGCCCTATCTATGGGTTAAATAGAAGTAAACTGCATACTTATGCTAAAATGAATTGTTTGAATTAGAACTGTTTCACTAAATTGAGTAGCTTGAAACAGAAATGTTTTTGACAATTTAACTGTACTTACATTTAAGCAGCGTGCTTATGCTAAACTGAAGTGTTTGAAATGGAACTGTTTTTGACATTGAAACTGTACTTACACTAAATTGAATTGTTAGATATTGAACTGTTTTGACATTTAACTGTGTGTAAACAAAATCTGTATTTATACTAAACTGAATTAGCTGAATAGGAACTGTTTTGACAATTAAACTGTGTACTCATGCTAAACTGAATTGTTTGAAATAGAACTGGCAATTTGCATAAAAATGGATTTGGCGTTAAATCACCTACAAAGGTTGATATGCCATAAAATCTAACCAACCAACCAACAACCAAGTTAACACCCTCTCGGCTGAGGGACTGTCGAATACACTGACCGTGTCTCTACATAAAAGGTAAGATCCTCCCCCCAACGAGTGTCCGTGTCCTGTATATGACAGTAAACAATCTGATGGTGACGTTCAAGTAATGCTGGAGATTTGGGGAATGCAGAGTACCCTTTATTGCCATCACTCCCTGGTCTATCTGGCTGGAGTGGTAGCACCTGATAGGGTCCTATCAATGCGTCAAATATGACTGTTTGACATTCAAACTCTGTACTAATGGGGTATCCTCGTGGTGTAATGGTTAAAGCTCTTGACTGCGGAACTGTTGGAAGTGAGTTCGAATTCCAGTCTCGCTATTACGTTCACTTTCGGACAAATACCCTGAGAATAGGTATACAACCCTCTTAGCTACTGAGCTATCATGTTAAATAGTACCACTACCGTTCTTCTAGAAGGAACACTTTGAAATTAAATGATGGTTGATGTGCCATTACACAAAGAAACCAAACAGTATACTTATGATAAGCTGAATTGTTAGAAATAGAACTGTTTGATCATTTAACTGTGTGTAAACAAATAACTGATCTTTAATTGAATTTTTAGAGATACATAGCTATACTTGGAATTATTAAACTTTGTTGACATGCTAATCTGAATTGTTAGAAATAGAACTGTTTGATCACTTAACTGCCTTAATGATGATGTAAAATGTATCTCTCCAAATAATTCTGATGGCCTAGTCGACTAGGACTGTAGAATACACTGATTGCATTTCTTCAGAGAGGTAAGACTCCCCCAACGAGTGTCCTGTATATGACACTAAACAATCAGATGGTGAGGTTCCAGTAATGCTGGCGCTTTGGGGAATGCGGAGTACCCCTTCATTGCCATCGCTTCCTGGTCCACTCCTGTCCGGGTGTTAGTACCTGACAGATTCTTATCTATGGGTCAAATACAATTAAACTGCGTATTTATGCTAAACTGAATTGCTTCAAATAGAAATATTTTGACATTTATTCTGCCTACTCGTGCTCAACTGAAATAGAACTGCTTTTAACATTTAAACTGTGTATTTATAATAAACTGAATTATTTGAAATAGAACTGTTTATATGTATAAAGTGGATTTGGCATTAAATAGCCAGCAACTGTTGATGTGCCATAAAACTAAACCAAATAATTCTGAAGAGGTAAACACTTTACTATCTCAAAAAAAGGTTTATTTGATCCATAAATGGGATTCTAATGTATACAATGGCTGAGTCGACCTGGGAGTAATGGAGTAATTGTGGTCTCGGATTATATACTGTATATATTTACCCAATCCTGCGCTACAAGCAAGATGCAATACAAGTAAGCGAAGTACATGTGGTTTTAATTTTTTCCTTCTCCTAGACCGGTTGCCATCCCAAAAATTGCCCTAAAATTCAACTATATGAGACGATAAAACCGAAAGATTCATACCTTTCTGAATAGGATTAACGTTATGTGAAATGTAAAATTTGAAGGATTTGAACTCGGATCGCCGATTTAATTTTCAATGACGCTAAACGTTACGCTAAGTTTCTCTGAAGACTTTCTGCTTATTTCGGCTAAATTAAAAGAGCTGATAAGACAAAATGGATTCCCCCAGGAATTGATAGAAAAATCTGAACTTTGTTGTTAGTTTGACGTTCAGCAGGGAATCATATTTATTTATTTATTCTTTTTTAATTAATTGGGATGAAAACGTGGATTTTTCACTTGGTGAAAATAATATTTTTGTCAAATGAAAAAGGATTTCATTTTTGATGTCAAAAGTTGATATTTCGTTTATTCCAAACGATCTCTCTCTCTCTCTCTCTCTCTCTCTCTCTCTCTCTCTCTCTCTCTCTCTCTCTCTCGCTCTCTCTCTAACTTTCTCTTTCTCTCTCTATCTTTCTCTCTCTCTCTCTCTCTCTCAATCTATCTTTCTGTCTCTCTCTCTTTCTCTCTATCTTTCTCTTTCTCTCTCTCTCTCTTTCACTCTCTCTTTCTCTTTCTCTCTCTCTCTCTATCTTTGTCTCTCACTCTCTCTCTCTTTCTCTCTCTATCTTTCTCTTTCTCTCACTCTTTCTTTCTTTCTTTCTCTCTCTCTCTCTCTCTTTCACTCTCTCTCTTTCTCTCTCTCTCTCTCTGTCTCTGTCTCTCTCTGTCTCTATCAACCTTTCTCTTTCTCTTTCTCTAGCGCGCGCTTTATCTATCTATCTATCTATCTGGAACCTCGGGTGGTGAAATGGTTAGCTAGGTAGACCAGTAATGATTTCGATTCTCATTGGGTGACCCATTCATACGGTCTTGGGCTACATCTAAGCAAAAAGGCTTAGTAAACAGCTATCTTTCTGAGTCTGTTCATATTTATCTTTTCCCATTCCTAGTTTCTTCTTTACCGATTTGACCATTTCGGAACTATGAGAACTTCTTCTTCTTCTTCTTCTTCTTCTTCTTCTTCTTCTTCTTCTTCTTCTTCTTCTTCTTCTTCTTCTTCTTCTTCTTCTTCTTCTTCTTTATTGAATTCCTCTCCTCTCTTGCTTCTTATTGTTCTTCTTCTGCATTCAATTCTTCTTCTTCTTCTTCTTCTTCTTCTTCTTCTTCTTCTTCTTCTTCTTCTTCTTCTTCATTTTATCCCACCTCTATCCTTTCTTCTTCTTCTTCTTCATTTTATCCCACCTCTATCCTTTCTTCTTCTTCTTCTTCTTCTTGGCTCTCTTTTTACCTTCTTCTTCTTCTTCTTCTTCTTGAATCTCTTTTTACATCTTCTTCTTCTTGGCTCTCTTTTTTACCTTCTTCTTCTTCTTCTTCTTCTTCTTCTTCTTCTTCTTCTTCTTCTTCTTCTTCTAATTTTTGTTTTCTTTTTTTCTTTCTTTCTTTCTTTCTTTAAGATCTCCGCTCCCACCATTTTTTCTTTCTTTTGATAATCTGCTAATCCTTTCTTTTTTTTTTTCTTTTCTCTTTTTTTTTTTTTTCCACTTTTCTTTCTTTCCCTCTTCTTCTATCCAACCCTTCATATATCTTCTGTGCCGACATTGAATATTTAGAATTCCATAGACATTCAAAGAATTCTTTTTACTTCTTTCTTTAGTTGAGAGATTTTTTTTTTTTCTTCCCAACATTTCTTACATCTTTCACCCTTTGTCAACAAATGCAGAAATGAAACCAGCTGATATGATCGCGAGAAAATACAAAATATTTTTTAAAAAATAGAAAAAAATATCGCAATCCGTTCATTTTATGGTGATCATTTCTTTCTAAATTAAATTATTTTCGATTAAACTTGCAACGAAGTTTCGCCATTGAATATTAGACGCGTGAAAACTCTGTGCCTATAAAATTATAACCATCTGTATGTTATAATTTCTGTTCTGAGTTAATAAAAATAGAATTTGACAACTTTATGACCTAGTAATAATAGAATTTCCTTGTTTGGTGACGTAGTAGAAATAGAATTTAATGATTTAGTAACGTAGTGAAAATAAGATTTTATGTTTTGGTAACATAGTAGAAGTAGAATTTTGTGGTTTAGTAACGGTGTAGAAATAGAATTTTACGACTATATGACGAAGTAAAAATAGAATTTAATTGTTTGGTGACGTAGTAAAAATATGATTTTATAGTTTGGAAACGTTGGAGAGATTGAATGGTATAGTTTGGTAACGTTGAAGAAATTGAATGGTATAGTTTGGTAACGTGGGAGAAATTGAATGTTATAGTTTGGTAACGTAATAAAAGTAAGATGTTATGGTTTGGTAACGTAGTACAAATAGAATTTTGTGGTTTGGTAACGTTGTAGTGATGATTATATTCGGTTTGGTAACGTAGAAGAAATAGAATTTTTTGGTTTGGTAACGTAGTAGAAATAGAATTTTGTTGTTCGGTAAGGGAGTAGAAATTGAATTTTATGATTTTGTAACGTAATGAAAATAGAATTCTTCGACTTTATGACGGAGTAAAAATCAAATTTTATGGTTTGGTAACGTAGTAAAAATAGAATTTTATGTTTTAATGACGGAGGAAAGATATGATATTTAAAAGAGTTCAGGAGAGCTGAGAAGATTTGCTGTCAGTCAGATATCAGTGACAGCCACTTATTCGAACAAATGTGAAAGAACTAGTAAAAAGATGAATAATGTTAGTTGAGCTTTATCACCAATCAACGAAAGACCATCGAACAGGTTCTCAGGGATATTTTAAGTCATTGGTCTGATGTTGAGTTAGGATCAGGAATGCCAAAAGATGATATCAACACTGGAAAGAAGAAGAAGAAGAAGAAGAAGAAGAAGAAGAAGAAGAAGAAGAAGAAGAAGAAGAAGAAGGGATGGAGGTGGGATAAAGTGAAGAAAAAGAAGAAGGAGGGGGAATAGGAAGAGGAATGAAACGAGGGAAGACGAAGAAGATGGAAGAGGAGGAAGAAGAAGAAGAAGAAGGGATGGAGGTGGGATAAAGTGAAGAAAAAGAAGAAGGAGGGGGAGTAGGAAGAGGAATGAAACGAGGGAAGACGAAGAAGATGGAAGAAGAAGAAGAAGAAGAAGAAGAAGAAGAAGAAGAAGAAGAAGGGATGGAGGTGGGATAAAGTGAAGAAAAAGAAGAAGGAGGGGGAGTAGGAAGAGGAATGAAACGAGGGAAGACGAAGAAGATGGAAGAGGAGGAGGAGGAGGAAGTAGAAGAAGAAGGTCATTGAAACTAAAATGAGATATCTATGACAATGTCTTTACTCAATTCTCAACTGGCAGTGAAAATTTAATGATTAAGTAAACTACTATTAATATTACTACTACTACTACTACTATAGTAGTCATTACTACTATCACTATTGCAGTAAACACTACTACTACTACTACTACAATAGTTACTATTACCACTACTACAACTACTGCAACCACTACTACTACTATTATTATTACTACGACTACTGCTGCATTAACCCAACCACTGTAATAGTTACTACTACTACTACTACTACTACTACGGCTTTAACTACTAATACTACTACTCTTACAACAGTAGCTACTACTACTACTACAACTACTTTTATTAGCTCTCTTGCTCTGGCGTTTATTGTGATGGGTGAGCCAGTTTTGATAACCGCATTCCTCGGTTGAATTTTGCAGCAATTCTTGGAGATTTTCCATTTTCCATTTTGTTCCAAACTGATACACACTGCACACATCGACATTCAAAAGCCCACTTCCCTTAATAGATTCACTTCATTTAAATACCAAACATGACAAAACTTGATTAACAAAAGTAAAACGATTATTCTGTGACTTACGGTGAAATTATGCTGAATTCGCCGTTAACCAAAGTTAAGCACCAATGAGCCTGTTCAATAATTAAATGGGTGACCACATGAGCTACAATAGGTCTTTCATACAATCTGAAGTCCGGGTGACATATCTAATCAAAGCTTAATAAATATGTACACATAGAGGACATTTTACAATCACGCCGTGATGAAAACACAGGTCTCTGCTAGATCAACCAAAGTTAAGAAGCAATGAGCCTATTAAATAAATAAATGGGTGACCACCTCAGCTATAATAGATCTGTCAAACAATCTGAAGCATGAGTGACATATCTAAGCAAAGCTTAATAAATACACGCAAAAATAGGACATTCTACAATCAAGCCATCATAAATAAATTTAGATGGGTGATTGAAAATAACTTTTGTCCTTTGTATCATATTCAAGTTAATTCCTCAAATATAAAAAGATTTACTAAAGTTTGTAACATCCATCACACCGACGTCAGCTTTTTGTGATATATGCTTATTCTTAGATTTTCCCTACGGAAATTTGAAACGTCCATCACACCGAGTTGCAGATTGTTAGTGATACCTGCAAATTCTTGGATTTTTCCTATGGAAGTTTGTAACGTCCATCACACCGACGTCAGCTTGTTTATGATACTTACTAATTCTTAGATTTTTCCTACGAAAGTTTGTAACGTCCATCACACGTCAGATTGTTTATGATACCTGCTAATTCTTAGATTTTTCCTACGGAAGTTTGTAACGTACATCACACCGACGTGCAGCTTGTTTGTGATGCTCGCTAATAATTAGATCTTTCCTACGGAAGTTTGTAACGTTCATCACACCGACGTCAGCTTGTTTGTAATACTTACTAATTCTTAGACTTTTTCCTACGGAAGTTCGTAACGTCCATCACACCGACGTCAGCTTGTTTGTGATAACTGCTAATTCTTAGATTTTTCCTACGGAGGTTTGTAACGTCCATCACACCGACGTCAGCTTGTTTGTGATGCTTGCTAATAATTAGATCTTTCCTACGGAGGTTTGTAACGTCCATCACACCTCAGCTTGTTTATGATACTTGCTAATTGTTAGATTTTTCCTACGGAAGTTTGTAACGTCCATCACACCGACGTCAGCTTGTTTGTGATACCTGCTAATTCTTAGATTTTTCCAACGGAGGTTTGTAACGCCCATCACACCGACGTCAGCTTGTTTGTGATAACTGCTAATTCTTAGATTTTTCCTACGGTGGTTTGTAACGTCCATCACACCGACTTCAGCTTGTTAGTGAGGCCGGCTAATTCTTAGATTCGACGGTTGTTTTTACTTTTTATTCATTTTTTGTTATCAATTTTTTAAAAAATTTAATTTATTTACAACTCCAGATAACTATTGAGCGCAACGAACAAATAACACTGATAAAAAATATTAAAATACAATCTTTTGGGAATATATAATGTGCAAAGCACTTGTAAAGATGGGTCAATTTGCAAAAGTCCATGATGATACGAAGACTTCTATCCAGTGAAGGATTTTAATTAACATCTCAGTTTTCTCCGTAGAATAATGAATTTGGATGAAATGACGTTCAACATGAACAAAGCCATAGACTCGCCCCACACACACACACACACACATATATATATATATATGTATATTTAAAATGGGAAGGTCCACGAAGAGATTTGTATTTTTTTAATATATCTATTTTGCTCTTATATACGTGTTATATATATATGTATATTTCCAGCTAGTTGCTTTCGTCATAGAACATGTGTGGCACAAGGCCTTTTTAATAGGTTACTCAATGAGATTTGAACTCACTCTTGTTTCCGGTGTAAATGGCTCTTTTCTGGTCAGACTTGTTTTTATAAGGGTTTTTGTTCCTCTTTCCTGGGGTGAGATTACTTTGGTCTGCTTTACCCTTCTTTGATATTTGATATGTTTATAATTGTGCGTATATATATATATATATATATGTAGTACTATATTATGAATAAAATGTATGTAAAAATGTGCCCAATACCTTCAGAGCAGAGATGATTTAAACCTAAAATCATGAAATTGCAATCCCATGGAATTCCTCCCATTACTGAGAGATTCATGGTTCCCCACAATCAACAGATGGAAATAAAGTGCCAAACGATTGTAGTGACACGTGAGTAACACGAGGAGTATCACATGATTGCAAATCGAAAGTTATATATACATATATATGTATATTGAAAATTATATATATATATATATATACGAGGGTGAGTCAAAAAGTAATGCCCTTTTCTTTGGTAAAGGAATAATTACCGTCATAGGAACATGTATCAGACATCAAACTGAAGCTGGTCCTCTGTGGATCACATCTCTACTTCTCAACATAGTCACCGTTTCTCTCAATACTAATGTTCCACCTTCGAATGAGATATATGTATCTTTGCCTCGTAAAATTCTGTTGACTGTTCTTTGAGCCACTTCACCACTGCAGTTTTCACTTCCTCGTCACTGACATAATGTTTGCCTCTTAAACCCAATTTCATGGGGCCGAAGAGATGATAGTCTGAAGGCATTAATCTTGCTAATCGATAGTGTCTTCCTTCTACATGACAATCCTCGACCACAAACAGGCATCAAGACAAGGAAGACAATTACCTCTTCCGGGTGGACAACTTTACCGCATCCTTCATACTCACCAGATTTGGTGAGTTCAGATTATCATCTCTTCGGTCCCAAGAAAGAGAGTTTAAGAGCCAAACAGTGTACGGCGATGATGATGTGAAAACTGCAGTGATAAAGTGGCACAAAGAACAAACAGAATTTTATGAGGCAGGGTTACATGTTCTCATCCGAAGGTTAAACTTTGCTCTTGAGACTAACGGTGACTATGTTGAGAAATAGGGATGTGATCTAAAGAAGACCAATTTCCTTTTCATCGATAATATATTTTCCTGTGTCGATAATTATACCTGTACTAAAGAAAAAGGCATTGGTTTTTGACTCACTCTTATATATATATATATATAGAGAGAGAGAGAGAGAGAGAGAGAGAGAAATTGATAACAAGGTAATCCAAGTAGAAGGAGAGTTCTATTGAGAAGCAAAGTCGATACTATAACGTTTCGGTTCTAATGAACCATCATCAGGGCTGTGAGTGATGATATTTGTGATGTTAAATCAACGATGGATGTTTAAATGTACCAAATACAAAATCCTAGGGAAAGTTTGTATTACAAGAAAAAGTTGGCTGTTTAATTAGTGAATCAGCGTTTGTTTACATATATATATATATATATATATATATATATATATATATATATCACATTAATCTATTTAATGTTATCCAAAATAATCTCTAGTTTCAGGCAATTCTGTAAATTTTCATGATTTACCAAAATAGCAGTTTCACTATTCGCATGAAACAGAAAGTACATATTTTGTTGCTTGTCAAAACAAATTCATTTAAGAAGGAAAATTAAGCCATTACACACCCCCTATTCTCCAAATAGAGGCACTCAATGTTGATTTAGGGGGTAACTTGTATCATCTAAGAAATAGGGCGCGTGCGTTGGATTAGACAGAGCTTGCCGAATGACACGAATGTGCAGAAATGTTTCGACCCTAAATCCAAGAATCGTAAATATGGATTGACTGGCTTTGATCCACATATCGAATGAATCATTGACCAGCGCCGTCTTTGGTTGCAAATTCCTGGCCAAACATTGCATCCCCTCGAAGACTTGTCGGTCATTATTAGTGAATAAGACAATCAAGCGTTAGTTTCTGTTTAAAAAAATCTTCAGTTGGAAATAATGTAGTTTTGTGCCAGTTAGACCAGATTGGTTTACTTAGTAAAGAGACAGACCATGTAAAGAAATATTTTCAACGTACTTACAAAACTTTATCTGTTTCAGGAGGTGTCCACGTGACGTAGAGGTAATTGTTCAAGAATACGGCAACGTCATTTACTAGTTCGAACTCCAGTTGCGCTATAACACTCACTTTACGACTAATACCCTTAAGAGCGACATGAATCCCTAATCTTCCAAATTATGAATTAAATAGTACCACTAGACCAGTTCACTTACATCGGCAACAATATCTCATCTGCAGAAAACGATTTCAGCTTTTGAATGCATATGGACTATCATATGAAAATTCGGTCATCCTGATAAAATAAAACGGGATGTATTTCGAGCAGTAGCTGTGTCGGTACTGCTGTACGGATGCACCACATGGAGGCTAACAGAACGTCTTGAGACAAAACTAGATGGAAGCTACACGAGAATGATGCCAGCTGTTTTGAACAAAACTTAGAAGCAGCACCCGACAAAATAGTAGCTGTACGGCCACTTACCTCCTATCTTCCAAACTATCTTGATAAGACGCACAATTCAAGCTGGGCACTCCATAAGAAATAAGGAAAAACTCATGAACGACGTTCTCCTTTGGACTACCTCTCACGGACATACAATTTTTAAGCGAACAGCAAAGACTTACATATACCAGTTGTGTACAGACACTGGATGCAGTCTAGAAGACTAACCAGGAGTGATAGATGATAGGGACGGATGGAGAGAGAGATTTAAGAGACTCCATGCTGTCAGAACAACTTGACGATGATGATGACGACTGATCTTCTACAAGATAGTTTTAGCATTACATAACCCACGAAGGCTGATATGTCATTAAAACAAAGAAACCAAATCTTATCTTGTTCAAATCTTTCTATTGAAAAGCTACTCACCGACGAAAACATTGCTGTCACTCTCGGGAATGGGAAATCTATCAACTGACACTGCTTTGATTCTTCACAACCTATCGCATAGTTCCCAAATAATGACCATGGAACTGGGTTTTGATTTTTAGGGAACAGGAAATATTCCCAAGGACTCAGATCCGCGGATAAAGGAAGCTGGAAACGAAACTGGATTTCTTATTTTTCAGGTTGGCAACCCTGACAGAAAATCAACTGATTTATGTAAAGTGATTTTCAATCACATTCACCGTCAAATATCGATCGTATCTGATTCATATTTTTTTCGAATTTTCCGTAATTCCTTAAATGACTCGTCGATCAGAACGAGTTTCATCCTCTGCAGATTCTCGATCACCTCAAAATGGATTGAGCCACATAAAATCTTGAACTTGATATCCATATTATTACTCGGATGAATGTGAATTCTGAGAGACACATATACATTAATTATATCTTTAGTTGGTTTATTACAACCAATTGAATGCGTGAAAATGTCGGCCACAGAGATGGATTTTGATTTTGTGAAGACATGCAACAATCCCAAGGACTCTTATAAGGTCATTAAGTAATCTGGGATACTACAAGAATATTCGTTTTGGTTTTTTTAAATACTTATACGCCGTGCATTCTGCATAGATACTACTCATCAAGATAGACTTAATAAAATGAAGAACCTGAAAAATAATTATATCTTTCAAGAGGATAAGAATCAAATAATGAAGACAATATAGCGCCAGTTTCTACGAGAGGTCTGACTAACAAGTAACAGTTTGTTTTAGGGTACGAGACTAGTTTAAAACGTATCGATACTGAACCTGTATTTAGCAAGTTAGAAATGAACACTGAATGTAACTTTAATTTTTTTTTCAAAATACGAGGAGTCTTTTAAAAAAATCGACATTGAAGCTGTATTTACCTTGATAGAAATGAACAATGAATAAAACGTATTTTTTTTTCAAATTGCGAGGTGTGTTTAAAAAGAATCGACATTTATGGGGACATTTATAAGAACATTTATGGGGACATTTATAAAGATCAAAGTGAACGCCGATGAAGTACTTCCTCTTTTACATTAACTGCAAATGGGTTGGAAATCCCTTTGTTCAATAAACAATTGCATTTATCGTCAATTGCACTAGCAAAATTTTTCTACGATGTTCCATTCTTTACGACAAACTTTTTCATACACACAGAAACTTTTCTTGCGTGCTTTAAAAAGTACTCATCCCATAACAATTGCAACCGCTGACATAATCCGCTTGTCGTTCTTCCTGTCTTTGTCATAATTTTGGGTCGGAAAACTAGGTCATTGCATCTGTGTGTGTGTGTGTGTGTGTGTGTGTGTGTGTGTGTGTGTGTGATGGTGCGCATGCGCATATGTGCTTCTTTTTCCGGTTAAAAGCGCAAAGGATTGTTATATGATGGGATATGGTGTGACACACGTGGTTGTTGGGATCTGACAATATATGTCTGACTAAAATATCCGGGTGTCTGGTCTGTGGATAGGGATGAAAGTTGAGTGGGTGTGGCGCTCAAAGTATTGTTCACACTGAATTTTAAAAAAAGGACAAAAAAAAAAAAACTTGCTGATGAAACAGCAATTTTAGCGGGCTTAATTGTACAAATATTTGCTACTGCCGGCGACATGTATTCTTAATTTTACTTTAAAAAACTCAAGAGGAATATGGTTTCTTAGATGCAATTATAAAATTATTCTTTTACACACACACACACACACACATATATATATAGATGCAATTATAAAATTATTCTTTTACACACACACAAATATATATATATATATATGTGTGTGTGTGTGTGTGTGTGTGTGTGTGTGTGTGTGTGTAAAAGAATAATTTTATGATTGCATCTAAGAAACCATATTCCTCTTGAGTTTTTATATATATGTATATATATATATGTATGTGTGTGTTTGAGTGTATGTATTATGATACGATATATGAATTATTCTTTTATTCATATATATATTATTATTATATATATATAATTCTTATATATATATATATATATATAAATCATTCTTATATATATATATATATATATATATATATATATATATATATTGTCATCCACAGACAGATTGTTTCGTTCTATCAGAACTCTTCAGTATGGCTAGACACGCAGGACGCTCGAAGCCGGGATCGAAACCCGTCCAACTTTACGTTAGACTAAATCTCAGACCTCTTGGCCACCAAGCGGACCACGTTAAGGTATTTATTTAGCAACAGCGGCAGCAGCCGTTTGTTTACATTATAAGCAGGGTTTGGCATTAAATAACCTACGAAGTTTGATAGGCCGTATAAAACAGCCAAACAACCTTAAAGGCTTATGGAATACGCGTGGTGTCATAGCCAACGTTTTTGCCGATGACATCGTAGTAAGCGAGTTCGAACTCCAGTCTGGTAATTACGTTTTCTTTCAGTCTAATATTTTTGGGAATGGTATGAACCTCCTTATCTTCAAATCTATGGATTGAATATCGCCACTTCTGTTCTTTTACAAGAATGGTTTTAGCATTGAATACCCTACAAAGGTTGATATGCCATTAAACAAAGAAACCAAACCAAATTTATCTTTAATAAACTATAGTTATTTTGGCAACTAATTTTTGCTTTTTTTAAAAAGATAAACAAAATTGATTAGCATTCAATCGATTACTAAAAATATTCAAAATTAGATTTAAGTTTAAATAGGAACATATTTACCCAACCCCTCCTCTTGAGCAACACAAGGTCAATTCTTTATAAGTTGCTTAACTAATTCTAATATAGAATACTACTTTGCCCGTGGTGTAATGGTTATCTCCTGGACGAGACTGATTGCATTTCACATAGCACTAATACCCTTGGGAAAGGTATGAACCCAATTATTCTCCCTCCAGCTATGGGTAAATAGTAGGGCAGACTGATTTCTTCAGCCTTGGTGAGGCAACTAGTCTAGGAGAAGGAAAACTCTGAATTCAAACCTGTTAAACTCCGCTTAAAAATTGACCTTGTGTCATATCATGCCCTAGCGGAGGGGTTGGTAAATATATGGGGCACTTTTGGTGGCGTAATGGTTAGCAAGCTTGACTAGCAAACCTACACAAGTGAGTTCGAGTCTCATTCAATCGGCCTTGTGCTACATCGAAGCAAAGAGCTCCGTAAATTACAATATAGAATACTACTTCTCCTTGACTGGGCACCATACCAGGGTTAAAGAGCACAGCCTGCCGTACTATTTAGCCATAATTGGAGGGAAAATAACTGGATTCCTAACTGTTCCAAGATTATCAACGTTATGTGAAATGAAAGCTGCCTCGTCCAGGATTTGAACTCAGACCCCTTATCGATTTTCGACAACGGTAACCATTACGCCAAGGACGCCAGCGTAGAAACATTGTCTGTCTTTAATTGGAATCATTTTGAGATGAGGCTTCTTAATCTGAGAATTAATTTTTTTTTTATTTATTGCGGACTTTTTGTCCTCATCTTGGTAGTTTTTTTTTTGTTTTTTGTGTTGTTTCTTCTTTCACTACCTTTCGGCGAAATTTCACCTCTGGCCTTCTTCAGGTGATTTACCACGACCTCGGATAGGAATGATGAGTCCTGTAACCGTATCCCCAGTAATTACTGCCTTCCATAGTTGTTGTCTATCGCACCACGTTTTTGACCAAGTAAACCTCTGGCCGGCTTGGGTGGGATTTGAAACCGCTATCTTCTGACAATGCTCACCTGGAACCGTAGAGACTCAACTCCTCTATCTGCTGCGCCAAAAAAAAAAAAAAAAACTACTAAGATGAGGACAAAAAGTCCGCAATAAATAAAAAAAAAAATCAATTCTCATTGTCTGTCTTGTCCTTTTTGTCCATCCCAGTCTATAAGGACCATCTAAAAACGTATGATTGAAGACTTGCCCAGTCGGCTGAGGCTATAGAATACACCGACTCCACCTCTACAGAAGGGTACAACCCCCCCATGAGTGTCCTGATGCTGAGGTTCTAGTAGTATAGGAGCTTTGAGGAATGCCGATTAACCTTTTGTTGCCATCACTCCCAGGTCCACTCTGATAGGGTCCTATGTATATGAACTAAATTGCATACTTAAGCTAAACTGAATTGCTTGAAATAGAATTGATTTTTAACATTTAAATGTGTGTAAAGGAAAACTATACTTATACTAAACTAGATTGTTTGAATTAGAATTGTTTGACTAAACTGAATAGCTTGAAATAGAAATGTTTTTGACAATTAAAATTATGTACTTATACTAAACTGAATTGTTTGAAATAGAACTGTTTATTTGTATAAGATGGATTTGGCATTAAAAAAAATAGTTTGATATGCCATGAAACCCAAACAAACAAACAAGTATATAGCTGAAGACGGAGTCCGCGTGGGCGCAGAGGGCTAATGAGGCCAATCTGTGCGCGGAAGAGTCTTGAACAGTGAGAACAAAGAATGGTGCCGGCAGAGGCTGATGTGGCAGTGCCTTTTTAAACATCCTACGCTGCTCACTTCCTTCTTGTTTCACAGGCTTTCGCTCCACGTTTGACATCTTCACGCCAGACAAAGGTTGGTTAGTTGGTTGGTTGGTTTTTACGACACATGTTGAGATATGTTTTGCCGAAGTCAGTTTAGCTATCATGATTGCCAATTCTAAACGTTACAAGAATGCCTGTTAACTATCATTTTAAAAAATTGTAAAAAAAATTAGCAATAAACTCAATCCCGCCGAAGGACCCAAATAGATAATGCTCCCCCAGATCAGAGTGGTCCAGTCGGTTAGGGCAGTAGAATACACCGACCGCATCACTGCAGAGAGGTAGGACCCCACTCCCCACGACCAACGAGTGTTCTGGATACGACACTAAACAATCTGATAGTGAGGCTTCAGTAATGTTGAAGCTTTAGGGAGCGCAGAGTACCCCTTCATTGTTATGTCTCCCAGGTTCACTCTGACCCGGAGTGGCAGTACCCGATAAGGGTCCTATCAATGGGTCAAATAGAACTAGACAGTGTACTTATGCTATACTGAATTGTTTGAAATAGAATTGTTTTGACATTAACTGCGCGTAAACAAAAAGTATACTTATACTAAACTGAACTGCCTTTAATAGGAATCCTTTTTGAGATGAGGCTTCTTAATTTGAGTATTAATTTTATTGCGGACTTTTGTCCTCATCTTGGTAGTTTTTTGTTGTTTTTCTCACTACATTTCGGCCAAATTTCACCTCTGGCTGTGTTCAGATTATTAACCGCGATAAAGAGAACAAATAATTGGATTTATAAGACCAAAAAATCCAACCTCGATCGCCCTTTCGGGGCCCGTGGCGCAGCGGATAGAGGCGTTGGTTCCATGTGAGCATTGTCAGAAGATAGCAGTTTCAATTCCTACCCAAGGGTTACTTAGGTGCCCGTGGTGTAGTCGTTATCGTCGTAGGAATTGGACACAGCGACACGAGTTCAATTCCTGGACGAGACTGATTGCATTTCACATAGCACTAATACCCTTGGGAAAGGTATGAACCCAATTATTCTCCCTCCAGCTATGGGTAAATAGTAGGACAGACTAGGTTCTTCAGCCTTGGTTAGTCTAGGAGAAGGAAAACTCTGAATTCAAACCTGTTAAACTCCGCTTAAAAACTAACCTTGTGTCATATCCTGCCCGAGCGGAGGGGTTGGTAAATAGTACCCAAGGGTTACTTAGACAAAACGTGGTGCGATAGATAACAACTATGGAAGGCAGTAATTACAGGGGATACGGTTAATCACCTGAAGACGGCCAGAGGTGAAATTTGGCCTAAACGTAGAGAGAAAAACAACAAAAACTACCAAGATGAGGACAAAATAGTATTAATAAAATTAATACTAACCTGAATTGTAATTGTCACAAGTACACAGACCCATAGATAGGAGCCTCTATCAAAGTGACTTAATTTCGGTGTTAAATGACCCGAAAAGGGTCGATACGCCGTATCGACCAACCAACCAGCCCCGATCATCGAGAACCTGCAACAATGTACCGTAATAAATGTATATTATATATATTTATTACGGTCTAGGGAAATGTGTGACGCCCTCCACTTGACCTCGGTTTTGTAGCTATTGAAAAGGGAACCTTCAAGTTACCCTCGACTACGGTCGGCCAACTTACGTGTATATATAATGTACGTTCAAATTTATGCATCAACACTTTCAGAATGACACATTGTGATTCTTGTTATAAATCTGGATTGTTAACGACACTGCTGATGGGGGCTTAGAATATGGTGACTGTATCTCTTCCTGGGAGCGGGGGGGGGCGGGCGTATAACACCCCATCTTAAAAAGGAGTATTCTATGTATAACACTAAACTGCATCTGGTGGTGAGTGCCCGTTAATTGCTATTACTCCGAGGTCCACTCTGACCAGGAGTGGTACTACCGGTTAGAGTCCAGAGAGAGGGGGGGAGAAAGATAGAGATTGTGTTCGGGTGTGTGACACAGAAAGGTAAGAGAGGGAAAGAGAGAGATTGTTTGAGTGAGAGAAAGGGAGTAAGAGGTTGTGTATATATGTGAGAGATTGTGTGCGTGAGAGAGAGAGAGAGAGAGAGAGAGAGTGAGTGAGAGATTGTTTATGTGTGTGAGAGAGAGAGAAAGAGAAGGAGGGAGAGATTGTGTGTATGGGTGACAAAGACAAGGACAAAGAGAGAAACAGTGTGTGTGCGTGAGATTGAGGGACAGAGATATATATATATATATATATTGTGTGTGTGAGAGAGAGAGAGAAAAGAGGGGAGAGAGAGAAATTGAGACAAAGAAATTGCGTATGTGAGAGAGAGAGAGAGAGATAGATTGTGTGTATGTGTGAGAGAGAGATTATGTGTGAGAGTCAGAGAGAGAGAGAGAGAGATTGTGAGTGTGTGAGAGAGAGACGGAGAGACAGAGTAAAATTGAGTGTGTTTGTGAGAGAGATTGTGAGGGAGAGAGAGAGAGAGACAAGGAGAAAGAGAGAGATTGTGAATGTGTGAGAGTGACAGAAAAGGGAGAAAGAGAGAGATTGCGTATTAGAGAGGGTGTGTGTGTGACAGGGAGAGAGAGGTTTTGTACGTGTGAGAAATTGTGTGTATGTGTGTGTGTGAGAGAGAGAGAGAGAAAGAGAGCGATTGCATAATGAGCCGGAGATAGGGAGAAAGAGTGAGATTGTGTATAAGTCAGAGAGAGAGAACAAGTGAGAGAGATTGTGTGCGCGTGTCAGAGAGAGAGAGAGACTGTGGGTGTTAATGTTTGTGTGTGAGCGTGTTGGAGTGAAAGAAAAGAGAAATTGTGTTTGTGTAAGTGTGTGTCTGTGTGTTAGAGAGAGAGAGAGAGAGAGAGAGAGAGAGAGAAATTGTTTTTGTGTAAGTGCGTGAATGTGTGTGTGTAGTAAATACATTCTTTAAACTTTCCTTACAAATGATTTGAACTTAAAAAGTTTCAGAATGTTTATCTAATAAACAACCGTTCTGATTTTTGGGATGTTTTATAGTTAGAAAATGAGTAAAAAGTCGTCGCTTTCGAATACGAAAAAGGCTCTTATGGCGATAAGGGTGACCCTAAACATGAATTTAGTATAAGATTGTGCTTTAACAAAACAACCGTTACCAAAACTATTGTCATTTTCCAAATTCAGAAAACATTTAGCTTCAAGAACAGAAGAGGGCGCCATAAAGAACGTAGAATGAGCATTTCATGCCACGATTTGGTCTTTTTCGAAATAATTTCAACTTGCAAAAGACATTGTGAAGCAACAGCTTAGAAAAACAGTTAGCAAAAGACGTGATTTGTTGTATAGCCACATACATATACAAATATATGCGGGAACATAATCAAACATAATGACGAATTTCAAATGAACGAACAAACACACTTCTTTATAAAAAATATAATCTCTCACACTTTATTCTCGAAAGAGTGATGTTTCTTGTGTGTGAGAGATGAGTTGGAGACGAGGACAGACTGTTATTTTGACCCATAGTTCTTCTCGCGACCATAGCAGCACTTTTTCCTCATCTTGGCTTGGGGTTGCTCAACCGCGGGTCACTGAGGGCCCAAAGCCCTCTGTCTGCCGCTGGCTCTCAATTCGGCATCTTGTTTCCCACTGACTCCAACTGGCTCGAACCGCCTCGGGCACCTGGTTATATAATTGTCTTACGCTCACCTGTTTCCGCTGTTCTTCCGCTTATTTACACAGGTGCATCTCTTGATTGACGGCTTGGTTGAGGGTCAATATGTTACAATTTTCCTATCCAGTATCAACCATGAAACATCATCGTATTTCTCTTAGTTGACTTGAGCTGTAGAATATGCCAACTGCATCTCTGCTGAGGGGAAATAACTCCATCCGTCCTAGATATGATACTATAATCTCTGATAGCAAGGCTCCAGTCCTCGAGCCCTGGAGAATGTAGAGTACCTCTTCATTGCCTTTATTCCAAGAAACACTCAAACTCAGATTGGTAGTACTTGTTAGGATTCCATCAATAGGTCAAACAGAACGAGTGTCCAGATATGACACTAAACCACCTCGAAAGAGCTTGGGAGTGTGGAGTACCCCTTCATTACCATTACTCTCAGGAACTCTCTAACTTGGAGTGGTGGCACTTGTTGTTATGAGTCAAATAGAATGAGTGTCCTTGATATGACACTACCACCTGAAGGTGAGGCTCCAGTTCAGGACTTTTACAGCCATTATTCCCAGGAACTCTCCAACTTGGAGTGGTGGCACTTGTTAGGGTCCCATCTATGAGTCAAATAGAATGAGTGTCCTTGATATGACACTACCACCTGAAGGTGAGGCTCCAGTTCTGGAGTTGTACAGCCATTACTCCCAGGTCAACTCAAACACTGACTGATAGTACTTCTTAGGGTCCCCTCTATTGGTCAACTAAAAATATTTGATCATTTACTCTACCTGAATGACCCTGTCGTCTGGGGCTGTAGAATCCACCGACTGCTTCTCTGCAGAGGGGTAAGATTTCCACAACGAGTGTTCTGAATATGACTTTAAACAATCTGTTGGTGAGACCCCAGTAATGCTGGAGCTTTGGGGAATGCAGAGAACCTCTTCATTGCCATCGCTCTCAAGTCCACTCTGCCCCGGGGTCCTATCTATGGGTTAAATAGAACTAAACAGTGTACTTGTACTAAACTGAATTGGTTGAACTGTTCATATGTATAAAAAATGATTCGGCATTACACAACCTACAATGGTTGATATGTCATAAAACCAAACTAAACCAATTACAATCTGATAACCCGTGTGTAATATGAGTAATCACTGTTTAAGAATAATTAAACAAAACTTTAAAAAAAAACGAATCTACCTTCTTTATTTTTAATAATGACCATCCTACATGAAATATGAGTAAGTAGAACTAGTTTATACTACTGCGTGTAGTTAGTGAGGGGTTCTTCTTATGTATCTCGTTCGTTGCTGACTCACGTTGAAGAAATCAAACTTATTGTAGAACGAAAAAGAATGTGTCGTTTCTTTGCTGTGTCTCTTCAACTAAAGAATTCCGAAAAAAAAAAGCGTTTAAAAAATTCCACTGTATCAATTGCTTTCAAAGATCTAATTTCTTTCTTTCTTTCTTTCTTTCTTTCTTTCTTTTTTTAAGTTTGGAGTGAAAAAAGGTAAAAATATTCTTCTCCACCCCAACCCCGCCGCCAACGTCGCCTCTGCCCACGATTCAGATCTTTTATTTTATCTTTTTTACGTTGTTTTGAGAGTCAGAATCAAAAGTTATGGACAACGCATACATAAAAACGGCGCCAAGACGCATATGAAACAATTTTGTATTCTTTCCCAAGTTTAATTTTTGTATCTTCATCAAAAACAAGTGAGAGTTCCTTCGGCGTTGTGGCTAACGTGCTAAACTGTGGCATCGTAGTGAGTGAGTTCGAACTCTGGTCGCGGTATTACGGTCACTTTCAGACTATTTCGCTTGCCGTTCTTCTAAAAAGGTTTACTCTAGCAGTAAATAACCCACGAAGGTTGATATGCCATAAAACAAAGAACCCAAACTTAGATCTGAACCATGCCAGTGGACTGAGGCTATAAAATACACAGACTGCATTTCTGCTGAGGGGTAAGACCCCTAATGAGGTATCCTGGATATGGCACTAAACAATAAGATGGCGAGGAACTTTGAGGAATGCAAAGTGCCCCTTCATTGCCATTACTCCCAGGTCCCTTCTGGCCTGAAGTGGTAGTACCTGATAGGGTCCAATCAATGGGTAAAAAAGAACTGTTTGACACTTAAACTAAGTGCAAATAAATGACTTATGCAAGACTGAATTGTTAGAAATAGAACTGTTTGATCATTTCACTGTGTGTAAGCAAATGACTGATATTTGATTGAATTGTTAGTGATACATAGCAATATTTGGAACCATTTAACTTTGTTGATATGCTAAACTGAACTGTTAGAAATAGAACTGTTTGATCTTTTGGCTATGTGTAAACAAATGACTGATGTTTAATTGAATTGTTAGTGAAAAATAGTAATATTTGGAACCATTAAACATTGTTGATATGCTAAACTGAATTGTTAGAAATAGAACTGCCTGATCATTTGACTGTGTGTAAACAACTGACAGATGTTTAATTGTATTGTTAGTGATGTATAGCAATACTTGGAACCATTAAACTTTGTTGATATGCTAAACTGAATTGTTAGAAATAGAACTGCTTGATCATTTGACTGCGTGTAAACAAATGACAGATCTTTAATTGTATTGTTAGTGATGTATAGCAATACTTGGAACGATTTAACTTTGCTGACTAATGCTAAGTTGAATTATTAGAAATACAAGTGTTTGACCATTTAGCTGTGTGTAAACAAATGACTAATGTTTGATTGTATTTTTAGTGATTCATAGCAATACTTGGAACCATTTTACTGGGTGCAAATGAATGAGTAATGTTGAATAGAATAATTAGTGTTAAATAGCAATACTTGTAACCACTTTACTGTGTGCAAACAAATGATTAATATGGAATAGAATTATTAGTGTTTGATAGCAATAATTGAAACTATTTAACTGTCTAGAAACAATAGCAATACTAGTGTGCAAATAAATTAGTTTTAACTCATTTAAAAATGAAATTTCTATACAAACAAATGATTGGTCTTAAAACAAATTTTTCGTGATATATAGAACCATATAAATGTGCACAAACGAATGAGTGACGTAAAAATACTTGTGTAGCATATATAATGGGTCCACGAGATCGACCAAGATATGAAGACGTGAAATAGACATATTCATACGGATACGGAAAACGTTCACAAATTTTCATAAACATATAGGAATCCGAAAAACACGAAATTGGTTCAGGTACGAAACTTTTATTTACCTTTTTGAGTTTAAGGTTTTTCGACATGAGGAGAGAGAGAGAGAGAGAGAGAGAGAGAGAGAGAGAGAGAGAGAGAGAATTTCTTCAACAAACGCGTGGCACATTTCGTTGACCCCCAACTGGTCTCACCTCGGCGTGACCAAAAATCGACTACCTTCTGCTAGATTCGAATCTCAACGAACTGTTTTTTTTTTCAAATTCCCAAATCCTCAGCGTTTCCGGACATGACGACATTCACGTCCCTGGTCCATTTCCTATCTGGGGGTTTTATTGTGACATCTCTGATTGTCACATCCGCCTCGCGAGCGCGTGAACACCTGCACTCAATATGTGCACCTAACTAACCCATGCACTAAGCGAAAGGTTCTCAGCCTAACTAAACCGAAAGGAAAGATATATTAAACGAAATCCCCCCGCAATTATATTACACTTGTAACTAGTTCACTGAGTGAGTTTAATACTCTCAAAGTTGACTGATTTGGTTTCTTTGTTTAATGGCATTTCAACCTTCGTGGATTATTTAAAGCCAATGCTATTCGTGTTGAAGAACTGTAGGAGTATAATTTAACCCAAAAGATGAGACCAGTGCCAAATGTAATACTATGGTGTACGATAACATTTGTGGTACCAAATGTAACCGTTTTGATACGAATTCAAATCCTGGACGAGATCGATTGCATTTCACATCGCACTAATACCCTTGGGAAAGGTATGAATCCAATTATTCTCCCTCCAGCTATGGGTAATTAGTAGGACAGACTAGGTTCTTCAGCCTTGGTGAGGCAACTAGTCTAGGAGAAGGAAAACTTTGAATTCAAACCTCTTAAACTCCGCTTAAAAAAATTGACCGTGTGTCATATCCTGCCTGAGCGGAGGGGTTGGTAAATATGACCAAATGAAACCCTATAGTTGTCACGGTACTTTTACTTTGGTCTTATCCTGGTAACGGCGCCAAATGTGATACCATGGCTCTCACTGTACTAAGTGTGATACTATCCTGGTAACAGTTCTTTATTGTGGCATTCGTTCCGTGACCACT
Organism: Sepioteuthis lessoniana; assembly: GCA_963585895.1. NCBI lineage: Eukaryota > Metazoa > Mollusca > Cephalopoda > Myopsida > Loliginidae > Sepioteuthis > Sepioteuthis lessoniana. Next base: position 9,639,302 of record OY757932.1, read on the forward strand.
ATATGCATTTCTAGGTAGTCTGTTTATCAATTCTCTCAGTGCCCACGTTGTGTTTGAAAGATTCATAAACAAGGAAGGACAATTCATTCGGAACTTTTTCTGACGGTCGTTGTGGTTTGTTGGAGCAAATTTCCTGAGGGTTACCAACTCAAAGACAAAATAAATTTCCTTTAACAATCAACAATTATCTATTGGAACGTATTGGTTTAAAAATAAGATATCCAATATTTTTATTGAAATTGTTGTTTATGGACACCTTCTTATCTGGGGATATGAATGTGTTCATTGTTATGCAGATATCGAAGCACAAGAGACAGAGAGACAGAGAGACATATGTAAATTCAGGATATCTTTAGTGTGATGTCATATCCCTAACTTATTGCGTCATCTCACACGTATCCTCAAATGTTTACTGTGTTTTTCATTTCCTCAATCAAACTTATGACGAAACATGAATCTATTGTGTTTACATTTGGTCTTCCTGTTTGGAGAGGACAAGAGTTCCCTATCCTGGTCGGTGGTGCACGTGCTTGAACTTTCCAATTTGATTTATATTTCCACTCAAAGATTTTAGCTAACAATAGATTACTGAAAAACTCGCGGCCTGACCAAAGTAGATAATGAAATAATTAATACAATCAACCATCACTGGCACTGGTTCAGTGCTGGAGGATAAAAGCTTGGTCTTGTTTGGCTTGGTTTTAAGGCATATCAACCTTTGTTGGCTATTTAGTGCCAAATCCATTTTTATACATATAAACAATTCTATTTCAAACAATTCAGTTTAACATAAGTACACGGTTTAAAGATCAAAAACAGTTCTATTTCAAACTGTTCAGTTTAGTCAATAAAGTTAAATGGTTCCAAGTATCGCTAAGTATCACTAATAATTCAATTAAACAGTCATTTATTTACACACAGTTAAATGTCAAAACAGTTCTATTTCAAATAATTCTGTTTAGCGTAAGAAGTCTTTAGAGTTCTATTCAAACTATAGATAAGACCCTATCAGGTGCTATCCCTCCAGGCCAAAGAGGACCTGGGAGCGCTGGTATTGGTTACTTCGCATTCCCCAAAGCTCCAGCATTACTGAAGCCTCACCATCAGATTGTTTGGTGTCATATCCAGGACACTCATTGGGGAAGTCTTATCCCTCTCCACAGATGAAACCGGTGTATTCTACAGCCCCAGCCAGCTGAGACCAAGAATAAAGAGGGGTTCATACCATCCCTAAGGATTTAGTCTGTAAGTGAACATAATAGCGCGACTGCAGTTAGAACTCTCTTACTTCGAGGCCGTAGGCAAACATGTAACTCTTTATATCACGAGGACTCTTTCTTTAAAGACTATCTCACAATTCCAGGTTACCGACTGTAGCGTTTGATTACCATACGGAATTTATACCCTCTTTATTTCAATAATAAAAGATAATATACTGAGTGAAAACTATTGGCAAAAGCCAGGCACCTAGACGAAAAATTTATTTCAGTTTATTATAGATCATATTTACTTTAAAGTCAATTATACAGGGACAGTTTCTCCTATAAATAAGTACACCTCTACCATTAAAAAATATTCTAAACCAAATATACCATGATTTTGTTATTTTTCGCTGAGCATTATTCAGTAAAAACGGATAGTATTAGCTATTATTGATTACCAAATTCAACATCTTTAAAATTCTATTATCAAAAATAGAATTCAACACTTTTGTAGACAAAAATAATATTAGATAGATATGTTAGAGATGGACTTGATCTTGAACGACGACGTACTCTTATTAAGGGAAACAGATTTTAATTCTGTGGTGTTTAGTGATAAACAATATCTAATAAGATCCGTTTTGATTGTAACAGTAAATGATAATAAACTGAATGAAAATTTTTATAATAAACAAGGAACAGAAACGGAGAGTTTAACTTAATATTCTGGTTGGTTGTGTGAGTTTCACGGCACATCAACCACTATGGGTTATTCAATGCCAAATCCGGTTTACATCTATGAATTATATATATTTTGTAACCAACTTTTATATGAACTCACTTTTTCTTCGTAAACTCACTTTTCTTTTAAATTCATGTTTTGATCCATTCGACCCACAAGTAGGACACCAACAGGCACTACCACTTCGGGTCAGAGTTGACACACTACAAGTTGAATTTTTGAGATTTATGGTTTTGCGTAGGGTTATTTGACAAAATTTTTTTCATATTTGGTTGATTAGTTGGTTGTTCCATTGAATATTTCAGATTGCAATGATCTATTATATTTTCAGTTACAACCCTGTCTCTCTTAAGAAAGAGAGGATATCATCCATGTTGATGTTCTTAAACAGATCTCCCATGTTTTCTGCTTTAAAATATCGCTTTCTGGCGGTAGCCAATACACCCCATTCCATTAGTAAGGCATCTTGCACTGTGGTGGTTGTTCCTGCTTGGGGATGGTTAATATTCTCAAAATCGTTTTAAAAAGATAATTCCTGACCCTATTACCAATAAATTCAATTATATAGGGACAGTTATAATGTAAAGCTTCAGAATAATATATATATATATATATATATATATATATCATCTAAGACAAAGAGAGCATGGTTTTATTTTTCCTAGTGGAAATCTATACTATAAGAACGGATATAATTAGCTATTAATAATTACCGGACTCTACTTCAGGGCTTCTTCCTTGATGCACTTTTTGTAACCAAATTTAGTTTTCATTTATCCCCAAATAAATTAATTGATCATTGCAGATATTTTTCTTAGTTTCACTGTATGCCATGATGAGAGGAGGTTGATTCTTTTACAAAATCAAAAGTTATTATAAATGGAATAAATACCCACACCAACGAATGCCTGGCAATATTAAAACTGACATAACAAGTGAAGATCTGGGCATCTCGGGTAGTGTAATGGTTAGCAAGATAGGTTAACAAAGCTTCACGAATGAGTTCGAGTCTTATTGGGTACCTCATTCATTCGGCCTCGTGCCACATTTAAGCAAAAAATATTTAGTAAATTAAAACAAGTGAAGATCCGGATCTGTTTGATTTAACTTGGTTTAGTTTTAATGGCACATCAACTATTGTAGGTTATTTAGTGCCAAATCCTCTTTATATATATATATATATATATATTAAATATATTGGATTTGGTTGGTTTGGGTTTTACGGTATATCAACTATTTTAGGATATTTAATGCCAAATCCTCTTTATATATATATATATATATATATATATATATATATATATATTAAATATATATGATTTGGTTTGGTTGGCTTTTATGACATATCAACCATTGTAGGTTATTTAATGCCAAATCCTCTTTATATATATATATATATATATGATTTGGTTTGGGTTGGGTTTAATGGCATATCAACCATTGTAGGTTATTTAATGTCAAATCCTCTTTATATATATATATATATATATATATATATATATATATATTAAATATACATGATTTGGTTTGGATTGGTTTAATGGCATATCAACCATTGTAGGTTATTTAATGTCAAATCCTCTTTATATATATATATATATTAAATATATATGATTTGGTTTGGTTGGGTTTTATGGCACATCAACTATTGTAAGTTATTTAATGCCAAATCCTCTTTATATATATATATTAAATATACTGGATTTGGTTGGTTTGGGTTTTACGGCATATCAACCATTTTAGGTTATTTAATGCCAAATCCTCTTACAACTCAACCAAATCATGTATATTTAATATATATGTATAATGAGGATTTGGCATTAAATAAACTACAATGGTTGATATGCCATAAAACCCAATCAAACCAAATCATATATATTTAATACATATGTATAAAGAGGATTTGGCATTAAATAACATACAATGGTTGATATGCCATTAAATTTAACCCAACCAGACAGTCAAGCTTGTTAGCCACTACGCCAAGAGGACCCTCCCTTATATATATATATATATAGCTGGGTCATCAACTATTTTACTTACATCAACATGTCTTTATGATATTATTTAATTAACACCTCTGGGGAATGTTTGGGTGACATATTAGAGAAAATACTAGTGACTTTTGGGCATGACCACGTCACAAAGAAATGGGATACACCCTTCTGAGGTGGGGATAGAATAACATCATGGCGTAAGGAAACAATGCAGACCTATCTAATTAAAATTGGTTGCCTCTGTCGGTAACGGAGTAAATCTCATGCCAAGATATTAATCCATTGAAGGGATTCCCCAAAGCACATAGGAGTCCTTCGTTATTTGGTACAAGTTACCAGTTTTGAACATTAGTAGTTTTAACTTGAAATACGTAGAAGAGTGTCTCGACTTTCCAATGACGTTATCATCTCGTCGCACAATCTAATTAATGATTCATAATTGAGAACTTGTATACGTTCAGTTATTTCAAATCTTACAGTATCATTTTTCAACAAAATTTAAACGCCAGATTTTTTTGCCTTTTTTAGCAATGAAGGGCGCATAAATTACAATGCTACCCGAGAAAGTTGCTAATTCGTAGAACTTAGGGATAAATAAGACTTCAAAATATCATCTACTTAAGGGAGAAACATACCTGACTTACTATAGTTTTTCAAAAAATTAGGACCCAATTTGCTAATCAATAATGTCGTCCTTCAGCATGACAATGCTCGACCCCACACAGACATCAGAATAAAGTTGATAATCACCTCATTCGGGTGGACAACTTTACCGCATCGTCCATACTCATTAGATTTAGCGCCTTCATACTATCATCTCTTCGGCCCCGTGAAACACGGTTTATGAGGCAAACCTGACGCCAGTGATAAGGAAGTGAAACTGCATTGATGAAGTGGCTCAAAGAACAGGCAACAGAAATTTATGAGGCAGAGATAGCTGTTCTCATTCAAAGGAAGAACATTACTGTTAAGAGTAACGGTGACTATGTTGAGAAGTAGGGATGTGATCCACAGAGGACCAGCAGTATTTTGATGTCTGATACATGCTCCTGTGTCGATTATTATTACTGTACTAAAGAAAATAGCTTTTCTTTTTTCTCATCCTCGTATATATGTATAGAATATATATATATATATATATATATATATATATATATATATATATATATATATATAAATGCAGTTTTAGTGCAGTATATAATGATATATATATATATATATATATATATATATATATATATATATATATAAGTGATTGAATTAATTCACTTTTACTTATTTTATTTGTGATCCATTCAGGTCTTTGTAGACACCTGGATGGAATGAATTAATTAAGGTGCCATTTTTTCCACTGGATCCATCGTCAGGGGAACAGGCAATTTGAAATGACAACCTCTCATATTTATGATTTGGTTTGATTTAGTTTTATGGCATATCAACCATAGGAGGTTATTTAATGCCAAATCCTCTTTATACATATATATTAGATATATCTGATTTGGTTTGGTTGTGTTTTATGGCATATCAACCATTGTAGGTTATTTAATGCCAAATCATCTTTATACATATATATTAAATATTTATGATTTGGTTTGATTTAGTTTTATGGCCTATCAACTATAGGAGGTTATTTAATGCCAAATCCATTTTTACACATATTGCAAGTAAAGTTGGTGACTGCAGTCGAGGGTGACTCGAAGGCCCTCTTTTCAATAGCTACTACATTATGGTATCGGGAAGGGCGCTTATCCATTCCCTGGATTACTCCACTTTACACTTGATCCATACCTTATAATGCTGAGTGTTAAGCAATGCAGATTCAAGTACCATTTTTTTAGTCTTTGGTATGACTCGACCTGATATTGAACTCTGGTCTCCTGGACCATTGGCGAAAAATTTTTTTATTCCCATAAGGATACATGACAGCAGACATTGGTATTGTATTTGCATTTGACACCAACTTCTAGCCTATGTCCCCCCCTCTTTCTTTCTTACTTTATTTATTTTTTTTAGACAAGTAAGAATCTATTGAAAGAATATTTTTAAAAATTGCCTCGCCATTATATGATGGGAATCTGAAGAGGTTGGGTAATCAAAAGGACTAACCAGCTGAAATAAATCACAGTCTTTGAGTTTTTCTTCCAATTATATATATATATATATATATATATATATATATATAATAATTGTATATATATATGATATAATAAATATAATAAATGATTATATTGCACTTGGTTCGACACATACCCACAAAGTGATTTAGTGACAACCTATACTCTTATAATATATATATATATATATATATATATATATATATATATATATATATATATATATATATATATATATATATATTTCGAGCGTCCTGCGGGTCTAGCCACACTGAAGAGTTCTGATAGAACGAAACAGTCTGTCTGTGGATGACAATATATATATATATATATATATATATATATATATATATATATATTCTTATTTCATCCGAAGCCAAATCAGTCGATGGTGGGAACGTATCTATATTAGTATTTTCTTTCTTCAATATCCATGTAATTCAAAATCCAATAGAGATATCAATATAAAATAATAATAGATTAAAATGCAAAGTAAATAATTCCCGGTAAAAGAAAAACCTTTTTATAATCACTCATATTTTTGTGTTAATATTTACTTCTACAGACTCTTTATTTGTTAAAAGTTACATCTGCATCTTCCGATAAAAGATGAAAAATCAGCAAAATTCCAGCTACCCTAACCCTCCCTAACCCAAATTTTTTAAGATTATAAATTATGATAATAATAATTTGTTTAAATTATAAATTATAATAATGAAAATTTTTTTAATCATAAATTATAATAATTATAATTTTTTTGATTATGAATTATAATAATAATAATAATAATATTTTTTTATTATAAATTATAATAAAATAATTTTTTAAAATTATGAATTATAACAATAATAATTTTTTAAAATATAAATAATGACAATAATAATTTTTTAAATTATAAATTATAATAATAATAATTTTTTTAAATTATAAATTATAGTAATAAATTTTAATAATAATGATTTTTTTAATTATAAAAACCAGACCATTTGTTTTTTCCTGTCTGGTTGACAGATGTCACACAATTCATAAATATATATATATATATATATATATATATATATATATATATATATATATATGTGTGTGTGTGTGTGTGTGTGTGTGTGTGTGTGTGTGTGTGTGTGTGTGTGTGTGTGAATTACGACAATGAATTGATATGCCTTTAAATCAAATCCCCAAATATAGCCTAAACCGCAATCAGTTCATTCGATTTAGTCTAAAACACGTTTTTATCTCAGCAGCAAAGATTTTGTTGAGTTGAGAGATTATCAGATCTGTACGTGAAACTGAAGGTCTCTAAAAATCGAAAATGCATTTGCCACTTGTTTACAAATCCTCAATTTATCAGTTTTTAAATTTATTTTGGTTTATTATGATTTCGTTGTTTAATGGCATATCAACTTTCGTGGTTTATTTTAATCCCAAAGCCACCCTTAAAGAACAGCAGTAATACTATTTTACTCATACATAGGATAATAAGAGAGTTCATGCCTTTCTTAAGGAAATTTGTTTGCAAGTGAACGAGATGAAGCTTGATAATTATCATTAATTAAAATATTTAAACCATTGAGCTAATCTTTATTATTATAATCACAACGCTTCGACATGAAACACCTGAAGAAAGCCGAAGGATATATCGGCCGAAACGTTGTGATTATAACAATAAAGATGAGGTTAATGGTCCGAATATTCTATGTAATAATAACTCTTAATAAATGTTTGAAACCCCCGCCCTTATCTCCCCCAGCTACGGGTTAAATTGTAACACAAGTGTTCTTCTATAAGGAGAGCTTTGGCATTAAATAACCGACGAAGGTTAATATGTTATTACATACACAAAAAAAAAAGCAAACTTTAACCGATTGTAATAGCGCAACTTGAATTCGAACCTACGTACTAAGCGGCTGCGGTTCAGCACATTAGCCGTTTGGTCACATGAACATTCCTCTATTTTAGGAGAGATACTCTCTTTGGGAGTGAATTCGATTCTCACAATGTTCCCCTTTTTTTCCCCTCTTTCTAATTTCGCCAGATGTCAACTTCACTCTCCAACTCTTAATAATTTCATCACCTTGCCTCCACCCCTAAAGAGTTTTTTTTCCCACTTCTTTAATTTTTCTTCGGTCACCCATAGCAACGTTAACCCCTATTCTGAACAAAAGTAGAACCCTCTGCTGAAGACACTATCAACAGAATCCACCCCCAACACACTTTTTTTTTTTTTTTACTTATTTCATATCTCGAACTTATCTCTCCCCCAATTTTTTTTTTCTACCGAAGATCTTCTTTTTTTCTTCCTTCTGCTTATTTAGTTCATATAATCATCTTATCTCAAAATTGTTTAAGGCAGTTAATAATTCTTCTTTCGGAAAATGCAGAACAAAATTGTCTATCACAACGCTCTTATATTGACATAATTGAACACACACACACACACACATATATATATACACCAACACACTCTGGCCCAGTTGGCTGGAGCTGTAGAATACACCGACTGCATCTCTGCAGAGGAGTAAGACTCTCCCTCAACGAGTGCCCTAGATATGATACTAAACAATCAGATAGTGAGGCTACAGTAAGGCAGGAGCTCTGGGGGAATGCAGAGTATTCTTTCATTGCTATCGCTCCCAGGTCCATTCTGGCTCGGAGTGGTAGCACCTGATATGGGCCTGTCTATAGGTCAAATAGAACAGTTTGACATTTCAACTGTGTGCTTGAGGTAAACTGAATTGTTTGAAATAGAACTGTTTGACCATTTGATTGTGTGTAGATAAATTACTGATGTTTAATTTAATTGTTAGTGATACATAGCAATACTTAAAAACATTTAACTGTGTGCAAACAATAAATTGCAATAATTGAAAACATTTAACTGTGTGCAAATAAATGATTAATAATAAATAGAATTTTCGCATAATTCTTTCTTTGGTTTCTAAATGGCATATCAACCTTAGTAGGTTATTTAATGCCAAAAACATTCACATAGGAGAACAGTAGTGGTACTACTAAACCCATAGCTGGGAGGATAAGGGGGTCCGTACTTTTCCCAAAAGTTAACGTAATTGTGCGACTGGAATACGAACTCGCTTACTACGATTCCACAGTCCAGCACTTTAACCATTACATCACCAAGACGCCCCAAAATTCTCATATAAGATAAAATTAGTGAAGCCATTTAACTGTTTGAAAAAAATGAGCTCAGGCACATTTAAAAATGTTATCAACAAAATGTCTTTAGAAATAATATATTTAATATATATGTATAGTAAATAAGTTGGTGACCGTTGTCACAGAAGACCAGAAGGCACCCATTTCAATAGCTACTACACCGAGGTGACGGGAAGGGCGTTACTCCTTTCCCTGATATATGTATATAACCTATAATGGTTGATATGTGATATATATATATATATATATATAGAGAGAGAGAGAGGGGATTTTGGCATTAGATAAGCCACCCCAACGAAACAAGCCATTCAAAATTAAAAAATTAGGTATGGAAATATCTACGATGGAAACATCTTGCTATCCAAATTTTTTATTAAAAAAACCGCTGAAATGAGGCGAAAACTATAATATATGTGGATATGTAAATCATTCCTTTTCCTCGACTGTTTGCCATCCCAAGCTAAAGAACCTAGTCTTTCATTAACCTGTTGTGATACTGGACCATTGTAGAGAAGCGGATGATCACCCTAAGATCAAATGACAGAAATAAGGTTATCCGCAACCGGCTCGACGCATTGTTCCAGTCAAACAAAAAAGAAAAATTTAATAAAGAATCAAGAACCAATCAACAGCGTCTGCGCCCAAAATAAAAGATGTTTTCGGCCAAGCCTTTTCTACCACATAAATAGAGACCTTTTCGCCCTGCAGAGAGAGTTTTTTTGTTCTTTGTTTTTTGTTTTTTTTGTGATTATACTACTGGCCGCTGGACTGGGACACATTTCGGCTGGCTGTGTGGCTCGGTACACTGATCAGCTCGGGTGTGTCCTGGCTTCCGTGACGGTAAGTCGTGTCCGCCTGACAAGGGTTTCAGGATGCCAGCATTCATATCACTCGCCAAAACTGCCTCTCCTTGAGCCTCAGAGACCGTCCTCCTCGTTGAGACTGGGTTTATCGCCTGGCGTCTGAGGTGTCCTTTTTTAGAGGAATGGTGGGGGGACCCGAGGCATTTTTAGAGCTGCTGGGCATTTCTGGGCTGGGACCTGGTGCCAGGACCCACCTTGTATCAGACTCATCTGGTCGGTTAGACGTACGACAAATACCATGTTCCCAGCTTCAATATACCCAGTGACGCCTCCACGACATACAACTACGATTCAACATCCAGGGACTAACGTTTTCCAGCCTCTTCACCGACACACCTGAAAAGTACTTTCTTATGTGCCTACTTAAGGACATTTAAGTATCTCGTTTACAAGTAATATTCTTAATATATATTTCTTGAATTATTCTTAGAACTAAAATGTCGATTCTATTACCAAGAACTCTTTTAAAAATAGGACAAAAACTTTTGAAAAATTGCAATTTCGTTCTATAAAAGTTATTTTTTTATAGCGTATTGAATTTTTAATTTAATATCCTTTTGCCTTATTTTTATGGGGATTAATTTGTCTGACTAACCTACCAACATCTATAAATCCACAGCTTGTGCTGTTAGGTTTGTTCTGGTTTGGTCTTATGGCACATCAACCATTGTAGGTTATTTAATGCCAAATCCATTTTCACACATATAAACAAGCAATTCAGTTTAGCATAAGTAAACAATTTAAAAGTCAAAAACAGTTCTATTGCAAGCAAATCAGTTTGGCATAAGTACACTGTTTAGTTCTGTTTAACCCATTGATAAGACCCTGTCAGGTGCTACCACTCCGGGCCAAAGTGGACCTGGGAGCGATGGCAATAAAGGCGTACTCCGCATTCCCTAAAGCTCCAGCATTACAGGAGCCTCACCACCAGGACAATCGTTGGGAAAGTCTTACCTCTTCGCAGAGATGCAGTCGGTGTATTCAGCAGCCCCAGCCGACTAAGCCAGTGTAGGTGGGTAACTGATAGATTTTAAGACTTTTCCGAAGACCGTTTATGCAAATTCAAATTCAAACATCTTCGTCTAGTATTTGAACTCGGATCGACTATTCCACTTCCAAAGACGATAAACGTTACATCACGTGGGATGAACGTACATTGGATTAGATTCATATATTATAATTGTATCTTTTTCTTAAATCTTAAATTGCCTTTTAGTTAATCCTTTCTATTTTTAAACATTAAAGTGTGGTCGATAGTTACGGGGGTGGAAATATCGGCAACCACAACGTCTACAACCCAAATCTTTGAAAGAAACCAGGAAAAAGAGACGATAACCAGAAGGAAGAAAAAGAAACTAAAGGAACAGGAATTTAAATCATTGGAAAAATATGCGAAAATCAAAGACTGAAAAGGAAGATTTTTTTTTAAGCCGATAAAGAAACGTTGTTAAAAATATGAATAAACAAATGAATAAATTTTGGTTTAAAATCTAAGCTTAAAGACCATTCTTAGTGGATTAGATTTTCACTAGAAACTCCATATTTTTAGCCTTGAACCAAACTAAGGTAAGATTAGGGAATAGCATTTAGGGAAGAAAAAAAAAGCAGTGACCCATATGATGTTGATGGTGATGTAAATGATAATGATGATGATGATGATGTGCGTGGGTGGGATAACTTGCTGACTGATTGTTCAGTCGTGACCCAGTTAGCTGGTTGAACTCCGTGACGTCACGGAACGAACGCCGACAAAATTTGTTGTTAGATTTTATTTTTTGTTTTTTGTTGTTGTTTTTTTTTCCCTCCTCCTTCTCATGAACGTTCAGAAGCAGCGACATTAACCCACTCCAGGTTTACCTTCTTCCACAATCACCATCTACCACCGCCCTCTTAAAAAAAAAAAAAAAAAGGTTTCATTCATATTCTTCCTGGCCTTTCGCTTACCCACCCATTCATTCAGAGGACCGGGGTTGAAAGATGACTGAGTGAGTTTAACACAAAGAAGCAGTTGCAGTAGTAGGAGGAGAAAAGGAGTAAAGAATTGTAATACAAGAGGAAGAAGAAGAAGAAGAAGAAGAAGAAGAAGAAGAAGAAGAAGAAGAAGAAGAAGAGGAAGAAGGAGGATAAGGAGAAGGAAGAACACTGAAAGAACTAGAGGTCAAAGGAGAAACTGGATTTAAGAGTCATTTTAGAACTGACAGCAGAGTCTCTAATATGTATTTCAAGTTCAGAAATAATCATCTATATAATCAAGTCATTAACAAGATTATATATATATATATATATATATATATATGTATATATGTAAAGCTGGAAACCAAAGTCGAGAGCGACCCGAAGGCTCCCTTTTCAATTGCTACTACACCGAGGTGTAAGGGAGGCCAGCTACTCCTTTCCCTTGATAGTTCCACTTTACCCTTGATACGTACCGTATAATGCTGAGTCTTAAGCAAGGACGTGTCGAGTACCAATTTTTGAGTCTTTGATATGACATGACGTGGAAGTGAATCCCTGTCTTCCGGGCTATATATATATATATATATAGTACAATTTGATGGAGACTCAAACTCGGTTAAATCGTCTCCACACCCACTGTCCTTGGACACTGACTGGATATTTTAAAGATATATATGTATATATATATACGACTTGGAAAACGTGATTTTTTAAAAAGTATTGAAAGTGAATTCTCTCTCTCTCTCTCTCTCTATATATATATATATATATATATATATATATATATATTTATATATAAAACAATTATCTGTCACATTAAGATAATAAATTCTGTTTTTTTAGAGCATTGATTTATATCAATGCGTTTTAACAGGAAGGCAATAAATTCATTATCTTAATGTGATTGTTGTTTGTTTTTTCTTTTTTTAGATAGTATGCACTGAGAATTTTAATTGCACGGAGCACTTGGCCGGGATTACCTTAATTCAATATTCAGTTTTTGAATATTTTAATTGTCCTGCTTGGAATTGTTTTAAACTCCGAATTTACTGTATCAAAAACTGTTATATATATATATATATATATATATATATATATATATATATATATTCGAGGTGCATACGATAAGTTTCCAGACTTTTTTCGTATGGGCACTTTTATTGATAGTTCACACATGAACCTCAAGTCCCCTTCCAAGTAATCTCCTCCGGCTGAAATGAAATTGTTGTTCCATTCCAACAATTTCTGGAAGGCCCCATGGAAGTTCTTTTGTGTGAGCATGTCAATGACCTTCGTCACAGACTCTTTCATCTCCTCACTTGTCTCGTAACGACAGCCCCTGAGCTTAGGGAATAACCAAAAGTCACAGGGAGCAAGATCTGGACTATAGGGAGGCTGAGGAACTGTCTTGATGCCCATCTTGCTCAAATAGTCTGTGACAAGGATGGAGTTGTGGACTGGTGCATTGTCCAGCTGGAAATGCCACTGACCCGATTTGAAGAGTGCTGGCCTCTTCCCGGGGAATCTCTTCCTGAACTCCCTTAAAACCTCTACATAGTAACCCTAACCCTAACCCTTTGGCCAATCAACTGTGGTATATTGACTTTCCTTACTCCTCCCACACCTCTCACCATCCCTCACAGACTCCCTGCCTTCTTTGAATCTCTTAAGCCACTCAAAAACTGATGCTTGATTCTTGCAAGATTGTCGAAAAGTAGTCTGAAGCATTCCATACTTTTCTGTGGCATTTTTTCCAAGTTTAAAACAGAATTTCATTGCATATCGTTCTTCTAAAGTGTCAGATTGCATTTTTGAAATTCACCAGCTGTGACAATCAGGCTTTAATAGGTTGTATTCCAATTCCTGCTGTAGTTGTTGATTTGAACCTTAAGTCATAAAGATTGGTCAGTCATCTCATAAGATGTATAGCAATAACATAATGAATTTTCAAGAGTCTACACCAATTTTAAATGCCTATAGGAAAAAAGTCTGGAAACTTATCGTATGCACCTCATATATATATATATATATATAGAGAGAGAGAGAGAGAGAGAGAGAAATGTTAGATTTTGGTGAATTTGACAAGATGATAAAAATAAGTAGAAAACTAGGTAACTCAAACACAACGGGTTTAGTGGGTGTATAGAACGTTATGCCACTTGTTCCTGAAACAAAGATCGTGGATCCACGAAAACAATCAGTCTTAGGAACCCATTGGTCAGGAGAACCACGTGGTTAGTGCCTAAAACTATGCCCACGGTTTCAATTTCGTCCCGCATTTTTGGAGCCTACTCCATGACAAGAATTCTCTTTCAATACTTCGTCTTCCAGCACTTTTCCTCTTTTTTCCACTTACAGGGCCAACACACTCTCTCCAGTGTGACTTCCAGAGAGAACACTATCATTCACTTATTTCAACTAACAGCGGTCAACCGCCACAAAAATGTATACGCTATGCAACCATTCTCTGACTTGTTACCCCTTTTCGGTGAGATTTTTTCAGCTTCAAAAACAACAGAATTTTCGTCAAACCACCGTAAGAAACAAACAAATATGGGAGAAGATATGTTCCTCCAAATATATACTATTAAGATTCTATAGAAAATACTCAGTTAACACGCGTAGGACAATTTTGTTATTTAGTTCTTTTTTTCTAGTAATAGTGTTAATCACGCAAACACACACACACACACACACACACACACTTAGGAATACTTAACAAAAAATATTCGAACACTAATTTTTTGAAATATTTAATTGCATATATTGTTGAAATATAGATTTGAATTTGTTTGTACCGCTTTGTCTTGAATGTTCTTTTTGTCCGCGCCACCGGCTCATTGGCCTAAAGGGTAGAGAGTTCGCCAATGGTCCAGGAGACCTGGGTTCAACCCCAGGTCGTGTCATACTAAAGACTCGGAAAATGGTACTTGATACTACCTTGCTTAACACTCAGCAATATAAGGTACGTATTAAGGGTCAGTGGAGCAATCCCGGGAAAAGAGTAGCGTCTTCTCCAACATCTCGGGGTAGTAGCTATTGAAAAGGGAGCCTTCTGGTCGCCCTCGACTAAAGGGAAACAAATTTACTATACTTTTACACATCTTTACTTTATTTGCCTCCTTTGCCTTTTCCAAACATAAACACCAACAACTTACCACTAAACAAATATAAACCATACTACAAAATTGGAGAGTTCCATACCAACCAAAATAACATACTAACATGTACTCCTACAAATTTGGGAGGGAGCAAAAATACTCACCAAACAATAACATGTCCCCCCTACAGGTGATTGCCCAGTCGGCTGGGGCTGTAGAATACACCAACTGCATCTCTGCAGAGGGATAAGACCCATACCCAGTGAGTGTCCTTGATATAACAGTAAACCATCTGATAGGGAGGCTCCATTCTCGGAGATTTGGGGAATGTGGAGTACCCCTTCATTGCCATCGCTCCCAGGTGCACTCTGGCCCGGAATGGTAGCACCTGATAAGTGTCCTATCTATGGGTTAAATAGAACTAACAGCATACTTATGCTAAACTGAATTGTTTGAGTAAACTGAATAGCTTGAAATAGAAATGTTTTTGATAATTAAATCGTACTTACGTTTAAACTGCGTGCTTATTTAATGCCAAATCCTCTTTATACATATATATTAAATATATATGATTTGGTTTGGTTGGGTTTTATGGCATATCAACCATTGAAGATTATTTAACGCCAAATCCTCTTTATATATATATATATATATATATATATATATATATATATATATATATATTAACTATATATGATTTGGTTTGGTTGGGTTTTATGGCATATCAACCGTTCTGGTTATTTAATGCCAAATCCTCTTTATACACATATATTAACTATATATGATTTGGTTGGGTTGGGTTTTATGGCATATCAACCGTTGTAGGTTATCTAATGCCAAATCCTCTTTATACACATATATTAACTATAAATGATTTGTAAACACATTTTGTGGATAACATTTTAAAACGAGCTAGAGCTTTTTTTGTACACAGTTAAATGGTTTCAAGTATTGCTATATAACAGTCACAATTTAACATCAGTCATTTGTTTGCACACAGTTTGTTCTATTTGACCCATAGATAGCACCCTATCAGGTGCTACCACTCTGGCTTAGAGTGGACCTGGGAGCAATGGCAATGAAGGGCTACTCCACATTCCCCAAATCTCCGAGAATGGAGCCTCGCTATCAGATGGTTTACTGTCATATCAAGGACACTCACTGGGTATGGGTCTTATCCCTCTACAGAGATGCAGTTGGTGTATTCTACAGCCCCAACTGACTGGGCTGCATACCATATGGTTGAATGATGAAATTTTCAACTCTTGCAGAGTTCCTTGTGGATGACATTTCCCACCCAGACGTAGCTCGTGTTGGATTCTGGTAGATTCGAGGCTTACTTTAATGTACTGTGTCACCTGTATATTGGGCAGTAAATTCAATTAGCCGGGGGTTGAGTTTGTCGTTCGTATTTGTTGCCTGTCATGCGCTGACAATCCCCATGCCCACGATCCTGGTCAGTCTCAAAAGATATCCCAGCCTGATGACATATTGATTTCCATCCTTCATAGTCTTCAGCATGTTTCTCTAGTTACGCAGATGGAATTAGAGAAACGATTCCCGGTCTAGGAGTTGTAATGGTGGATAGAGGAGTCTTGAATTCATTATTTTGACGGCCATTCTGACTCTTCATTCGTGAAGATTGTGTCTGGTTTGAATGTTATCAATAGCTGAAATCTTAGGAGAGTACGCAGGGCTGAGATGCTCTTCATACGGATCTTTCCAGAATGTTAATACAGCATAAGAGCGTATGAAGAAAAAGCTTGACGGCAACTAAACAAGAATGCTGCGAGCGATATTGAAACAGTCCCGGAGGCAACACCCCACAAAACAGCAGCTGTACAGCCACCTACCACCCATCAGGAAAACTATCCAAGTTAGACGAACCAGACATGCAGGACAAGGCATACACTGCTGGACAAGTACGGACGAGCTCATAAGTGATGTACTTCTGTGGACCCCTTCACATGGCCGAGCAAAAGCTAGGCTACCAGCTTGAACCGACATACAGCAACTCTGTGAAGATACGGGGTGAACCGATCAACGATAGGAAGGGGTGGCGAGAGAGGGTCTGAGATATCCACGCTGATGGCATGACAAGATGATGAAGATGAAGGGCGTATGTGTGTACGTGTATGTAAACGCGTTTCTGTGTGTATGCGTACGAGTGTGTATCTCTGTATGTGTGTGTGCATGCGTGTGTGTGGGTGTGCGCGTGGGTGTATGTGTGTATATATTTGTGTGTATGCATATGAGTACGTATGCGTGCGTGCGTGCGTGTATCTGTGTGTGTGTGAGTATGTATGAGCGTGTGTATGCCTGTATGTGTCTCTATATGTGTTTGTCGGTGTGGGAACCAAGGCGCCTCTGGTGATGTAATGGTTAGCAAGCTCGACTAGCAAACCTACACGAGTGAGTTCGAGTCTCATTGGGTGCTCCTTTCATATGGCCTTGTGCCACATCTAAGCAAAAAGCTTGGTAAATTACCTCTATATGTGTTTGTGTAGGTATGCATGCGTGACTATGCGTGACTGTATGTGTGTTTATGTGTATCTGTTTATGTGTGTGTATGCGTGTGCAAGTGAGTGGGTGGATGTTCACGTGTGTGTATTCGTCTATCTTTAAGTATGTAAGTGAGTGTGTGCATGTGTCTCTATGTGTGTACGTGTGTGAGCACGTACGTGTCTCTATGGGTGTGTATCTCTATGTATGTATGTATGTATGTGTGTGTGTGTGTGTATGTCTACGCGTACTCGTGTCTGTATATGTCTGTATTTGGGTATGTCTGTATTTGTGTGTATGTATGCATGTGTCTCTATGTCCCTCTATGTGTGTGTGTATGTATGTGTGTGTGTGTATGTGTGTGTGTGATTTTTTATCTGCTTTGGTTATTTTCGTTGGTATGGTTTATTTTTAAAGGCATATCAACTCCTTATGGTTATCTAAAGCAAACATTTGGTTCATTTCTAAATGTCTAATTGCAGTCATTAATATTTATAGATTTCGTTTGATTTAACGACACATCAACCTCTAATGAATTATTTAATTCCGAAATTTCATTCATTTGTAAAAAAAAGAAAAATGAACAAATACACAAAAACTTTCATATATAATTTAGGTTTAGTTTATTTATTTAACGGCATATCAACTCCTTACCGAAATTTATCCTATGTGTAGACTACGAGCTTAGAACATCGATTGATAAAATCAGAAAGAACGGCTTCGAGCTGACAAAGAAAAGAAGCAGAAGGTACCCGGCAAAAACAATTACCGGCGCCGACTATGCCGATGACATAGCGTTACTAGCAAATACACCCAATCAAGCCGAAACACTATTGCATAGTTTGGATTGAGCCGCCGCAGGCATTGGCCTCCATGTCAATGCACACAAAACTGAATATATGAGCTTTAATCAAGCAAGCGACATTTCCACACTCGACGGAACCTCTCTGAAACTGGTAGACAAATTCACCTACCCAGGAAGCAGTCTCATCAACCAAAAAAGACATCGACACGCGGCTAACGAAGGCATGGACAGCTAACGATAAGCTATCGATCATATTGAAATCAGACCTAACCGATAAAATGAAACGCAGTTTCTTCCAAGCAGCAGTTGTGACGATACTGCTGTATGGATGCACCACATCGATGCTAACAAAACGGCTCGAGAAGAAGCTAGACTGCAACTACACAAGAATGTTGCGAGCAATATTAAACAAGTCCTGGCAGCAACACCCCACAAGGCACCAACTATACGGCCACCTGTCTCCCATCACGAAAACTAGTTAGACGAACCAGGCACGCAG
Source organism: Sepioteuthis lessoniana (assembly GCA_963585895.1). Classification (NCBI taxonomy): domain Eukaryota; kingdom Metazoa; phylum Mollusca; class Cephalopoda; order Myopsida; family Loliginidae; genus Sepioteuthis; species Sepioteuthis lessoniana. The sequence continues at coordinate 9,658,254 of OY757932.1, forward strand.
GACACTGCTGGAGGAGCAGGGATGAGGTCATAAGTGATGTACACCTATGGACCCCCGCATATGGCCGAGCAAAAGCAAGACGACTAGCTAAAACATACATACAGCAGCTATGTGAGGATACGGGATGTAGCCCTGAAGACCTGTCAGAGGCGATGAACGAAAGGGAAAAGTGGCGAGAGAGGGTCAGGGATATCCGTGCGAGCGGCACGACATGATGATGAAAAGTTGGTGATCGTAGCCGAGGGTTACCTGAAAGCTCCCTTTTCAATAGCTACTCCACCAAAGTGTAGGGGAAGGTGCTACTCCATTCCCAGGATTGCTGCACTTACCCTTGACCCTTACCTTATCATGCGGAGTGTTAAGCAAGGCGGCATCAAATACCATTTTTGAGTCTTTGGTATGACTCGACCTGGAATTAAACCCCAGTCTCCCGGCCCATTGGCGAACATTCTACCTCTAGGCTATAAACAGCTCTATTTCTAACAATTCAGTTTAATATAAGTGTGGTTTTTATTTATGTACAGTTTAATGTAAAAAGAGTTTTATTTCAAAAAATTCAGTTTAGCAAAAACTTACAGTTTCGTTTGATTTGACCCATAGATAGGAGCCTAACAGGTGCTACCGCTCCGGAACAGAGTGGACCTGGGAGTGATAGCATTCCCTAAAGCTCCAGCATTACTGAAGCTTCATTATCAGGTTGTTTGTGTCACATCCAAGACGCTTGTTGCGTGGGGGGGCGGTTAGTCCCACCTTCAGAGAGGAAGTCTGTGTATTCTACAGCCGCAGCCAACTGGGCAATACGCAGAATTAAATGTAAAAACAGTTTTATGTTAGATAATTTAGTTTAATGCAAGGAAGCAGTTTAAAAGTCAAAACATTTCTACTTCATGCAATTCACTTTAGCATAAGTATGCAGTTTAAAAGTCAAAACAGTTCTATCTTAAACAAATCAGTTTATCATAAATACGCAGTTTAATTGCCAAAAAAATTTAAACTCTCGAAACCACGGTATAGTTCTATTTAATCCATCGATAAGATCCTATTAGGTGCTACCATTCCGGAACAGAGTGGACCTGGGAGTGATGGCAATGAAGAAGTATTCAGCATTCCAAAAAGCTCCAGCATTACTGGAACGTCACCATCAGATTGTTTAGTGTCAAATCCAGGACGCGCATTAGGTGAGGGTCTAACCCCCTCAGCAGAGATGTAGTCCGTGTATTCCACAGCCGCAGCGGACTGGGTTTCTCGTTGGGGTGGGGAGTGGGGGGTTACCACTCTGCAGTGATGCAATCGGCGTATTCTATAGCCCCAGCTGACTGGGCCACAGGACACTTGTTGAGGGAGTCTTACCCCTCTGCAAAGATGCAGTCAGTATATTCTACAGCCCCAGCCGACAGGGCCACAGGACACTTGTTGAGGGAGTCTTACCCTTCTGCAAAGATGCAGTCAGTGTATTCTACAGCCCCAGCCGACAGGGCCACAGGACACTCGTTGAGGGAGTCTTACCCTTCTGCAAAGATGCAGTCAGTGTATTCTACAGCCCCAGCCGACTGAACCAACAACAAATAGAATATATTTTATAGTATTGTAAATGATGGAACTGTTGATCGTTCTGGTTTAGACCCTGCTGATAACATGAACAAACGAAATTGCAAATATCACTGAATTATCGCAGTTACTCAAATGGATATTTAAGTTGCTGCCTATAATCCAGAACAGAATTGCAAATGATTTCAATTGATATTTGGTTACTTTCACTTTCAATTGCTGTTCTCATTTCATTAATCGTTGCTGGTTTTATGCTATTAAAAATGGATCAATTGATAGACACAATTACAATTACAGGACCTCTGAGAACCCGTATGTTACAGTTAAACACCAGGTAAACTTATTGGGGGCTAACAGCTGGGTGTGGATTATTAGTGTTGGATGTAAATGCACTAAGATTTTTTTTAAAATATAGTCACAGATCAAATTGAATATACATCTATTGGGACACCCTATATATACATATATATGTAAAAAAAAAATTTTGTTGGTCCAACGAGAGAAAAAAAAAATTTCAAATTGTATAGGTCCACAAAGAGATTTATATATTTTTTAAAAGAATAATTCCTTTCGTTCTGACAGACTGTTTCGTTGTGTTACAACTCATCGGTGTGGCTAGACAGGTGAGACGCTTCAGGATGGGATGGAAACTCAGTATATATATATATATATATATATATATATATATATATATATATGTATGTGTGTGTGTGTGAGTGTGTGTGTGTGTGTGTGTGTGTGTGTGTCTCTCTCTCTCTTTCTGTGTGTGTATGTGTATAAATACATATATATATATATTTATATATATATACAAAACACGTTTAAAATGATATTGGTTGGTTGGTTGGTTGGTTGGTTGGTTGGATTTTATAGTATATCAATTTTTGTATGTTATTTAACGCCAAATCCATTTTTTATGCAAATGGTTAGTTTTATTTCAAACTATTCAATTTAGCATCAGTATACAGTTTAATTGTCAAAAACATCTCAATTTCAAGCTATTCAGCTTATTCAAACAGTTATAATTCAGCTAATTCAGTTTAGTACAAGTATAGATTTTGTTTACACACAGTTAAATGTCAAAACAGTTCTATATTAAACAATTCAGTTCAGTGTAAGTACAGCTTCAATGTCAAAAACAGTTCCATTTCAAATAATTCAATTTTGCATAAACACGCTGTTTAAATGTAAGTACACGGTTTAATTGTCAAAAACATTTCTATTTCACACCATTCAGTTTAGTCAAAAAGTTCTAATTCAAAGAATTCAGTTTAGCATAAGTTTGTCGTTAGTTCTATTTAACCTAAATATATGGCCCTGTCAGGTGCTACCACTCCAGGTCAGAGTGGACCTGGGAGCGAAAGCAATAAAGAGGTACTCTGCATTCTTCAAAGTTTCAGCATTACAGGAACCTCACCATCAGATTGTTTAGTGTCATATCCAGGACACTTGTTGAGGGGGGTCTTATCCCTCTGCAGAGGCGCAGTTGGTGTATTCTACAGCCCCTGCCGACTGGGCAAGTTTAATATGAGTGTTTCGAAGGGTAGAAGTAAACTGCTAAATGTTTTATACATAATTAATTTATAGATCATGAACACATATACATAAATATGAACTGACTGGGATAGATAGATAGATAGATGAAAAGCAAGGGATAGATAGATAGATGAAAAGCAATAGATAGATAGATAGATAGATAGATAGATGAAAAGCAAGGGATAGATAGATAGATGAAAAGCAATAGATAGATAGATAGATAGATAGATAGATGAAAAGCAAGGGATAGATAGATAGATAGATGAAAAGCAAGGAATAGATAGATAGATAGATAGATAGATAGATAGATATGAATGGACTGAGATAGATAGATAGATAGATAAAAAGCAAGGAATAGATAGATAGATAGATAGATGAAAAGCAAGAGATAGATAGATAGATAGATAGATAGATAGATAGATAGATGAAAAGCAAGGAATGGATAGATAGATAGATAGATAGATAGATAGATAGATAGATAGATAGATAGATAGATAGATAAAAAGCAAGGAATAGATAGATAGATAGATAGATAGATAGATAGATGAAAAGCAAGGAATAGATAGATAGATAGATAGATAGATAGATAGATAGATAGATAGATAGATAGATAGATAGATAGATAGATAAAAAGCAAGGAATAGATAGATAGATAGATAGATAGATAGATAGATGAAAAGCAAGGAATAGATAGATAGATAGATGAAAAGCAAGAGATAGATAGATAGATAGATAGATAGATAGATAGATAAAAAGCGAGGAATGGATAGATAGATAGATGAAAAGCAAGGAATAGATAGATAGATAGATGAAAAGCAATAGATAGATAGATAGATAGATAGATAGATAGATAGATAGATAGATAGATAGATGAAAAGCAAGGAATAGATAGATAGATAGATTGATAGTCTGTAATAGATAGATAGATAGATAGATAGATAGATAGATAGATAGATAGATATGAATAAACTGAGATAGATAGATAGATAGATAGATAGATGAAAAGCAAGGAATAGATAGATAGATAGATAGATAGATAGATAGATGAAAAGCAAGGAATAGATAGATAGATGAAAAGCAATGAATAGATACATACATACATACAAAGAGATAAGAATGATAGATAAAACTACGTACATAAAAATCCCTATCTATCAATCTGTGCATATATTCTTGGGAGTTTTTCACGCCATTGTTAGCTGATGGTCTTTCAATGGAGTCTGAGTGACAGTAAGTCACCTCAAGTTTCCAGGACTCTCTTCAGTATTCTGTCCCTTCTATATAACGATGTCGTCAGGAGAATCTCTGTTCGTCTTCTAATTTTTAAATCTTCGAATACCTTTTACCAAACATTCGGAGATTGTTCCGATATTATCATTATTATTATTATTGGTGACCTAATGCACAGAAACTGAAGAAGGCACAAAATGAATTAACTGACGTATACCTAAAAGAACGAACAGACTACATACAAAATCAGATCAATAAGATCAGAGACTCGGTTAAAGATAGACAATCAAGGATATCATAGCAGACGATGGGAGCAACAGGAAGAGTACTTCGAAAGCTAAACTGAAAGCTACCAATCAAGAAGAACGAATACACTTGTGGAAATAACATTTCGAGAATTTACTCGGTAAACCTCCGAAAGTTACGCATTAACCAATCACAAAAAAATATTTGTAATCAACAAGACATCAAACTAGGACAGTTGACGCAAGAAAAACTCGATTGTGTACCAAAAGAAATTAACAGTAGGAAAGCAGCGGGATTTGATAAAATACCGTCAGAAGTATGGAAAACCAGGGAATTCAGCAACATACAACTCAGACACTGTAATGATGTATACAACCAAAACACAATAGATGGATGGACAAAGGGATTAATCCTCTCTTTCGTAAAGAAGGGTAACCTCAGAATTACCAAGAACTACCGAGGTATAACCCTTACATCCATAGCAGCCAAGATATACATTAATATACTATGCAACTGCATAAAACCGAAAATTGAGAAAATACTTCGGAAGAACCATAATGGCTTTCCAAGAAATCTATCCCCAACATCACAAATTTTGACTATCTGTCGAATTCTAGGTGTACCTGCAAAAAACCTTGAGGCAACAATATTATTCATCGACTTCTCCATACACAGAGGTAAGATGGAGCAAATACTTCTCGCCCACGGCTTCCCCAAAGAAACCGTAGCAGCCATAATAATTCTATATAAAAACACAAAAGTAAAAGTCCGCTCTCCAGATGGACACACAGACTACTTCGACATTGTAGCAGATGTGCTGCAAGGAGACACATTAGCCCCATACCTGTTTATTATATGCCTAGACTACGTGCTTAGAACGTCTATTGATTTAATGAAAGAAAACAGTTTCAATCTGGCAAAGGAAAGAAGCAGAAGATACCCTGCACAAACTATTACGGACGCGAACTACAGCGACGATATAGCACTTTTAGTAAATATACCACCCAAGCTGAATCCCTGCTACATAGTCTGGAACAAGCAGCAGTTGACCTACTTGTCAACGCAGGCAAGACAGAATACAAGTGCTTTAATCAAAGAGGCAACATCTCCATTCTGAATGGTAGTTCTCTGAAACTAGTGGAGAAGTTCACCTACGTAGGAAGCAGTGTCTCATCAACCAAGACAGACATCAATACGAGACTGAAAAAGGCACGGACAACTATCGATAGACTATCGGTCATATAGAAGCCAGACCTGACCGATAAAATAAAACGTAGTTTTTTCCAAGCATAGTTCGTGTCGATACTGCTATATGGAAGCACCACATGGACGCTAACTTAACATGTGGAGAAAAAGCTTCATGGCAGTTACAAAAGAATATATATTACGCAAGCAATATTGAACAAGTCCTGTGGGCAATATCCAATAAAACAGTTGCTGTACGGCCACCTTCAACCCATCACGAAAACTATCCAATCTAGACGAACCAGAGATACGGGACGCTGCAGGAGAAGTAAGAGCGAACCCATAAGCGATATACTCTTGTGGATCCCTTCACATGGACAAGCAAAGGTGGGACGACCAGCTAGAACTTAACTACAACAGCTCGGTTCCGATACAGGATGTAGATTGGAAGACCTCCCAGGAGCGATGGACAATAGAGACGGGTGGCAAGAGAGGGTCAGGGAAATCCATGATAGCAGCGTGACATGAAGATTATTATTATTATTATTGTTAGTTATGTGAATATAAAATAAATTTGGCCCAGTCGGCTGGGGCCATAGAATCCACTGACTGCATCTCTGCAGACGATTAAGACCCTCTCAACGATTGTCCAGATATATGACACAAAACAATCGGATGGTGTGGCTTTAGTAATGCTGGAGCTTTGGAGAATGCGGAGTAAATCTTCATTGCCATTGCTCACAGGTCCACTCTGACACAGAGTCCTATGTCTGTATCAGAACTATGCAAACAAACGACATGCTCAATTGAATTGTTTGAAATAGAACTGTTTGACCATTTAATTGTGCATAAACAAATTGACGAATGTTTAATTGAATTGTTAGAGATACATAGCAAAACTTGGAACCATTTAACTTTGTTGAATTATGCTTACAAATCAAATATTCCATATATATGTATAAAGAGGATTTGGCATTAAATAACCTACAATAGTCGATATGCCATAAAACTTAACCAAACCAAATCATATATACTTAACATATATGTACCAAGAGAATTTACCATCAAATAACCTACAATGGTTGATATGCCATAAAACCCAATCAAACCAAATCCTATATATCTAATATATATGTATAAAGAGGATTTGGCATTAAATAACTTACAACGGCTGATATGCCATAAAACCCAACCCAACCAAATCATATATATTTAATATATATGTATAAAGAGTATTTGGCATTAAATAACCAACAATGGTTGATATGCCATAAATCACAGTTCCACAGCTTGCAAGATATTGGTATTTGACTATATTTTTGCTTTTTCTTTCTTTGACTGCGTAGTACGCTGGAATGACCAAATCCAAAAGATAACAAATCCTTTTCTTTTTTTTCTGGTTTTGTGGACGGGATTTAAAGTGAATTTTATACTTCTCATCTGATAGAACAGATTCTAAATAGAATGCTTAGAGTAGTCCTGGAGAGTGCTGTTGCCACTCAGACTTCAGTGAAAAACCAATTAGAACTGATATGAAAGACTCTTGATAATAATAATAATAATAATATCTAAGTAATAAATACCTAGGCTTGACCCCTTGTTAGATATTCGGTACCCTTTGTGAAGTGGACCAGAGAAGAACTTTAGCAAATCAACCAAAGAACATGGAAACTAATAACTATACATAAGGCATGACAACCCAGAGACGACGTTCACAGACTATGTGTCAAGAAAGGAGGAAGAGGAATTGCCTGCATCGAAGACAGTATCGAGGCATCGATACAACGACTCGATGATTACATAGAAAAAACATGAAGGAGGACTGATTACAGCCATCAAAAATGATACTGACTGCGAGGTGACCAATAGAATGACAATAACTACGAAACAAAAATGGGAAGGAAACAACTCTGGGCGCTTTAAGCGACTAATAAACGACATCTCGCTCGAGAAAACCTGGATGTAGCTAAGAAAGGGAAAATTAAAAAGGGTGGGCAAGATGATCCACTGGGAGATGTGCAAGAAATTTAAATTTGACCACACGAACAAATGGTATATGCACAACCCAGCTCCTGTCCTGGAGAATGACACATAAACTCCCTTGGGACTTTGACACACAGACAGATCACCTAATTGGTGAATTCGGTACTGTAACTAAAGGCCTATTAAAGGGACTGGAGGTCTTAAAAGTTGCGGACGAGTGGGGTCCATCCAAACTACAGCAATATTGATAACGGCCAGAATACTGAGAAGAGTCGCTGATGTGAAAAACTCTCAAGGAGTGAATAATAATAATAATAATAATAATAATAATAATAATAATAATAATAATAATGGGTCTGGAGGACTTGAAAATAAGACGAGTGGAGTCCATCCTAACTACCACATAATTGAGATCGGTCAGAATACTGAGAAGAGTCCTGGAGATCTGAGGAGACTTGATGTCACTCAAACTCGACTTAAAAACCATCAGATAACACTGATGTGAAAAGCTCTCGAGAAGTGAATAATAATAATGCTAAACTTGTGAACTTTGCTGTCCCAGCTGACCACTGAGTAAAATTAAAAGAAAGTGAAAACAAGGATAAGTACCTGGAACTTGCTTGGGAATTGAAAATTCTGTGGAACGTGAAACTGAAGGTGATACGAATTGTAATTAATGCTCTTAGTACAGTCACCAAAGGGACTGGAGGACTTGGAAATAGGAGGACGAGTGGAGACCTTCCAAACTACTACATTATTGAGATAGGCCAGAATACTGAGAAGAGTCCTGGAGACTTGAGGAGACTTGCTTTCACTCAGGCTCCAGTGAAAGACCATCAGCTAAGCATAATGCGATAATCTCCCAAGTAAAATAATAATAATAATAATAATAATAATAATAATAATAGATTTTTGTGGTCAGCCGATAATTGTTCTTCCTTGGAAGAATACTAGGTCACATCTGTGACTTCAGCACAGATAATAATTAATGCCAGGGTCTGGTATAGACACAATGTACTACCTTTGAAAATGTTAAATACAGATACAAATAAAGGGAGGACTCAGATGACAGGTCTGAGTGTCATGATCGGCAGGTGCTCACTTAATAGCCAACATGGGAGAGGGGAAATGATTGTCATTCTGTGAATGTCAGCTTTTCTAATTTCAGGACAAATAAAAAAAGAAGACGAGTCTAAGTTTAAGTTCTAAGGAAATAAAATACATTTTATGCCCTTTTCTTAACATTTAGCTCATACGGACATAAACAAGAAAGAAAGAAAAAAAGAAGAAAGAAAGAAAGAAAGAAAGAAAGAAAGAAAGAAAGAATGTAAGATAGATAGATAGATAGATAGATACTAACGAACAAAGTTAGCTTGCAAGCTCGGGAGCGAAATGGATAGATTCATTTGAACAGACTGAGATAGATAGATAGATAGATAGATAGATAGATAGATATTAACAGTCTTAGATAGATAGATAGATAGATAGATAGATAGACAGATAGATAGATAGATAGGAAAAGACATAGATAGATAGATAGATAGATAGATAGATATGAACAGTCGTAGATAGATAGATAGGAAGAGACATAGATAGATAGATAGATAGATAGATAGATAGATATGAATGAACTGAGATAGATAGATAGATAGATAGATATTAACAGTCTTAGATAGATAGATAGATAGATAGATAGATAGATAGATATTAACAGTCTTAGATAGATAGATAGATAGATAGGAAAAGACATAGATAGATATGAACAGTCGTAGATAGATAGATAGGAAGAGACATAGATAGATAGATAGATAGATAGATAGATAGATATGAATGAACTGAGATAGATAGATAGATAGATAGATAGATAGATAGGAAAAGACATAGATAGATATGAACAGTCGTAGATAGATAGATAGATAGATAGATAGATAGGAAAAGACATAGATAGATAGATAGATAGATAGATAGATAGATATGAACAGTCGTAGATAGATAGATAGGAAGAGACATAGATAGATAGATAGATAGATAGATAGATAGATAGATAGATAGATATGAACAGTCGTAGATAGATAGATAGGAAGAGACATAGATAGATAGATAGATAGATAGATAGATAGATAGATAGATAGATAGATAGATATGAATGAACTGAGATAGATAGATAGATAGATAGATATTAACAGTCTTAGATAGATAGATAGATAGATAGATAGATAGGAAAAGACATAGATAGATAGATAGATATATAGGAAAAGACATAGATAGATAGATAGATAGATAGATATGAACAGTCGTAGATAGATAGATAGGAAGAGACATAGATAGATAGATAGATAGATAGATAGATAGATAGATAGATATGTGTGTAGATTGTGGTAATATTTATCCGAATAAACTTACACAATTGAATAAGACAAGACTTCATATAAAAAGCTTTTCACTTTATTAATTTGAATTATACAGAATGGTCAAAAATATAATTAAAGATTTTTTAAAAACCAATCCTCACAATTTCTGTTTTTGGGGGTTTTTTGAGGGGGGGGTTCTATTTTTATTGCTTTTTTTTTTTTTTTTTCATTTACAATAACACCACAATTTTAAGAGAAATTCCATCCCATCACACTTTCTCAAAAGACAATGTTCATCGAGAGGAAGTCGTGTGGTGGGATCGAATACCGGAAGATATAAGCTGGCTATGGATGGGGTTGGGGGTCTGCTTCCGACCTAATTTCGTTTCTCCGCATTTGCCACGTCACCGTTACTAGGACTGTCCTGATTGATATGACAGTGTTTGGCAATATTGCCGTTGCTGCTGCTGCAAAAAAAAAAAAAAAAAGAATTCTTTTGGTCGGAGGAATTGGCTTTTGTAGAGGAGGGTGGGAGAAGAATATGCGAAAAACGATACTTGAAATAAAAAAAAGGGGAATGAAAAAAAAATGCTTTAAAACAAAAAATTTGGAGGGGATGGCTCGAAGTTTTTTTTTTTCTTTTTTAGAAATATCAAAGGAGAAACAAACTAAAAAAAAAAAGAAGTTGGAAATTTCAACAAAATTCGATGAACGTGAAATTCCTCAGCTAAATTAGATGGTTTTATTGTCTTTTTTTTTTCATTTTTCATTTTTTTAGCCCCCAAATTATTTCCTTTTGAATACGAAAATTCATTCTTTTCTGCAGGAGGCTTGCGTTCCCAAAATAATGCAGAAAATCGTTAACCCTGAAGACTCAGATTTTATTGTTCCTTAGAAACAAGTTTCCTTCACCCTGGGTTTGAAGATTTGGTTTGGTTGGCATTTATGGGTTATTTAATGCCAAACGCTCTTTATACATATATATTAAATATATATGACTTGGTTTGGTTGGGTTTTAAGGCATATCAACCTTTGTAAGTTATTTAATGCAAAATCCTCTTTATACATATATATTGAATACATATGATTTTTTTGGGTTGGCTTTTAAGGCATATCAACCATTGCAGGTTGTTTAATGCCAAATCCTCTTTATACATATATATTATATAAATATCATTTCGTTTGGTTGGCTTTTATGGCAACCATCATCCATCATCATCATCATCATCATGTCATGCCACTTGCACGGATATCTTTGACCCTCTCTCTCCACTTCTCCCAATCGTTCATCGCCTCCGGCAGGTCTTCAGGACTACATCCCTTATCATCACAGAGCTGCTGTACGTATGTTCGAGCTGGTCGTATGTGGGGGTCCATAGGAGTACATCACTTATGAGCTCGTCTCTGCTTCTCCAGCAGTGTCCTGCGTGTCTGGTTCGTCTAACTTGGATAGTTTTCGTGATGGGAGGCAGGTGGCCGTATAGTTGGTGCTTTCTCGGGTGTTGCCGCCAGGACTTGTTTAATATTGCTCGCAACATTCTTGTGTAATTGCCGTCTAGCTTCTTCTCGAGCCGTTTTGTTAGCGTCAAAGTAGTGCATCCATACAGCAGTATCGACACGACCGCAACTTGGAAGAAACTGCGTTTCATTTTATCGGCCAGGTTTGATTTCCATATGATCGATAGCTTATCGATAGCTGTCCATGCCTTCGTTAGCCGCGTGTCGATGTCCTTTTCGGTTGATGAGACTCTGCTTCTTAGGTAGGTGAATTTGTTTACCAGTTTCAGAGAGATGTCGCCTGCTTGATTAAAGCACGTATATTCAATTTTGTGTGCATTGACATGGAGGCCAATGCCTGCAGCGGCTCGTTCATCCTTATACATATCTATTAAAATACATTTTGTTGATAATATTTCTAAAGGAGCCTAAGCTCATTTTTTTACACACAGTTAAATTGTTTCAAATATTGCCAACGATTCAATTAATCATCACTCATTTGTTTACATGCAATTAAAGGATAAAACAGTTCTATATCAGACAAGTCAATTTAGCATAAGTCATTTGTTTGCACTCATTTTAAATGTCAAGCAGTTTCATTTGATCCATAGATAGGTGCTACCACTTCGAAACTTAGTGGGCCTGGGAGTAATGGCAATGAAGGCGTAGTCAGTATTCATAAAAAATCCAGCATTATTGGAACCTCATCATTAGATTGCTTAATGTGATATCAATGACACTCGTTGGTTAGAGGGTCTTACTCCACTGCAGAGATACAGTCGGTGTACTCTACACCCCCCAGCCGACTGGGCCAGTTTTAGGATATACTGACCGTATCCCTTTCAGGAGCGGTATCCTGAGTGATAACCCGGGTGAGTTGATATGCCTTGAAATACCAACCAACCAACCAATCAACTAATTTCAAAAACTTACCATTCAATATGTTGGGGTAAATTTTCCGCGGTGTAGTGGCTAACACGTTGAACTGTGATCTCGATGTAAACAAGTTCGATCTCCAGTTGATATTTACTTTCATTTTCTAATACTCCTGAGAAAGGCATGAACCTCCTATTCTTTCAGCTCTGGGTTAAATAGTACCACTACTGTTCTTCTACAAGGATGGCTTTAGCATTAAATAACCCAGAAAGGTTGATACGCCATTAAACAAAGAAACCAAACCAATTGTATTACTCTTTAATAATAATCTTCTGTATATTCTAAAGTATTATTGATCAATCACAATGTATATCCCAAGCTATGGGTTAAATAATATCATGACTTTTTCTACAAGGATGAATTTAGCATTATATAATTCACGAAGGTTGATATGCCATTAAACAAAAAAAAATAAACTTCTTAATGTGAAAAACACATTCGTAGAGGCTAACACCCTCTGCTGCTTGCTCCAGGATATGCAGTAGGGATTTGGCTTATGCAGGTGCATTTTTAGAAGTGCTAGATCATCTGCGTAATCTGCATCACTTATATTTTCTTTGGGAGATCGTTAATTTCTTGATTTTTTTTAGTGTGCGATCATTTTTTTTTTTCATTTGAGGTATGTATTTACCAACCCATTCGTACGATACAAAGTCAATTTTTTAGGCGGAGTTTAGCAGGTCTGAATTCAGAGTTTTCCTTCTCCTAGACAGGTTGCCATACCAAAGTTAAAGAGCTCAGTCTGCCCAACTATTTATCCTTAACTGGAAGGAAAATAGGTGGATTCAAACTTTTCCTAAGGGTATTAGCACTATGTGAAATGCAATCAACTTTGTCCCGGATTTGAACACAGGCCGCCGTGTTCATATTCAAAGGCGTTAACGATTAAACTACGGACACCTCTTTCATTTGATGTATGGACGTTCGTTGAACGTCATCTTGGCTAATTATGAATGGAAATGGAGTTAATGTATCTCCTTGTAAGACTCCAGTGACAATGTCAAAACAAAACATTGCTTAAGTGTTTTATTGAGCATTCTGTTAGCCGTAACAGTTTTTTGGGGAAGATCATATACTAGAAATATTTGCTCCATCTTTTCTCTGTCTATGAAGTCAAATGCTTTGGAGAAATCTGCAAAGAATGTATATTACGTATAGAACAAAACAATACAAAATAAAAATTTGTGGACACCTGGTCAGGTTGGGTTCCTGTGCTTCTATAGTTGTATAAAAATGATTCAAAATTTAATGTTTAGCATATCAAAAATGTATTTGCTCCATCTTTTCTCTGTCTAGGAAGTCAAATTCTTTGGAGAAATCTGCAAAGAATGTATTTTACAGATAGAATAAAACAATACAAAATAAACATTTGTGGGCACCTGGTCAGGTTGGGTTCCTGTGCTTCTATAGTTGTATAAGAATGATTCAAAATTTAATGTTTAGCATATCAAAAATGTATTTCCTCCATCTTTTCAAAAAGTAACCATTCCTTCTAAAAAGAAAAAAAAATGTAAACGGGATTTTAAAAGAAATATCAGTCAGCCAATCAGGAAACAAAACAAAAAAATTAATTGATAAGATAAAAGGCATCACTTTTATTGATAAATCTTTGCAAAGTATTACATTTCATTAACAACCGGCTCATTGGCCTAATGGGTAGAGTGTTTGCTAATGGTCCGGGATGCCGGGGTTCAATCCCAAGTCGAGTCATACCAAAGACTTAAAAAATGGTACTTAATACTTCCTTGCTTAACACTCAGCATTATAAGGTACGTATCAAGGGTAAAGTGGAGCAATCCGGGGAAAGGAGTAGTGCCCTCCCCTACACCTTGGTGTAGTAGTGACTGAAAAGAGAGCCTTCGGGTCACCCTCGACTGCAGTCATCAACGTTCCTATATATATATAGTATCGCAAATGAATAAATTCCCCTTTCAAAAAAATTAATTAAAAGTTAATTTCCTTCAAAACCAAAGAATCAAGGACTTTTAAAATCTTAATGAAGCTTTATAAATTAAAAAGGTTATTGTTAGGTATTATTTATCACCGCCCTCTACAGCATAGAAATTCTGGAGTTTAAAAATATAAGATCAATATATCCAAAAATAACTACACAAATTAAGTTTAGTCAATATTATTTTTGGTTTTATTTTTTTTTAATGCTGTGGATTTTGTGAACGTATAATGTCTAATAATAAATGCTTTCGTTGGATAATATTCTACTAAAAATATTTAAAAAATTAGTTTTATTTCGTTGAGAGAAAAAGTGATTTCTTATTAATATGATTTAGATGTCGACCGATTTATGGGCAAATACACGCACACACACACACACATATATATAGAGAGAGAGACTTAGAGAGAGAGGGGTTTGGTTTAGTATAATTTTATGGCATATCAACCATTGTAGGTTATTTCATGCCAAATCCCTTTTTACACATATAAACAGAGCTATTTCAAACAATTCAGTTTAGCTTAAGTACACAGTTTAGTTCTATTTAACCCATAGACCCTATCAGGGACTACAAATCCGGGCCAGAGTGAACCTGCGAGTGATGCCAATGAAGGGGTACTCTGCATTCCTCATATCTCCTGCATTACTGGAGCCTCTGCATCAAATTGTTTAGTGTCATATCCAAAACACTCGTTGGGGTTGAGAGATGGGGGGTTCTTACCCCACTGCAGAAAAGCGGTCTGTGTATTCAACGGCTCCCTCATCCAACTGGGCCAGAGAGTGAGAGAGAGATCACCGTTAAGATTTTATTAATTAAAAACGCTTTTGGCATTAAATTTTAATCACAATTATATATGCACACACACACACACACGCACACACACGCACACACACACACACACACACACACATATATATATATATATATATATATATATATATATATATATATATATATATTACCATCCCTCCGCTCGGGCAGGATATGACACACGGTCAATTTTTAAGCGGAGTTTAACAGGTTTCAATTCAGAGTTTTCCTTCTCCTAGACTAGTTGCCTCACCAAGGCTGAAGAACCTAGTCTGCCCTACTATTTACCCATAGCTGGAGGGAGTATAATTGGATTCATACCTTTCCCAAGGGTATTAGTGCTATGTGAAATGCCATCATTCCAGGATTTGAACTCGTGTCGTCGTGTCCATTTCTTACCACGATAACATATATATATATATATACCATTAAAATTCAACGATGATTATATAATTATATATCGTATAAAACTGGGATTAACCTTATGATTGAATTTTAATCAAAATTATATGTATATATATGCGAGTGTCGTTGAAAAAGTTCCGAGCAACACCAGAAAAAAAAGCCATAAGTAAACATTTTTGTTGAGGTAACACACTAGCACTTCTAGAAAAATTTATTCAGATTTCCGAGCAGGTGAGGCTCATACAAGAGTGAGGGGTATATGAGAAATCTAAAATCGGGGTGCGATTTAGGGCCCTCTGATCGATTGCAAAATATATATATATATATATAGTTTTAGTGATGGGTGTACAGCTGGTGATTTGTGGGGTGTTGCCTCCAGGACTTGTTCAAAAGAAATCCTCTTTATACATATGTATTAAATATGTATGATTTGGTTTGGTTGGCTTTTATGGCATATCAACCATTGTAGGTTATTTAATGCCAAATCCTCTTTATACATATATATTAAATATATATGATTTGGTTTGGTTGGCTTTTATGGCATATCAACCATTGTAGGTTATTTAATGCCAAATCCTCTTTATACATATATATTAAATATATATGATTTGGTTTGGTTGGCTTTTATGGCATATCAACCATTGTAGGCTATGTCGAATCCTCTTTATACATACATATATATATATATATATATATATATATATATATATAGCATTATTCGGTCCAGTTAAACCGGAGTTGGGATTTATTCCATCGGGACAAAAAAAAAAGAAAACCATTAAACAATGAACATTCAAATTTTCCTGGTAAAGTGCTCAATGTAACTGACATTACAGAGCAATCACGTCTTTAAGAAAAAAAACAACACCGGTCACATTAGGATTATCCATAAGATCTGAAGAAGTCCTGCTAATTTTTTTTCGTGTTTTTAATTTATATAAAAAACATATAACAGGATGGAAATAAATTTATAATCCTAATGTGACCGGTTTTGTTTTTTTTCTTAAAGAATATATATATATACATATATATATATGTGTGTGTGTGTGTGTGTGGGTGTGTTTGTGCGCATGTGGGTGTGTGCGCGTGTGGGTGTGTATACCTATATATATAAATATATATACATATATGTGTGTGTGTGTGTGTGCGTGTGTTTATGATTAAAATTCAACGATGAAGGCGTAGTTTTATCAAAAGCTTGAATTTTTTTCTTCAAATACCTGAAATATTTAATAAAGAATCTGACATTGGGAGAGATGATTGATTTCAACTTTTATCTTGCTCTACAGTGCAGTATTTGAGCACTTTCTTGATTTCACCCATATATATATATATATATATATACTTTGGCAGCAAATTGTTATGTAGATAAGTTCTGTTAAATAGCAAGGAGTGCCTCTTTTTTATGATCTTCAAGTGAAGACGTTCAAGTCTTCTTAATATTCTTCGTATTTCCGGGTCGAAATGATGGAGATAAAATCTTATATTAGCCCAAGTGCTTTCGACCATTTCGCTGGTCATCTTCAGGGATAGAGTTAATTTTTTTTCTTCTAAGTAAAATAGTGAGTTTTACATTTATTTGCAGTGGCTTTTTTTAAAATAATAAATGGGGTTGGTTCATTCTGTCATGATGGGTTGTTAGTTGTTGAATACGTTTAATAGGTTTATTCTTGTGGTGAATGCTATTTTATTTATAGTGTATTTTTAAAACTTTGTATAGATATTGCTTCGAGGATTTGTAAACGGTTTTTATTGTTATTTTTATATATGATTTTTTGTATTAATTAGAATTTTTCTAATGTCTTGGGATTTGAGTTTGTCAGTGTCTTTATTATGCTTTGTCATTATATGCTGTTTTCTGGCACTTATGTCGGAAAGGTGCTAGGTAAGGCCGCGAGAGAGTGTGGTTGTTGTATAGCCAATAGAGATAGTAGGTGTTGTGTTATTTTTCTCTCAAAGATCATAAAAAAGCAGACCGTGGTGAAATGAACTGATATTTAAATGTCGCCATAAAAATAGATATACGCTTATGTGAAATGACTTTAGGCTTTATGTGTATATATGTATATGTATATATGTAAGAAAAAAGCGACAACAACAACAACAACTTTATATATATATATATATATATATATATATTTCCGGACATTGGCCTAGCGGTTAGAGTGTTCGCCAATGGCCCGGGAGACCTGGGTTCAATCCCAGGTCGAGTCATACCAAAGACTCAAAAAATGGTACTTGATGCCTCCTTGCTTAACACTCAGCATTATAAGGTATGGATCAAGGGTAAAGTGGAGCAATCCAGGGAAAGGAGTCGCGCCCTCCCCTACACCTTGGTGTAGTAAGCTATCGAAAAGGGAGCCTTCGGGTCACCCTCGACTATGGTCGCAAACTTTACTTTTTATATATATATATATATATATATTGTTTAGATTTAATTAAAGTAAATGTATTTTGGATTTGGGTATATATGTTTTAAGATTTGATCAAAATTAATTCTCATATTTTAAACAACTGTTTTTTTCTTCCTTTCTTTTTAATTTAAATTATGTAGTAACGTAAAGTTGGTGACCGTAGTCGAAGGCTACTCGAAACCTCCCTTTTCAATAGCTACTACACCGAGATTATAGGGGAGGGCGCTACTCCTTTCCCTAGATTACTCCCCTTTACCCTTGAAACGTACCTTATAATGCTAAGTGTTAAGCAAGGAGGTATCAAGAACCATTTTCTGAATCTTTGGTATGACTCGACCTGGGATTGTCTCCAGTCTCCTGGCCCATTGGCGAACACTCCACCAAAGGTATTAATTTGATTATTAGTTTATAATATTAATAGGTTTGACGATTAGTGATAACAATTGTATTAGTAATATCAATTGTGATGATAATTCTTAATATGGTATTATCTATAATACTTGGTCTGATTTTATTTATAAATTTTAAGGATTTGATTGGTTTGTTTGGTTTGTTTGGTTTTATGGCATATCAACCCCTGTAGGTTATTTAACGTCAAATCCATTTTTATGTAAATAATCTGTTCTATTGAAAACAGTTCAGTTTAGCATAAGTACACAGTTTAATTGTCAAAAACATTTCCATTTCAAACTATTCAAGCAGTTATATGTAATAATTCAGTTAAGTGTAAATACAGTTTTAATGTCGAAAAACAGTTCTATTTCAAATAATTCAGTTAAGCATAAGCACGCAGTTTAAGTGTAAGTACGGTTTAATTGTCAAAAACGTTTCTATTTCAAGCTATTTAGTTAACTCAATTCACTTTAGCATAAGTATGCTGTTAGTTCTATTTAACCCATAGATAGGGCCCTATCAGGTGCTACCACTCCGGGTCAGAGTGGACCTGGGAGAGATGGCAATGAAGGGGTACTCCGCATTCCCCAATGCTCCAGCACTGCTGGAACCTCACCATCAGATTGTTTAGTGTCATATCCAGGACACTCGTTGGGGGGGGTCTTACCCCTCTGCGGAGGTGCAGTCAGTGTATTCTACAGCCCTAGCTGATTGGGCAATTAAGGATTTGAGGTTTTGTAATAATATAAATATTATGATAATTTGGATGATATAATTGTAATCCTGAGGATATATAATATTATGTTGTATTAGTTTATAATCTTAGATGCCTTAACAGTAATTGGTATAATTTTTATTTTTACTTTTTATAAGATCATTTATATCATTTATAGGGTATAGTATAAAAATATTGATATGACAAATAGTATTAATATACCATATAATATTTTATGATATAATTTAATTTTGTTTAGAGATTATTAATAACCATATAAATTATTCATAGTAGATAATTTTCTCTCTTCAAATTCATTCATTTCTTCATTTTTTATTTATTTCCTTCATTTGTCTTTAAAAGTTTGTTTTCATTCGATAAAAAAAAGGTATGAAAATGGAAGAGAAGTCAGCAATTGATACATTTTGATACAGGAATTGAATGTTATTTGTCAAGCAGACAGGAAAAACAAATGGTTTGGTCTTTACTTAATAAGAAAATAAAAAAAAAAATAAATAAATAAAAACACAAATGAAATTTGGATTAGGGAAATAAGGTGGCCGGAATTTTGTGGGATTTACTAAATCTTCATTAGAAATTTTTCATTATTTCTTTATCTGAAGATGCAGATCTAACATTTAAAAAAAATATAGTGTCTACTGAAATAAATATTATGACAAAAAATATGAGTAATTTTGGAAGGTTTTTCTTATATATATATATATATATATATATATATATATATATATATATATATATATATATATTTGTGTGTGTCTCTGTGTGTGTGTGTGTGTGTGTGTGTGTGTGTGTGTGTGTGTGTGTGTGTGTGTGTGTAACACAAAATTGCTGTTTTAGTAGGAGGCCCTTCCTCTCAGCCTGAGTGAAGCTGCAGCTGAGACTTGAAATTGAACCACTCCCTGCTTTTTAACTCCCTGTAAGCTACAAAATCTCGACCTTTGCCCTCTTTGGCCTTACATGGATATGCAGTCTAAGGTACGGTGGAGAAAAATGAAAAGAGAGGGGACGCCTTCTGCCCGGGTTGGGTTGAGGGGTTTGTCA
>OY757932.1:9683516-9806016 GCA_963585895.1 Sepioteuthis lessoniana
ATATTAAATATATATGATTTGGTTGGATTGGGTTTTATGGCATATCAACTATTGTACGTTATTTGATGCCAATTCCTCTTTATACATATATTTTGAATATATATGATTTGATTTGGTTGGGTTTAATGACATATCAACCATTGTAGGTTATTTAATACCAAATTCTCTTTATACATAATTAGATATATTTGACTTGGCTTGGCAGGCTTTTATGGCTTATAAACAACTGTTGGTTATTTAATGCCAAATCCTCATTTAGTTTGGTTGGCTTTGATGGCATATCAACCAATGTGGGATAATTTATGCCAAATCCTCTTCATACATATATGTTGATATATATAATATAATGTAAGGAGGTGCCCGTGGTGAAATGGTTATTGTCGTAAGAAATGGACACGACGACACAAGTTCAAATCCTGGACCAGGCTAATTGCATTTCACATAGCACTAATACCCTTGGGAAAGGTATGAATCCAATTATTCTCCCTCCAGTTAGGGCAGACTAGGTTCTACAGCCTTGGTGAGGCAACTAGTCTTGGAGAAGGAAAACTATGAATTCAAACCTGTTAAACTCCGCTTATAAATTGACTTTGTGTCATATCCTGCCCGAGCGGAGGGGTTGGTAAATATGCATATATATTAATATATAGATTTTGGCTTTATAGTATATCAACCCTTGTTGGCTATTTAATGCCAAATCCTCTTTATACATATAATATATGATTTGTAAACGCATAGTTTGTAGATTATATCTTTAACGGGTCAGAGTTCATTTGTTTGCACACAGTTAAATGGTTAGACATAAATCAATAGTTTAGAGGTAATCCTATTTTTAAATGAGTCAGATCAAATTGATTTGCACATAAGTATTATTATTGTTTGCACATAGTTAAATGGTTCCAAATATTCTAAGACTAATAGTTCTATTTGGTATAAATCATTTGCTTGCACTCACTTAAAAGGTTTCAAATATTGCTATCTAACATTAATACTTCATTTGCACACAGTTAAAGAGTTGCAAGTATTTCTAATCAACACTAATAATTCTATTCAACATTACTCATTTGTTTACACACTGTTAGATGATCAAACAGTTCAATTTCAAACAATTAAATTGAACTTAAGTTATATGGTTGCACGTAGTTTAAATATCGAACAGTTCTATTCTACCCATAGATAGGACCCTATCCATACTTACCAACCACTCCACTCGGGCAGGATATGACACAAGCTAATTTTTTTAGCGGAGTTTAATAGGTTTGAATTCAGAGTTTTCCTTCTTCAAGACTAGTTGCCTGACCAAGGCTGAAGAACCCAGTCTATCCTACTATTTACCCATAGCTGGAGGGAGAATAATTGGATTCATACCTTTCCCAAGGGTATTATTAACAGCCATACAGGAAAGTTGGAACCATTTGGATAAAGAATATTGCTTTAGATTAGTAAAATCCAGACCAGAACGAATTGAGGTTGTCTGAAAAGTGCAAGATGTGTGTGTGTGTGTGTGTGTGTGTGTGTAGGGGGGGTAAGTAAGTTTTTTATTCTAATATTTCATTGTTACTAAATTCTGTAATTTTTTCCTCGATATTTAGCCGAGCAAGATTTTTAAAAATGTACGATTAACAGAGATAATTGGATCCTTTCAAAGAAAATATCAATTTAATTTAGTGTTAGGTATAGAAAGGAAGTCAGAATGTTAAGCAATTTGATGAAAAATATTTTGTGTCTCATCTATCTATCTATCTATCTATCTATCTCAGTTTATTCATATCTATCTATCTATCTATCTATCTATCTATCTCAGTTTATTCATATCTATCTATCTATCTATCTATCTATCTATCTATCTATCTATCTCAGTTTATTCATATCTATCTATCTATCTCAGTTTATTCATATCAATCAATCTATCTATCTATTTATCTATCTATCTATCTATCTATCTATATATATATATATATATATATATATATATCAGTTCATTCATATCTATGTATCTATCTATCTATCTATCTATCTATCTATCTATCTATCTCAGTTTATTCATATCTATCTATCTATCTATCTATCTATCTATCTATCTCAGTTTATTCATATCTATCTATCTATCTATCTATCTATCTATCTATCTATCTCAGTTTATTCATATCTATCTATCTATCTATCTATCTATCTCAGTTTATTCATATCTATCTATCCATCTATCTATCTATCTCAGTTTATTCATATCTATCTATCTATCTCAGTTTATTCATATCAATCAATCTATCTATCTATTTATCTATCTATCTATCTATCTATATATATATATATATATATATATATATATATATATATATATATATATATATATCTCAGTTTATTCATATCTATCTATCTATCTATCTATCTATCTATCTATCTATCTATCTATCTCAGTTCATTCATATCAATCTATCTATCTATCTATCTATCTATCTATCTATCTATCTCATTTCATTCATATCTATCTATCTATCTATCTCAGTTCATTCATATCTATCTATCTATCTATCTATCTATCTATCTCATTTCATTCATATCTATCTATCTATCTATCTCAGTTCATTCATATCTATCTATCTATCTATCTATCTATCTCAGTTCATTCATATCTATCTATCTATCTATCTATCTATCTATCTCAGTTTATTCATATCTATCTATCTATCTCAGTTTCTTCATATCAATCAATCTATCTATCTATTTATCTATCTATCTATCTATCTATCTATCTATCTATATATATATATATATATATATATATATATATATATATATATCAGTTTATTCATATCTATCTATCTATCTATCTCAGTTCATTCATTATCTATCTATCTATCTATCTATCTCATTTCATTCATATCTATCTATCTATCTATCTCAGTTCATTCATATCTATCTATCTATCTATCTATCTATCTATCTATCTATCTCAGTTCATTCATATCTATCTATCTATCTATCTATCTATCTATCTATCTATCTATCTATCTCAGTTCATTCATATCTATCTATCTATCTATCTATCTATCTATCTATCTATCTATCTCAGTTCATTCATATCTATCTATCTATCTATCTATCTATCTATCTATCTCAGTTCATTCATATCTATCTATCTATCTATCTATCTCAGTTCATTCATATCTATCTATCTATCTATCTATCTATTTCAGTCCAATCATTTCTATCTATCTATCTCTCTTCATATGTATGTATGTATGTATGTATGTATGTATCTATCTATCTATCTATCTATCTCAGTCTCTTCATATCTATCAGGTCGTCCAATTTTTTAATAAATTTTTATCGTCATTATTTTATAAGCGATTTAAAAACAAACAAACATGCTAAGTTCACCCGTTTATGATGAAAATCACAACTTTCCTTAAGTTTGACATGGGTTCATTGCCGCATGCCTGAGGCGTCTTCCAAGAGTGTTGGAAGCCGACGGAGACCCAGCAATTTTTAGCCCAAACCTCTATCTTACATCTGAAAATTTGACCTGTCATATTTTGCCTGTAGCGGAGAGGTTAATAAATACTGACTCGGGAAGAAGCGATTGTTTTTGGTGACCCAAGCAAATAAACTGACCAAGACAGAAGCTTTGTATACGTAAATATATGCATTATCTTAACATGTATGGTTGGGTTTTATGGCATATCAACTATTGAAGGTTATTTAATGCCAAATTCTCTTTATACATATATATTGAATATATATGATTTGGTTTGGTTGGGTTTATTGGCATATCAACCATTATAGGTTATTTAATTCCAAGTCCTCTTTATACATATATGTTGAATATATGATTTGGTTGGGTTTGGTTTTATGGCATATCAACCATTGTAGGTTATTTAATGCCAAATCCTCTTTATACATATATATTAAATATATATGATGTGGTTTGGTTGTGTTTATTGGCATATCAACCATTATAGGTTATTTAATACCAAGTCCTCTTTATACATAAATGTTGAATATATGATTTGGTTTGGTTGGCTTTGATGGGTATCAACCATTGAAGTTGATTTAATGCCAAATCCTCTTAATACATATATATTAAATATACATGATTTGGTTTGGTTGGGTTTTATGGCGTATCAACCATTATAGGTTATTTAATATGAAGTCCTTTTTATATATAAATCAAATTTTTATATGATTTATAAACACATTTTGGAGATAACATTCCTCAATGAGGCTGAGCTATTTTTTGTATACTGTTAAATGCTTTTACGTATTCCTATATCACAGTCAGAATTTAACATCAGTCATTTGTTTGTACACAGTTTGTTCTATTTGATCTAAAGATAAGACCGTATCTGGTGCTACTAATCTCGATTAAATGGACCTGGGAGCAATGGCAATGAAGGGGTATTCCACATTCGCCAAATCTCTAAGGCTGGAACCTTGCCATCAGATTGTTTAATGTCATATTCAGGATACTTGTGGTTTCCTCGTGGTGTAATGGTTAAAGCGATGGGCTGCGAAATCGTTCACTTTCGGGCAAATACTCTTCGGAAAGGTATGTACCCCCCCTTATCCCCCCCGCTTTAGGTTAAAGAGTACCATTACTGTTCTTCTAGGAGAATGGCTTTGGCATTAAATAACCTACAAAGAGTTGATATGCCATTAAACAAAGAAACCAATACATTCACTTTTGGACTAATACCCTTGGGAAAGGTATGAACCCTCTTATCCTCCCAGCTATGGGTTATATAGTACCACTACTGTTCTTCTAGGAGAATGGCTTTGGCATTAAATAACCTACAAAGAGTTGATATGCCATTAAACCAAGAAACCAAACCAAACCAAACTATTAGGCCACTCGTTCGGCAGGTGGGGTTGGGTTTACACCTCTGCAGAGATGAAGTCGGTCTATTCTACATCCCCTGCCGATTGGACTGCATGTATTTGGGTGGGAATATTCGTACACCCGGTGACTTGTCAGTTTTGCAAAAGCACAGCCATTTTGATTAAGAATTTTTTTGAGCAATGGCGTAATTTGATTATATGTATGACAAATAATATCAAATTAGGCATGTTTTTTTTTTTTGTTTACGTAAAATTCTCTCAAATTCTATTAACATTTATTCAATCACATCGATTCATATGATTTTTTCCTTTTCATCCGGTCAGCTGACTTCTTTTCCATGCCTGTTTAATTTTAAAGACACGTCAACTGGACTGGGGTTATTTTATACTAAGAAGTTAGAGAATTGCGATCATTGTATATTTATGTTTTATGATAGCGATGATATTGACGAGCAACATCCAACACAAGAGCAAAAGTAAAACCGTATAAATATGTATTAAGTGTACTCAATTTTTGGATTGCTTCAGGGGCATATTTATATGCCTGTTGTGTAGTGGTTATCGTCGTGGGAAATGGACACGGCGATACGAGTTCAAAACCAGGACGAGGCTGATTGCATTTCACGTAACGCTAATTCCCTTAAGAATGAGACGAATCCTATTATTCTCCCTCTAACTACAGGTAAATAGTAGGTCAGTCTGTGCTCTTATGCCTTGGTTAGTCAATCAATCTACAAAATAAAATATAATAATAAAATATAATAATTGGAGGTGCCCGTGGTGTCGTCGTTATCGTCTTAGGAAATGGACACGGCGACACGAGTTCAAATCCTGGACGAGACTGATTGCATTTCACATAGCACTAATACCCTTGGGAAAGGTATGAATCCAATTATTCTCCCTCCAGCTATGGATAAATAGTAGGACAGATTAGGTTCTTCAGCCTTGGTTAGGCAACTAGTCTAGGAGAAGGAAGACTCTGAATTCAAACCTGTTAAACTCGGCTTAAAAATTGACCTTGTGTCATATCCTACCCGAGCGGAGGGGTTGGTAAATAGTATCTACAAAATAAAAATATCTTGATTTTAAACCTGTTAAACTGCACTTAGAAATTGACCTTGTGTCACATCCTGTCCGTGAGTAGGGTTTGGTAAATACATACATTTCAATCTAAATTTTTGTATCGTTGTTGCAAGGTTTTTCTGCCACTGTTATATGATATCAAGTAAAGTATTCCTATCTAATATTAATAATTTGCCCCTAGTGATAGGGTTTCAATTATTCAAATCTAATACAAATAATTTGCTCTCAGTCCTATGTTTTTTTAGTATTCCTATCTAATACAGATGATAATATGGTTTCAAGTGATTATTTCTGTTTAATAATTGTTATTTTGTGACAATACCCACAACTTCTGTGGACAGATATTCTTGTGAGGACTGCCGCTGTAAGATCTTACACCCGGCCGAGTGGGCATTTACATTAAAAAAAAAAGAACAATAAAAACAAAGGAAAGGAAAGACAAAAAGCAACGGACTTGAGACCGGAAAACCACAAGAAAGCGTGATCTGTGGCATGTTGGTACTCGGTGTGTGTGTATATGTATAGAGACTCGTGAAAATTCCAACAGCTAGAATGCTGACTCATCACTGGTCATGGTTTTCACTGCTTTGACCCCTCTCTGACAGACTTCTCTGACCAACATGCCAACTCTCAGTGGCCAACGTTTTCACTGCTTCGACCCCTCTCTGACAGACTGGACAACGTACTAGGTCTCACTGGCTATAAATTTTCACTGCTTTGACCCCTCTCTGACAGACTTCTCTGACCAACATGCCAACTCTCGGTGGCCAACGTTTTCACTGCTTCGACCCCTGTCTGACTGACTTCTCTGGACAACGTACCAGGTCTCACTGGCTATAAATTCTCACTGCTTTGACCCCTCTCTGACAGACTTCTCTGTCCAATGTACCAACTCTCACTGGTCATCGTTTTCACTGAACCCGTGTTTCCTTCTGACTGACCATCGTCTTCACTGCTCTGTTCGAGACCTAACTCAGACTGAGTCCCGCTCCTAATTGACTGTTCTGATTAGCTTCCCTGGCCAACGTGCAAACTCTGACAGACTTCTCTGGCCAACGTGTCAGCTCTCACTGATCAATGTACGTTGGTCCATTTCAACCCTCATTTCCGTGTTGGTCTTCCCTTCAAAATCCCGAAGATTCACGCTCTGTTCATTTTCGCACCAAGAAAACCCTGCAGAAAGACGCTGAGACGCTTACGACAAAGTCCCCACGATTCGGATATCTGTCGAAAAACACACTCACATAGATACATACTTATACACACACACACACACACACACACACACACACACACACACACACACACACACACACACATATATATATTCATGAATGCATGTTATTGCGTCACAGTTTGTTTTTACACAGTTTGAGGTGGCATAATAATCCTTAGAAAACAATTATAGCTTCAAGTAACAATTCTTAACAGAAATAATTTGCACACAGTCATATGGTTTCAAGTATTCCTGATTAACGAATATTTTTTACATTGTTGAATGGTTCTTAGGAATTATTTTTGTTTGATAATAATAATAATAATAATCACAATAATGATAATAAGAGAACTTGTCGAATTGTGGAATTTACTGTTCCGGATGACAACAGAGTAAAATTGAAAGAAATCGAAAAGAAATATAAGTACCTGGACCTTGCTAGGGACTTAAAAAAACTGTGGCACATTAATCTAAGCGAGGTACCAATTTTCATTTGTGTTCTTGGTACAGTCAAGAAATGATTGGGTAAAAGGATTGGAGGGATTGAAAATTAGAGGACGAGTGAAGAGCATCCAAACTACAGCTTTATTAAGATTGACCAGAATACTGAGAAGAGTCCTGGAGACTTGAGAAGACTTGCTGTCACTCAATCTCCAGTGAGAAACCATCGGCTAACACTGACGTGAAAAACATATCAATAAGGAAGTTCTATAAGCAATCTTGAAATTAAGTGAATGTCATTTTCCCGAAGCGTAAACAACTTTATTTTTCATAGCATTAATATGTCAGATTTCGTGCCAAAGAAAGAGTATTTGCTGGGAATTTTACTGCACTACTTTATTTAAAAGAAATCTGCAGCTGAAGCTCACAGATTTCTTGTTGATACTTAGAGTGGCCATACTCTGTCGGAAACAATATGCAGAGATTGGTTTAGACGCTTCAAAAATAATGATTTTAATCTTAAAGATAAAGAACGCCCAAGCGCACAGAAAAAAATTGAAGACCAAGAATTGGAGGCATTACTTCCTGAAGACTCATGTCAGGTGCAAGTTCTTCACTTTTCCCATTCAGTCAGGCCTTGTTTTTTGGCCTGGATTCGGTGGTTCGTTTG
Organism: Sepioteuthis lessoniana; assembly: GCA_963585895.1. NCBI lineage: Eukaryota > Metazoa > Mollusca > Cephalopoda > Myopsida > Loliginidae > Sepioteuthis > Sepioteuthis lessoniana. The sequence continues at coordinate 9,691,766 of OY757932.1, forward strand.
TATTTCAAAGTCTCATAGTATTTCATGGATGTCATTTTCTAGGACAGGTTTATATACATACCATAAGTCAGTGTATGGAGGTAATTGCGGTTTGTGTATGTATTATTTGCCAGTTTGGTCTTGCACAATTACCAGTGGATAACCTTTCCCGCCCAGTCAGGCTTAGTCTTGTATTCTCTCATCTTTGTCATTAGATGACTTGCACTTGCTATTCGTGTGCATTTTATCGATTTTTGCTCCGATGTGAATAGTCCTTAAGGCATTATTTTAAGCTGCTATTAAAATATATTCGGTGTCTCCCGAAAATTTTCCCCTAATTAGCCATACTAACCTGGCCACTCCTTGCTCAGTCGGCTGGAACTGTAGAATACACCGACTGCGCCTCTGCAGAGAGGTAAGAACCCCCCCCAATGAGTGTCCAGGATATGACACTAAACAATCTGATGGTGAGGTTCCAGTGATGCTGGAGCTTTGAGGAATGCGGAGTACCCCTTAATTGCCATCATTCCCAGGTCCACTTTGGTCCGGAATGGTAGCACCTGACAGGGTCCTATCTATGAGTTAAATATAACTGAATTGCAAACTTATACTGAATAGAATTGTTTGAATTAGAACTGTTTGACTAAACTGAATAACTTAAAATAGAAATTTTTTTGACAAATAATCTGAACTTACATTTAAACTGAATTATTTGAAATGAAACTGTTTTTGACATTGAAGCTCTACTTACACTAAACTGAATTGTTTAATATAGAACTGTTTTGACATTTAATTGTGTGTAAACAAAATCTCAACTTATACTAAACTGAATTAACTGAATTAAAACTGTTTGAATAAACTGAATAGCTTGAAATGGAAATGTTTTTTGAGAATTAAACTATGCACTCATGCTAAACTTTTTAGAAATAGAACTATTTGCATAAAAATGGATTTGGCGTTAAATAACCTACAAAGGTTGAAATGCCATAAACCCAAACAACCAAACAACCTGGGTTCACGCTTTCAGGTGGGCTGCCTGGCATTCGTGCCGGATGGAGACCGAATGACCTCCAGCTCCAGTCAGGCCACCTTTGGGCATGCAAAGAATCAATGACAAGTATGGCACTGTGTCTTCAGGCCTGGTTAAAATTATGACCTGCAAGGTCACCTTGCATACATATTCAGAGACTTAACAAAAGCTAGCCAAGTTCATATTGTACCTCATGAGCCAAGGACCAACATAGTCCAGCAGGGCACGAGTCTTGGCTAATGTCCGACCTCCCTCTTCCTTAAGTCCCTACAATAGAAAGCGCTTTATGTCAAAACCAATTCACCTTTGGGGTCATGTTCTGCTCATCTCATGTGAAATTTCTTTAGTTCGTCATTTGAAATATCCGTACAGTTGTTTTTCTTCCCATTCTTGTTCTCTATATTTTATTAATGTTTTCCTGTTTGTCCGTAATTTACTTTTGTTGATTTGCTGTTGGTGGCAGCAGTAATGTTTACGAATTTTCTTTCTCCTTCCAGCCAAGTCAGCTGGACCTGTAGAATACACTGACTGCTTTTCTGCAGAGGGTTAGACTCCAACAACGAGTGTCCTGTTTATGACATTAAGCATTCTGACGGTGAGGCACCAGGAATGCTGGAGCTTTGGGGAACGCCGAGTACCACTTCAATGCCATTGCTTCCAAGTCCACACTGATCTGGAGTGAAAGCACCTGATATTGGCCTATTTATGTGTCAAATAGAACTGTTTCACATTTAAACTGAGTGCAAACAAATGACCTATGCTAAATTGAATTGTTAGAAATAGAACTGTTTGATCATTTAACTGTGTGTATACAAACTACTGATGTTTGATTGAATTGTTAGGGATACATTCCAGTACTTGGCACCATATAAATTTCTGGACACATGCTAAATTGAATTGTTAGAAATAGAACTGTTTGATCATTAAACTATGTGTAAACAAACGACTGATGTTTAATTGAATTGTTAGGGATACATTCCAGTACTTGGAACTATTTAATGTACAAACCGGTTTTGGCATTAAATAAAATATAAGGGTTGATATTCTATAAAATCAAACCAAACCAAACCAATATTTCTCCTTGTTCTTTGGTTAATCGGTTTGAATTCATCTCATGTTAATTTTAGGAAGGATCCAGAATTTCTTACAGAAGTGAAGGACTGCTCTGCTTCAGAGTTTGATTTCGGGAAGTTTTTTTTTTTATTCCATCTTTGTTTGCTTGATGGTGCCCTCTTTTAATATTCCTAGCGTTGTCTAGCAATAATAATAATAATAATAACAACAATACAGGCAGACTCTGTTGTTTCTGATACAAACAGTTTTATTTATTTCTGTCTTCAACCCTTGGCGACTCGAGAAGAAACACACAGTTCATAAAAGCCTATGCTAACCATACTACGCTGACACTCCACTACACGTATCGCGCATCTAGTAGTGTCTAAGATATCCACTCATCTCTGTCGGTCGAGACCCAAACTGATCTGATCTGATCAGACCCGAAAAACTCAACTACTCTCCTCGACGGCCGTTACTCAAATGCCCGTCTTTTTCAAAATCCTAAAATTCTCAGAACATCTCTTCCGGGCATGACGTTATCCACCTACTCAATTCATTCCAGCTCCATTTCCTGTCTGGGAGTTTATTATGACAGATGATGATTGTCATATCCTTTCCACACGGGCATGCGTATTCCCCGTCTGACTACGACACTAGAACCAAGAGACACCGAGTAGTCCAAAGCCTTACCAAACTAAATAATAAAATATAATTAACGAAAAATGATTAACATAATTAATCATTTTTTTAATTATATAACACCCGGTAATTGTAATTTTTCTCCCCCACATACTTTGCAAGAGTAATGTTTCCCGATAGCGTTACTATATTTTCCAACCCCTCCGCTCGGGCAGGATATGACACAAGATCAATTTTTAAGCGGAGTTTAACAGGTTTCAATTCAGAGTTTCCCTTCTCCTAGACTATTTGCCCCACCAAGGCTGAAGAACTAGCCTACCCTGCTATTTACAAATAGCTGGAGGGAGAATAATTGGATTTATAACTTTCCCAAGGGTATTAGTGCTATTTGAAATGCAATCAGTCTCGTCCAGGATTTGAACTCGTGTCGTCGTGTCCATTTCCTACGATGATAACCATTACACCAAAGGCACCTCCCACTATCGTTACGAAACCAATTAAGAGGTTGTAATATTCATTTACTTTAAGTAATTGCACAATCTACTTTAAGATTTGATATGTACACATTTAAGTTACTGACTACTTGTAAAATCTTATTAAGAATGATTTGCAAAGAAAAAATAGCTGGCTTGAATTCAATTTTCCTTCTCCTAGACTGGTGACCTCCTGTTACCCATAGCTGGAGAGAAATGAATTAATGCCTTTCCCAAGGGCATTAGCATGGAGTGAAATGCTAGCAGCCTTATCTATAATAGTTATTGCATTTACATATAAACTTAATACAATAAATATAAAATAAAACAGGTTTTAAATAATTTTAAATAAGACTTGATATATGCACATTTAAGTTACTGACTACTTGTAAAATCTTATTAAGAATGATTTGCAAAGAAAAAAATATTGATGTTGTTAAAATACAATTTGTTAGGTACATTATTAGGATAATTAGAATGATTTGATTTAGTCAATAGATATTTTTTTGTTTTGAAGTCACCGTCTCTGTGTTATATAATAGCCGAGGGATTTCGGTTCATGCCTTTGAGTTTAGTTAGGCTGAGAACCTTTCGGCTCAGCACATGGGTTAGTTAGGTGCAACATTGAGACAGGTGTTAACGCGGGCGCGCGCGGGTGCATAGAGGTGTCACTCAGATGTCATAATAGTCCGAGACGAAACGCGGTAACAGGGTGCGGGTGACGTCACGCACCGGAAGCGTGCGGAGGTTTGTGTGAGATTTGAAGAAAGTAAGAGTCGAGAATTAGACGCCAAACGAGAAGGATCGATTTTGGAGCTCGCAGAAACGAGGCGAACGTGCACCCTATAGGGGGGCCGCACGAGATGAGGGCCAAATGAATAAGACAGCGTAGAAGATTGTGTCTCTCCTCCTTACGTCGAAACCTTTAACTCAAAGTTAATAAAAAGGTTTCGTACCTGAACAAGAAGTCGTTACGTGTTTTCGAATTCTGAGATTCCCATGTTCTTTATATGTTCTATCATTATGAACATTATATGTCCATTTCCCACATGGCGTTAATTGTGAATATGGAGCACCTGTTCTTGTGTAGATTCAGTTGATGACACTCATTTACTTTCAATAAAGATTTTACAAGTAATTGCACAATCTACTTTAATTTTTGTTGATAGGCTCGTGTTTCTTTTTAAATTAAAAATATAGCATTTGTTTTTATTTTATGAGTAGATGATTTGATTTTAGTTCTTCATTTAGAAAAGAACATGTTAAACTGGTCAACTGTTGCCTTTAATAAATTTTATGACCTTAAATTTAGTTCTCTTTACTCTTTTTGGTATTAATATTTATTGGTTGGTTTGTAGAGTTAAAGTACCAATTAAGAGGTTGTCATGATACTCTCTAAACTATCAGCCTGACGGTGGTAACCTCACTGGCAAAAAGAAGTCAAACACAACCTGCTTCTTTTTGCTTTGTATATACAAAATCTATTTGTTGTTGGAATCCCCGTTTCTAGCAATCAACCCAAAATAGAGATAGAAAGAATTTTGTACCAGGAGGGGGGAGAGAGAGAGAGAGAATTTTGTACCAGGAGGGGAGAGAGAGATAGAAAGAATTTTGTACCAGGAGGGGAGAGAGAGATAGAAAGAATTTTGTACCAGGAGGGGAGAGAGAGATAGAAAGAATTTTGTACCAGGAGGGGAGAGAGAGATAGAAAGAATTTTGTACCAGGAGGGGAGAGAGAGAGATGAAAGGGAGATGACGGACAACTTTTGTTCTTTTTTGCTCACCACCTGTTTTGTGCATGAGTGATTGTTCTGTGTGACTGCTCCCTCTTTTGTGTCCCCACCTCCTCTCTTAGAAACTGTCCTTATATCCTTAAAAATTATTAATTGCATAATCAATCTTCCTAAAGTGACACAAAACTGCTAAATCACTAATATTAGCTGATTCTAAACAATTGTTTATCTTTGGATATTTTCCATTCCAAGTAATTCCTCAACATTCTAAATTTGCAAACAAGCGTTTATTACTGTATATTTTACATTCTTAAGTAAACAAACGCCTATTCTAGTTGGTGGTGTAATGGTTAAAACGATGGACTCTGGAATCGTAGGAAAACGAGTTCGAACTCCTGTCGCGCTATTACGTTCACTTTCGGAGAAATACGTATGGGAAAGGTACGAACCCCCTTATCCTTCTATCTATGGGTTAAATAGTGCCACAACTGTTCTTCTAGAAAGACGGCTTTGGCATTAACTAACCTACAAACGTTGATATGCCATTAAAACAAAGCAACTGAACCTATTCTAGTTTTGAATCCTAGATTACAAATAAAATTTTGCTATTCAGTTTTAAATTCAAAGTTTAACTAAAAAAAAAAAATAACAACTAAAATAATTAAAATAGTCATTAATTATTTTACAGGGAGTTTTTACTTTGACTTGTTGCTGAGTTTATGATTAACTAAATTATCTAAGTTAGAAATGATCACTACCTATTTAAAATAGATTGGCAATTTAAAATTTGATATGGTATTTTGAAAAAAAAAGGCAGTCTTGATCCTCCTGTAGCAAAAGAAAGAACGGGTTTGATTGAACTAATATATATATATATATATATATATATATATATATATATATATATATATATATCCATTATTCCAAGATTATGTCGTATACTTTTTCAGTTATTCGGTTATCCATGTTTCCTGGCTTATATTGTATAATTTTTCAGTTTTTCTATTTTCCTCGTCTCCAGGATCATTTCGTATACTTTTTCAGTTCTTCAATTATCCATGTTTCCGGGATCATGTCGTATACATTTTCAGTTATTCAACCATCCATATCTCCGGGTCATGTCGAATACTTTTTCAGTTATTCTATTTATCCACGTTCCCGGGCTTACGTCGTATACTTTTTACACTTAATATGTAACCTACATTTCCGGGATCATGTTGTATCGAATATATCACGATCATATCGAATCCTTTTTTTGTTTGATATCCACTTTTCCGGGCTCATATTTTGTAGTCTATCCATACCATTGTGACGGCAAATTAGAATAAAAAGAACCCCGGATGAGCAACCATTTAAAAGCCTATGGGAACTAGTGCCTTTAAATATTGTTATCACCAAACGGGGAGTTTATTTTTCGCACGTATGAAGACGGGGCGGCCTGGCACTTGATCCCCCGTAGAAAAAGTCCTTGTTCAAAGTCCTTTCTCGGGCATGTAGGAACTGGCATATTATGTGGCGGTTAATTTATGGCTAGACTGACCGCCGTTGGCAAGGGGTTTCCAAATTTCACACTATACACACACCCACCAAGGCCACTAGTTCTTCCTCCCCTAGAACAATGGAAGATATGGACCTCAAGGTTTACATGTAATAATATTAATTATAGTAGTCGACAACTCCGGTTTCCCGTGTAATATTTTTAAAGGAATTCATATAGGACACTTTAAGCGAGGATAACATAAGGCGAATAGAAGCTGAAAAGGAAACAAGCATGAAACAATTTTTGATAGTAGACGATACAAATGAACAACTTAAACACGTGGGAAGATTAAAATATATCAATCTTTTTAATACACACGTTGGTACACATATTCAACGCGTCGGCTATATTGTCAACGGATAGTTCATAAACATAATTGTCTTTCTTCGTTTTTTCTTTCTTCTTTAGTCTTTTTTCTAATTGAGAGAGGATATATAATTGGGTATAGGGAGAAACAGTCTTAGAGTTTACTTATCTTTACGACGACTTTCCTTTGGAGAGTATTTTCCTTTTTTTTTCTTTATTCTCGGGTTGACGGCATTTATTTTATTTTTAGGTCTGGCTTGAAGGTACGGCTTTTTCTCCTTCTTGTCCAAGATAATTTCCGTCTTTCCTTACCCGGAGTCTTGGCATGGGCCTCGCCCCATCTGTTCACGACAACGTCTGTTCCAAAACTGATTTTCTTATTCGCTATTTCCGCTGACGGAAGGAGCTCCCACTTCTGCCTTAGGGTTCTAGCCAATCATTTGGCTTCTATCTTCTTCCTTCCCCTGTCAGGCGATTCATTAGGGCTACTATATGTCCCTGTACCCACTTCTTTACCCATCCTGTCACAAAGTACAAACATCTGTTGGTTTCCCTTCTGACCTGGATTTGTTACTTCGGGATTGACCTACATTGCTATCACTCTTAACGGTCATTCTTTGACGGCTTGCTAATTTAAACACGAGGATAGTAGAAATTCCTTATTTCTCTTCTCTAAGTGGGAGATCACGTGACACCATTGCTATATTTTCATCATCAATTTTTATCTTTTGTAAAATGTGCTGGTTACCTTGCCAACTGGGAGGCAGGACTTTATGATATATCATCGGCATCTTTGCAGAGGGTTAAGACTGCCTCCTACAACGAGTGTCCTTTATGCAACATTTAACTGCATCTGATGGTGAGGCTTCGGTCCCATAGCTTTGGAGAATATGGCTTACTCCTTCACTTTGAATACTCCCAGGTTCACTCGGACTCGGATCAGAAGTACCTGTTCATTTCAGTTCCTATCAATTTCTCAAATAGACCAAATCAATCATTTACTAAACTTGAGATCATTTATCTGTAGGCAAACAATTGATTAATATTAGATAGAATTATTAGTTTTAAATAGCAATACTTGAAACCATTTAAATGTGTAATATTACGGACGGGCGCTATCGTTAATCAATGAAGGTGTCATGAGACAAGCGCGTGCGGGCAGAATGAGCTAGACGTGATTTTAAAATAATCACAGATGAACTATCACGTGTTTCACGAGAGTTTCATTAGTGACATCGAACATTCAGGGATCTTCGACTTGTTCCCCAAAATCTCTATATAAGAAAACAAGTCAGGAGATTTTGGTAGAGTTGAAGGCAGCTTTCAAAACAGGCGAGTCAAAGGTTCCGAGGCCCCGACCCGTCCTACCCAGTCTGCTATGACAGGCGTGTGTCAATAGCCAGCTCTTACCCACACCGCCGTCACCATCAAGAGGAAGGGAGAAGAACGTAATTAAAATGAACTTTTCGAGTTGCCGCGATCATAGCCCTAAGTGAATAATAAACGACTGCTATATTTTCTTCCCTTACCTTCGAGTTTGAGTATTTCTTTTTCTGTGGACTTCTTTCTTTACAGCACAACTCGTTGATCCTATGTTACAAATGTACGCAAATGAAAGAATCATATTGAAAATATTTATTAGTGTTAGATAGCAATAATGGAAGCCATTTATCTTCCTGGACGAAGTTAAATAGCTATATGATGGGAACTCTCTAGTCTTGGAGTTTGGGTAATGTACATATGTATATAGTTATAGTCTATGCGGAAGCAGAACACCGACTTGGGAAGACGTAGCCCTAGAAGTGGTCGTGTCCTCTGTAAGGTAAAAACGTACTTTCAAGATATATTAGATCATGTGGTCACGCATTCTTATCGTTACTGGTTGATTTGGCATCGCTTAAGTGTGGCATGAACTGGTGGCCCATAGGTATAAGTTCGGTTTCTGCATTCTGGGGTTGCCGGTTCGATCTCTAGTGGTGGAGATCACGGTATGCACTGCTGATGAGACCCAATAAGGTCGAAACAGCTGTTCAGTGTTCCGTGTGTCGCATGTGGGTATTTGCCGGATTATCTGGTCTTGGTAATTTAATTAATATATATATATATATATATATATATATATATATATATATATATATATATAACAGGTTTTAGCACTAAATTACCATCACTGTTTGATATGCCATGAAACCAAATAACCTACTCTAACCAAGAATTTGCTGGTCTATAAATAGAAGGCTATTTGTTCCTCTAGTTCCTTTGAAACATCTTTTTTGTTCCTCAGGAAATATCTCAGTTTTCGAGCGGGTGGTAATTTTTTCATTTATTTGTGCAGTTCGGGGTCTTCGACATTATTTGTAAACGTGTTATTGGTCTGTAGTTGTTCAAAATAGTTTTTTGTTTGGTCTTTCTACATAACAGTAGTCTTACCTTTGGAAATTCTTGCTTCTTGTTGGCATTTAATTATTTGTTCAATTAATCTGTAGTCGATAGATGTGAATCTTTTGAACCTTTCTATACATATATAAATATATAATAATATATCCTTTATATATATATATATATATAATCATATATATATATACATATTTCTTTTCGGGGTTATTGATTCATATCAGTGCTCTTAGCAGGATGGAAATAAATTTATAATCCTAATATCACCGAATTTTTTTTTCTCGAAAGAATATTTGCTTGGTGATATCATTTATATTGAGTTTTTTTTACCAGGAATATTTAAATACTCGAACCTTGAATGGTTTACTTATCCTGACGGAATTGTTCCCTACTCCAAATTTACTGGATTGAAGAATACCAATATATATATATATATATATATATATATATATATATATATATATATGTTCAGGCGTCTTCCAATTTTTTACTTTCTTGCATGTTACTTTTAATATATATTTTTTATTCCTTGCGAGCTTTTCACATCAGTTTTAACTAATAGTTTTTCACTCAAGGCTAAGTGACAACAAGTCTCGTCAGCTCACCAAAACTTCTAAATATTTTCTTCTTTCATGTCTGTTTTCTTGATAGCATCTGCTTCTAATATTCCCAGGTATTTGCAGCTTTCTTTTTCTCCAAGAGTTTTGAAGCGTTCCCGATTTTGTAGTTCTATTCATTCTGTTGCTTCTCTTTTCTCCTTTTTCATTATCAGAATGGCACATTATTCAATCCCCAATTTCATTCCTGTATCCTGGCTGTTTATTTTTATATTGTTTTTTTTTTATTTTCATTTTAGGCAAATATCTTGATATCATCCCTACTCGTAATGTAGTTTATCCACGTTGATATTGCTGATATTGGCTGCTATAATTCCAGACCTTTAAGAACCATTCCAAGTGCACTAATAACAATTGGTATCACAGTCATCTCCATTTTCCACAGTATTTCTTCGCTCGTTTTCATATATTCCTCGCGTCCTACTTTTCTTGACACATACAGTTTGTCTATATCGACTCTTAAATGTAAGGCCTTGTGTTATATTCTCATTTGCTGATTCATGCAGAAATATACATATATATGCTGGATACATACTGACGCAATGAATTAATCAGACGCAAGCATGATAATGACAAAGACGCAGGAAGTGATGAATGACGCAAGAAGGAAGACGCAGAAAGACTTCTTTAACAATATTTTACCTCTCACTTTATTGCAAGGGTCCGAAAGGGTTGTTCAAGGGTTGCATGTGAGAGGGAGCTGGAGATCGAATATAAACTGTAATATCTTGACCCAACTGTTATGACCGTCACGTTGTGTCTTTCTCGTTCTTTAGTGCTGCTCAACCGGAGGCCTAGGGCCTACTCATCAGGGCCCAAAGGCCCCTTCGGCCTGATGTGGCTTTCCCTACCACATTTCGTCTATAACTCCGTCCGATCTTCAACTCAACTGCCACTGGCTCGTCGAACTCAACTCAATTATATAATCGTTCGACGCCCACTCGATCTTTGAAATCGAATGTTTAATCGTCATCAAGCGGAAGTAACTGTCATGCAGTTTAGAGGTCACTCTCTTCCGGTGCATCACTCTGTAGTGTACCATGGGAATTTTTCTTGCTCGTCCCATTTCATCAGCCAATTTCCGCCCACGCGATTTCCTCTCATAACTGCCATTAGAATGTATCACTTCCTTCCGGTGCATCACCTTGAATGGCATTTTTTGGGCCGGGTCAAAGGTCAAAACATAACACTTGTGCATCGTTATCAATTTCCTTGCCCATCTGTCCGAGTTTCTCCCTTGTCCATTTTAAGAGTATTTTACTATACTGTCCATGTAATTACTCCTTTGATAAGATTTCTGCAGTAGTGTATGGTTTTCTTGTTGTTCCGAGATACTCGTTCGTACTTTTTCTTCCATCTCTGTTTATTTGATGGTATCCGTTTCCAATATTCCCAAGTAATTTTCTTTTTCTCCAAGAGTCTTGATGCTTTCCTTATTTGGTAGTTCTTTTCTTAGATTTGTTTCTTTTTCATCTTTTTTCATTATCAATATGGCACATTTCCCAAATTCCATTCCTATATCTTGGCTATGGACTCATGCTTTTTTCTACTTCTTTCTCATTCGTAGCAAATATCTTAATATCATTCATATATCTTAGATGATTTATCTTTTCTTGTGACTTTGTAAATTTGTAGCCTCTTGAGCATTTTAATATATATATCATCATCATCATCATGTTATGCCACTAGCACGGATATCCCTGACCCTCACTCGCCACTTTTCCCTATCGTTCATCACCTCTGGCAGGTCTTCAGGGCTACTCTCCGTATCCTCACATCGCTGCTGAATGTATGTTCGTGCTGGTCGTTCTACTTTTGCTCGGGCCATACCGGGGGGTCCATAGGAGTACATCACTTATGAGCTCGTCCCTGCTTTTCCAGCTGTGTCTCTCATGTCTGTTTGTCTAAATTTGATAGTTTTCATGATAGGAGGCAGGAGGCCGTATAGTTGGTGTCTTGTTCGGTGTTGCCACCAGGACTTGTTCAAGATTGCTCGCAGCATTCATGTGTGATTGCCGTCTAGCTTCTTCTCCAGCCGTTTTGTTAGCCTCCTAGTAGTGCAACCATACAGCAGTATCGATACTGGAAGAAACTGCGTTTCATTTTATCGGTTTGGTCTGATTTCCATATGATCGATAGCCTATTGATAGCTGTCCATGCCTTCATTAACCACGTGTCGATGTCCTTTTCGGTTGATGAGACGCTGCTTCCTAGGTAAGTGAATTTGTCTACTAGTTTAAGAGGGGTTCCGTCTAGTGTGGAGATGTCACCTGTTTGATTATAGCACATATATTCCCTTTTGTGTGCATTGACATAGAGGCCTATGCCTGCGGTTGCTCGTTCCAAACTATGCAGTAGTGTTTCGGCTTGGTTGGGTGTATTTGCCAGTATCGCTATGTCATCGGCATAGACGGCGTCGGTAATTGTTTTTGCGGGGTATCTTCTGCTTCGTTTCTTTGTCAGCTCGAAGCTGTTTTCTCTGATTTTATCAATCGATGTTCTAAGCACGTAATTTAGACAGATGATAAAGAGGTGTGGGGCTCGTGTGTCCCCTTGCATTACTCCTACTACAATGTGGAATTAGTCTGTGTCTCCATCCGGAGAACATACTTTCACTTTGGTGTTTCTATAGAGAATCGTTATTGCTGCTACGGTTTCATTAGGTAGGCCGTATGCTAGTAGGATTTGTTTCATCTTTCAATATATATATAATTTAGTGTCATCATTGCTATAAAATTAATAGTGTCAAGAATGAGTCTCCCTGGAAGATATCCCACTGAATTTTAACTTCTGCTGAAGTTTGTCCGCTTACTGCTAATTCCAGTCTCCAGTTTTCCATGGCTCTCTGATTAGATTTACCACAGAGCTCTGATATCATTTTCCGCGATCATCATTATTATTTCAGTCCTTATAAGTTTTTCACATGAGTGTTAGTTGATGGTCTTTCACTAGAGTCTTACTTTTCTTTCATTTCTATTTGCTTCAAGTAGTCTGCTTCAAATATTTCCAGATATTTGTTTTCTTTCTTGATTCTTTCTTGATTCAGCAGTTTTATTTATCCCATTGTTTCTCTTTTCCCTTTTTTTTATTATCAGAATGGCACATTTTTCAAAGACGAATTCTATTCCTCTATCTTCGCTGGAGATTCTAATAGTTTGAATAAAGGTTTTTAGTTATTTTTCATCCGTGGCAAATACCTTGATATCATTCATATACACAAGGTGGGGTTTCTTTTCCTGCAACTTTGTAAATTTGTAGCCTCCCTGGTATTTTCTTAGTATATAATTTAGTGATATTATTGTTATACCAAATAGTTGCAGTGAGAGTGACTTTTTGGAAGATGCCTTTTTGGATTTTCGACTCTGCTAGGGTTTGTCTACCTACTGCTAAATCCAGTATAGAGCTTTTCATAGCTTACTGATTAGATTTACGACTGAGCTCTGATATCATTTTCAGCCATCATCATTATTATTTCAGTCCTTATAAGTTTTTCACATGAGTGTTAGTTGATGGTCTTTCACTGGAGTCTGAGTGACGGAAAATTTTCTCCGGTCTCCTGGACTGTCCTCAGTATTCTGGCCGATCTTAACAATGACGTAGTCTGATTGGTCTCAATTTTACCTACGATTTTCAATTCTCCCAGTGTCCTTTTCAAGCCTTTGGAAACCGTTTCAAGGGCACCAACTACTGCTGGTAGTATCGTCACCTGCATGTTCCACAAATTTTTTAGTTCTTTAGCATGGTCAAAAGATTTATCTATTTTTTCGCTTTTTTTTTGTTTTACTCAATGCTCCGTCGGCACAGCAATATCCATGTGTAGACATGTTCTTTTCTTCTTGTTTAAACATTAAGTCTGGTCTTCTGGTCTTGATTGGGTGATCTGTCAAAATCTCAAAGTCTGAGGGAATATTTTGGGTCTCATTTTGTGCATATAACATTTATCAGCACGGTCATATAACATTTATCAGCACGGTCAAACATTAACCTCTTGTACAATTCTCAGTGGATCGCCTTTCCCTCCCAGGCGTACCTACTCTTGTAATCCTTTTGTCCCAGTTTGCCGCATTCGCTCATTATATGATTAAACGTTTCATCTCTATCATCACATGTACACTTGAAATTCGGTTCCGTATCATCCATTTTTGCTTTGATCTTAGAAGTCTGTATGGTATCATCTTGTTCTGCTGTTAACGAAGGTTATGTTTCTTTCTTAAGGTGTACTCTGCGTAGCCATATCCAGGTCATCTAGTATGCAATCTCACTAATTCGTTGCTTGGTGTATCGATACAGATATTTTTTTCTTTTCGTTTTATATTTTCTAGATTTTACCGTTTTACTGCTCATCTTTTGGTTGACATTGCTGTCATGGGCTGCTGCAATAATTTATTATTATTATTCTCCTTTGAGAGTTTTTCACATCAGCGTTAGTCGATGATCTTTCACTGTTTGAGTGATAGCAAGTGTTCTTCAAGTCTCCAGGACTCTTCTCAGTATTCTGGCCGTTCTCAATAATGATGTAATTTGGAAAGTCTCCACTCGTCCTGTAATTTTCAAGTCTTCGAATCCCTTTTGTAATATATATATATATATATATATAGGTCCAAAAATACGACCAAGATACGAACACGTGAAATGTACACGGGGAATCCCGAAATACGCGAAACACTTAAGACTCTCTTTTTTTTGGCGGTGGGGGGGGGGTTCAGGTACGAAACTTTTTATAACCTTTTTGAGTTTAAGGTTTTTCGACATGAGGAAAGAGAGACACAATTTCTTTCTATGCTGACTTTTCGTACATAGTCAGCTTTCAACTCACTGACTCAACCAACGCGCGGGCATCCCGTAGACCCAAACGGGTCTCGCCTCGGCGAGCTCAGAAAATCGACTTGCTTCGTCCAAGCCCAAATCTCAACTCAATGTTTTTTTTTCAAATTCCAAAATCCTCAGTCCATCGCTTCCGGGCATGACGTCATTCACGTCCCCAGTCTCATTTTCCTATCTGGAGTTTTGATTGTGACATCTGTGATTGTCACATCCACCCCGCGCGCGTGTGAACACCTGCACTCAATGTGTGCACCTAACTAACCCATGCACCAAGCCGAAAGGTTCTCAGCCTAACTAAATCGAAAGGCAAGATTTATAAAACGAAAAATGATAATATAAAAAAAGAATCCCTCCGCAATTATATAACACTTAATTAATCCTTTCGTGACTGTAGCGAACGCGCCAGTTACAATTGGTATCACCGTCACTTTCATGTTTATAGTTTTTTTTTTGTTGTTCTCTAGCAAGGTCCAGATACTTTTCTCTCTTGCTTTCTTTCAGTTTTATCCTGTGGTCAGCCGAAATAGCAAAGTTCACTATTTGGCAGGTTCTCTTTTTTTTTGTTTTCTTTTTTTAATTAACTATCACATGGTCTGGTTGCCTGGCCGTGATTAGGTGATCCATTTGTATCTCAAAATCTCAGATAAGTTTATGCATGAGAATTAAGAAGCCTCATATCAAAATGATTCCAATTAAAGACAAGTTTATGCATCTCAATTTTCTAGGAAAGATTCTGGATTGTGCATATTATTATTATTATTATTAGATTATTATTATTAGATTGCAAGGGAGATTGTCTGATAGATGAATGAACCCAATTGATGAATAGACATTGCGTTTTATACGTGTTGATCTATTTTAACTAATCTAGAAAGCATAACAAAATGTAAATAAAAAAAAAACATTTTCAGTCACATTTCAACCCAAAAGTGGCGTCTTCCCTGCTGGTTTGGTTCGATCTCAAAAAATATCATTACTTCCACCCCGATTGATGGAGACCACAAAATATTTTGTTCCGAGAAACAAAAAGCTAACAATAGTCAATACAAGAAAAGGCCAGACGGAGCCGAATAGCATTTGATAAGGCCAATAAATTGTTGTGTGTTTTCTCGCGGCACGGAAATAAAGTCATCATCTTATATGGCGTTTGGAAGAAGAAGAAGAAGAAGAAGAAGAAGAAGAAGAAGAAGAAGAAGAAGAAGAAGAAGAAGAAGAAGAAGAACGATGTCCGGCTCATTCTGAGAAGTGTGTCGTGGGCGACAAAGCGGCATAAACATCTACCCATGCCTGCATTTTTTTGGCAGAATCTTGTCTATCAATCAGCATCTCTGACTGCATTTTTTGTATACATCACGGGTAATAAACTTCGGTAGAAATTGAATTACAAAACAACTACAAACTACATATAGAAACACACAGACACACAGACACAGACACACACACACACACACATACAGACACACACACACATACACATACATACATACGTTGGAGGATGCACATATAAGAGTCTATACTAGTAAAAGAGATAGACATCTTTAAAAAAGGAAAATGTCTACAACTATAAAGGCACGAAGACACACATACACACACACACACATACAGACACACACACACACAGGCACATACACACACATACATACATACGTTGGAGGATGCACGTATAAGAATCTATACTAGTAAAAGAGATAGACATCTTTAAAAAAGGAAAATGTCTACAACTATAAAGGCACGAAGACACACATACACACACACACACACACACACATATATATATATATACATACATATGGTTGAGGATGCACGTATAAGAGTCTTTATTACTAAGAGAGATAGGCATCTTTGACAGGAAAATGACCGCAAATATAAACACATACACACGCACATTCACACACACTCACGCGCGCACACACATATACATACATATAGTGGAGGATGCACGTGTAAGAGTCTATACTTGTAAGAGAGATAAGCATCTTTGACAGAGGAAATTGGCCACAAATATGAATACACACAAAAAACAACAACAAAACACACACACACATATAATACGTTTGAGAATGTACGTCTAAGAGTCTGTATTAGTCACTGAGGCATCTTTGACAAAGGAAAATTGCCACAAATATAAACACACACGTACACAACAATCTCAGCCGACTTGGCTGGGATAATAAATTACACCGACTGAATGTCTACAGGGGGTAAAACTCCCCCAAGGAGTGTCATGTGATCCAGTCGGCTGGGGTTGAAGAATACCCCAAGTGCATCTCTGCAGAGTGGTAACACTCTCCTAACGAGTGTCCTGGATATGACACTAAATAATCTGATAGTAAGGCTCCAGTAATGCTGGAGTTTTGGTGAATGTGGAGTACTCCTTCATTGCCATCGCTCCCGGTGTACCCAAAACAAATGAGCTCAGGCTAAAAGCTATCTACAAAATGTGTTTGGAAATCATATATTTAATATATATGTACAAAACGGATTTGGCATTAAATAACCTACAATGGTTGATATGCAATAAAACCCAACCCAACTAAACCAAACCAAACTAAAACCAACACATTCACACACACATGTAGGAGGGTAGATAATGGTTGTTTGTTTGGGTTTTATGGCATATCAACCTTTGTAGGTTATTTAATGCCAAATCCATTTTCATACAAATAATCAGTTCTATTTCAAACAATTCAGTTTAGCATAAGCACTCTGTTTAAATGTAAGGACAGTTTAATTGTCAAAAACATTTCTGTCTCAAGCTATTCAGTTTAGTCAAACAGTTCTAATCCAAACAATTTAGTTTAGTATAAGTATAGTTTTTGTCCGCACACAGTTAATTATCAAAACTTCTATTTCAAACAATTCAGTTTAGCATTAAATACGCAGTTTAGTTCTATTTGACCCATAGATCGGACCCTAATGGCTGCTACCACTCCGGGCCAGAATGGACCTGGGAGCGATGGCAATGAGGTACTCCGTATTTTCCAAAGCTCCGCCATTACAGGAACCGCGCCATCAGATTATTTAGGATACTCGTTTGGGCGGAGGAGTGGGGCTTACCCCTCTGCAGAGGTGCAATCGGTGTATTCTACGGCACTTGCCGACTGGGCAAAAAGGTATATGCATCAAAGTCTATGCTTGTAAGAGAGATACCCAGCTTTGACGGTGGAGAACAACCTCAAATATAAACCACCACACACACACACACACATACACGTGTTTATTTAGCATAGTTTAGCTATTTATGTACAGTTAAAATATATACATTATATATATATATATTGTCATCCACAGACAGACTTTCGTTATATTACAACAGTACAGTGTGGTTAGACACGTAGGACGCTTGAAGCTGGGATCGAAACCCACCCAACTTTACGTTAGACTTTGTATCAAAGCCAATAAGCGAACCACGTACGATCGGGAATTATCAGATATTAAATTGTACCTTACGTTTTCTTAACATTTATACTTTACCGGATACCAGAATGCTCAATTCGTTCGAAGAGCTTTGCATTATGCGAGTGGCAGCCGTACATTCCTTCGCCAAGAGTGCTCAATCCCCGTTGGGGAGCATATATATTGTCATCCACAGACAGACTGTTTCGTTGTATTGCATCTCTTCAGTGTGGTTAGGCACGTAGGACGCTTGAAGCTGGTTTCGAAACCCGCACAACTTTTCGTTAGACTTGGTATCATACCGCTCAGCCAACAAGCAAACCATGTCGATTCGGTAATTATAAGGCTTTAAGTAGAAGGTTTCGTTATGATATTGTTTGCTGTAGTTTTAATTAAAGAGTGCTTAATATCGGTGAAATAATATATGAAGACCTAAGTCCTGTTATCGCCACATTCAAAAAGTTTGATAATCAGCTTATCTAAGTGGTTGATGATCGCACAGACCATAGAAACTGACAGTCACCAAGCTCCATTGACACTGTGTCTCCGCTCTCCTAAACCAGGTCCCCATTTGCTCTTTCACCGATATTGAGCACACTTTATTTATGAATATAGGAAAATGTATTATAAGTTCATCTTATATATATATATATATATATTATAACAGTGTTTAGGAATAACCGAACATTGGCCTAGCGGTTAGAGTGTTCGCCAATGGCCCGGGAGACTGGGGTTCAATCCCAGGTCGAGTAATACCAAAGACTCCAAAAATGGTACTTGATACCTCCTTGCTTAAAACTCAGCATTTTAAGGTACGGATCAAGGGTAAAGTGGAGCAATCCGGGGAAAGGAGTAGCGGCCTCCCCTAAACCTCAGTGTAGTAGCTATCGAAAAGGGAGCATTCGGGGTCACCCTTGACAATGGTCGCCAACTTTACTTTTTTTTTATAACAGTGTTGGTTGTCACTAAATTACTTCGTGGGTTTGTGTCGAACCAAGTGATATATAACATGGAGAGTGCTCAATATCTAGGATAGAGCGAATAATAATAATAATAAGTAAATATAAATTAGTTTTTATATATACTTAATAGCATGGAAGCTTGTCTGTGACCACAGATGTTATGCCGTCTTATTACGACAGTCATCAGGCCGAGATGTAAAGATAATGAAGAAATCGAAAAAAATGGAAAAATACAGTCAAAAGAACGTGCACACAAGCTTTCATGCTAATATATATATATATATATATATATATATATATTTATATATATATTTATATCAGTTTACTATCATATGGCCTACCAACTAGCATATTGCCTACCAAAAGAAACCGTAGCAGCAATAACGATTCTCTATAGAAACACCAAAGTGAAAGTACGTTCACCGGATGGAGACACAGAATACTTCGACATTATAGTAGGAGTACTACCAGGGGACACGCTAGCCCCATACCTCTTTATCATCTGCCTAGACTATGTGCTTAGAACATCGATTGATAAAATCAGAGAAAACGGCTTCGAGCTGACAAAGAAAAGAAGCAGAAGGTACCCCGAAAAACAATTACCGACGCCGACTACGCCGATGACATAGCGATACTGACAAATACACCCAACCAAACCGAAACACTACTGCATAGGTTGGAACAAGCCGCCGCAGGCATTGGCCTCCACGTCAATGCGCACAAAACTGAATATATGTGCTTTAATCAAGCAAGCGATATTTCCACACGAGAGGGAACCTCTTTGAAACTGGTAGACAAATTCACCTACCTAGGAAGCAGTGTCTCATCAACCGAAAAAGACATCGATACACGGCTAACGAAGGCATGGACAGCTATCGATAAGCTATCGATCATATGGAAATCAAACCTGAACGATAAAATCAAACGCAGTTTCTTCCAGGCAGCAGTCGTGTCGATACTGCTATATGGATGTACCAAAACAGCTGGAGAAGAAGCTAGACGGCAATTACACAAAAATGCTGCGAGCAATCTTGAACAAGTCCTGGTGGCAACACCCCACAAGGCACCAACTATACGGCCACTTGCCTCCCATCACGAAAACTATCCAAGTTAGATGAACCAGACATGCAGGACACTGCTGGAGAAGCAGTGACCAGCTCATTAGTGATGTACTCCTATGGCCCCCCACTTATGGCCGGGCAAAAGCAGGACGACAAGCTCGAACATACATAGAGTAGCTATATGAGGATATGGGATGTAGCCCTGAAGACCTGCCAGAGGCGATGAACGATAGGTAGAAGTGGTGAGAGAGTGTCAGGGATATCCGTGCTGGTGGCACGACATGATTATGATATATATATATTAGTTTAAACTAATATATATTTACTTATTATTATCGTATAATAACTCTTTCACAGATATTGAGCACTCTCAATTATATATATATATATATATATATAAATAAATATATGTTAGTTTAAACTAATATATATTTAATTATTATTATTATTATTATTATTATTATATAATTGCTCGATTACAGATATTAAGCACTATCTAAATTGTACAGCATTTGGTCTGCCACAAACCCATGAAGTGAGATCGTGACAACCAACACAGTTATATATATATATATATATGTTTGTGTGTGTGTGTGTGTGTGTGTGTGTATTAACCGAGATGACATTGAAGTATAAAAACTTTGCGAATAAGTGCTCTGTGTTACTATAAGAGCTGGTCTAAAATCTAAAATATCAAAATCATGTTCTCTTTGATTCCGTAACTGAAAGTTTCACGCAGACTATAGAGTCACCAGAAGGGAAGAAGAGAAAAAATGGCTGGACAATTATAACTTAAGGCATTAGTATTTTGCTCCTAAGCATAATTTTCTTGCACCACACACACGTCCAAACACTCGTCGATACATCCTCAGCAACAACAGCAAGATTCTAATTTTTGCGATGTAAACAATTCGATTGATTGATTGATTGATTGATTGGGTTTTATGGCGTATCAACCTCTGTCGGTCATTTAACGCTAAATCCTTTTTTATGTAAATAATCAGTTCTATTTAAAACAATTCAATTTAGCATGAGTACACAATTCAATTGTCAAAACATTTCTATTTCAAACTATTCATTTTATTTAAGCAGTAACAATTCATTTTAGTGTAAGTACCGTTTATTTAAGCAGTAACAATTCATTTTAGTGTAAGTACATTTTATTTAAGCAGTAACAATTCATTTTAGTGTAAGTACAGTTTCAATGTCAAAAACAGTTCAATTTCAAACAGTTCAGTTTAGCATAAGCACGCAATTCTAATTCAACTAATTCAGTTTAGTATAAGTACAGATTTTTTTTACATACAGTTAAATGTCAAAACAGCTTTATGTTAAACAATTCAGTTTAGTGTAAATACAGTTTCAATGTCAAAAAACAGTTCTATTTTAAATAATTCAGTTTGGCATAAGCACGCAGTTTAAATGTAAGTATGGTTTCAGTTTAACATACGCATATAGTATAAATGTAAGTACAGTTTAATTGTCAAAAAAATCTATTTCAAGCAATTCAGTTTAATCAAACAATTCAGTTTAGCATAAGTATGCCGTTAGTTCTATTCAACCCATAGATAGGACCCTTATCAGGTGCTACCACGCCGGGCCAGAGTGGACCTGGGAGTGATGGTAATGAAGGGATGCTCCGTATTCCCCAAAGCCCTAGTATTACTGGGATCTCACCATCAGGCTGTTTAGTGTCATATCCAGGTCACTCATTGGGAAGGGGTCTTACCTCTCTGCAGCGGTGCAGTCGGTGTATTCTACAGCCCCAGCCGGCTGGGCAATAAACAATTCGAAATATGTATGAATATAAGGAAAATATATGTTGATGTCAATCTTGTAAGTGACACAAAATATATTGGTTTGTATGCCTGCACTTAGAAATCAATTCTCTTTTTTTTAAATTTAGCTTTGCTCGTGATTATGTAATGGACACTGACTAAGAGTATAAAGAAAGACATTTAAGTACATTAGCACTGGTTAGAACATTAATTCTGTTAAGTGTCGGTTGTATGTTTCTAATATGTAGTGCTTCGAGAATCTTTAGTTTTTGTTTATTATTTTGATGTTCTAATATTGTTGTGTTGTCGGTGAGAAATGTCTTTAGCTACTGACACTATTTATAGAAGCCCATTTAAAAGCAAACGCTTTACTCTTCAACGGTGAAGACGCTCTTACATAGTAGTAATATGCAAAAACAAAAGTTATATCACTTTTGTAATAGATCCTCCCCTGATGATGGCCCAAAGTCGGGCAGAAAGTACTAGGGATATATCTAATTATGGACAATACATAAATCAATTCCTGCCGAATACGATAAAAGCAATACGGCAATACGAACGGATCCAGAAGAAAATATGTAGCTAGAAAATGTCTATTATGTTCATTGAAATTAGTATATATATATATATATATATATATATATATATATATATATATATATATATATATAGCCATTCTGTATATACAAGAAGTGGCACAAGATGAATTTTAAAAGTTTTCCTTCTCGTAGACTAGTTGCTATACCAAGACTAAAGAGCACAATCTGTCTTATCATTTACCCATTTCTGGAGGGAAAATAATTGAATTCATACCTTTTGGTGGGGTATTAGCGCTATGTATAATGAAAACAGCGTCTTGTAGGTTTGAACTCGGCTCACCGTGTCAGTTTTTGACAACGATAATCATTACACTGCGAGCACCTATATATATTTTAGGGCCATTCAATAAATAAGAGGAATTACCTTATATATATATATATATATATATATATATATATATATATATATATATATATATATATATATATATATTTATTTATTTATTTATTTAAAAAATCTTTTTGTTGGGCCAATGAGAGAAAAAAGTAAATATTTTAAAATGAATAGGCCTACAAAGAGATTTATATTCTTTTAAAAAGGTTTTTATTTAGTTCTTCAACGTGTTTTCAGTTTCTTGCTTTCTTCAGAGAACTTTTTAGGATCTTTCCGGTGTGGTATTTGATTTTAATAGCATTCACTATTTTGATAGGGAGGTTGTTTCTTTTAATTCAGTGATAGATTCCTTACAAGTTTGGCTCTCTCTTTCTCTTCATTTCCTTTTCCTCCTGTCCTGCTCATTGCACCCACAAGGGAGGACATTAAACACACTCTTTAAAATATATATATATATATATATAGCAATGTATAGAGCAGTGTTGCTTCTCCCAAAGTGTTCATTAGATGATGACACTTTGTCGTTATTCTGTTGATGCAGTTTAGTCCTCATATTTTTTCTCCTCCTCTTTTCTCCATTCCTTTACTTTTTTCCACTACATTCCCCTTTTAAATATCTTTCTGGCGTTAACAGCTTGATAAGAGCCAGACGAAACCGGTCGTTCAAATATATATATATATATATATATATATATATATATATATATATATATATAAAATAAACATGCCCACACTTTCCCTAAACCTTTATGTCTTCCTTCCGATCAATAAGTTGTTAACCATCGATAATTTTTTTAAATATATATATATATATATATATATATATATATATGAAAATTTTAATTTATATTGTTTTTTCATACATATATATATAGACTGTAATCCATATTTGCTGTTTTTCCACCTCGAATTGAACATGTGAAGTAATCTGAAGAAACGAAGAGTATAATGATATTCTTCACAAAAATAAATCTATAATGACAATTTAACCAGGTTTGAGTTTTCTTCTAATTTCATTATATATATATATCATCATCATCATCATATCGTGCTGGCAGCACGGATATCTCTGACCCTCTCTCGCCACTCCTCCCTATCGTTCATCGCCCTAGGTAGGTCTTCAGGACAACAACCTGTATCCTCACATAGCTGCTGAATGTACGTTCGTGCTGGTCGTCCTGCTTTTGCGCGGCCGTGTGTGGGGATCCATAAGAGTACATCTCTGCTTCTCCAGCAATGTCCTGCATGTCTGGTTCGCCTAACTTGAATAGTTTTCGTGATAGGGGGCAGGTGGCCGTACAGTTGGTGTCTTGTGGGGTGTTGCTGCCAGGACTTGTTCAGGATTGCACGCAGCATTCTTGTGTAATTGCCATCTAGTTTCTTCTCCAGCCGTTTTGTTAGCGTCCATGTAGTGCATCCATATAGCAGTATCGATGTGACCGCTGCCTGGAAGAAACTGCGTTTCATTTTATCGGTTAGGTCTGATTTCCATATAGTCGATAGCCTATTGATAGCTGTCCATGCTTTCGTTAACCTCGTTTCGATGTCCTTTTTGGTTGATTCGACGCTGCTTCCTAGGTACGTGAATTTGTCTACTAGTTTAAGAGGGGTTCCTTCTAGAGTGGAGATGTTCCCCGTTTGGTTATAGCACATATATTCCGTTTTGTGTGCATTAACATGGAGGCCTATGCTTGCTGCTGCTCGTTCCAAACTATGCAGTAGTGTTTCAGCTTGGTCAGGTGTATTTGCCAGTATCGCTATGTCATCGGCGTAGTCGGCGTCGGTAATTGTTGTTGCGGGGTATCTTCTGCTTCTTTTCTTCGTCAGTTCGAAGCCATTCTCTTTGATTTTGTCAATCGATGTTCTAAGTACGTAGTCTAGACAAATGATAAAGAGATACGGAGCCAGCGTGTCCCCTTGTAGTACTCCTGCTACAATGTCGAAGTATTCTGTGTCTCCATCTGGTGATCGTACTTTTACTTTAGTGTTTCTATAGAGAATCGTTATTGCAGCTACGGTTTCTTTAGGTATGCCGTACGCTAGTAGGATTTGTTCCATCTTTCCTCTGTGAATGGAGTCGAAAGCCTTGGTAAAGTCGACAAATATTAATGTCGCTTGTAGGTTCTTTGCCCGTACACCTTCAAGGATTCTGCGGATGGTTAATATTTGTGATGTCGTAGATCTATTTCTTCGGAAGCCATTTTGGTTTTTTCTAAGTATGTTGTCGATTTTGGGTTCTATTCGGTTTCGTAGTAGGGCATTGTAGATTTTGGCAGCTATGGATGTAAGTGTTATGCCTCGGTAGTTTTTGGCTAATCCGAGGTCCCCCTTTTTAGGAAAGGGGAGTATGCATCCCTTCGTCCATCTATCTATCGGATTTTGATTGTATACTGCGTTGCAGTGTCGGAGCAGTATGTCGTCTAATTGTCTGGTCTTCCATACTTCCGGGGGAATTTCGTCCAGGCCTGCAGCTTTCCTATTTTTAATTTTTCTGAGAACCTAGTCGAGTTCTTCTTGTGTGAACGGTCCAAGTTTAATGTCTACTTGTTTGCTAATTATTCTGGTGATTGGTTCATGCGTTATTTTTGGTGGGTTTCCAAGTAAGTTTTCGAAGTGCTGTTTCCACAGTTTTATTCTTTCTTGTTGGTTTGCTGCTTTAAGTTTTGCTTTGGCTGTGTTCTTTCTTCTGCTCACTTCGTTTATTGTTTGCCAGGCAATTCTAGATTGTCTATCTTCCACCGAGTCTCTAATCTTATCTATCTGATTTTGAATGTATTCTGTCTGTTCCTTTATATATATGCCTGCTAATTGATATTGTGCCGTTTTTAGTTTTAAGGCATTTGTGTTTGTTGGGTTTTTTCGATAGTTTTTGGAGGCTGTTTTCACTAGTGCACGTTTTTCTCTCACCGCTAAAGTTTCCCATGGGACTCTATTGTTTTATCATAGCAAGGAAGAGATAAACAGTGAAATAGTATTAACTATTTATTAACTGAAGTGGTACAGTCCGACAAATATTGTAAGTCTCGCGCTGTTAGTGTTACGTTCGAAGTTGGTCTTACTACTGACCGAGATCTTGCAGAACACTTTCGTGCTAAAGAAACATGAGGTCTTTTATACCTCTGCGATACTGAAAGTTACGTGGTACGAGTCATTATACAACATATATATATATATATATAGACCAGTTTCATTTAGGTTTTATGCGTCTGTAGTCAGTGTTTGAGCACTTTCTTGGTTTAAAAAACATTTTTAGCATATATTGTTTGACACATACAAACACAGATCTATATATATATATATATATAAAGAGAGAGTGTGTGTGTGTGTGTGTGTGTGTGTGTGTGTGTGTGTGTGTCCACGTGACGTGGTCGCTAGCACACTAGACAGCGACATCATAGTAAACGAGTCAGCACCCTAGTCGCGCTATCATGTTCTTTTTGGGACTGATAGCTTTGTGGTGACGTTTGGATTCCCTTATTCCCTCAGATAAGAATTGGTTCGGTCGAGTTTTATGGCATATCAACCATTGTAGGTTATTTAATGCCAAATCCTCTTCATACATATGTATTAAATAAATAGGATTTGATTTGGTTGGGTTTTATGGCATATCAACCATTGTTTGTTATTTAATGCCAAATCCTTTTATATACATATTTATTAAATATATAGGATTTGTGAATACATTTTAGATACACACAGTTCAATGATGCGAGTGTCAAATATATATATATATACATATATCATGAGAGTGTTGGTCGTCAGTCAATCACTATGTGGCTATGCGTCTGACCGAGTGCAATGTAATATGGAGAGTGCTCAATATCTAAGATAGAGCTATTACAATAATGATAATATATATATTTAATCCATGGAAAATATTATTCTTTGACCTGGTGTTTCTTAACTGCCTGATGAATATTGTTTTATAAATTATATAAACTTTTATAAACTTCAATAAACCTAAGGTCGCAGAAAAATATTTTTCCATGGATTAAATATATATATATCCAATATGTATTTATTCATTATCATTATTATATATATATGTGTGTGTGTGTGTGTGTGAGAGAGAGAGAGAGAGAGAGAGAGAGTGTGTGTGTGTGTGTGGTTAGTGAGCAGGTAACACCGTTTAATAGTTCATAGTTTCAAGTATTGCGATGTATCACTAACAATTCGATTAAAGATCAGTCATTTATTTACACACAGTTAAATGATCAAACAGTTCTATTACTAACAAGTCAATTTGGCTTAAGTCATCTGTCTTCCCAGTTTTAATTTCAAACAGTCCTATTTGGCCCTGTCAAGTGCTCCCTCTCCGGACCAGAGTGGACCTGTGAGCGATGGCAATGTTGGGGTATTTCGCATTCCCCAATGGTTCAGGAATACTGGAGCCTTACCATCTGATTGTTTAATGTCATATTTGGACTCTCGTTCGTAGTGGGGGGGGGTCTTACCTCTCAGAAGAGATGCAGTCGGTGTATTCTACAGTCCCAGCGGACCAGGCTACTCCGCTAAAGGTTCTTCTGAATGGATGATTTTCGTATTAGATAACCCATGAATTCTTGTGTACCATTAAACAAAGAAACTGAAACCGAATATATATATATACAGAGAGAGAGAGAGAGAGAGAGAGTGAGAGAGAGAGAGAGTCTCCAAGGCAGCCTTACCATGCTATATGGTATTTCTTGAATCATATTTATGGTCACGTGTATTTCGGGGTTATAGCGGGGTGTCCTCGTCATGTAATGGTTAAAGCGGTGGACTCCGGAATCGTACTTAGCGAATTCGAACTCCAGTCGCGCAATTACGTTCACTTTCGGGCAAATACCCTTGGGAAAGGTATGAACCCTCTCATCCTCCCAGCTATTGGTTAAATAGTACCGCTACTATTCTTCTAGGAGAATGGCTTTGGCATTATATAACCTACAAAGATTGATATGCCATTAAACAAAAAAGCCAACCAACCAACCAACCAGGGTTATAACATATCCTTTAGCATGTTGTTCCGTTTATCACGACGTGAATGTGAATGTCATGTTTATGACGAATTTTAAATTAATGCTAAGATAAAAAAAACGCCATTATGGCTTCAACAGTTTAAGAAACAGGATGTACAAGGATCATTAAATAAGCTTCCAGACGTTTTTTTCGAATGGGCACTTTTATTGAGAGTACACACATGAAACTCTTGTCCCCTTCGAAGTAATCTCCTCCGGTTGCAAGACACTTGTTGTACCGTTCCAACAACTTCTGGAAGGCTCCATGAAAGTCCTCTTGTGTGAGCGTGTCAATGACCTTCGTCACAGCCTCTTTCATCTCCTCAGTTATCTCATAACGACAACGTCTGAGTTTAGGGAATAAGCACAAGTCACAGGGAGCAAGGTCTTGACTATAGACAGGGTGACGAACTGTCTTCATGCCCATTTTGGTCAAATAGTCTGTGACAAGGATGGAGTGATGGACTGGTGTATTGTCCTGGTTGAAATGCCACTGACCCGATTTGAAGAGTGCTGGCTTCTTCCCTAGGAATCTCTTCCTGAACTCCCTTAAAACCTCTACATACTAACCCTAACCCTTTGGCCAATCAACTCTGGTGTATTGACTTCCTTAATCTTCCCACACCTCTTATCATCTCTCACAGACTCCCTGCCTTCCTTGAATATCTTATGCCACTCAAAAGCTGATGCTCGATTCATGCAAGATGGCCGAAAAGCAGTCTGAAGCATTCCATACGTTTCTGTGGAATTTTTTTCCAAGTTTAAAACAGAATTTGAACCTGAAAAAAAATTTGTCAGTCATATTATAAGATGTGTAGCAATAACATAGTGAATTCTCAAGAGTCTACGACAATTTTAAATGCCTGTACAAAAAAGTCTGAAGACTTATTGAAGGCCCCACGTAATATGCGTGACTTTTACACCATAAAAAAATAAAACAAAACAAAATCGGAAATCCGCACGAAAATTGCCTCTTATATTTCTTGCTGCTATTCACCAGACAGGACTTGACACAAGGTCAAAAGCCCGAAGTCTGATTAAAGTGGGGATAAAGGGGAGGGGGAGGTCAGGCACGAGCCGAGACTCGAACCATGCTGGTCTGTTCTGCTCATCGACCCACTAAGTGCAATGTGGGTCTAATGAGGCAAGCAGTTTCACGAATCCAAATCTGGATCCGGGCACGAATGCCGGGTTATAGCTAGAACTAGACAGCAAGGCCTAGTGCCATATATAGGGACAAAGGTTGCTACTCGCCCACCCGAAGGTGGCTCAACTGAAACTGGGGGCCTTTCGGCCTCTAATCTGCCATTGATCGATACCCCATCCGGCACAAATGCCAGACTGCCCAGCCAAAAGGCCAGGGAAGCGATCATAAATTGCCTCTTGTGTCTATTCCATCAACTACCGTGTTGTTGTAGGGCCTACCCTACTTGCTGTTTTCTGCTGGAATATTAAGAAACAATTTAGAAAGTATGAAAGATTCACAGACTTTAAAGTACATAGAACGCTGGATGATTCCAAGATGGTTATATCAATTTGCTCCTTGAGATTTCAAGTGTTTTGACTGACGGGAGCATATGCAAGCATCCCGTTTTGCAAATGGACTATTAAACGGTGTTACCTGCTCACTAACCACACACACACACACACACACACACTCTCTCTCTCTCTCTCTCACACACACACACACACACACATATATATATATATATATAATAATGATAATAAATAGATATATATTAGATATATATTTGTATTTAATCCATGGAAAAATATTTTTCTGCGACCTTACGTTTCTTGAAGTTTATAAAAGTTTATATAATTTATAAAACAACATTCATCAGGCAGTTAAGAAACACCAGGTCAAAGAATAACATTTTCCATGGATTAAATAAATAAATATATATATATATATATATATATATATATATATATATATATATTATCATTATTGTAATAGCTCTATCCTAGATATTGAGCACTCTCCATATTACATTGCACTTGGTCAGACGCATAGCCACATAGTGATTTGTTATATTTTGACCTTCGACCCGGCCCAAAAATACTATTCCAAGGTAATACACCGGAAGGAAGTGACACATTCCAACGGCCAGTAATCGAAAGAGATCGCGTGGGCGGATTAAGGCTTATGATATGGGACAAGGTGAAGGTTTCATTGTGCCATTGCAGTCATGCACCGGAAGAGAGTAACCTCTGAACTGCATGACAGTTATTTCCGCTTGATGACGATTAAACATTCGCTTTCAAAGATCCAGTAGGCGATCGTGTGGGCGTTGAGTTATTATTTAACTCAGTTGAGTTTGGGGTGCCAAAGCAGTTGCCCGCAGACTCCCAGAGGGTTAGAGACGAGATGTGGTAGGGAAGGCCACATCCGACCGAGGGGGTACTCGGAAAACCCCCCAAGCAGTTGCCAGCAGACTCCCAAACAGTAGAGACCAGATGTGGTAGGGAAGGCCACACTCGACCGAGGGGGCCCTCGGAAAACCCCCGATGGAGTGGACCCCAAGACCTCTGGTTGAGCATCTAAGAGAACAAGAAAGACACAACATGACGTTCATAACAGTGGGGTCAAAATATGAAGTTTATGTTCGGTCTCCAGCATCCTCTCACATGCAACCCTTCAACAACCCTTTCAAACCCTTGCAATAAAGTGAGAGGTAAAATATTTGTAAAGAAGTCTTCCTGCATCTTTACTCTTGCGTTTTTATTGTTGTGTCGTTGTGATGCTGAAGATGTATATGTATACAACAGATTGACTGACGACCAACACTCTCATGATATATATATATATATGTGTGTGTGTGTGTGTGTGTGTGTGTGTATGTGTGTGTGGTTTTTTGTATCCACAAAAGAAATAGTTTTCAAATCTATTTTGAAGTCTTTAAGTTATTGGTTTTCACAATACAAAGTTTTGTAGAGGAACACTAGGAAATCTATTCTAACGAGATTTTCCGCATTATCAATTGCTATATTGTCAGTGGGAAAGCTCTTCTCTGTGTTTGTTGAGGATTTAGTTTTGTGAGTTTGAATTAAGCAAAAACAAAACATTGTCAAAAAACATTTCTATTTCAAGCTATTCAGTTTAGTCAAACAGTTCAAATTCAAACAATTCAGTTTAGCATGAGTACACAGTTTAATTGTCAAAAAGCATTTCCATTTCAAGCTATTCAGTTTAGTCAAACTGTTCTATTTCAAACAATTCAGTTTAGCATGAGTACACAGTTTAATTGTTAAAAACATTTCTATTTCAAGCTATTCAGTTTAGTCAAACAGTTCTATTTCGAGCAATTCAGTTTAGCATGAGTACACTGTTTAATTTTCAAAAGGAATTTCTATATCAAGCTATTCAGTTTAGTCAAACAGTTCTATTCCAAACAATTCAGTTTAACATGAGTACACAGTTTAATTGTCAAAAAACATTTCTATTTCAAGCTATTCAGTTTAGTCAAACAGCTCTATTTCGAACAATTCAGTTTAGCATGAGTACACAGTTTAATTGTCAAAAACATTTCTATTTCAAGCTATTCAGTTTAGTCAAACAGTTCTATTTCGAACAATTCAGTTTAGCATGAGTACACAGTTTAAATGTCAAAAAACATTTCTATTTCAAGCTATTCAGTTTAGTTAAACAGTTCTATTCCAAACAATTCAGTTTAGCATGAGTACACAGTTTAATTGTCAAAAAGCATTTCTATTTCAAGCTATTCAATTTAGTCAAACAGCTCTATTTCGAACAATTCAGTTTAGCATGAGTACAGAGTTTAATTGTCAAAAAACATTTCTATTTCAAGCTATTCAGTTTAGTTAAACAGTTCTAATTCAAACAATTCAGTTTAGTATAAATATAGATTTTGTTAACACACATTTAATGTCAAACTGTTCTATTTTGAACAATTCAGTTTATCATTAAGGACGCAGATTAGTTCTATCTAACCAATAGATAGGGCCCTATCAGCTGGTATCCCTCTGGGCCAGAGTAGACCTGGGAGTGATGGCAATGAAAGGGTGCTTTGCATCACTGGAACATACTTAATGTCGTATTCGGACACTCGTTGGGGGTTATTCAACCTCTCTGCAAAAGTGCAGCCGGTGTATTCTACAGCCCCGGGCGACTGGGTAATACCGAGTTAAATGTAAAAAGAGTTTTATTACAGATGAAAATTTTTGCACAAGTACGCAGTTTAGATGTCAAAACAGTTCTATTTTAAACAATTCAGTTTACCATAAATACGCAGTTTAAATTCAAAAAACAGTAAACTCTCGATACTACGTTTTAGTTCTATTTGACCCCTATATAGGACCCTATCAGGTACTACCACTCGGGGCCTGAGTGAACCTGGGAGCGATGGCCACAAAGGAGTACTCCGCATTCCCCTAAGCTCCAGCATTCCTGGAAGCTCACCATCAGATTGTTTTTTGTCGTATTCAGGATATTCGTTTGTTAATGGGGTAGAGTCTAACCTCTGCTTTCGGTGTATTCTACAGCTCTAGCCAACTGGGCAACATGATTTCGACACAGAAATGGCGAAGAAGATAAAGATTAGTCTTTAGAGCATCTAAATAAAAAAAAGTTTTTTAAAAAAGTTAATTGTAAGTTGAAGCAACGGATTTCAACTGTTTGTCTACAAAATTGTTTTCCAAAATAAATATATCGAAACTCATTTTTCAAAATTTAGGTTCTTTGTTTTATGCCATAACAACCTTTCTGGGTTATTTAATTCCAAAATCATCCTTGTAGAAGAACAGTAGTTGTACCGTTTCAACAACTTCTGGAAGGCTTCCTGGAAGTCCTCTTGTGTGAATGCGTCAGTGACCTTCGTCACAGCCTCTTTCATCTCCTCAATTGTCTCATAACGACAGCCTCTGAGGTTAGGGAATAAGCACACGTCACAGGGAGCAAGGTCTGGACTATAGGGAGGCTGACGAACTGTCTTGATGCCCATCTTGATCAAATAGTCTGTGACAAGGATGGAGTTATGGACTGGTGCATTGTCCTGGTGGAAATGCCATTGACACGATTTGAAGAGTGCTGGGCTCTTCCGACGGAATCTCTTCCTGAACTCCCTTAAAACCTCTGCATAGTAACCCTAACCCTAACTCTTTGGCCAATCAACTCTTGTCTATTGACTTCCTTACTCCTCCCACACCTCTCATCATCCCCCGCAGACTCCCCGTCTTCCTTGAATCTCTTATGCCACTCATCTCATAAGATGTATAGAAATAATATACTGAATTTTCATGAGTCTGCGCTAATTTTAAATGCTTGTATAAAAGTCTGGAAACTTATTGAAGGCCCTTCGTATCTGTCCCCGCTTGTTTATACCCTATCTTCCTCTCACACACACACTCTCTCTCTCTCTATATATATATATATATATATATATATATATTATGAAAGTAATTCCTACACGGCCAAGAGAGAGTCTACCTAGGATTCACCAAACTGCTTTTCAGGATTGCACTTACGAGTATTTTCAAGTAACACGTGTTTTTTTGTCTTTTCTTCTTTTACAGAATTTTCCCCCCAGATATATGTAGAATTTGCAAATTGTGAAATCTGGTGTAATGGTTATCGTCTTAGGAAATGGACACGACGACACGAGTTCAAAGACTGATTGCATTTCACATAGCACTAATACCCTTGGGAAAGGTATAAATACAATTATTCTCCCTCTAGCTATGGGTAAATAGTAGGGCAGACTGATTTCTTCAATCTTGGGGAGGCAACTAGTCTAGGAGAAGGAAAACTCTGAATTCAAACCTGTTGAACTTAAAAGTTGACCTTGTGTCATATCCTGCCCCAGCGGAGAGGTTGGGTAAATATGGTAAAATCTGTTTTTTTTTACACCAACAGAATAATTGGTTAGATATAAAGATTGATATATATATATATATATATATATATATATATATATATATATATATATATATATATGACCCAGCTTATCAATACCTCTCCCTCCTCTCTCTCTGTCTATATATATATATATATATATATATATATATCGGCCTGTAAGGACGTAGCCATGTATATTTCTCAACTTGTTCCCATCTATCAATCAATATATCTTTCTATCTATCTATCTTGGCATGCTTATGCCTCCCTTTAATCTATCTATCTATTTATCTATCTGAGTCTGTATATATGTAGATATCTGACTAACACAGCATATTCACATTCATCAGGTATCTCTATTCTCATTATAATGGACTGATTGATTATAACGGTATATCATATTTACCCAACCCCTCCGCTCGGGCAGGATATGACACAAGGTCATTTTTTAAGCGGAGTTTAACAGGTTTGAATTCAGAGTTTTTCCTTCTCCTAGACTAGTTGCCTCACCAAGGCTGAAGAACCTAGTCTGCCCTACTATTTACCCATAGATGGAGGGAGAATAATTGGATTCATACCTTTCCCAAGGGTATTAGTGCTATGTGAAATGCAATCAGTCCAGGATTTGAACTCGTGTCGCCGTGTCCAATTCCTGCAATATATAACAATGTTATATAACAAAGATATATTGATATTATAACGGCATATCAAACAGTACTGGATTGTTTTAAGCCGAGATATTTGGGAATTGTGTTTATTGCCTATAGACATTTACATTTTTTGTGCAGTTGTTTCTTAAGATGGAGGCAAATGTGGTATTAAATATTCTAAATTTAACAGACTTATTTGGCCCATAGATGGGACCCTAGCAGGTATTACCACTCAGGGTTAGAGTGGACCTGAGAATGATGGCAATGAAGAGAGTACTCAAATCTGTCTAGAGTTGGAGCTCACCATCAGATCCAATATAGTATCATACCCAGAACACTAATTCTATTTGACCCATAGATAGGGCTCTAACTGGTACTACCAATCCTTTTTGGTTAGGTTTGGATTTATGGCATATCAACCATTGTTGGTTACTTAATGCCAAATCCTGTTTATATATATATATATATATATATATATATATATATATATAATAAAAGTAAGGGTTTTTTATTTATTTATTTATTTATTTAATTTTTAAATTTCTTTTTTTTTGTTATGCAAATTCTAAGCTAGGTGGGTTTTTGGTGAATAAAAGACGGCGATTTCTCCTTTAGAATTAGTCGAAGTTAGGCTTTCAGATGATCCGATAAGGTGAAACTTTAGTAGATTTTCGACTCGCGATTTTAGTTAATTTTATATATATATATATATATATATATATATATATATATATATATATATATCAAACTTATGATTGGTAAACACATTTTGTTAATACACCAAGTTAAATGATCAAACAGTTCTATTTCTAACAATTCAATTTATCATAAGTCAATGAAATTAAATGATATTACTATGTAAAATCAACTATTCAATTAACCATCAATCATTTGTTAAATGATCAAACAGTTCTATTTCAAATAAATCATTTGTTTTGCACACACAGCTTAAAGGATCAAACTGTTCTATTTAAAATCAGTCATTTGTTTTACACACGCAGTTTAAATGACAACACGTTCTATTTGACCCAATCAGGTGTTACTACTTAAGACCAGACAGAACCTGGGAGCGATGGCAATAAAGGGTTAGTCCATATTCCCCAAAGCTCCTGGATTAATGGAGCCTCACCATTAGCTTATTTAATATCATATACAGGACACTCTTTTTGGAAAGTCTTACGCCTCTGCAGAAATGTAGTCGGTGTATTCTATCCCCAGCTGACAGTACCACTTCGGGTCTAAGTTGACCAGGGAGTAATGGCAATGCAGGCACACTCCACTCTCCCTAGAATTGGAACCTGACCATATGATGCGATTTAATGTAATATCTCGGATATTTTCAATTTTAGGGGTTTATTCATCTACGGGGAAGACAGAGTGACAGTGTCTATGAAATACTAGTAAAAACCCTTTATTCTTTCTTAAGTAGAAATGACGCGACTTCTATTCTCAGCAAGAACTTTTTGTTTCCTTTTAATCTGCGCGGTTAATCGTTGTCGTAGATTTACAATCCAAGTAAGTTGCCATGAAAAGCAACAAATTGAGAGAGTCAAAATTTTGGCAATATTTTAGTAAAATGGGGTATAATTGGACAGCTCTGGATGCTTTTAAGTCATGAAGGTAACAAAGTACTCTGGAATGTAAAAATGTCGAGCTCGCCTGATACTCTCCGAGTGGTACTTTTCGGACTTACTCTCCGGGTGGTACTTTTCGGACTTACTCTCCGAGTGGTACTTTTCGGACTTACTCTCCGAGTGGTACTTTTCGGACTTACTCTCAGGCTAAAAGTGTTGTATAGCAGAAAAATATAACAACGCTGATGTATTAAAATATAATCTGCTTCTTTTCTTTTCTTTTTATTACCCGGGATAGATGTATGGGTAGAGAGAGAGAGAGAGGGGGGGGAGAGAGAGAGATGGCTGAGATACACACACATACATACATATAAAGATTGATATCATCATCATCATCATATCGCGCTGGTAGCACGGATATCCCTGACCCTCTCTCGCCACTCCTCCATATCGTTCATCGCCCTAGGTAGGTCTTCAGGACAACATCCCGTATCCTCACATAGCTGCTGAATGTACGTTCGTGCTGGTCGTCCTGCTTTTGCGCGGCCATGTGTGGGGATCCATAAGAGTACATCTCTTATGAGTTCATCTCTGCTTCTCCAGCAGTGTCCTGCATGTCTGGTTCGTCTAACATGATTGATATATATATATATATATATATATATATATATATATATATATATTTATATATATATATATATATATATATCGGCCTGTAAGGACGTAGCCATGTATATATCTCAACTTGAAGTGACGGTGCGGTTCATCAGTAAAACCTCTCTGCTTTTTTGCTTCGTTCTGGTGGGTCGAAATTATTTTTGGTTCATATAATTTTCCTGATCCCCACGCAAACCTCGAGGTCACACTTTCTTTTTACACATTGTACGTGGACAGGCCTCCTGTCAAGCATACCACCCACGCAATTTACGGGGCATTTCTGGTCTCCCCCGCTGCCGTCTCTGCTGGGGTACATGTGTCCTGTTTACTTTTGGAAATATGTGTACTTACATTGTTTTTCTGCTTCTAGCGCCCGACTTTTCGAGCATGCTCATCATAGGGTTTATATCCAACAGAAGCATAACTTCCGAATTCACAGTTTTAGACCAATCTAACTTTGCCTGATCCTCCAGGTTTTTGCAACCCGATCAAAATTCCTTCAACCATCTAGTTACTGTATTCTGATCAACTGCTTCTGAAGAATATACCACCGCTGGGTCAAGACAAACAACGAGGAACACGTTTATATAAAAAATATAATCTTATATTCTTATTCCTAGACAGGAACCGGAGAGAGATCGGAGAGATTTCACGCACCCGAAGGATCTGTCGGGAGTCGGAACAACCAGCGGGAACTGACTTCAGCCAAAATTCTGAACCTTATACAGTCTTAAAACTCCCACGCAATCCACACGCAATGCTTGTTTTTCATTGATGACGGCTTACACTCATGCAATGCTTATTTTTCACCCACATAATGCTTGTTCTCCATTGATCACTGCTTACGCCCACGCATTGCTTGTTTTCCGGTAATCACCTTGCTGATTTTATTTACGGCCGGATGTATCTGTCAACAACATCCGCTGGGTTCATCTCAGGTCAAGGTGATATTTTACACGTCTTCACCTTTTTCACAAAGAATGTTTTTGTTTGTTTCGGCATTGATATAGCCCAGTTGGTGCTCGTAAAGAATAAGTTCCCGATTTAGATGATATTGGACATTCATCTTTCTCTCTTTCAAAACATACACAGAGAGAAGCAATAAATCAACTACCACGATACTATTAGCCACAACAGGTACCTTTTACGGCTTGAACAGCTTCGGTCACGTGATATACGCGTCGCAAAAAAAGCTTGTACTAAAGTCCCGCAAAACTTTTGTCTTAGCCTTGAAAGGATTGAAAAGAAAATATCAAATTTGTTGCAAAATAATTTTAATTTCAAATATGTTGCACTCAAATCAAAACTCTGAGGAAAATATTCGAGTGTTATGATTTTATTTTATTTTTAATTTTTTCAAATTATTTTCTTGTTTTATGTTCATGAAGTAATTGGTTGATAATATGAAGAGAAACCAATTAAAATTTAATTATTATCCCACTTCCAAATTCCTGTATTAGCACGAATTCTTTGAGAAAGAGAGAGAGATAGAGATAGAGAGAGAGAGAAAAGGATAAAAGGAAAGAGTGAGAAAGAGAGAAAGTGGAGAGAGAGAGAGAGAGAGGGAAAGAGAAAGAGAAAGAAAAAGAGAGAGAAGGAGAGGTTTTTGTAGACAATTAAAACTAAGACAATAATCCAATGAATATAATTTAATTAAAATCTTGGAGAAATTGAATTCCTCTCGAGTTCACGACGGTTGCTTATACCATTGGACGTCATGTCACGGGAATAATGTTTTTTTTTTTAAAAATCTGTCCAATCAGTGGGTCTCAAATCGTTCATCACGTGACCTTTTGAATATTTATTTATTTATCTATCTCCTTCCTCATTCTGTTTCCGTTTTTTACCCTTTCCACGTCTTTTCACTGATTTTACCGAGATGAAAATGGGCTGATCTATTGGTTGAGGTTATTGTACTGTTGGTAATCATTGCGATGGCGATGGTAGTGGTGGTCATGGTGGCTTATTTATTCTAGGGGTGGGGGTTATTTTAGTAATGGAAGAGGCTAGGATATTGACAATGGGCTCAGAGTGGTGATGGTGGTGGTGATGATGGTGTTTCATAACAACCACCACCATCATGACGACCATGATCGCTAACACCTCTACCATCATTATAACCATTGTAACCAAAGCTTGGTAACCATAATAAAACCATATCAGCCATAACCACCGTATCGATAGCTACTGCTGATATGGTGTTAATTTTGGTGATTCTAGCTTTATGATAACCCACCACCACCACAACAACAACAACAACAAACACCGCTACCATCATGAAAATCACCAGCACCGCGATTGGCACCACTATGCACAATACGTTTTGAACAAAATTCCACCACCACGATGCCATCACAGTGCACCATGACTCTTGAATAACCACCATCACCACCACCATCACAATCAAACTAATCACCACCGTCCAAACCTCCACAACCATCGCCACCGTCAGAATCACAACCACCGTCGTGACAAACACCAGCACCAGTATAACCGCCACCACCATCAACTCCTCCGTACAACTACCGTCACCATCAAGTTAGACATGATCACCACCGCTACCACCACTTTTACCCTCTCCCCTACAAACGAAAATAACCGCCATAATCATATTGCTGACATCATTGCTGCCACAGCAGTCATAAAAAGTAAATCATCATAATCGTTATTAGAGCAACAGAACCATCAGCATTATCGACATCATTGTGGTGGTTATTCTATTTTCCCACCCGTTTCTCTTGTTTCTCGTAAATAATCGTTTTTGTCATCCTCGCACCTG
Organism: Sepioteuthis lessoniana; assembly: GCA_963585895.1. NCBI lineage: Eukaryota > Metazoa > Mollusca > Cephalopoda > Myopsida > Loliginidae > Sepioteuthis > Sepioteuthis lessoniana. The sequence goes on from OY757932.1 coordinate 9,731,001, forward strand.
TCAGGAGAGAAAATGAAATCACATCTTTCATATCTACAACGTCGTTTTAATTCATTCTTCCTTCTTCTTTTCTTTTTACCATTTCCCCTTTTCTTCTTTTGAACCTTCTGCTTCTTTTCTTCATTCGGGCCCAGTCGGCTGGGGGCCGTAGAATATACCGACTACCTCTCTGCAGAGGGGTAAGACTCCTCCAACGAGTTGTTCAGTCAGACAGGGCCGCAGATTATACCGACTGCCTCTCTGCAGAGGAGTAAGACTCTTCCAACGAGTGACCCAGTCAGATAGGGCCGCAGAATATACCGACTGCCTCTCTGCAGAGGAGTAAGACTCCCCCAACGAAGGTCCTGGATTCGACATTAAACAATCTAATGGTAGGGCCCAAGTAATGCTGGAGGTTTGAGGCCCACCCTGGCCCGGAGTAGTGTCACCTGATGGCTCTTATCTATGGGTGAAATTGAATTTAAACTGTGCATTTATGCTGAATGGAATTGATCGAAATAGAACTGTTTTATATTTAACTGTGTGTAAACAAAAAAGAATGATGTTTTATTGAATTGGTAATGATACATAGCAATACTGGTAAACATTAAAATGTGTTCAAACAAATTATCAATAGTAAATAGAATTATTCGTATGAGATAAAGATAAGTGAAGCCATTTAATAGTGTGAAAAAATGTTATCTACAAAATGTGTTTAAAAATCATATATTTGATATATATGTGTAAAAAGCATTTGGCATTAAATAACCTACAATGGTTGATAAGCCATAAAACCCAAACTGAATCTAAACCATTCTTTATTCAGCGGTGTCATTATTATTAGTCCTGGGTATGACATTACACTGCATCTAATCAAGTCTTGGAGTTTGGGGAATAAGAGGTACCCCTTTCATTGTCATTACTCCCAGGTCCACTTTAACCCGTAATGGTAGCAGGTTCCCAAAGAACTGTTTAGTCATTTAACAAGGTATTATAATAGATATATCTATTTTAGTATTTTAAGAGTTTTTCACACCAGCGTTAGCTGATGGTTTCTTACTAGATCTTGAGTGACAGCAAGTTTCCTTAAGTCTATTGGACATTTCTTTGTAGTGTGACAGATCTTAATAATGATAACCTCCCCTCGTCACCTTATTTCCAAATCCTCCAGTCCCTGACTGTACTGAGCGTACAAATTACAATTAGTATTACCATCTCTTTCATGTTTCATAGTTTTTTTTTAGCTCTCTAGCAAGATCCAGGTACTTATCTCTCTTTTTGCTTTCTTTCAGTTTTTCTAAGTAGTCTGCCGAGACGGCAAAGTTCTCTATTCGGTAGGTTCTCTTTTTTGTTGACTATCATTAGATCTGATTGTCTGGCCGAGATAAGGTGATCCGTTTTTATCTCAAGATCCCAGAAAAGTTTGTGCGTTTTATTTTTTTAGGTTGTGCATATACCATTTGTTCGTTTGGTCAAATTTAAACTTCTTGCATAATTCCCAGTGGATCACCTTCCCCATTCAGTCATGTCTAGTTTTATATTATTTTTGCGCTAATTTTGCAGCTTTCGCTTATTATGTGATTGATCGTTTCGTCTCTATAACCACAAAATTTTCATCTGCAATTTCGTAGTGTTTGATCTATCTTTGCTTTGATATGATTGGTCTTTATTGCATTATTATTATTATTATTATTATTATTATTATTATTATTATTATTATTATTATTCATTCCTTCAGAGTTTTTCACATCAGCGACATCTGATGATCTTTCACTTGAGTTTGAGTAACAGCAAGTCTCCTCAAGTCTCCAGGATTCTTCTCAGTATTCTGACCGTTCTCAATAATGCTGTCGTTTGGATGGTGTAGCATAAGGAATTTTCGTATTTTGGTTTGGCGTGTAATTTAATTCGACGCATAATTTCACCCAATCAGGATGACTTATCCTATTCAATCCGGATCTCCTTTCCGGGCAGCAGAAATTGGGGAAGCTGCCAAAAACAGTCTCTTTGGCTGAACAACTCCGTTCAGTGCAGACGTCTCACTGGCTGTTCTTCAATAGCAGCAGCAGCAGCATGGACACAATGAGGGAACCTATCTAATTTATGGATCCCTTGCGTCTATTTCTCTTAGACCAAGGGATCCCAATTGAATATGAATTAGATAAATTCAATACGCCACACACAGGAACAACTTTACGTCACCCCAAAAATTGGCTATGTCGACTGCGATGCCGAATCACGCTCCGACACCAAGCGACTACTTCACCTCTGGGCAACATTTTTTGGAGACATTCACGCTTCTCCTCGAAACAACTAGAAACACAAAGTAACGGTGACTTTGTTTCCTCAAATGACAAACATGACTTTTGCTACATACTGCGAACATACGTCCCTCGCACGTCCAACAACACACGCTGCTATCTCAACTCTCTTATAACTCCATTTCGTCTCTTTACTTCTTTCCTTTCCTACGAGGCTTGCAGCACAAACGCAAACTAAATATTCCATGCTGCCATTAAAACCTTCATGTAAAAGCTAACGGCATCTTCGTCTTCTTGCTTCTTCCTCCTCCTTTTATTTCTCACAACTTAGCGAGGAAACAACTCAACGTAAACACTCACACGCACGTTATAATTTTTCCTCGCTAAAAATAATAACAATTTCACCCCTCACTAAAATGGTCTACACTCGTCCGCCAACTTCCAAGTCCTCCAGGTCCTTTAATAATCCTTTAGTTACTGTTCCAAACGCACCAATTACAATTGGTATAATTGTCCCCTGCATGTTCCATAGTTTTTTCAATTCTCTAGCAAGGTCGATGTACTTATCCTTCTTTTCACATTCTTTGGGTTTTATTCTGTGGTCAGCTGGGACAGCAAAGTCGACAATTTTGCAAATTCTCTCTCTTTTTTTTTTTTTTTTTGTTGATTATTATAAGGTCTGTTCTTCTGGCCGAGATTTCGCTGATGTCATTTTTTAGGACAGCTGCTGGGTTGTGCGTATACCACTTGTTCGTATGGTCAAATTTAAATTCCCTGCACATCTCCCAGTGGATCACCTTGCTCACCCAAACGTGCCTAGTCTTATATTCCTTCTGTGCTAATTTGCTGCATTTGCTTATTATGTGATTGATGTTTTCGTCTATGTCACCGCATTTGCTAATTTGTTGCGTCTTATTATTATTATTATTATAAGTGGTGGCGTTTTTGAAATCAAACAACAGAGTCCAAATTGTTTGTATTAGATAGGAATACTTGATATAATAACAGATGTTATATAGCAATACTTGAAACCATTTACCTGTGTGCAAACAAATGATTTATATTAACTAGAATTATTAGGGTTATATAGCAATACTTGAAACCATTTAACTGTGTGCAAATAAATGATTTATATTAAATAGAATTATTAGTGTTACATAGCAATACTTGAAACCATTTAACTGTGTGCAAATAAATGATTTATATTAAATAGAATTATTAGTGTTACATAGCAATACTTAAAACAATTTAACTATGTGCAAATAAATGATTTATGTTAAATAGAATTATTAGTGTTACATAGCAATACTTGAAACCATTTAACTGTGTGCAAATAAATGATTTATATTAAATAGAATTATTAGTGTTACATAGCAATACTTGAAACCATTTAACTGTGTGCAAATAAATGATTTATATCAAATTTAATTATTAGTGTTACATAGCAATACTTGAAACCATTTAACTATGTGCAAATAAATGATTTATATTAAAAAGAATTATTAGTGTTACATAGCACTACTTGAAACCATTTAACTGTGTGCAAATAAATGATTTATATTAAATAGAATTATTAGTGTTACAGAGCAATACTTGAAACCATTTAACTATGTGCAAATAAATGATTCATATTAAATAGAATTATTAGTGTTACATAGCAATACTTGAAACTATTTAACTGTGTGCAAATAAATGATTTATATTAAATAGAATTATTAGTGTTACATAGCAATACTTGAAACCATTTAACTGTGTGCAAATAAATGATTTATATTAAATTGAATTATTAGTGTTACATAGCAATACTTGAAACCATTTAACTGTGTGCAAATAAATGATTTATATTAAATAGAATTATTAGTGTTACATAGCAATACTTGAAACTATTTAACTGTGTGCAAATAAATGATTTATATTAAATTGAATTATTAGTGTTACATAGCAATACTTGAAACTATTTAACTGTGTGCAAATAAATGATTTATATTAAATAGAATTATTAGTGTTACATAGCAATACTTGAAACCATTTAACTGTGTGCAAATAAATGATTTATATTAAATTGAATTATTAGTGTTACATAGCAATACTTGAAACCATTTAACTGTGTGCAAATAAATGATTTATATTAAATAGAATTATTAGTGTTACATAGCAATACTTGAAACCGTTTAACTGTGTGCAAATAAATGATTTATATTAAATTGAATTATTAGTGTTACATAGCAATACTTGAAACAATTTAACTATGTGCAAATAAATGATTCATATTAAATAGTATTATTAGTGTTACATAGCAATACTTGAAACCATTTAACTATGTGTAAATAAATGATTTATATTAAATAGAATTATTAGTGTTACATAAGAATACTTGAAACAATTTAACTATGTGCAAATAAATGATTTATATTAAATTGAATTATTAGTGTTACATAGCAATACTTGAAACAATTTAACTATGTGCAAATAAATGATTCATATTAAATAGTATTATTAGTGTTACATAGCAATACTTGAAACCATTTAACTATGTGTAAATAAAGGATTTATATTAAATTGAATTATTAGTGTTACATAAGAATACTTGAAACCATTTAACTGTGTGCAAATAAATGGTTTATATTAAATAGAATTATTAGTGTTACATAGCAATACTTGAAACTATTTAACTGTGTGCAAATAAATGATTTATATCAAATAGAATTATTAGTGTTACATAGCAATACTTGAAACCATTTAACCGTGTGCAAATAAATGATTTATATTAAATTGAATTATTAGTGTTACATAGCAATACTTGAAACCATTTAACTGTGTGCAAATAAATGATTTATATTTAATAGAATTATTAGTGTTACATAGCAATACTTGAAACCATTTAACTATGTGCAAATAAATGATTTATATTAAATTGAATTATTAGTGTTACATAGCAATACTTGAAACCATTTAACTGTGTGCAAATAAATGATTTATATTTAATAGAATTATTAGTGTTACATAGCAATACTTGAAACCATTTAACTATGTGCAAATAAATGATTTATATTAAATTGAATTATTAGTGTTACATAGCAATACTTGAAACCATTTAACTGTGTGCAAATAAATGATTTATATTAAATTTAATTATTAGTGTTACATAGCAATACTTGAAACCATTTAACTGTGTGCAAATAAATGATTTACATTAAATAGAATTATTAGTGTTACAGAGCAATACTTGAAACCATTTAACTATGTGCAAATAAATGATTTATATTAAATTGAATTATTAGTGTTACATAGCAATACTTGAAATCATTTAACTGTGAGCAAATAAATGATTTATATTAAATAGAATTATTAGTGTTACATAGCAATACTTGAAACCATTTAACTATGTGCAAATAAAGGATTTATATTAAATTGAATTATTAGTGTTACATAAGAATACTTGAAACCGTTTAACTGTGTGCAAATAAATGATTTATATTAAATAGAATTATTAGTGTTACATAGCAATACTTGAAACCATTTAACTATGTGCAAATAAAGGATTTATATTAAATTGAATTATTAGTGTTACATAAGAATACTTGAAACCATTTAACTGTGTGCAAATAAATGATTTATATTAAATAGAATTATTAGTGTTACATAGCAATACTTGAAACTATTTAACTGTGTGCAAATAAATGATTTATATCAAATAGAATTATTAGTGTTACATAGCAATACTTGAAACCATTTAACTGTGTGCAAATAAATGATTTATATTAAATTGAATTATTAGTGTTACATAGCAATACTTGAAACCGTTTAACTGTGTGCAAATAAATGATTTATATTAAATTGAATTATTAGTGTTACATAGCAATACTTGAAACCATTTAACTGTGTGCAAATAAATGATTTATATTAAATTGAATTATTAGTGTTACATAGCAATACTTGAAACCATTTAACTGTGTGTAAATAAATGATTTATATTAAATAGAATTATTAGTGTTATATAGCAATACTTGAAACCGTTTAACTGTGTGCAAATAAATGATTTATATTAAATTGAATTATTAGTGTTACATAGCAATACTTGAAACCATTTAACTATGTGCAAATAAATGATTTATATTAAATAGAATTATTAGTGTTACATAGCAATACTTGAAACCGTTTAACTGTGTGCAAATAAATGATTTATATTAAATTGAATTATTAGTGTTACATAGCAATACTTGAAACCATTTAACTGTGTGCAAATAAATGATTTATAATATATAGAATTATTAGTGTTACATAGCAATACTTGAAACCATTTAACTATGTGCAAATAAATGACGAATACCAATTATAATTATTTCTGTTAGATAAAAATGCTTGAAACTATTCAACTGTTGACAAAAATTGAATTATTTGTATTTTACTTATACTTATAACCATTTTATTGTGTGCAAATGACTGTATGGTGTTGAATAGAAGTATAAGCCTTAAATATCCATTGTTGAAACCATTTAACTTTATCCTAAGAAGTTAACTTATAATTTTTTAAATAAAAAAAATTACTTATAAAATATTCACTTACAAATCCTCTATGTATAACTATTCCATTGTATGTAAACAAATGACTGATGTTAAATCATATTGTTAGTATTGAATAGAAATACTTGAAATCGTTTAACTGTGTGAAAACAAATGAGCTCTTGCTCGTTTAAAAGTGTCGCCAGCGAACTATGCGTTTACAAATCAAATATATATTTATATATATATATATATATTTATATAAAGAGGATTTGGCATTAAATAACCTGCAATGGTTGATATGCCATAAAACCTCAGCCCAGCCAATATATATATATATATATATATATATATATATATATATATATATATATATATATATATATTATTTAGTCCAGTTAAACCGGAGTCGAGAATAATTCTTTCAGGACAAAAATCAGTCAACTATGAACATTTAAATTTTCCTGGTAAACGAAAAAAAAAATTGGTCACATTAGGATTAAAAATTTATTTCCATCCTGTTGTGGGTATTGATATTAATCAATAATACCAAAAATAACAGGACTTCTTCAGATCTTTATTATTGATTCATATCTATACCCATAACAGTATGGGAATAAATTTATAATCCCTATGTGACCAAGTTTTGTTTTTCTTAAAGAAATATATATATATATATATATATATATATTTATATATATATATATATAAAGAGGATTTAGTATTAAATAACCTGCAATGGTTAATATGCCATAAAATCCAACCAAATCAAATCATATATATATATATATATATAGAGAGAGAGAGGGGGGGGATTTGCCATTGAATAACCCACAATGGTTGATATGCCACAAAATGCAACCAAACCAAATTATATATATTTAATATATATGTATAAAAAGGATTTGTCATTAAATAACCTAAAATGGTTGATAAGCCATAAAACCCAACCAAACAAATCATATATATTTAACATATATGTTTAAAAGAGGGTTTGATATTAAATAACCTAGAAGGGCTGATATGCCATAAAACCAAACCCCCTCAACCTTCTATGAGGTAACCCATTGTTAGTGAGATCGATCCCCACTCAATGCTGCTTTTTTCTGTCAAGCCAAGCAAAACTTACAAAATGAATTTTATAAAATGACTTTAAAAAACAAAGTAGATTACATTGAATACATAATTTTTAATCATTCATCGTTTTTACGATTCAGCATAAATATAATGGGCCTTTTGGTTTTATTTCCTTTCTTCTTTTTCTCTTCTCCACGTTTTTCTCTCCCCACAGAAAAAATATATTAAAAAGCACAAGAACATCATCAACAAAAAAAAAAAAAAAAAAAGAAAGTAGAGATCATGTTGACAATGTAATCAAGATTAATGTCCTGAGGATTTTTGTAAGTAATTTGTGAATACTTACATTCTTTCCAATTTCTTCAAGAGAAAACTCAGAAAAATTAATTCGGAAAAAATGTCTCCACGTTTCTTGATATAAAAGTATGATTCGCGGAATAATAAAATCAGTCGACCCAAGTGTCATTAGAATATAGTTAACGATCAAGTGACATGATTCTTTTTTTTAAGTTTGTTGGGTTCCTTAAAGAATATAGTCATCGTCAACAACTGCGCTGCCATAGAAAACCAGGACCCTACTTAAGAAGTACGGGGCTCAATCGTAAAGGGTTTTACGAAGGGTCCATATTCAAGTTTTGGAGAATGTTAGAGAGATATAAGAAAGGTTACAAGCGACTTTGTGTCTATGAGATAGATTGATTGCTTGGTTTCTTTGTTTAATGGCATACGAACATTTGCGGGTAATTTAATGCCAAAGCTATCCTTGTAGAAGAACAGTTGTGGTACTATTTATCCTATAGCAGAGGATATATAACGGGATTTATTAATAATACGATAAAATATAAGTGAAGATTAGTATTAAAAAGTGGTTTCTTTTATTTAATGACATATCAACCGTTGTGGGTTATTTAATACCAAAGCCATCCTTGTAGAAGAACACTAATGGTACTATATATACCATAGCTGAGATGATAAGGGGGTTCATGCCTTTCCTAATTATATTAGTCCGTAAATAAACGTAAGAGCCCGAAAGGAGTTCGAACTCGCTTAACACGATGTCACAGTCCAGTACGCTAGCTACTACGCCACGGGGAAGCTCTCTATGGGATAGAATAAAAAGCAATCAAAATGAGTGTTTGACAAGTGCAGCCGAGTTATTGAACAAAGACGCTTCAAGCATATCTGTATATGATTAAAATCCTTTGTATCTATATATCTCGGACCATGAGCTTAATGAGTAGAGTGTTCGCGAATGGTCTGGGAGACCAGGGTTCAATCAGTGGTCGAGTCATACAAAAGACTCAAAAAATGATACTTGATGCTTATAAGGTAAGATTCAAGGGTAAAGTGGAGCAATCCAGTGAATGTAGTAGCGCCCTCCCCTTCATCTCATTGTAGTAGCTATTGAAAAGGGAGCCTTCGGGTCACCCTCGACTAAGGTCACCAACTTATATATATATATATCGAGCCATTGGTCTTATGAGTAGAGTGTTCACTAATGGTCTGGGAGACCAGGGTTCAATCAGTTGTCGAGTCATACCAAAGATTAAAAAATGGTACTTGATGCTGCCTTACTTGACACTCAGCATTGTAAGGATCGAGGGTAAAGTGAAGCAATCCAGTGAATGGAGTAGCGCTCACCACTACACTTCGTTGTAGTAGCTATTGAAAAGGGAGCCTTCGGGTCACCCTCGACTACGGTCGCCAACTTTACTTTTATATATATAAGTTGAAATTCTTCAACATAATTTTCGCCCAGTAACGTGAAATCTAATAAAATCCTGGCCTTTACTCTATAACGTTACAATGATAAATAACGGAAGATTCTATGATTCTACGTTTGTTTTTATTAGGAATGAATGCGATGATATTTGAATGTTGGAAGTCAAATTTGTGGTTTGTAGAAATGTTATGAATTTCAAAAGCACTGGAAGAAATGCCTGATTTAAAGTCTCTTTTGTGTTCCCTGATTCGCTTTGGTAGATTTCTTCTTGTTAGTCCTACATAAGATTTTGAGCAGTCTTGGCAGCAAATTCTAATACCCAGATCCGTTCATACACCACGCAAAGCTGAAGGCCACAAATACCCACAAACACACTTCATTAATCAAAACTAAAATCAAATTCCGACTCTGCAGTAAAAAAAAAAATAGTTCTACCTCAGAATCCCATAATCTTTATTATTGAAAAGAATTTTGATGATTTAGGAATAAAGATGATCACAATCAAATTGTTAGAAAACAATAATAACAATATAAAAAAAATTATTCTGACGCAGGTACGAGGATCATTAAATAAGTTTCCAGACTTTTTTCGTGTGGGCACTTTTATTGATAGTACACACATGAAACTCTAGTCTCCTTCGGAGTAATCTCCTCCGGCTGCAATGCACTTGTTGTACCGTTCCAACAACTTCTCGAAGACCCAATGGAAATTTCAGACTGAAATAGATAGATAGATAGATATGATCAGACTGAAGCAGATAGATAGATAGATAGATTGATAGTGAAGAGAATTAGATAGATAGATAGATAGATAGATAGATAGATAGATAGAAAGCAAGACACAGATAGATAGATAGATAGATAGATAGATATGAATAAACTGAGATAGATAGATAGATAGATAGATAGGGAAGAGACTGAGATAGATAGATAGATAGATAGATAGATAGATAGCAAGAGATAGATAGATAGATAGTGAAGAGACTGAGATAGATAGATAGATAGATATGATGTTTAAGGTGATGAACAAAAGTGATGAGATAAATTGGAATGTTTCTTTCGTGTTATTCCTTTTTTTAGCACATGAATTCCTTAATTTGGTTCTTGTAGAAAAGAAATATATTTTTAGTGGGTGGGTAGAGTCCCCGTGGAATAATGGTTAAGGTGCTGAGCTGTGACATCGTAGTAAGCGCCTTCAAACTCTCGTCGTGCTATAACGTTCATTTTCTGAATAATAGCCTTGGATGATGTATGAAGCGCCTTTGTGAGTGTAGAGTAGGGACAGTGAAGACGGGGGCGAGTGCCCGGACAATGAAGACGGGGGATGCCCAGACAATACCAAAGATAAGTTGATCGATAAGCTATCAATCATATGTAAGTCAGACCTGACCGATGAAATGAAACGCAGTTTCTTCCAAGCAGAGGTCACATCGATACTGCTATATGGAAGCACCTCTTGGACGCTAACAAAACGGCTGGAGAAGAAGCTAGACGGCAATTACACAAGAATGCTGTGAGCAATATTGAACAAGTCCTGGCGGCAACACCCCACAAGACACCAACTGTACGGCCATCTGCCTCCCATCATGAAAACTATTTAAGTTAGACGAACCAGACATGCAGGACACTGCTGGAGACGCAGGGACGAGCCCATAAGTGATGTACTCCAATGGACCCCCACATATGGCCGAGAAAAAGCAGGACGACCAACTCGAAAATACATACAGCAGCTATGTGAGGATACGGGATGTATCCCTGAAGACCTGCCAGAGGTGATGAGCGATAGGGAGAAGTGGCGAGAGAGGGTCAGGGATATCCATGCTGGCGGCACGACATGATGATGATGATGATGATGTCACCGGGCAATATTTCGGTCACTAGGACAGCTAACTAGAAAAGGATCAAAATTATAGCTTAAGTTAACAAAACAAAATGTTAAACTTTGAGTAAATGTTTAAATTATTTTTTTCATGCTTGAGAACACTGTTATGACTCCAAAGAGAGAAAAGAAAGATATTTATATTGATGTGATCAGATATCCAAGTATGTCATCCGAGCTCCGCCTAACCAACCCCCACCCGCTGATTGGGGTGCCATGTCCATATAAGTGAGAGGTTTTTGCTGAGGTCAGAAGGAAAACGACTATATTGTCTTCTTGATTTGCAGCCCTGGCTTACTGGGTTAAGATATATTTCGGCCGTTCGTGTTTCCTGATACGCAGATCAGTTCAGGTGTGTCTTGGTTCCGACGGCAGTCAATCGAGACTATCTGACATGGATTCCGGGTAGCCTGTATTAATGTCACGCGCTTCTTAAGCCTCAGTGGGCTGTCCTCTAGGCTCTAACCCTTTCTGGAGAAGCAAGGTTTATCGCCTGGCGCTTATTAGGGCAATGCTAATGGGGCTCAAACCATTTTTGGAACGACTACGCCCCTGCGTCTGGTTCCCACAATGAAGAAAGGCCACGTGCACAGGTGGGACGCCCTACAAATATCAGGAAAACAACTGCTGCCGAGATCAACAACATGTTGAGAAGCCTCCTTAAATAAGACCTTGCACCATACCTGAATACCCAGTTCTTTATCTACCTTCTAAAATTCTGTATTAATTTTCCTTTCTTTTTTTCCACAGTATTGACAAGAGGGTTATTTACTTATAATCTGCGTTAAGTCGTTCATTTTCTTTAAAAGAAATCTAAAAATTGTTCAGCCGCTGTCACCTCACGATTAAGAAGTAGGAGCAGGCTTAGTGGGGTATGTTTAAACCCTCCAGTTATAGGTTAAAGAATGCGAATACTATTCTACCATAAGGACGACTTTGGCATTAAATAGCCCGTGAAGGGTAATATGCCATTAAACTAAGAAACCAATCAACTATTTCTTATGAAATAACAATGAATTTCATAATGAGTTTTAACACGGGTACCAATTTTTAAAGATATTTAACATCAAAGGTTATAAAGAAAATATACATCAATTCATATTTCAAATTTTGTTTCTTCTCTAAAAGACATTTAGGTGGACATGAAATAAAACTACCATATCTGTTTTGTATTTTTTAAATTTTGTTTGGTAGTTGTTTTTTTTATGGCAATGAATTTTTTAAAATCATCATCATCACCATCATGTCGCATTGGTAGCACGGATATCCCTGACCCTCTCTCGCCACTCCTCCCTATCGTTCATCATCCTAGGCAGGTCTTCAGGACAGCATCCCGTATCCTCACATAGCTGCTGAATGTATGTTCGAGCAGGTCGTCCTGCTTTTGCACGGCCATGTGTGGGGTCCATAAGAGTACATCTCTTATGAGTTCGTCCCTGCTTCTCCAGCAGTGTCCTGCATGTCTGGTTCGTCTAACTTGAATAGTTTTCGTGATAGGAGGCAGGTGGCCGTACAGTTGGTGTCTTGTGGGGTGTTGACGCCAGGACTCGTTCAAGATTGCACGCAGCATTCTTGTGTAATTGCCGTCTAGCTTCTTCTCCAGCCGTTTTGTTATCGTCCATGTAGTGCACCCATATAGTAGTATCGATGTGACCGCTGCCTGGAAGAAACTGCGTTTCATTTTATCGGTTAGGTCTGATTTCCATATGATCGATAGCCTATTGATAGCTGTCCATGCTTTCGTTAACCTCGTGTCGATGTCCTTTTCGGTTGATTCGACGCTGCTTCCAAGGTAAATGAATTTCTCTACTAGTTTAAGAGGGGTTCCGTCTAGAGTGGAGATGTGCCCCGTTTGATTATAGCACATATATTCCGTTTTGTGTGCATTAACATAGAGGCATATTCCTGCGGCTGCTCGTTCCAAACTATGCAGTAGTGTTTTGGCTTGGTCGGGTGTATTTGCCAGTATCGCTATGTCATCGGCGTAGTCGGCGTCGGTAATTGTTGTTGCGGGGTACCTTCTGCTTCTTTTCTTCGTCAGCTCGAAGCCATTCTCTCTGATTTTGTCAATCGATGTTAATAAATAAAATGAAATATTGTCTAAGGTTATTGAAAGAAATCATATAATATTTTTTAATACATAAAACTTGTATATAACTTTAAAAATATATAACATTATATAAATTCTGTTCTTTAATATCATGTTTACATTTCTTAATATTTACACAAAGTAAAATGTGGAGTTACAGGTGATAGACGAGGTGCATTCGATAAGGGCATACCAACCATTGTAGGTTATTCAATGCCAAGTCCTCTTTATACATACGAGGTGCATTCGATAAGTTTCCAGACTTTTTTTGTATGGGTACTTTTATTGATAGTACACACATGAAACTCTAGTCCCCTTCCAAGTAATCTCCTCCGACTGCAATGCACTTGTTGTACCGTTCCAACACTTTCTGGAAGGACCAATGGAAGTTCTCTTGTGTGAGCGTGTCAGTGACCTTCGTCACAGCCTCTTTCATCTCCTCAATTGTCTCAAAACGACAGCCTCTAAGCTTAGGGAATAAGCACAAGTCACAGGGAGTAAGGTCTCGACTATAGGGAAGCTGAGGAACTGTGTTGATGCCCATCTTGGTCAAATAGTCTGTGACAAGGGTGGATTTGTTGACTGGTGCATTGTCCTGGTGGAAATGCCACTGAGCCGATTTGAAGAGTGCAGACCTCTTCCGACCGAATCTCTTCCTAAACTCCCTTAAAACCTCAACATAGTAATCCTAACCCTAACCCTTTGGCTAATCAACTCTGGTGTATTGACTTCCTTACTCCTCCCACACCTCTCATCATACCTCACAGACTCCCTGTCTTCCTTGAATCTCTTATGACACTCAAAAACTGATGCTCGATTCCTGCAAGATGGTTCAAATGCAGTCTGAAGCATTCCATACGTTTCTGTGGCGGCATTTTTTCAAGTTTAAAACAGAATTTTATTGCATATCGTTCTTCTTAAGTGTCAGATTGCATTTTTGAAATTCACCTGCCGTGACAATCAGGCTTTAGTAGGGTGTATTCGAATTCCTGCTGTAGCTGTTGATTTGAACCTGAAATCATAAAAATTGTTCAGTCATGTCATAACATGTATAGCAATAACATACTGAATTATCAAGAGTCTACGACAATTTCAAATGCCCATACGAAAAAAGTCTGGAAACATATCGTATGCTCCTCGTATATGTTTGTTATTAAAACATTTAAAACATCGTGAAAATATACGCAGGTGAATTACTTTCAAAACAATTTGCAGTAAAGCACGAGTTTCATTAGGAATTGTTCACAATCGTTGGCTTCTTCATCCGACTAATGCTCATACAACTCTATTTGAACTTTGCTGAGTTTATTACTGATATCTATATTCACCAACCCCTCCACTCGGGCAGGATATGACACAAGGTCAATTTTCAAGCAGAGTTTAACAGGTTTGAGTTTGAATTCAGAGTTTTCCTTCCTCTAGATTAGTTGCCTCACAATGGCTGAAGAACCCAGTCTGCCCTACTATTGACCCATAGAGGAATAATAATTGGATTAATACTTTTCCCAAGGGTATTAGTGCTATGTGAAATGCGATCAGTCTCGCCCGGGATTTGAACTCGTGTCACCGTGTCCATTTCCAACGACGATAACCATTACACAATTACTGATATCTACTCATCAGATTTTTTTTTTCAAGTGTAACAGTAAGATATTGTGAACGTTAATCTGGAGCTTGATGATAGGAACAATATTTCCAATACGGCTGGAGCTCTAAAGATTCTCTCTACTCGAGAATCTCGACATTTCTCGTAACCACTTAGATTTCTTTCGTCAGTTGAGAGAAAAAACTTACCTCGAATCGCAAAGAAACTTTACTATGATACCTAATTTTATACCTGTGGTGTAATGGTTATCGTCGCAGGAAATGGACACGACCACACGAGTTCAAATCCCGGACGAGACTGATTGCATTTCACATAGGACTAATACCCTTGGGAAAGGTATGAATCCAATTATTCTCCCTCCAGCTATGGGTAAATAGTAGAGCAGACTGGGTTCTTCCGCCTTAGTGACGCAACCAGTCTAGAAGAAGGATAACTCTAAATTCAAACCTGTTAAACTCCGCTTAAAAATTGACCTTGTGTCATATCCTGCCCAAGTGGAGGGGTTGGTAACAATCGATACCTAGCTTTATCCATCAATCCATGATTAAAATTCCAGGCAACTTGGGTGGTGTAATGGTTAACGAGGTAATCAGATAAAGTCATTGTATGTTAGTTCGATTCTCAATGGGTGCTCCATGTTCCTGCCTATGAGCAAATATTTTCATTATTTTTCTATGTAACCATGATTTTATTACGTTTCATAACCAGGCCAAACAGGAAGTATCAGAAATGCCTCTACCAAATAAAAAAAAGTCTATTGAGTCGAAAAAACACAATTTCAAAGCAATAAAAATATTTCATTCATTATTTATTCCTGTCAGAGGCGTACCCTAAAAATACGGCGAAGTATTGCCAATGATCCGGGAGACTGGTGTTCAGTCCCAGTGTAATATAATTGCCGAGGGATTACGTTTTATATATCTTGGCTTTCGCTTTAGTTAGGATGAGAACCTTTCGGCTCAGTGCATGGGTTAGTTAGGTGAAAACATGAGCGCAGGTGTTCACGCGCTTTCGGAGAGGATGTGTCATCCAGAGATGTCAAAATAAAAATCCCAGATAGGGATTAGGACCAGGGGATGTGGGTGATGTCACGCACCGGAAGCGTGGGCTGAGATTTGAGAAAAAGTTAGTTGAGTTCCTGCCCCCGAACGAGAGAGTCGACATTCAGAGCTGGGCGAGGCCAGACGATTTTGTGCGCTACGGGCGCCGTGCGTTGGTTGGGTTGAGAGCTGACGATGTAAAAGCAGTCAGCATAGAAAGATTGTGTCTCTCTCTCCTCATGTCGAATAACCTTTAAACTTAAAAAGGTGAATAAAAGTTTCGTACCTGAACCAATTTCATGAATGTCGTGTATTTTGGATTCCCTATGTCTATTTCACACATCCATATATCTGGCTATGTAACACCAGGTTGAATCCTACCAAAGATACATGACAAGGTAGTTGATGCTGCTATGCTTAACACTCAGCATTAAAAGATATGTATCAAGGGGAAAGTGGAGCAATCCTGAGAATAAAGTGGCGCCCTCTCCTACACGTCGGTGTAGGTTGGTTGCTTGGGTTTTATGGCATATCAACCTTTGTAGGTTATTTAACGCTAAATCCATTTTTATACAAATAGTTCTATTTCAAACAATTCGATTTAGCATGAGTACACACTTTAATTGTCAAAAACATTTCTATTTCAAACTATTCAGTTTAGTCAAGCAGTTCTAATTCAGCTAATTCAGTTTAGTATAAGTACAGATTTTGTTTACACATAGCTAAATGTCAAAACAGTTCTATATTAAACAAGTCAGTTTTGT
Source organism: Sepioteuthis lessoniana (assembly GCA_963585895.1). NCBI lineage: Eukaryota > Metazoa > Mollusca > Cephalopoda > Myopsida > Loliginidae > Sepioteuthis > Sepioteuthis lessoniana. The sequence goes on from OY757932.1 coordinate 9,747,922, forward strand.
GTAAATGCAGTTTCAATGTCAAAAAATCGTTCCATTTCAAATAATTCAGTTTGGCTTAAGCACGCAGTTTACATGTAAGTACGGTTTAAATGTAAAGAACATTTCTTTTTCAAGCTATTCATTTTAGTCAAACAATACATTTTAGCACAATTATGCAGTTCGTTCTATTTAACCCATAGATAGGGCCCTATCAGGTGCTACCAGAGTGGACCAGGGAGCAATGGCAATGAAGGGGTGCTCAGCATTCCCCAAAGCCCCAGTATTACTGGAACCTCACCATCATATTGTTTAGTGTCATACCTAGGACACTCATTGTGTTGTATAGTCATATGCAGATTCTTAGAAAAATATATCTCTCACTTCATTTGAAAGGTTTGTGTGTGAGAGGGAGTTGGAGACTGAACAAAGACTGCAACATATTGACCTCCCCAGCCCCTCCGGACATCGCCGTGTGTCGTTCTCGTTCTCCTGGGCTGCTCAACCGGGGGCCTGGGGGCCCAGCCTCTCTGGGACATGTTCTCATTCCAGCATCTTCTCACCAACTGGTCTGATCTCCAAACTCAATCGAGGGTCCCAAAGGTGCCTTCTGCCGGGTGGTGGCTTTTTTCTACCACATCTTATCTCTAACTCATCTGATCTCCAACTAAGTGACTTCCTGTGTTCACCGAGTCATATAATAGTTTAATCGCCCACTCAATGGCATGTTTGATCGTCACCAAGCGGAAATAGCTGTCATGCAGTTCACAGGTCACTCTCTTCCAGTGCATCAGTCTATGAAAGTTCCATGGGATTTTACCTTGTCCCATATTGTCAGCCAAGTCTGCCTACGCGATTTCTTCTCATAACTGCCATCGGAATGTGTCACTTCCTTCTGGTGCATCACTTTGGAATGGCATGTTTGGCCGGGTCGAAGGTCAATATACAAAAATTGGGGGAGTGTTACCCTTTTGCAGAGGTGCAGTCAGTGTATTCTGAGCTAACGTCGGTGTAGTAGATATTGAAAAGGGAGCCTTCGGGTTACCCTCGACAACGGTCGGCCAACTTTACTTATTTATTCATATGACATTGTAATAATCTTGCAGTTATTTAAGATAATGTAACAGACTTAGTCTAATATTAAAGAGATTTAACAGATTTTGTTTATTATATATATATATATATATATATATATATATATATATATATATATATATATAATGTTCGCTATAATTTCATCGAAGCTGAACGCTCTTTATCTATACATGATGACAAGCAAACTGTTCTATAGTACTCGTGGTGTAATGGTTATCGTCGCAGGAAATTGACACGGCGATACGAGTTCAAATCCAGGACGAGACTTATTGCATTTCACAAAGCACAAATACCTTTGGGAAAGGTATGAATCCAATTATTCTCCCTCCAGCTATGGGTAAATAGTAGGACAGACTAGGTTCTTCAGCCTTGGTGAGGCAACTAGTCTAGGAGAAGGAAAACTCTGAATTCAAACCTGTTAAACTCAGCTTTAAAAAATTGACCTTGTGTCATATCCTGCCCGAGCGGAGGGGTTGGGTAAATATGATAGTACTCGTGACATAGACTCTTTCACCTAGAGATATTGTTCTGTAAATGTGTCATAATCTCTTCAAAGGATTTCCTGTCTCATAAAGTCTTTTTTATTTGCACAATCGACCTCAAGAAGTTCGAAAATAAATAAGATATGTTTTCGTATTTTTTATTTCTTTGCGTGGTGTATGAATAGATCTGGGTATTAGAATACACTTAGCGTATGCCAATATATATAAATTATATATAATTTGATATGTGGATGAAGAAAATGATACAAAGTGTGTATATATATATATATATATATATATATATATATATATATATATATATATATATTTGCCCAGTCGGTTGGAGCTGTAGAATACACCGACAGCACCTCTACAGACCCTCATCCCCAACAACTATCTTGGATATGACTCTAAACAATCTGATGTTGAGGTTCCAGTAATGCTGAAGCTTTAGTTAAATGCAGAGCCCCCCTTCATTGCCATCGATCCCAGGTCCACTCTGGCCTGGAGTAGGAGCACCTGATAGAGTCCTATATATAGGTCAAATAGAACTAGAATGCATAGTTATGCTACTCTGAACTGCTTGAAATAGAACTGTTTTGACATTGAAACTGTATTTATGCTAAACTGAATTGTTTGAAATAGAATAGAACTGTTTCGAAATTCAACTGTCTGTGGACAAAAGCTATACTTATACTAAACTGAATTGTTTGAAATAGAACTGTTTGACTGAACTGAATTGTTTGAAATAGAAATGCTTTCGACAATTAAACTGTGTACTTATGCTCAACTGAATAGTTTGAAACAGAACTGTTTATTTGTATAAAAATGGATTTAGCATTAAATAACCTACAAAGGTTGATATGCCATAAAACAAACAAATAAACAATATATATATATATATATATATATATATATATTGTGTTTCTTTTCTCTTTTTTTACTTTGTGGAAAATCCTTGTGGTGAAGTGGTTATCGTACAGTACTGCAACATTTTAGGAAGCAGGTTCGAACCGTAGTCGCACTATTACATTCAGTTTCGGAATAATACCCCCATTTATATCCCATTCTGTGAGTTAAAAGGTATAACTACTTTTCTACAGCAGTTTCGCATTGAATACCTAACGATGGTTTATGTGTCATTAAACAAAGAAACAACCCCCACTTTTTTCTCTTCTTTTTCACTCTTTTGTTTTCTTTTTCCAACTTTGTTCTTTTTCTCTTTTCTTTACTTTTTCTCTCTTTCTTCTTTTCATTTCTTTTTCTTTCTTTCCTTTTCTTCCCTTTTTCTCTCTTTCTTTTTTCTTTTGCCCCCTCTTTTTCATTTTCTTTTTCGCTCTTTCTTCTTTTCATTTCTTTTTCTTTCTTTCCTTTTCTTCCCTTTTTCTCTCTTTCTTTTTTCTTCCCCCCCTCTTTTTCATTTTCTTTTTCGCTCTTTCTTCTTTTCATTTCTTTTTCTTTCTTTCCTTTTCTTCCCTTTTCTTTCTTTCTCCTTTTCTTTTCCACCTCTTTTTCATTTTCTTTTTCTCTCTTTCTTCTTTTCATTTCTTCTTCCTTCTTTCCTTTTCTTCCCTTTTTCTCTCTTTCTTCTTTTCATTTCTTTTTCTTTCTTTCCTTTTCTTCCCTTTTTCTCTCTTTCTTTTTTCTTTTCCCCCCTCTTTTTCATTTTCTTTTTCGCTCTTTCTTCTTTTCATTTCTTTTTCTTTCTTTCCTTTTTTTCCCTTTTTCTCTCTTTCTTTTTTCTTTTCCCCCCCTCTTTTTCATTTTCTTTTTCGCTCTTTCTTCTTTTCATTTCTTTTTCTTTCTTTCCTTTTCTTCCCTTTTTCTCTCTTTCTTTTTTCTTTTCCCTCTCTTTTTCATTTTTTTTTTCGCTCTTTCTTCTTTTCATTTCTTTTTCTTTCTTTCCTTTTCTTTCTTTTTTCTCTCTTTCTTTTTTCTTTTCCCCCTCCTTTTCATTTTCTTTTCCTCTCTTTCTTCTTTTCATTTCTTTTTCTTTCTTTCCTTTTTTCCCTTTTCTTTCTTTCTTCTTTTCTTTTCCCCGTCTTTTTCATTTTCTTTTTCTCTCTTTCTTCTTTTCATTTCTTTTTCTTTCTTTCCTTTTCTTCCCTTTTTCTCTCTTTCTTTGTTCTTTTCCCCCCCTCTTTTTCATTTTCTTTTCGCTCTTTCTTCTTTTCATTTCTTTTTCATTCTTTCCTTTTCTTCCCTTTTTCTCTCTTTCTTTTTTCTTTTCCCTCTCTTTTTCATTTTTTTTTCGGTCTTTCTTCTTTTCATTTCTTTTTCCTTCTTTTTTTTTCTTCCCTTTTTCTCTCTTTCTTTTTCTTCCCCCTCTTTTTTATTTTCTTTTTCGCTCTTTTTTCTTTTCATTTCTTTTTCTTTTTTTCCTTTTCTTCCCTTTTTCTTTCTTTCTTTTTTCTTTTCCCCCCACTTTTTCATTTTCTTTTTCTCTCTTTCTTCTTTTCATTTCTTTTTCCTTCTTTCCTTTTCTTCCCTTTTTCTCTCTTTCTTTTTTCTTTTCCCCCTCTTTTTCATTTTCTTTTTCTCTCTTTCTTCTTTTCATTTCTTTTTCTTTCTTTCCTTTTCTTCCCTTTTCTTTCTTTCTTCTTTTCTTTTCCCCCTCTTTTTCATTTTCTTTTTCTCTCTTTCTTCTTTTCATTTCTTTTTCTTTCTTTCCTTTCCTTCCCTTTTCTTTCTTTCTTCTTTTCTTTTCCCCCTCTTTTTCAGTTTCTTTTTCTCACTTTCTTCTTTTCATTTATTTTTCTTTCTTTCCTTTTCTTCCCTTTTTCTCTCTTTCTTTTTTCTTTTCCCCCCCTCTTTTTCATTTTCTTTTTCTCTCTTTCTTCTTTTCATTTCTTTTTCTTTCTTTCCTTTTCTTCCCTTTTTCTCTATTTCTTTTTTTCCCCCTCTTTTTCGTTTTCTTTTCCTCTTTATCTTCTTTTCATTTCTTTTTCCTTCTTTCTTTTTCTTCCCTTTTTCTCTCTTTCTTTTTTCTTTTCCCCCTCTTTTTCATTTTCTTTTCCTCTCTTTCTTCTTTCTCATTTCTTTTTCTTTCTTTCCTTTTCTTCCCTTTTCTTTCTTTCTTCTTTTCTTTTCCCCCTCTTTTTCATTTTCTTTTTCTCTCTTTCTTCTTTTCATTTCTTTTTCTTTCTTTCCTTTTCTTCCCTTTTTCTCTCTTTCTTTTTTCTTTTCCCCCTCTTTTTCATTTTCTTTTTCTCTCTTTCTTCTTTTCATTTCTTTTTCTTTCTTTCCTTTTCTTCCCTTTTTCTTTCTTTCTTCTTTTCTTTTCCCCCTCTTTTTCATTTTCTTTTTCTCTCTTTCTTCTTTTCATTTCTTTTTCTTTCTTTCCTTTTCTTCCCTTTTCTTTCTTTTTTTCTTTTCTTTTCCCCATCTTTTTCATTTTCTTTTTCACTCTTTCTTCTTTTCATTTCTTTTTCTTTCTTTCCTTTTCTTCCTTTTTCTTTCTTCTTTTCTTTTCCCCCTCTTTTTCATTTTCTTTTTCTCACTTTCTTCTTTTCATTTCTTTTTCATTCTTTCCTTTTCTTCCCTTTTTCTCTCTTTCTTTTTTCTTTTCCCCCCTCTTTTTCATTTTCATTTTCTCTCTTTCTTCTTTTCATTTCTTTTTCTTTCTTTCCTTTTCTTCCCTTTTTCTCTATTTCTTTTTTCTTTTCCCCCCTTTTTTTTCAATTTCTTTTCCTCTCTTTTTCTTTTCATTTCTTTTTCCTTCTTTCCTTTTCTTCCCTTTTTCTCTCTTTCTTTTTTCTTTTCCCCCTCTTTTTCATTTTCTTTTTCTCTCTTTCTTCTTTTCATTTCTTTTTCTTTCTTTTCTTTTCTTCCCTTTTCTTTCTTTCTTCTTTTCTTTTCCCCCTCTTTTTCATTTTCTTTTTCTCTCTTTCTTCTTTTCATTTCTTTTTCTTTCTTTCCTTTTTTCCCTTTTCTTTCTTTCTTCTTTTCTTTTCCCCGTCTTTTTCATTTTCTTTTTCTCTCTTTCTTCTTTTCATTTCTTTTTCTTTCTTTCCTTTTCTTCCCTTTTTCTCTCTTTCTTTTTTCTTTTCCCCCCCTCTTTTTCATTTTCTTTTCGCTCTTTCTTCTTTTCATTTCTTTTTCCTTCTTTCCTTTTCTTCCCTTTTTCTCTCTTTCTTTTTCTTCCCCCTCTTTTTTATTTTCTTTTTCGCTCTTCTTTCTTTTCATTTCTTTTTCTTTTTTTCCTTTTCTTCCCTTTTTCTTTCTTTCTTTTTTCTTTTCCCCCCACTTTTTCATTTTCTTTTTCTCTCTTTCTTCTTTTCATTTCTTTTTCTTTCTTTCCTTTTCTTCCCTTTTCTTTCTTTCTTCTTTTCTTTTCCCCCTCTTTTTCAGTTTCTTTTTCTCACTTTCTTCTTTTCATTTATTTTTCTTTCTTTCCTTTTCTTCCCTTTTTCTCTCTTTCTTTTTTCTTTTCCCCCCCTCTTTTTCATTTTCTTTTTCTCTCTTTCTTCTTTTCATTTCTTTTTCTTTCTTTCCTTTTCTTCCCTTTTTCTCTATTTCTTTTTTTCCCCCTCTTTTTCATTTTCTTTTCCTCTTTATCTTCTTTTCATTTCTTTTTCCTTCTTTCCTTTTCTTCCCTTTTTCTCTCTTTCTTTTTTCTTTTCCCCCTCTTTTTCATTTTCTTTTCCTCTCTTTCTTCTTTCTCATTTCTTTTTCTTTCTTTCCTTTTCTTCCCTTTTCTTTCTTTCTTCTTTTCTTTTCCCCCTCTTTTTCATTTTCTTTTTCTCTCTTTCTTCTTTTCATTTCTTTTTCTTTCTTTCCTTTTCTTCCCTTTTTCTCTCTTTCTTTTTTCTTTTCCCCCTCTTTTTCATTTTCTTTTTCTCTCTTTCTTCTTTTCATTTCTTTTTCTTTCTTTCCTTTTCTTTCCTTTTTCTTTCTTTCTTCTTTTCTTTTCCCCCTCTTTTTCATTTTCTTTTTCTCTCTTTCTTCTTTTCATTTCTTTTTCTTTCTTTCCTTTTCTTCCCTTTTTCTCTCTTTCTTTTTTCTTTTCCCCCTCTTTTTCATTTTCTTTTTCTCTCTTTCTTCTTTTCATTTCTTTTTCTTTCTTTCCTTTTCTTCCCTTTTTCTTTCTTTCTTCTTTTCTTTTCCCCCTCTTTTTCATTTTCTTTTTCTCTCTTTCTTCTTTTCATTTCTTTTTCTTTCTTTCCTTTTCTTCCCTTTTCTTTCTTTTTTTCTTTTCTTTTCCCCATCTTTTTCATTTTCTTTTTCTCTCTTTCTTCTTTTCATTTCTTTTTCTTTCTTTCCTTTTCTTCCTTTTTCTTTCTTCTTTTCTTTTCCCCCTCTTTTTCATTTTCTTTTTCTCACTTTCTTCTTTTCATTTCTTTTTCATTCTTTCCTTTTCTTCCCTTTTTCTCTCTTTCTTTTTTCTTTTCCCCCTCTTTTTCATTTTCTTTTTCTCTCTTTCTTCTTTTCATTTCTTTTTCTTTCTTTCCTTTTCTTCCCTTTTCTTTCTTTCTTCTTTTCTTTTCCCCCTCTTTTTCATTTTCTTTTTCTCTCTTTCTTCTTTTCTTTTCTTTTTCTTTCTTTTCTTTTCTTCCCTTTTCTTTCTTTCTTCTTTTCTTTTCCCCCTCTTTTTCATTTTCTTTTTCTCTCTTTCTTCTTTTCATTTCTTTTTCTTTCTTTCCTTTTCTTCCCGTTTCTTTCTTTCTTCTTTTCTTTTCCCCCTCTTTTTCATTTTCTTTTTATCACTTTCTTTTTTTCATTTCTTTTTCATTCTTTCCTTTTCTTCCCTTTTCTCTCTTTCTTTTTTCTTTTCCCCCCTCTTTTTCATTTTCATTTTCTCTCTTTCTTCTTTTCATTTCATTTTCCTTCTTTCCTTTTCTTCCCTTTTTCTCTCTTTCTTTTTTCTTTTCCCTCTCTTTTTCATTTTTTTTCGGTCTTTCTTCTTTTCATTTCTTTTTCCTTCTTTCCTTTTCTTCCCTTTTTCTCTCTTTCTTTTTTCTTTTCCCCCTTTTTTTCATTTTCTTTTTCTCTCTTTCTTCTTTTCATTTCTTTTTCTTTCTTTCCTTTTCTTCCCTTTTCTTTCTTTCTTCTTTTCTTTTCCCCCTCTTTTTCATTTTCTTTTTCTCTCTTTCTTCTTTTCATTTCTTTTTCTTTCTTTTCTTTTCTTCCCTTTTCTTTCTTTCTTCTTTTCTTTTCCCCCTCTTTTTCATTTTCTTTTTCTCTCTTTCTTCTTTTCATTTCTTTTTCTTTCTTTCCTTTTCTTCCCGTTTCTTTCTTTCTTCTTTTCTTTTCCCCCTCTTTTTCATTTTCTTTTTATCACTTTCTTTTTTTCATTTCTTTTTCATTCTTTCCTTTTCTTCCCTTTTCTCTCTTTCTTTTTTCTTTTCCCCCCTCTTTTTCATTTTCATTTTCTCTCTTTCTTCTTTTCATTTCATTTTCCTTCTTTCCTTTTCTTCCCTTTTTCTCTCTTTCTTTTTTCTTTTCCCTCTCTTTTTCATTTTTTTTCGGTCTTTCTTCTTTTCATTTCTTTTTCCTTCTTTCCTTTTCTTCCCTTTTTCTCTCTTTCTTTTTTCTTTTCCCCCTCTTTTTCATTTTCTTTTTCTCTCTTTCTTCTTTTCATTTCTTTTTCTTTCTTTCCTTTTCTTCCCTTTTCTTTCTTTCTTTTTTTCTTTTCTCCCACTTTTTCATTTTCTTTTTCTCTCTTTCTTCTTTTCATTTCTTTTTCCTTCTTTCCTTTTCTTCCCTTTTTTCTCTTTCTTTTTTCTTTTCCCCCCTCTTTTTCATTTTCTTTTTTGCTCTTTCTTCTTTTTATATCATTTTCCTTCTTTCTTTTTCTTCCTTTTTTCTCTCCTTCTTCTTTTCTTTTTCCCCCTCTCTTTCATTTTCTTTTTGTCTCTTACTTCTTTTCATTTCTTTTTCCGTCTTTCCTTTTCTTCCCTTTTTCTCTCTTTTTTTTCTTTTCACCCTCTTTCTCATTTTCTTTTTCTCTTTTTCTTCTTTTTATTTCTTTTTCTTTCTTTCCTTTTCTTCCCTTTTTTCTTTCTTCTTTTCTTTCCCCCCCTTTTTCATTTTCTTTTTCTCTCTTTCTTCTTTTTTTTCTTTTTCCTTCTTTCCTTTTCTTCCTTTTTTCTCTCTTTCTTCTTTTCTTTTCTCCCCTCTCTTTCATTTTCTTTTTCTCTCTTTCTTCTTTTTTTTTTTCCTTCTTTCCTTTTCTTCCTTTTTTCTCTCTTTCTTCTTTTCTTTTCTCCCCTCTCTTTCATTTTCTTTTTCTCTCTTTCTTCTTTTTATTTCTTTTTCCTTCTTTCCTTTTCTTCCTTTTTTCTCTTTCTTCTTTTCTTTTTCCCCCTCTCTTTCATTTTCTTTTTCTCTCTTTCTTCTTTTTATTTCTTTCTCCTTCTTTCCTTTTCTTCCTTTTTTCTCTCTTTCTTCTTTTCTTTCCCCCCTCACTTTTATTTTCTTTTTTCTGTCTTTCTGATTTCCATTTATTTTTCCGTCTTTCCTTTTTTTTCCCTTTTTCTTTCTTTCTTCTTTTCTTTACCCCCCTCTCTTTCATTTTCTTTTTCTTCTTTTTATTTCTTTTTTCGTCTTTCCTTTTCTTTTCTTTTTCTCTTTTTCTTCTTTTTTCCCTTTCTCTTTCAATTTCTTTTTCTCTCTTTCTTCTTTTCATTTCTTTTCTTTCTTTCCTTTCCTTCTCTTTTTCTCTCTTTCTTCTTTTCTTTCCACCTCTCTTTTATTTTCTTTTTCCCTCTTTCTTCTTTTCACTTCTTTTTCCGTCTTTCCTTTTCTTCCCTTTTTCTCTCTTCTTTCTTTTCTTTTTATCCCTCTCTTTCATTTTCTTTTTCTTTCTTTCTTCTTTTTTACTTTTTTTACTTATCTTCTCATTTCCTCTCTTTCTTCTCCTTCCCACCCTTTTTCTCTTTTCTTCTCATCCATGTTATTGCATTATCGCATCCCCTCTCTCTTTCCCTTTTCTTTCTTTCTTTCTTTCTTTCTTTCTTTCTTACTGCATTTTTTTAGTTTCTATCTTATTCTATTTGCTTCCTTTTTCTGTCCTTTAATTTTTCCATCTCCCCCTTTCTCTTAATTAAAATGGAACGGCCCATTATTTAACTGAGGTAAATGGTTGGTTTCTTTGTTTAATAGCATATTAAAATTCGAGCGATATACTAAGCTAAATCCATCATCGTAGACCAACAGTAAAAGTAGTTTTGAATTAGGAATAAAGAGGCTCATGATAATCTCCAGGGGTCTAACAACGAAAATAAAAGTAACGACGCGACGGGAGTTCAAACGCAGTTGCTAATATTTCACAGTCAAGTACTTTAGCCACAACACCACTGGTATTTCCCCAACTTAGGTAATGATGTTGGTTAGTTAATTGGGTTTTATGGCATATCAACCTTTGTAGGTTATTCAACGCCAAATCCATTTTTATACTAATAGTTCTATTTCAAACAATTCAGTTTAGCATGCGTACACAGTTTGATTGTCTAAAACATTTCTATTTCAAGCTTTTCATTTTATTAAAAAGTTCCAATTCAGCTAATTCAGTTTAGTCTAAGTACAGATTTTGTTTACACACAGTTAAATGTCAAAACAGTTCTATATTAAACAAATCAGTTTAGTGTAAATACAGTTTCAATGTCAAAAAACAGTTCCATTTCAAACAATTCAGTTTCGCTTAAGCATGTTGTTTAAATGTAAGTACAGTTTAATTGTCAAAAACATTTCTATTTCAAGCTATTCAGTTTAGTCAAACAGTTCTAATTCAAACAATTCAGTTTAGTATAGGTATGCAGTTAGTTCTATTTAACCCATAGATAGCGCCCTATCAGGTGCTACCATTCCGTGCCAGAGTGGACCTTGAAGCAATGGCAATGAAGGCATACTCCGCATTCCCCAAAGCTCTAGCATCACTGGAACCTCACCATCAGATGTTTTAGTATCATAGCCCGGACACGCGTTGTGGGGAGGGGCTTACCCTTCAGCAGGGAAGCAGTCAGTGTTTTCTATAGCCCCAGCCGACTGTGACAATTAGGTAATGACAGGGCTTAACATTCAAAGTCTAATTCTATTATTATAGATAATCAACTCAAAATTGTACATGGCCTACACCAACTGCATCTCTGCAGAGATTTAAGGCTCCCACAACAAGTGTCCTGGATATGACACTAAACAATCTGATGTTGAGGTCCACTCAGGCCTGTAATGGTAGAACCTGGTAGTGTCCTATCTATGGATCAAACTGAACAAGTTGACATTTAAACTGTGTGTAAACAAATGACATTAACTAAACTGAATTGCTTGAAACACAGCTGTTTAATCATTTAACCGTGTGCAAACAAATGACTGATGTTTAATTGAATTGTTAGTGATACATAGAAATACTTAGAACCATTTAACTTTGTTAACTAAAGCTAAACTAAATTGTTAGAAATAGAACTGTTTGATCATTTAAATGTGTGTAAACAAATGACTGATGTTTAATTGAATTGTTAGTGATACATAGAAATACTTAGAACCATTTAACTTTGTTAACTAATGCTAAACTAAATTGTTAGAAATAGAACTGTTTGATCATTTAAATGTGTGTAAACAAATGACTGATGTTTAATTGAATTGTTAGTGATACATAGAAATACTTAGAACCATTTAACTTTGTTAACTAATGCTAAACTAAATTGTTAGAAATAGAACTGTTTAATCATTTAACCGTGTGCAAACAAATGACTGATGTTTAATTGAATTGTTAGTGATACATAGAAATACTTAGAACCATTTAACTTTGTTAACTAAAGCTAAACTAAATTGTTAGAAATAGAACTGTTTGATCATTTAAATGTGTGTAAACAAATGACTGATGTTTAATTGAATTGTTTGTGTTAAACAGCAATACTTGAAAACATTTAACAGTGTGCAAACAGCAAATAGTAAATTGAATTATTCGTATTTGTTAGAAATGAGTGAAGCTATTTAAGTGAATGCAAAAAATTATCTTGTTTAAAAATTGTTATCAACAAAATGTGTTTAGAAATATATATTTGATACTTATGTACGAGAAGGATTTGGCATTAGATAACTTAAAATGGTTGATATGCCATAAAAACAAACCAAACAAAATCATATATATTAAATATAAATGTATAAAGAGGATTTGGTATCAAATAACCTTTAGTGGTTGATATGCCATAAAACCAAACCAAACCAAACAAAATCATATATATTAAATATAAATGTATAAATAGGATTTGGCATTAGATAACCGTTAATGGTTGATATGCCATAAAACACAACCAAACAAATCATATATATTTTATATATATGTATAAAGAGGATTTAGTATTAAATAACCTACAATGGTTGATATGCCATGAAAACAAACCAAGCAAAATCATGTATATTAAATATAAATGTATAAATAGGATTTGGCATCAAATAACCTTTAGTGATTGATATGCCATAAAACCAAACCAAACCAAACAAAATCATATATATTTAATACATATGTATAAAGAGGATTTGGCATTAGATTACCTTTAATGGTTGATATGCCATAAAGCCCAAACAAACCAAATCAGAATGGAGCAATTAAAATTCTCCTTCATTCCCTTCTCATTGAAGCAAAATATTATTGCCCACCTTTAAGTTCGAACGTAATGTTTCCCACCATGAACTCTTCAAAGATTTCACTACGATTGACGAGGAATTCTTTTGCGTGAAAGGTGACTGATATCCCTAAAAGATATCCAAGAAGAGCCTCTGCAGTTGACGCAAAATTCCACTGCAAATGAAAGTTTCATGTTCGTGACCCGGAAGATTTTTGGATTTGAGTCCATGAATGCTACTCACGTCTGAGTCAGCAATGCATTAAAAATCCTGATCCAGCTTTTTGTTTCGATGCATCTATGTAAGATCAACTTTTCATTTGGGCTTACTATCAGGTCTACAATATAAAACCGACTTAACCCTTTTGGTGCGGAGAGCAAATCGAGTCACCCAAATATTCTTCGCGCAGGAGGGTAAGATACGGCTTTAATTCCCATTACTTAAAACATTTTTATCTTCCCTGATATATCCACTGGAAAATTCTTCTTATTCGTTGAACCCAAGCCTTGATAATAATAAAAAAAAAACGTTATTACTCCGAAAACTTTAGAAAAACAGTCGGTTTTAGCAGTATCAATGACTGGAGCTGTAGAATACACCAACTTCTTCACAGCAGATGCTTACCCCCCCCCAATGCAAAGAGTGTCCTGATATGACACAAAACAATCTGATGGTGCTTCGGAGAACGTGGACTACTTTTTCATTGCCATTACTCACTTGTCCACTTTGGTCCGGGGTGGGAACAACTGAAAGAGTCCTCTCTATGGTTCAAATTGAATTGTTGGACATTTATACTGTGTGTAAATAAATGACTTATGCTAAATTGAATAGTTAGAAATAGAACTGTTTGATCACTTAAGTATGTGTAAACAAATGTGTAATGTTTAATTGAATTATTTGTGATACATAGATATACTTGGAACTGTGTGCAAACAAAAAAGTAATGTTGAATAGAATTATTTGTGCTAAAGAGCAATGCTTGGAACCATTTGTGTGTGGGCAATGTTCAATTGAATAACGAATGTTAAATAGCAATACTTGTAAAAACATTATCTCGATAATGAGTTAAAAAGTCTTATATATTTAATATAAGTGTATAAACAGGATTTGGCATTAAATAACCTGCAATAGTTGATATGCCATAATACTCAACCAAACGAAATCATATATATTTAATATATTGTAATATAATGGCCGAGGGATTTCGTTTTATGTATTTTGCCTTGAGGTTTAGTTAGGCTAAGAACATTTTGGCTCAGTGCATGGGTTATTTAGGTGCAAACATGAGCGCAGGTGTTCACGCGCGTGCGGGACGGACGTGTCACTCAGAGATGTCACAATAAAAATCCCAGGTAGGGGGATGTGACCAGGGATGTGAGTGACGTCACGCCACCGGTAGCGTGGGCTGAGATTTGAGAAAAGTCAGTTAGTTGAGATTGAGACCTGGGCGAGGCCAGACGAATTTGTGCGCTACGGGCACCGCACGTGTTGTTGGGTGGGGGGAGATGGAAAAGTCAGCATAGAAAGATGGCATCTCTCTCCTTATGTCGAAAAACCTTTAAACTCAAAGGTAATAAAAAGTTTCGTGCCTGAACTAAGAAGTCGTAAGTGTCTTTCGTGTTTCGGGATTCCTATGTTATATATAAACATTTTATGAACATTATATGTACGTTTCACATATTCATGTATGGCTATGTTACAATATTATATAAAGAGGATTTGACATTAAATAACCTGCGAGGGTTGATATGCCATAAAACCAAACCAAACAAAATCATATATATTTAACACATATGTATAAAGAGGATTTGGCATTAAATAACCTACAAAGGTTGATATGCCATAAAACCCAACCAAACCAAATCATATATATTTGATATATATGCATAAACAGGATTTGGCATTAAATAACCTTCAATGGTTGATATGCCATAAAACCCAAACGAACCAAACCATATATATTTCATATGTATGTAAAAAGAGGTTTTGGCTTTAAATAACTTACAATGGTTGATATGCCATAAAAGCAAACCAAAGCAAATCATATATATTTAATAAATATGTATAAAGAGGATTTGGGATTAAATAACCTACAATGGTTGATATGCCATAAAACCCAACCAAACCAATTCCTTTATATTTAATATATATGTATAAAGAGGATTTGGGATTAAATAACCTTCAATGGTTAATATGCCATAAAACCCAACCAAACCAATTCCTATATATTTAATATATATGTATAAAGAGGATTTGGGATTAAATAACCTACAATGGTTGATATGCCATAAAACCCAACCAAACCAATTCCTATATATCTAATAAATATGTATAAAGAGGATTTGAGATTAAATAACCTTAAATGGTTGATATGCCATAAAACCTAACCGAACCCAAAAGTATCAATGAATGAATAATATCTAAACATACTCACCACTAATTGTGTATTATATGAATTTTTTCGACATACACCGAGTCAAATTTAAGATGAAATCTTTTTATAGGAGTGATTTGCTTGATCCCCTTTGGCATTCCTTTTTTTTGGGGGAGCTTCACTTCCCAAGGAATAAACTCGGCCTTGCTAAGTTGGTAATCCCTGAGGGTAGTATTGTATTGTAGTAATATAATTGTGAAACTTTAATCTTTTTTTGATAAATATTTGCAAGCTTTTTACGTACTTGTTCAGGGTTAAAATTGGATTGCAACTATTAAGTTTGCTGACAAATTTGGCACATCAAAAGGGTTAATATGGTGTCTGAGCTTCGGTTCGAGCTCTCCACTTCTTCTGATATCGAAGAGCTTGTTCGTATTGAATTATAAACTTTGATCCAGCGGATATTCTCCCACACAAAAGCAGCACTTATCTCCTTAAGTAAATATATAAGAACTGAATTTATTGCCCGATGTCTGAGGTACCCTTTGCAGGTTATTTAAAGCCAAAGCCATTCTTCTAGAAGAACAGTGGTGGTACTATTTGACCTATAGGTGGGAGGATAAGGGGGTTCATACCTTTTCAAAGGGTATTTGTCCGAAAGTGAACGTAATAGCGCGTCTGGGGTACGAACTCGCTTACTACGATTTTGCAGTCCATCGCTTTAGCCATTACACCACGATGGCACGCCCCAAAATCCCGATAAGGGAAGTTAATTGAAGCTGTAATGATTCAGCACATCACTATGGCGTACAAGTTAGAAACCAATCTTGCAAATCAATAAACTAGTGATAAATGGGTTGCCCAGTCGGCGGGAGGAGGCTGTAGAATACAACGACTATAGAGGTGTAAGACCCCACCTCCAACTAGTGTCCTAAATATAACGCTAACAATATGATGGTGAGGTTCCAGTGATGCTGGAGCTTTGGGGAATGCGGAGTATGCCTTCATTGCCATTGCTTCACTCTGGCCCGGAATGGTAGCACCTGATAGGGTCCTATCCATGGGTCAAATAGAACGAACTGCATACTTATGCTAAACAGAATTGTTTGAATTAGAACTGTTTGACTAAACTGAATAGCTCGAAATAGAAATGTTTTTGACAATTAAACTGTACTTACATTTATACTGCGTTCTCATGCTAAACTGAATTGTTTGAAATGGAACTGTTTTTTTACATTGAAACTGTACTTACTCTAAACGGAATTGTTTGATATAGAACTGTTTTGACATTTAACTGTGTGTAAACAAAATCTATACTTATACTAAATTGAATTAGCTGAATTAGAACTGTTTGAAAAAAGTGAATATCTTGAAATAGAAATGTTTTTGACATATAAACTGAGTACCCATGCTAAACCGACTTATTTGAAATAGAACTGATCGATTGTATAAAAATAGGTTTGGCGTTAAAATACCTACAAAGGTTGATATGCCATAAAAACCCAACCAACCAACCCATACATGAGGCCTTGTGCCATGCTTAGTTTTTTGTTATTGGGATAAGAGAATTGCTCCTAAGTCTTCTGGCTGGTATTAGAGTTTGATGGTTTATTTGTTTAAAGGCATATCAACTCGTAATGGTGAAATTAGATTCCTTTTTAAAAGTTTGATTTTAATCATAACAATATTTTCAATGTTAAATTTTTTGAATTTGCAATTTTTTTATTTATCTATACACATTTATTAGCATGCACTTGGTATGGTTTCAAGTATTCCTTATCAAATACCAGTAATTTATATATAATACTATAGTTTAAAGTATGTGTTTATCCCATCCTTCCACTATGAGCAGGGTATGACCCAAGGTAAACTTCTAAGGGATGTATGCGTTTACCCAGCCCCTCTGCCTTGGGTTTGATGTGACCCAAGGTCAATTTTTGATTAGAGTACAGCTGGCTTAATTAAAGAGTTTTCCTTCTAAACCCGTTACCTTACAAAGACTAAAGAATCCAGTCTGTTGTTGTATTAACTATTTATTGTTTACTTTACTGTTTACTCATAACTTTGAGAAAGAGATATGGTTTCATACCTTTCCAAAGGGCAATGGTACGAATTGAAATACAAGCAGCGTGGTCTTGTTTAAAATATCTTAATAATATTAATATGGTCAAAACGTGGTGCGATAGACAACAACTATGGAAGGCAGTAATTACTGGGGATACGGTTACAAGACTCAGAATTCCTATCTGAGGTCGCGGTTAATCACCAGAACACGGCCAGAGGTGAAATTTGGCCGAAACGTTGAGAGAAAAACAACAAAAAAATACCAAGATGAGAACAAAAGTCCGCAATAAAATTAATACTCAGATTAAGAAGCCTCATCTCAAATAGGATTCCCAATTAAGACAATTACAAATTCGGTACGAACCCGACTATGGAAGACCAGATAAGGAGAACAAATAATTAGATTTATAAGACCAAAAAATCCAACCTTGATCGCCCTTCGGGGCCCGTGGCGCAACGGATAGAGGCATTGAGTCTCAACGGTTCCAGGTGAACATTGTCAGAAGATAGCGGTTTAAATTCCTACCCAAGCCGGCCAGAGGTTTACTTAATCAAAAAAAAAAAAAACGTGGTGCGATAGACAACAACTATGGAAGGCAGTAATTACTGGGGATACGGTTACAAGACTCAGCATTCCTATCCGAGGTTTGGTTAATCACCTGATGACGGCCAGAGGTGAAATTTGGCTGAAACGTGGTGAGAAATACAACAAAAACTACCAAGATGAGGACAAAAGTCCACAATAAAATGTATACTCAATATTAATATCATCTCACCTTTTCCCTTAAAATACCGATCACAATGGTTCCAAGGGTAACAGATAGAGCTTGATATCTGAGGTGGAAGAAGTAGATTTACTTTTCATTCAAAATATTCAAAACCGATTGTTCATAACACAAAACTTTCTGGAAGTTAATGAAGATTCAGAATGATTTTCAAACTACAATAAAAAAAAGGATTATTTACATTCCGAGTATCAGTGTTGTATTGACATCCCATGTCTAAGATCAAAATATTGCTCCCTTGTATTTCTGCCAATGATCAGAGTGTAGAATCTGTATTCATGTAAATTCCGTAGTTATTTTAAAAAAAAACAATAAGGTAAAAAATATGCAGGTAAAAACAATTATTTCAAAGGATACATAAGTAAAGAAAGTAATTAAAGTTGGCAACCGTAGTCGAGGGTGACCCGAAGGCTCCCTGTTCAATAGCTACTACACCAAGGTGTAGGAGACGGCGCTACTCCATTCCCGGTATTGCTCCACTTTAGTCTTGATACTCACCTTATAATGCTAAGTGCCAAGCAAGGCGGCATCAAGTACCATTTTTTGAGTCTTGGTATGACTCAATCTGGGATTGAACCCTGGTCTCCCGGGCCAGTGGCGAACACTCTACTTATTTGACCAATGCCCCGGTGAAAGGGTACATGATTTCATGCAAAATAAGGAAAAAGCATACTTATGAATATCTATAAGATTATTTTCATTTTTTTAATTTATGTCCATTTTTATCAATTCCGTGAGAAAAGTGGAACCGTCATTTAGTTTAATCTGGTCAAATTTTCTATTTGCATATAATTATTTCTTCAACTAAATTATAATTTTTAGGTTAACAAATACAATGGTTTTCTTTAATATAAGTCAAGTAAGTAAAGTTGGCGACCCTAGTCGAGGGTGACCCAAAGGCTCTCTTTTCGATAGCTTTCTACACCAAGGTGTACGGAAGGGCGCTACTCCTTTTCCTGGATTGCTCCACTTTACCCTTGATCCGTACCTTATAATGCTGAGTGTTAAGCAAGGAGGTATCAAGTAACATTTTTTTAAGTCTTTGGTATGACTCGACCTGGGATCGAACCCAGATCTCCCGGGCCATTGGCAAACACTCTAACCGCTAGGCCAATACAATGTCTTTGAGGCTGTTGTTTGTTTGGGCAACTGACTTTTAACATTAAAGTTTCTTTAGTTAAGTAAGAGGTCTCTCAGCTTTTTTTTTATTTGTTTATAACTATTTGTTTGCACATAGTTATGGTTTTCTTAAAGTAATAAACTATATTAATATCTAATTGATAATTACAATTTCTTTGTGGCTGTAGTTTGTTTGCACCACTGGCTTTTAACTTAAAGCTTTCTTTAGTTAAGTAAGAGTTCTCTCAGCTTTTTTTTATTTGTCTATAATTATTTGTTTACACACAGTTACAGGGTACGATGGGTCAATTGTCATCTAAATTACGCCAAAAGGAAAATAATGAATATTACTTATATTATAATTATAAAAGATAATAAAGGTATCTTTACAAAAATTACAAACTTCCTCCGGGCACTTGATGTAGACGTCTATGTGGAGTCAGAGGCCATGTACGAAGATGAATAAAGACATAACGTCACAATCCCCATTGACCATCCCAAACACCAAGACGTGAACTGGGTGTTTGGCTTTTCTCAATATAACTGTGGACCTATCTTTTGATTGACATTAAAACACAGTGAAATCTTTCGATACGAATTCCACATCAGTACAGTATACTGTTTCCAAATTTCTGGCAGAGTGAATTGCGTCAAAGAGCTGCTTTCCATATAGACATTTCCCCTCTGACTCGAGTTTGCTGCACAGTAGACAAAATTTGAAACGAGCAAAACACATGCGTGAAATTAATGTCAACACTCTGTAAATGGTATCAAGCATTCCTATCTAATACAAATAATTCGCTCACAGTTATATGTATAATATCAAGTATTCCTATCTAATACAAATAATTTGCTCAGTTACAAGGTATCAAGTATTTTTATTTAATACTAATAATTATATCGTTTCAAGTTTCTATTTCTGTTTGATAATATTCAATTATTTTCACTCAATGTTCGCCAATGGTCTGGGAGACCGGGGTTCAATCCCAGTTCGAGTCATACCAAAGACTCTGAAAAGGGTACTTGATGCCTCCTTGCTTAAAACTCAGCATTATAAGGTAAGAATCAAGGGTAAAGTGGAGTTATTCAGGGAATGGAATAGCGTCCTCCCCTAAACATCGGTGTAGTAGCTATTGAAAAGGAAGCCTTCTGGTCACCCTCAACTAAGGTCACCAACTGTACTATGTGCCATCAACTAAATAATAATAATAATAATAATAATAATATTTACTAAAACATCATACCTTTATAAAAATTCTGTGGTACGTGCAAAAATTTTAAAATCCAGGGAATGGAGTAGCACCCTCCCCTACACCTCGGTGTTGTAGCTATTGAAAAGGAGCATTTTGGTCACCCTCGACTAAGGTCGCTAACTTTACTTTACTATATGCTATCAAATATCTATTGACAATAATAATAATCCTTAGTAAAAAAATGATATCTTTATAAAAAGTTCTATGGTACGTGCAAAAAATTTTAGAAGAGCTCTAAGTAGAGCATATTTTGGGAGTTCTGAAAAAATGACTTTTTTTTCTGTCACGTCTCATCAGAGAAACATTGAGACAAGTTAGCAATGAAAAAAAAATCAAGGTTATTGACAAAAAATGGGAATATATATATATATTACATCGTAGTGTCTGTGACCCTGGGTTTCATGATTTACGCATTGATATATATATATATATATATATATATAGTATTCTTGGTCCAGTTAAACCGGAGTTGGGAGTAATTCCATCAGGACAAGATGTTATTCATGAATGAATATTTAAAATTTTCCTTGTTTTTGGAAATTTCAAAAATGCGTAACAGGATTGAAATAAATTTATAATCCTATGTAACCGGTTTCGTTGTTTTTCTTAAAGAGTATATATATATATATATATATATATTAAAGGTCTATAATTGATATTGAGCACTATTAAATAATACCGAAAAATTTGGTTCAAGTTTGATTCACCAAGTGAGTAAGTGATAACCATAAATCTCTACAATATATATATATATAACTATTCTCAATACAAATAAATTACAGACAGTTATATGGCATCAAGTATTCCTATCAAATACAAATAACTTGCAAACACATCTATTTGAACCTTAGACAGGTCCGTAACCGGTACTACCACTCCGAGTCAGAGTGGACCTGGGAGTAATGGCAATGAAGGAGTACTCCATAGAAAGATACGGAATATGAAGTTGATGCTGATATTAATAATAGTCTCTGAGCGCATAGATTAGGGGAACTGAAGATCCGAGGAAGAACTGAGACTGTCCAGACGACAGTACTTTCTAGATCGTCTAGAATACTGAGAAGAGTCATGGAGAACTGAGCAAACATGCTGCTAGTTGGACTCCACTGATAATCGTTAATTAAAATTAGGCTGAAAAACTTTGAAAAAACCATGAAAAACTGGAAAGTGAAATTGGACACGGAAGGAAAAACTTTAGTTAAAGTAGAAATCCAGAGAGGTATCTTCCAGGGAGATGTGCCTTCACCATCACTATTTGTTATAGTAATGATGCCACTAAATCATATACTAAGAAAATAGCCAGGAAAGATTAACCTCCTAATGTACACGGACGGCATCAAGCTGTTTGCAAAAAATGAAAAAGAACTGGACACTAATAGAAAAAATAAGAATATACTGTCAGGATATAAAAATGGAATTTGGCATAGAAAAATGTGCCATGCTAATAATGAGAAGCAAAAAAAAAAAGACTTAAAGAGAAAATTCGGAAAGAATAGTATAGCGATATCAAGAAAGAATCAGAACGTTCGCAGAAAAGAAAACTTACGAGTATTTATGAATATTGGAAGCGGACACCATCAAATATATGGCGAAGAAGGAAAAAAATAGCAAAAGAGTGCCTCAGACGAACAAGGATGCTGCTCGAAGCCTTATTCTGCATCAGGAATCTCATAAAAGGAATAACACATGGGCTGTTCCCCTTGTAAGATGAACAGAATCATTATTGAAATGATGAGGGGAGAACTCCGACAAATGGACCAGAGGACAAGAAAACAAATAACGATACGTAAGACCTTGTATCCGAGAGATGACATAGACAGACTATATGTGTCAAGAAAAGAAGAAGAAAGAGGACGCGCCAGCATTGAAGATAGCGTCGATGCATCAATATGACGACTCAAAGACTCCATAAAAAAAGAGATAAGAAAGACTATTCAAATCGACCGGAAACAGCGCAGACAGCATAATGATCAACGGAACAACAAACAGGCAACAGAAATGGGGGGGGGAAACAACTGTAAGGATACTCCAAGCGAAAAGCAGACAAAATCTCATACAAGTCCAGGAAATTACTTAGAAGGGAAGATTTTACATGAAAATCTTTACATGAATCTGCCGGACGAAACAACGCCATGAGGACCAACTATTTTAAAAGGAAAATTGATAAGATGAAACAAAACAGCAGAAGTGGATTATGT
This sequence comes from Sepioteuthis lessoniana, assembly GCA_963585895.1. Lineage (NCBI taxonomy): Eukaryota > Metazoa > Mollusca > Cephalopoda > Myopsida > Loliginidae > Sepioteuthis > Sepioteuthis lessoniana. The sequence goes on from OY757932.1 coordinate 9,769,834, forward strand.
GGTGACAAAAACGAAACGATAAATCGCATAATAATCGAATGCAGCAAATTTGCGCAAAAGAGTATAAAACTAGACACCACTGGATGGGCAAGGTGATTCACTGGGAATTGTGCAAGAAATTGAAATTTGACCTCGCGAATAAGTGGTTTATGCACAACCCAGAATCCATCCAATAGAATGAGACACACAAAATTCTCAGGGGTTTTGACATACAAACAGATCGTTGCATATTGACCATTGACAGAGCTGTATTACCATTGATAACAGGAAAACAAGTGGAAGCAGCTCACGAGGTTGGATAACCGGAAGAATGGTTAGGTGTTATAAAATCATATATACACGGCTGTCCATGACAGATAAGTGCAGTCTTAGAAAGTCACAGAGTTGAGAGTCATGGCTAGAAAGGGGTCAGCAGGCGCCTTGGAGGACAGCAGCTCACAGAGGACCTCAGTTGAGTACTTCTCGTCAAAGAAGCAGAAGAAATGCTAAGAGGGGTTCTGAATATGGAAAGACAAGGTGGCTAAGAAGAAAGGGTCAATATAACAGTCCGCCCTCGACTGTGTCCTCCGTTTGTGTCTGTCTTAGACACACTTGTAGAAGTTTTGGACCTTTCAAAAAATAAAGCGAGAAACTTATAGTTGCTGCGTCTTTCTTCATGGGTATGCGACAAAATTACCGGATCCTGGTCTGACGAAAAAACTCGCAAAGAGTTATATAATAATTATAAGACAAGGTACGACTGGGTAGGGACGGTGATCCACTGGGAATTGTGCAAGAGTTTTAAAAAAGGTTTAGTGGTAACAGTGCAGGTCTGTGCCCTCAAACTTAGTGAGTTCGAACTCCTGTCACGCTATTATATTATATTGCACAAACCAGAATCTGTCTTTGAAAATGAGACACATAAACTCCTCTAGAATTTTGAGATAGAAATCCCAGTCAGAAGACCTGACCTTGTATTGATTAACGAAAAAAATTGGGATCTATTGTTCTGGCAGATCACAAGGTGAAAATAAAAGCACGCGAAAAGATAAACAAATACATGAACCTTGCCAGACAGCTGAAAAAAAAAAAAAATAAATAAATAAATAAATAAATAAAACAGTGGAACATTTATGTGACGGTGATAATAGTTGTATATGGTGCACTTGGAACGGTCCTCAAAGTCTTGGAAAGGAGACTGGAGGAACTGGGAATCAGAGGAAGAATCCAAGACCACCTAGAATGCAAGATTGTTAGATTTCGACTCGAATACTGAGTAGAGTCCTGGAAACTACGGATGATTTTCTTTCATTAAGGCTTCAGTGAAAGACCATCAACTAAAACTAATTATAATAATTGTCAACAAGAAAAGAAAACCTGCCGAAGAGTGGACTTTGCCAGACCGTCAGACCACAGAGTATGATTGAAAGAAATCGAAAAGAGAAATAAGTACCTAGATCTTGCTAGAGAACTGAAAAAAATATGGAACATGAAAGTGACGGTGATACCAATTGTAATCAACAAAGAATTAGTACAGGGACTAGAGGTCTTGGAAATAAGAAGACAAGTGGAAATAATCAAAACTATAGCATTGTAGAATCGGCCCGGATACTGAGAAGAGTCCTGGAGACTTGCAGAAACTTGCTGTTACTCAAACTCCAGAGTGAAAAACTCTCTTAAAAGAAAAGCGAAAAAATCTAGACATACCGGAGTTTTAAAAAATTGTGGTATATGAAAGTGACGATAATATCAGTACTATTCGGAGCACTAGGAATAATCCCCTAAAATATAAAAAGAGTAATCAGGAAACTAGATATTTGAGGAAGAATTGAGACTGACCAGGCCATAGCACTGTTGTAATTTTGAAAGGATACGGAGAAAAGTCCTGGAGACTTGAGCAGACTTGCTGTCACGTGAAGCAGCAAGTATTCGAATGAAAACTAACACAAAGTAAATTTTGAAATATTTAATAAAGATAAAACTTTAGTGCGTGCAAGTTCGTATGTTTTTTTTTTCTTTCCTGGTTCAATCCGTACGTGAAACTTGGAGATGAAGCGAGTGATTTTAAAAGCATTCAGGAGGCTGAAGATATTTTTTTCAGATTTCAAACGTAACTGAATAAGGATTGATATAAAAGAGAAGTAATTGTGAGGAGAATTTTTTTCCTTTTCTTTTTCTTTTTCTTTTTTTTTTCTGGTTTTTATCGATTGTTTTAAAGAAATCCCAACTGAAAATGACGGAAGAACCAAGTTGGAATGCGTTTCTGGGAAATGTGCAGTAGCGTCTTTGGAGAAATATTAAAGAAAGGAGAAGAAAAGGAAAATGATGAATGAAAGGGAGGGAAAGAAATAGAAAAGGGAAAGAAAGAATACAAAAAGAAGGATGAATGAATGTAGAAATAAGGAAGAAAAGAAGTCGGGGAAAAGAAAGAGGAAGGTAAGGAAAAAAGGAAAGAAAATGTATCTATAAGAAAGAAAAAAAAGAAAGAAAGAAAGGTTTTAAGTTTAAGAAAGAAAGAAAGAAAGAAAGAAAGAAAGAAAGAAAGAAAGAATAGATCTGGAAGAAAAAGAAAAGAGAGAACAAGGTACATGGATGAAAAGAAAATTGGGAAGGAGAAAGAAAGAAAGAAAGAAAGAAAGAAAGAATGGTTTTAAGCAATGAAAGAAAGAAAGAAAGAAAGAAAGAAAGGTTTTAACTATAAGAAAGAAAGAAAGAAAGAAAGAAAGAAAGAAAGAAAGAAAGAAAGAATAGATCTGGAAGAAAAAGAAAAGAGAGAACAAGGTACATGGATGAAAAGAAAATTGGGAAGGAGAAAGAAAGAAAGAAAGAAAGAAAGAAAGAAAGGTTTTAAGCAAAAGAAAGAAAGAAAGAAAGAAAGAAAGGTTTTAAGTATGAGAAAGAAAGAAAGAAAGAAAGAAAGAAAGAAAGAAAGAAAGAAAGAAAGAAAAAATAGATCTGGAAGAAAAAGAAAAGAGAGAACAAGGTACATGGATGAAAAGAAAATTAGGAAGGAGAAAGAAAGAAAGAAAGAAAGAAAGAAAGAATGGTTTTAAGCAAAAGAAAGAAAGAAAGAAAGAAAGAAAGGTTTTAAGTATGAGAAAGAAAGAAAGAAAGAAAGAAAGAAAGAAAGAAAGAAAGAAAGAAAAAAAGAAAGAAAGAAAGAATAGATCTGGAAGAAAAAGGAAAGAGAGAACAAGGTACATGGATGAAAAGAAAATTAGGAAGGAGAAAGAAAGAAAGAAAGAAAGAAAGAAGAAAAAATAATTTATAAAAAGGAAAGAAGGAAATAAAATCGACGATAAAGAGAAATTAAAAAAAAGAAAGAAAGAAAGAATAAAAGAAAATAAGAACATATGAGATAGAAAGAAGGACATAAAATTTACGATAAAGAGAAATTAAAGAAAGAAAGAACGGTTTTAATTATTTATATATATATATATATATATAGAGAGAGAGAATACTTAGTCCAGTTAAACCGGAGTTGGGAGTAATTCCATCAGGACAAGAAATTATTCATGAATGAATATTTAAATTTTCCTGGTAAAGAGCTCAATGTACCAATAATACAGAGCAATAATTTCTTTAAGAAAAAATAACGAAACCAATCACAAAGGATTATAAATTTATTTCCATCCTGTTACGCATTTTTGAAACTTTCAAAAACACGAAAAAAAATTAACAGGACTTCATCAGATCAATTAGATAAAAAAAAAACTAGAGTAGACACATAAGAGTGGGAGGGGATAGAAGAGTGGGAGGGGATAGAAGAGGGGTGAAGCTACTTTTATACAATTTGACATCATCGATTTCTATCCTTCCATAACAAAAAATATTTTAATAGATAGCATTAACTATGCCCGTAAATATATAGATATAACTATTGAACAATACGAAATAATATTAGCTTGTAGGAAAACTGTTTTTAAAAAATAACGATTCAACTTGGGTAAAAAATGGATTAGATAACTTTGACGTTCCAATGGGGGGGTATGATTCCTCCCAAATAGCAGACCTTGTAGGATTATATATATTAAATATGCTTACTAGAATCATTAGTCCTCAACAAGTAGGTCTTTACCGAGATGATGGGTTATTATATATCCCAAATAGTAATGGCCCTCTTAGCTCTAGCATACAAAAGAGGATTATAAGGGCCTTTAAGTTTTTGGGATTTAAAATAGAAATCTCATCTAATATTAAAATAGCCAATTTCTTGGATGTGACTTTAGATCTATCTAATAATTCCTATAAACCTTTCATAAAACCCAATCAGAACCCATCGTACATTAATGTTAATTCAAATCACCCTAAAAATATAATCAAGCAAATCCCAAAAGCAGTAAATTTAAGAATAGGTAAGCTATCTGCAAATGAAAAGATTTTCAAAGAGAGTAGTAAAAGATATATAGAAGCCCTTAAAAATAGTGGTTTTAAGGAGGATTTTAGGTATTTAAAACAAAATATAACAACTGAATTTACTAAAGAAAATAATAATTACGTTCAGAAAAATAAAAATAGAAAAAGGAAAATTATATGGTTTAACCCCCCTTTTTGTAAACTAGCCAATATAGATGTAGGTAAATATTTTTTGAGACTGATAGATAAACATTTTAAACAAAATAATATATTGCATAAAATATTTAATAGGAAAACCTTGAAAATAAGTTATTCTTGCACTAAAAATATTTCTCAAATAATAAATAGCCATAATAATGAATTAATTAATAAATTTCATAACCGAGTAAATAATAATAATATTAATAGTAAAAAAATAGAATGTAATTGTAAATCTCAAAGTGATTGTCCAATGAATGGTTTGTGTAATTTAGATAACGTAGTATATCAAGCTATTATTTATCCAAAAGAGGACATAAGTGATAAGAAATATTATATTGGCGTTTCATCTACTAATTTCAAGATTAGGTACGGAAATCATAAATATTCCTTCTCCCATGAGCATCAAAAAAATCAAACTGCTCTATCAAAAATTTATTGGGGATTAAAAAATAAAGGGTTAACCCCTGACATTCAATGGTCCATATTGAAAAGATTTAGTACCCCAAAATCTTTCGATAGTAGGTGCAATCTATGTCTTGAAGAAAAGATCCACATTTTGCTTTTTCCTGAGCCAAAAATATTACTAAATAAGAGAAATGAACTAATAGCCAGGTGTAGACATAGGGCCAAATTTAAACTATAAATAATTAAACAAGTAAAATTTTTTTATAAAGCATGAATTTATTTGAGAATTAGAGTTAATTTTGAGAATAAATATAATAAATCATTAGATAGAAAATTATGAAAAAGCATATAATATATATGTACTACGCATAAAAAATGTAACTGATTAATGCCCTCTAAATATTTTTGAAATTTTTGAAATTTTAAAATATTTAAGTAAATTAAATATTTGTTTTTGTTTTAATATATCTATTACTGCATCTTTACGTGAGATTATTAATTAAAATTTAAATCTAATTAGAAATATCTGTAATTTAAGTCTCTATGTAAAATTAATTTTAAAAAAATTGTTTTAAAATAAATTTACTAAATTGCCAACCGAAAATTTAAATTTAAAACGGAAGTGGGCTTAATGAAGAGATAACTCTTCACCCCTCTTCTATCCCCTCCCACTCTTCTATCCCCTCCCACTCTTATGTGTCTACTCTAGTTTTTTTTTTATCTAATTGATCTGATGAAGTCCTGTTAATTTTTTTTCGTGTTTTTGAAAATTTCAAAAATGCGTAACAGGATGGAAATAAATTTATAATCCTTTGTGATTGGTTTCGTTGTTTTTTCTTAAAGAAATATATATATATATATATATATATATATATATATATATATATATATATGTACAGAAAATGAAACCTAGAAATACCGAAGAAAGAGACAACTAAAGGAAGAAGGAATGAAAATAGAAGTTTCAACAAAGGAAAAAACGAAAAAGAGATCGAGAGAATAAAGAAACCTGATGGAATAAATTAAAAAAGAAAGAAAGAAAATTAACATTGTTGAAATATAAACCTAAGAAAAATAAAAGGAAATAAAACGATTGAAATAAGAAAGAGTTTTTGGGATTGTGAGCAAAGGAATGAAAATGAAGGAGAAATGAAAAACAAAAAATGACAAAATAGATAAATAAACCAATGACACCTTGTCAAATTCCAAAGGTGTCTCCCAGGGAGAGAGAGAGAGAGAGAGAGAGAGAGAGAGAGAGAGAGAGAGAAGGACTTGGTAAAGGAAGATGAGCATTTTCTAGACTCGTAATCTGCTTGTATTTTCTATACTTTTCTGTGCACGAGACCAGCAATGTCAGGAAGGAGGACAGCGGTGAGAGAAATGTTGATGGTCAGTACACTTGACAGCTGTGGTAGGGTAGAGGATAGCCAGTTCGAGACCATACAGATTAACAACAGGAAAATCAGTAAATCCTCTCAGAGAAAAAATTGGCGCCTAAAAACCACAAAGCCATGAAAATGGTTTCGATTATCCATTTTGTTCCTATTCTATTTTAGTTCAATATGCATGTATGTATGTGCGTGTGTATGTAAGTATATATATATATATATATATATATATATATATATATATATATATATGTGTGTGTCTGTGTGCATGTATATATCTGTGTGTATGTATGTATATATATGTGTGTGTGTATGTGTGTGTATGTATCTGTGTGTGTATGTATGTATATGTGTGTGTATGTGTGTCTGTGTATGTGTGTTTGTGTGTATGTATATATCTGTGTGTGTATTATGTATATACATGTGTGTGTGTATGTGTGTGTGTGTATGTGTGTTTGTGTGTACGTATATATCTGTGTGTGTATGTATGTATATATATGTATGTGTGTGTGTATGTGTGTGTGTATGTTTGTGTGTATGTATGTATCTGTGTATGTATGTATGTATATATATATGTCTGTGTGCGTGTGTGTATATGTGTCTGTGTGTGTGTGTTTGTGCGCATGTATATATCTGTGTGTTTATGTATGTATATATATGTGTGTGTGTATGTGTGTGTGTATGTATGTATGTATGTATGTATATGTGTGTGTATGTGTGTGTGTGTTTGTGTGTTTGTAAATGTGTGCACTTGTTTCTGTTTTTTGAATGTATTTATCTATGTATGGATGTAAGTGCATTCATAAGTGTGTATATGAATCTATGGTTGCTTACGTATATGTAGATGCAAGTACATATATAAATGTGTGTATTTTTGTGAATAGGCATATATTTTGTTATAGTGTATATGCAAGTGAACATATATATATATATATATATATATATATATATATATATATATATATATATATGCTCATGTATATATGTTTGCATGTGCAGGTGTTTGTGTGTGCATTAGTTTGTATATGGAAGTATATTTGTCTATGCTTGAATACATATATATATATATATATATATATATATATATATATATATATATATATATATATATGAAGAGTAAATAAAGGATTGTATTCCGACAATATGTAGAAAAACTGATAACAACGATCCAAGAGGAAGGAATGATTTATTAACGGGTCAACACTATAGCGTTTCGGTTCTACTGAACCATCATCAGGACCATGAGGGGTGATAATAATTTTAAGTTAACGATGGATGATTAGAAATGTGAAATACAAAAACCTACGGGAAAATATCTTTAGTGAGAAAAAGTTAGCAGTTTAACAGCCAAATCACACTTCTCAACATAATCATAACATTGACTTCAACTCTGCTAAGATGCTTACTTACATCCATAATAAAAATCTTAGACGAATTTTCGAAGCCGCTGCTATCTCATTCCTCAGTTCCCTAAATACTCGTCCTGGCTTTTATAATATTTCTCCTTACTTAAGCAAACACATTTTAAACAGCTACAATATATTCCATCCTTAGTTAATATTTTCCGTATACCTCATAATTTCCATGCTTTTTATTCTTCTTTTGTTCTTTCTTTCTTTCTTTTCTTCTTTCTGTCTCGTAATCTTTCTCGTTAAACAACGTACATAATTCTATACAATATTCCTAATAAGTCAAATGACGTAATTTAAACATCAAACGCTGATTTGCCTGTTAAACGGCTAACCTTTTCTCGCTATACATATTTTCCCGTAGGTTTTTGTATTTGACATTTCAATCATCCATCGTTAACTTAAAATTATTATTATCACCCCTCATGGTCCTGATGATGGTTCAGTAGAACCGAAACGCTATAGTGTTGACGCGTTAATAAATCATTACTTCCTCTTGGATCGTTGTTATCAGTTTTTCTACACACATATATATATGTATATATATATATATATATATACATATATTTATACGGGAGTGGGCTGAAAAGTTCATACGATGACGTAATAATAGTCGTCGATGATTTTTGTACCAAAGGTGGTTGTTTGTGAATGTGAATATATTTGTGTGTATATGTAAGACTTGGTGAATGTCTGGTCTAGTTTGGATTGGTTTGGTTTGGCTTCAATGAATTCCAACCATTGTAGGTTATTTAATGCCAAATCCTCTTTATACATATATATTAAATATATATAATTTGGTTTGGTTTGTTATTATGGCATATCAACCATTGTAGGTTATTTAATGCCAAATCCTCTTTATACATATATATTAAATATATATGATTCGGTTTGGTTGGGTTTTATGGCATATCAACCATTGTACGTTATTTAATGCCAGATTCTCTCTATGCATATATAAAAAAATATACGATTTTTAAGTACATATTCTTGATAACATTTTTAAACGAACATAAGGTTCTTCTTTGCTCACAATTATCTAGCATGAATAATCTTATTTACTATTAATCATTTGTTTGAACACTGATATATATATATATATATATATATATATATATATATATATATATATATATATATATGTGTGTGTGTGTGTGTGTGTGTGTATATATATATATGTGATTTGTAAGTGAAGAGATGGTTGGTAATTTTTATTTTAAATGATTTCAAACTAATTTTTGCACACTAGTATCGCAATTGTTTCTACACAGTTAAATGGTTTCAATTATTGCAACCTGACTTGAACAAATCTATTCAATAGTAATCATTTGTTTACAGACAGTGAAGTTGTTACAAGTATTGCTATTTAACACTAATTATTCAATTCAACTAGCTAGCTTCTTCTCCAGCCGTTTTGTTAGCGATAATGCTGCGTGTAATCCTGAACAAGTCCTGGCAGCAACACCCCACAAGACACCAACTGTACGGCCACCTGCCCCCTATCACGAAAACTATTCAAGTTAGACGAACCAGACATGCAGGACACTGCTGGAGAAGCAGAGATGAACTCATAAGAGATGTACTCTGATGCATCCTCACACATGGCCGCGCAAAAGCAGGACGACCAGCACGAACGTACATTCAGCAGCTATGTGAGGATACGGGATGTTGTCCTGAAGACCTACCTAGGGCGATGAACGATAGGGAGGAGTGGCGAGAGAGGGTCAGGGATATCCGTGCTACCAGCGCGATATGATGATGATGATTCAATTCAATATTGATCATTTGTTTGCACACAGTGAGGTGGTTACCGTTCTTGCTTTTTAGCGCTAATAATTCTATTCAGCATGACTTATTCGTTCGCACACAGTTAAACGATTCCAAATATTGCTATGTATACCTAACAATTCAGTCAATCGTCAGTGATTCGAATAATTCAGTTTAGCAGAAGTCATTTGTCTGCACTCTATTAAAATGTCAGACAGTTCTATTTGACCCATAGATAGTACCCTGTTAGGTGCTACCACTTCGTGCCAGAGTGGACCTGGGAGCGATAGCAATAAAGGGTTACTGTGCATTTCATGAAGCTCCAGCAACACTGCAGCCTCACCATCAGATGGTTTAATGCCATATCCGGGACACTCATGACGGAACTTGTGCTACCACTCTGTACAGGGTGGAATGATTAAAATATGGTCCTAAAGAAAACAATACTACAGCTTTATTTAAAAACTTTTATTGAAAAAATCAATTCAGCTAACTTGATTATGTAGTAGAGCTGACATCTATTCAATGTAGCCGCCTTCAGCCTCAATCACCGCCTCGATACGGATCCGGAACTGGGAGCATGCCTTTTCCACAAGCGCCGGCGGGAGCTCGGCGGATGGCGGCGATCAGGCTGACTGGCTTTGGTGTTGTGGGAGGTCATGTTGGTGATGTTCTCGACGTATGATCAAACGAAGTAGTCCAGCAGGTTCAGGTCGGGGGAGGGAGGGGGCCAGTGAGAGAAGGGTACAAAGTCGTAGCACTCTTTCTGAAGCCAAGCCTGGGTCTCTTTGGACTTGTGGGCCGGCGCTGAGTCCTGCTGCCACACCCAGGGTCTGCCACCGGCCACCAGATTGCACCAGGGGATCACCACACTCTTCAGTATATCCACGTACGGTTTGGTGTTGACTTTCAAGCCGACTTCGAAGATGTGAGGTGGCATGATGTGGCCCTCACTTGAAACCACACCAAAGACTATAACCGTAGCCGGAAACTTTGTTTTCATCACCCTGTGCACGTTGAACCGTCTGAATTTGCTTTTTAAGGGTGCTGGCAATGGTCCTGTTGTCATAACTTGGATCGGTAGAGGACATGAGTTGTACAGCGGCGCATCTCTGATCTCGCTCGTTGAACATTGTGTCACTTTTAGACATGATAGAAGGCTCCTATCGCTCTTGGGATTTGTACACAACTGGCCAACTAGTAGATGGTCAACAACAAAAAAAAAAAAACCGGTTTTCATTAAACGGAAATGGAATCATGTCGCCTTTTCTTGGGCGACAATTGTATCGTTCCACCCTGTAGAGAGGCAAACACGTATTTTACAGCCACAGTCAACGGGACTGAAGTATGTGAATATATATATATATATATATATATATATATATATATATATATATATATATATATAATTGTGAGTTTATTTCTGTAAGTTCGTGTGTATATATATAAAATTGTGCTTGTAAATGTGTGTGCATGTTTGTAAATCTGAATATTTTTATCTATGTGAGTCGAGTGTTTAAACACAAACGCACATAAACACACATATACTTACTCAAACACACACACACGCATTAAGATATTAGCCTACTCGAGTAGACCTGAAGAATTGACCGACTGTATCTTTGCAGAGGAGTAAGACTCCCACAATGAGTGACCTTGATATGACACTAAACAACCTAATGGTGAGGCTCGAATAATGCCTGAGCTTTGGAGAATGTAGAGTACCCCTTTATTACCATCGCTCCCAGGTCCACTCAGGCCCGGAGTGGTAGCACCTAATCATATTTACCAACCCCTCCGCTCGGGCAGGATATGACACAAGGTCAATTTTTTAAGCGGAGTTTAACAGGTTTGAATTCAAAGGTTTCCTTCTCCTAGACTAGTTGCCTTACCAAGGCTGAAGAACCCAGTCTGCCCTACTATTTACCCATAGCTGGAGGGAGAATAATTGGATTCATACCGTTCCCAAGGGTATTAGTGCAATGTGAAATGCAATCAATCTCGTCCAGGATTTGAACTCGTGTCACCGTGTTCATTTCCAACGACGATAACCAGTACACCACGGGCACCTAATAGTGTCCTATCTATGGATCAAACTGAGTTGTTTGAAATAGAGCTGTTTTTGACTTTGAAACTGTGTACTTATTCTAAACTGAGTTGCTTGAAATAGAACAATTTCACATTTAAACTTCCCACTATTGCTAAACTGAATTGTTTGAAATAGAACTGTTTTCAGGTATAAATGTTTAATATGCCAAAAAACTCAACAAAGCAACCAATAGGTTGGGGCAGTAAAATACACCGACTGCATCTTTGCAGAAGGGAAAGACATACTCAACGAGTGTCTTGCCCAGTCAGCTGGGGCTGTAGAATACACTGACTGCACCTCTGCAGAGGGATAAGACCTCCCCTCTCGAATGTCCTGGATATGACACTAAACAAGCTGATGTTGAGGTTCCAGCAGTGCTGGAGCTTTGGGGAATGCGGAGTACCCCTTCATTGCCATCGCTCCCAGGTCCACTTTGGCCCGGAGTGGTAGCACCTGATAGGGCCCTATCTATGGGTTAAATAGAACTAACAGCATACTTATGCTAAAATGAATTGTTTGAGTAAACTGAATAGCTTGAAATAGAAATGTTTTTGACAATTAAACCGTACTTGCGTTTAAACTGCGTGCTTATGCTTAACTGAATTATTTCAAATAGAACTGCTTTTCGACATTAGGACTGTGTTTACACTAAACTGAATTATTACATATAACTGCTTGAATAGTTTGAAATAGAAATGTTTTTGACAATTAAACTGTGTACTTATGCTAAACTGAATTGTTTAAAATAGAACAGATTATTTACATAAAATGGATTTGGCGTTAAATAACCTACAAAGATTGATATGCCATAAAACCCAACAAACCAACCAACCAATCAACGAGTGTTTTGGATATGACATCAGGATTCTAATGGTGAAGTTTCGGTAATACCGGGTCTTTAGGGAATGCAGAGTACCCCTTTCATTGCCATTGCTCCCAGTCTACTCTCGCCCTGAATTGTAGCATCTGATAGGGTCCTACGTACGGGTCAAATAGAACTGTTTGGTCATTTAACTCTGTGTATTATCCAAAAATATCTTTGCAAAGCATATATTTGATACGTGTAAAAACAGGATTTGCCATTGAATAAACTGCAATTGTTGATATGCCTTGAAAAACCAACCAACCAACCAACCAACCAAACTTCCATACACACACACACATATATACACACACACACACACACATATATATATATATATATACATATATATATATATATTGGAGAAAATGGTAGATTTCTGTAAAACTGATAAAACCAAGTGAAAAAGTGGATAAACCAATTGATTCCGCGAAAGTATTTCTAAAGTAAAAACGAAATATCATTGCTGAGCCACAGTTTGATTTATATACTTCTCCCTTTACTTTTCTCATATATATATATATATATTAAATAATAGCCCTTATGGTAAGAAAAAAACCCGGCAAGTGATTTGAAGATAAAAATATACAACGAATCACTGTCAAGGGGGAAAAATATATATATTGGAAAAAAAAAAGAAAAGGCCAACCTTGTCATACCAATTGAAAAAAATCAAAAGACACACAATTGGTTGGTCAAAAGACAAAAAACCACCGTTAGGGCTGCTAAGCTACAATGTAAAAAGTGTTCAATACTAAGTAGAGCAAAATAGTAACGATAATTACTTAGTGAGTCAGGAACTAACCTACTGTAGTTTCGCCTAAGCGGCTCATCAGGGTTCCTCGTCGGGATTAGGTACCCTGATGAGCCACTTTGGAGAAACTATAGTAGGTTAGTTCCAGACTCACCAAGTAATTATTGTTACTATATATATGTATATATTCAAAGATGAGTGTGCTTACGTACGTGTGTATTTACCTAACCTCTCAGCACGAGCAAGGTGTGGTACAAGGTTAATTTTAAAGCGGACTTTAACAAGTTTGTATTCTGACTTTTCGTTCTCCAACACTGGTTGCCATACAACCGTTAAAGAACTCAGCCTGCTCTACTATTTATCAATAGTTAGAGAAAGAATAATTGGATGCATATCTAGGTAAAACGCAAACAGCATCGACTAGTGGTTTTTCATCATTAAGGGTTTTCGGACTATTGTCTTCATATTTATTGTTATTTCCACAACGTTTCGGCCGATACATCCTCCGGCATTTTTCATGAAGCTTCGTCTCAGAAATTTAGACAACTAATAGCCTCGACTAGGATTTGAAATCGGTTCGTTAGCTCCATTTCCTACGACAATATCCATGATACTCTCGGTGTGTTGCGTATATATTTGTATAAGTGTGCATGGGTTGAGCACTCTGACGAAGGAATTGTCGGCCGCCGCTCGCATAAGGCAAAGCTCTTCGAATGAATTGAGCACTCCGGTATCCGGTAAGGTATAAAAATGTAAACAAACGAACGCTGCTGCTGCTGCTATTGCTACATAATATCTTAAAATTCCCTTGCCGACGTGGTACGCATGTTGGCCGAGCAGTCTGATACTAAGTAAATTTGGGCGGGTTTCGATCCCAGCTTCAAGCGTCCTACGTGTCTAGCCACACTGAAGAGTTGTGATACAACGAAACAGTCCGTCTGTGGATGACAATATGTATATATATATATAATAATGATAATGAATAAACACACACACACACACACACACATATATATATATATATATATATATATATATATATATTATCCATGGAAAATATTATTCTGCGACCTTAGGTTTCTTAACATTCATCAGTCAGTTAAGAAGATGGAATGAAATTGAAAACCAAAAATGCGTGATGAATGTTGTTATAAACTTCAAGGAACCTAAGGTCGGAGAATAATATTTTCTGTGGATTAAATATATATATATATCTAATATATATTTATTTATTATCATTATTATTATAATTACTCTATCCTAGATATTAGCACTCTCCATATTATATTGCTCTTGGTTCGACACATAACCACATAGTGATTTACCGACGACCTACACTCTCATATATATATATATATATATATATATATATATATATATATATATATATTTGCGTATGCGGTTTATATATGAATGCATACGAGCATATATGTGTACTTATAAATGTTTGTGTAAATGCCTGTGTGTGTGAATATATTTGTCTACGTCTGTTTGCAAATTTATGTGCGTATTTGTATCTGTGTCTGCGTATGCAAATAAAAAGATTTACATGTTTTCTTTGGCTTGATGGCATATCAACCCAAGTGGGTTATTTAATGCCAAATCTTCATTACGTTTATATTTAATAAATATGATGTTGGTTTTATGGCATATCATTGTACATTATCTAATGCCAAATCCTTTTTATACCTATATATCAAATATAGATGATTTGGTTTGGTTTGGTTTTATGGCATATCAACCATTGTAGGTTATTTAATGCCAAAACCTTTTTATATCTATATATTAAATATAGATGATTTGGTTTGGTTTGGTTTTATGGCATATCAACCATTGTAGGTTATTTAATGCCAAATTCTATTTACACTTATATATTAGATATATAAGATTTATAAACTTTTTTTGTAGATAACATTTTTAAACGAACCAGAGCTCATTTTTTGCTCACAATTAAATGGTTTCAAGTATTTTTATCAAACATGAATAATTCTGTTTACCTTTATTTATTTCTTTGAATGCACTTAAAGTTTCAACTATTGCTATTGTTTAAACTATTGCTTCTTCTTCTTCTTCTTCTTCTTCTTCTTCTTCTTCTTCTTCTTCTTCTTCTTTACCAGTGTCATATTTTCTTTTTTTTACAGAATTTCTTCTTCTTCTTCTTCTTCTTCTTCTTCTTCTTTTCTTTCTTCTTCTTCTTCTTTCTTCTTCTTCTTCTTCTTCTTTTTTTCTTTCTTGTTGTTGTTGTTGTTGTTGTTCTTCTTCTTCTTCTTCTTCTTCTTCTTCTTCTTCTTGTTCTTCTTCTTCTTTTCTTTCTTGTTGTTGTTGTTGTTGTTGTTCTTCTTCTTCTTCTTCTTCTTCTTCTTCTTTTCTTTCTTGTTGTTGTTGTTGTTGTTGTTGTTCTTCTTCTTCTTCTTCTTCTTCTTCTTCTTCTTCTTCTTCTTTTCGTATCTCTCTTTTTACCTTCTTCTTCTTCTTCTTCTTCTTCTTTTTCTTCTTCTTCTTCTTCTTCTTCTTCTTCTTCACTTGTAGCTCATCTTACATTTCTTAACACTCTATATTTTTAGTGAATCTTTTTTCACTTTTTCCACTCGTTTCTTTTCTTTTATTCACTGATCCCTTCCGTCTCTTCTCTTTTTTTTTTTCCTCTTTCTCTTTCACTTTTCTCACTGATGTCATTGTAACTGAAAATAATGAAGACAATGTCAGTAACATCGATTATAACAAATCTCACTCAGGACTCTTACTTTGATTTGCCACTAATGCATATTTTTTCCCTTTTTTTTTCTTTTCTATTTTTTATTTCATTATTCCCTTGCCTTCAACAGTGAAATATGACAGTTCGTTTTCCCTTCCACCCTAACTTGTTCCCTCTGGGTACCTTTATTTATCTTCTTCTTTCTCCTTTTTATTCAAGCACTAACCCCCAAATTTACATGCTGCTTCCATTTGCATCTGTCACGTCTCTTCCAAAAAGAGACGTTGTTATTTTTCTTAGACGTACTTTTAGCCAATTCATACCTCACGTCCTGTTTCTCTTTTCCTCGATGTCACCAACTTGTCGGCAGCCATCTTTTATTTTCATTCTCGCTTGCTTTTATTTGCATTGTTTTTGGTGTTGTTGGTTTTTATTTTTTGTTTCTTTTTCTTTGAGTTTTTTTTTGTCTTGTTTCTTTCTTTCTTTCAGACATTATTCATCTTTTTTTTTTTTTTTTTAGTTTGTATTCTTATCTTTAATGATTCTGAATATTGCATTTGTATTGTTCATTTGTTTGTAAAATCATTTTCTTAGATTCGCCTCTGACCAAAGAGAAACATCTTTCACTCAGTCCATTCTCTCTCTCTCTCTCTCTCTCTCTCTCTCTCTCTCTCTCTCTCGCTGTGTGTGTGTGTATGTGCGATTGTTTTGTTTTCTCTTTTGGTTACAACTTTCAGTCGTACGTTTTTTACCTCGAGTTCAAACAGCTTCTTTTTTTTTTGTTGTCTAGTCTTTCTATCATCTTTTTTTCTTGTTTTTTCCAGTGTTTTCTTGTTCTTCTTTTTCTTCTTACCCCATTCGGCTGGGGCTGTAGAATACTCTGACTGCATCTCTGCAGAGGCGTAAGACCACTCCCCAACGAGTATCCTAGATATGATACTAAACAATCTGGAGGTTTGGGGAATGCAGAGTGCCCCTTCATTGCCATTAATTCCTGGTTCACTCAGACCCGGAGTTGTAGCACCGGATAGGGTCCTATCTATGAATCAACATCACCATACCACAGTGAATTCCCCTATTCTAGAGAGAAATATTCACTCAAAATCAAGTAATTGTGTACAAAATATTTGCTCATCATCATCATCATGTCGTGCCGCTAGCACGGATATCCCTGACCCTCTCTCGCCACTTTTCCCTATCGCTCATCGTCTCTAGCAGGTCTTCAGAGCTACATCCCGTATCCTCACATAGCTGCTGTATGTATGTTCTAGCTGGTCGTCCTGCTTTAGCTCGTCCATATGTGTGAGTCCATAGGAGTACATCACTTATGAGCTCGTCCCTGCTCCTCCAGCAGTGTCCTGCATGCCTGGCTCGTCTAACTTGGATAGTTTTCGTGATGGGAGGCAGGTGGCCGTATAGTTGGTGCTTTTTAGGGTGTTGCCGCCAGGACTTGTTTAATATTGCTTGCAACATTCTTGTGTAGTTGCCGTCTAGCTTCTTCTCCAGCCGTTTTGTGAGCGTCCAAGTGGTGCGTCCATACAGCAGTTTTGATTTCCATATGACCGATAGCTTATCGATAGCTGTCCATGCCTTCGTTAGCTGCGTGTCGATGTCTTTTTCGGAAGGAAGCATTTGATTATAGTTTACTCACTCAGTATCGAAATAATCCAAGAATATTCCTAACGAAGGATGAAGTTTACAAATCATTTTTCGTCCCGTTTACTAAACAATATATTTCGGTTTTTGCTTCTTTGTCTTTATGACATATAAACTTTTAAAGACAAAGCCATCCTTGTGGAACAGTCATGGTACTATAAACTTCTTATCTCCCTATAGCTTGAGGAATAAAGAGTTCCTACCTTTCCAAAAACGTATATATGGTGTGGTCTCTTTGTTTATGGCATATCAACCTTCATGGGTTATTTAAAGCCAAAACCATACTTGGAGAAGAGTAATTAAAGTAAAGTTAGCGACCTTCGTCGAGGGTGACCCGAAGGCTCCCTTTTCAATAGCTACTACACCAAGGGGTAGGAGAGGGCGCTACTCCTTTCCCAGGATCGGCCCACTTTACCCTGGATCCTTACCTTATAATGCTGAGTGTTAAGCAAGGCGGCACCAAGTACCATTTTTTGAGTCTTTGGGATAACTCGACCTGGGATTGAACTCCGGTCTCCAGGACCATTGGCGAACACTCTACTCATGAGGCCAATGGCCTGGAGATAAACTGCTGTGATTATATTTAACACAGTGCTCGGAAAATAGGAGATTCTTACCTTTCCCAAAGGTTTTAAAGAAAAAGTGAACGTAATAGCGAGACTGGACCTTGAGCTCGCATACTACAATGTCAAAGTCAACCACGTCAACCACAACGCAATGGAGAGCGTCTTGATTTCTTTTCTTTCTTTTTTTTTTTTTTTAGACTAAATCAGTCAATTTTATTTTTTATTTTGTGGTTTAGTTCTTTCAGTATTCCAGATTCAATGAACATTAACTTGATGGAGAAACTGGATAAGCAGTATCAACTACAACTAATTGATGATGATTTTAACATCACCGAATTAATCGAAATTGAACCAAAATATTTTTACATACTTGTACATACTCGCACGACCGTGACAATCTTTCCCATGCTGATGATTTTGACCATTATCCGCTTTTATATTAGCCAATAGATATACTTTCTCTCCTACCTAGTGATATACTAACACAAACATCTTTTACACGCACAAGCTAATCAACAGATTTAAACAATGCAAACAGCTTCATTGAATGGTGGATTAGAGAATATTTACACTCTAAGTAATATTATCTTTTCTCACACGAAAAGACTTTGTAACTTTTGTTTTTCAACAAACATTTCAGGGGGTGTCCTCGTGGTGTAATGGTTAAAGCGATTGACTGCGGAGTCGTAGTACGCGAGTTCGTACTCCAGTCGCGCTATAACGTTCACTTTCGGGCAAATACCCTTAGGAAAGGTATGAACCCCCTTATCCTACCAACTATCGGTTAAATAGAACCACTACTGTTCTTCTAGGAGAATGGCTTTGGCATTAAATAACCTAAAAAGAGTTGATATGTCATTAAACAAAAGAAACCGAACCAAACCAAACAAACTTTTCACTCAAATTATTGAAATGAAATGTATTAAATTTGTAGATCGGTATTTTGTTCAATCATTCACACATTTATACACTCCATACATGCACATACATAAACGTACACACACACACACACATATATATATATATATATATACGCGCACGCACGCACACACACACATATATATATATCTACGCGCACACATACACACTTGCCCAGTCGGCTGGGGTTGTAGAATATACCAACTGCTTTTCTGCAGAGAGGTAAGACCCACCAACGAGTGTCCAGGATATGACACGAAACAATCTGATGCTGAGGTTCCAGTATTGCTGGAGCTTTGGGGAATGCGTTGTACTCCTTCATTGACATTGCTGGCAGGTCAACTCCGGCCCGGAGTGGTAGCACTTGATAGGGCCCTATCTATGGGTCAAATAGAACTTAACTGTGGTTTCGATAGTTCACTGATTTTGCATTTAAACTGGGTATTTATGCTAAACTGAATTGTTTTGACACTTAAACTGCATACTTATGCTAAACTAAATTGCTCGTAATAGAACTGTTTTTGACAATGAAACTGTACTTACATTAAACTGAATTATTTGAATTAGAAACCTTTTTAACAAACAGATCTATTTCAAGCTATTCAGTTTCGTCAATTAAACTGTATACTCATGCTAAACTGAATTGTTTGAAATAGAACTGATTATTTGCATAAAAATGGATTTGGCGTTAAATAACCTACAATGGATGATATGTCATAAAACCCAACCACACACACACACACACACAGATATATATATATATATATATATATATATATATATATATATATATATATATATATATACTCTGATCTAACTATCTATCTTCGAGAATACTGGAACTATATATCCATTCGTTGTTGAAGTCAGCACAATTTAGCTTGTAAAACATTCAGTATTATCTATATTCATCATTCTATAGACAAATGTCAATTTTTGCTGCTAAAATAATGTTTGCCTTGTGCATTTGTAATGTTCCGGAGAAAAGATCTTCAAAAAAAGAAAACAGTTCTGCTTCCGACTCGTTGCACACATCTATTTTGTGTATGAAGATTTTTTTGTTTTTGTTGGTCGAGATGGGTGTATCTCTTTCTTCATCTTTTATTTGCATCTGTTGTCCTAGAGGAATGAGAAAAATTACTCTCTTGTTTCCTTCCGTCGCAACCGGCCAAATTTACACGTCATGGAAGGTTTCCTTTGAGGAAACATACTCGGCATTGATGATGTATTCATAAGACGCAAGGTAAGCAGCCATTTTGTTTGAACTGACCGTCCTGCGCATGTGCAACATTGCGCATCTCGCATGCACGAAATTAACTGACTTGTAACTTGGATCTTCCTATTTATTGTTTTAGTGTGTTTGGTTTTGTTTTTTGTTTGGGGATAAATAACCTGGAACAAAACGAAGTTACGCTTCTTTTTCTTTTGCATAATTTATTTTTTGTGTGTGTTTCTTGCCTTGTATGTTGTCCATTATAATGATTATTGCATCTCCAATAACAATAATAGATAAAAACGTATACTTTGTTCAAATAACCACACTCCTTTCACGCTGACTAATGTTTAACTTATAAGAAAAAAAGAGTTATAAAAACTCACATTAATCAACAGGGGATCCAAGACCATTTATTCCTAACCCAGAGTCTGTTGGGATAATAAAATATATCAATCGCATCTCTGTTGAGGAGTAACCTCCCCACCAACGAATGTCCTGATATGATACTAAACAATCCGATGGTGAGGCTTCGATCCTGCATCTTTTGGACTTTCCATTATTCCCAGGTCCACTCTGAGTCAAAATTGTAGTACCTGTTTGGGTCCTTGCCTAGTTGATTGGGACTGTAGAATACACCGGCTGCATCTCTGCAGGGTGGGGGGTAAGACCTCTCCAACGAGTGTTCTGAATATGACATTAAACTATCTGATGGCGAGGTCCCACCCTTAGAGATTTAGAGAAAATGAAGACCCCTATCATTGTCATTGCTCCCTTGTCTACTCAGGCCCGGAGTGGATGCACCTGATAGGTACTATCTACGAGTCAAATAGGACAAACTATGTGCAAACAAATGACTGATGTTAAATTTTGAGTGTTATATAGCAATACATGAAACTGTTTAACCGAGTAAAAATGTTATCTACAAATTCTGTTAACAAATCATATACATATTTAGTATTTATGTATAAAAAAGACTGTTTATTAAATTATCTATTATAGTTGATATGTCATAAAACCCAATCAAACAAAGCCATATATATTGAATATATAAGGATAAAGAAGTTTTAGCATTAAATAACCTACAAAGGTTGATATGCCATGAATCCCAATCAAACCATAGGGGGTGTCCTCGTGGTGTAATGGCTAAAGCAATGGACTGCGGAATCGTAGTAAGCGAGTTCGTACTCCAGTCGCGCTATTACGTTCACTTTCGGGCAAATACCCTTGGGAAAGGTATAAACCCACTTATCTTCCTAGCTATGGGTTAAATAGTACCACTACTGTTCTTCTAGGAGCATAGCTTTGGCATTAAATAACCTACGAAGATTGATATGCCATTAAACAAAGAAACCAAAACCAAACCAATCAAACCATGCCATATATATTGAATATATACGTATAAAGAGGATTTGGTATAAATTTAATGGCAAATCCTCTTTATACGTATATATTCAATACAATGGTTGATATGCCATAAACCCCAATATATTCAATACAATGGTTGATATGCCATAAACCCCAAAATATTCAATACAATGGTTGATATGCCATAAAACCCAATATATTCAATACAATGGTTGATATGCCATAAACCCCAATATATTCAATACAATGGTTGATATGCCATAAACCCCAATATATTCAATACAATGGCTGATATGCCATAAACCCCAATATATTCAATACAATGGTTGATATGCCATAAACCCCAATATATTCAATACAATGGTTGATATGCCATAAAACCCAATATATTCAATACAATGGTTGATATGCCATAAACCCCAATATATTCAATACAATGGTTGATATGCCATAAAACCCAATCAAACCAAGCCATATAGATTGAATATATATGTATCAAGAGGTTTTGGCATTAAATAACCTACAATGGTTGATATGCCATAAAACGAATCGAAACGAAGCGAAACCAAATCATATATATTTGATATATATCGATGAAAAGTATTTGGCATTAAGTAACCTACAATGGTTGTTATGGCCTAAAACCAAACGAACCAGCAGTGCGCGTCAAATCTATAGAGGAAATATCATTGTTTAAACATTTAATTAAGTGCAAACAAATGACAGATGTTACACTGAACTCTTCGTGCTACATAGAAATACTTGAAACCATTTAACTGTTTGCAAATAAAATAATTATTGTTAGATAACAATATTTGAAGCAAACGAATGAGTAATATAGAAAAGAATTATTAGTCTTAAACAATGTGCAAACAAATATTCATTCTAAAAAGAATTATTCGTGTAAGATATCAATACATGGAACCAATTAACTGTATCTAAACAAATTCTATTTACCTACCCTGCCGCTCGGGCAGGATATGACAGAAGTTCAATTTTTAAGCGGAGTTTAACAGGTTTGAATTCACAGTTTTCCTTCTCCTAGACTAGTTGCGTCCCCAAGGCTGAAGAACCCACTCTGTCCTACTATTTACCCTTAGCTGGAGGGAGAATAATTGGATTCATACCTTTCCCAAGGTTGTTAGTGCTATGTGAAAATGTAATCATTCTCGTCCAGGATTTGAACTTGTGTCGCCGTGTCCATTTCCTACGACGATAACCATTACACCACAGGCACCTCTATCTAAACAAATGACTAATCTGTGGTCAAACAAACAAATATCAATTAGAATTATTAGTGATAGATAACAATACTTGAAACCTATTAACTGCGTGCAAACAAATGATTAATATAAAATAGAATTATTAGTGTTAGATTACAATACTTGAACCAGTTAACTGCGTGCAAACAAATGAGCTCTTGATCGTTTAATAAAGTTACCTGGAAACAATTCCTTTGCAAATCCTACATATACGAGGTGCATACGATAAGTTTCCAGACTTTTTCCGTATGGACACTTTTATTGATAGTACACACATGAAACTCTAGTCCCCTTCGAAGAAATCTCCTCCGGCTGCAATGTACTTGTTGTACCGTTCCAACAACTTCTCGAAGGCCCCATGGAAGTCTTCTTGTATGAGCGTGTCAATGACCTTCATCACAGCCTCTTTCATCTCCTCAATTGTCTCATAACGGTAGCCTGTGAGCTTAGGGAATAACCAAAAGTCACAGGGAGCAAGGTTTGGACTATAGGGAGGCTGATGAAATGTGCTGATGCTCATCTTGGTCAAATAGTTTGTGACAAGGATGGAGTTGTTGACTGGTGCATTGTCCTGTTGGAAATGCCACTGACCCGATTTGAAGAGTGCTGCCCTCTTCCGACGGAATCTCGTCCTGAACTCCCTTAAAACCTCAACATAGTAACCCTAACCCTAACCCTTTGGCCAATCAACTCTGGGTATTAGTGCAATGGGAAATGCAATCAGTCTCGTCTAATATTTGAACTCGTGTCGCCGTATCCATTTCCAACGACGATAACCATTACACCCTGGGCACCTCCTCAATACCAACACGTTATCATTAAACGTATGTGTAGATGAGTTACCTGAAATAATGGAACATTTATATTTTTATGAAATAACCATGACCAGAAAATCCGGCAAACACTTGCGTGCGACATACGGAAATACTGGACAGCTATTTCGTGTTTATTAGGTGTCATCAGCAGTGAATACCGTGATCTCCAACCCTGGAGATCGAACCAGTGACCGCAGAATGCAGAACCTAAACTCTACCACTGAGTAACTAATTCACATCACATGACACACAAGTGATGCCAAAAAAAAAAAGAAAGAAAAATTACATTTTTGTAAAATCTTTAATTTAATTTGCATCAGGCTTTTTTTTTTTTTTTTTAGAGAGAGAGAAAATCTTTTTAAAGTTGGTTGATTTTCCCCTCAAAATAATTTTCACTGAAATAATTTCAAATTTTATAGAAATCACTGTAAACAAAAATCAAATAAATTACTGACTTTCTTCAGTCAAACAACACAAAAATAAACACAGTGAGCAGAATTCAACACAACAATGTCGCAATGCAAATTAATTGGCATGCCACGAAATGACGGAAGTCTAAAAAGGAAATTTTCTTATTCACACAGTCGATCTAACTCGTAAATAACATCAGTCGGGACAGACGAAAACCATGGTATTATTATATTTTCTCGGTAATCATCAGATATAATATGACATTTAATTTGTAGAATTTGTATTATTAGTGGAATACGCAGCCTGCTCAAAAAATAGGCACCCACAAAAAGAGTTGTTTCAAAAGAATGCCTTAAAAATCGGCTAATTATCGGATTTTTAGAAGATTTTTGGTACTTAAACAAAGACAAAGTTTCTTTTGAAAGACATTTGACTTGAAATTCTGTAGACATGATTTTTTTGTGGTGGGGGGGTCTTGTAATGCCCCACCCACTACCTCTAATTATTTTTTTCAATTTGCTTTAGTTAAATGAAGTTGCAAGTGAATAATCTTCTTTTTTTATTTTCATTTTTTCAGATAATTCCACACGGAATATTTTGCTTATGACAGAAACACAAAATGGAAAGACGACTTATTTTATTGATAGTTTAAAAACGGTGCGATATTTGCTATTCAAGGCATTTCTTTTTTACATTGCCCAGTCGGCTGGGGCTGTAGAATACACCGACTGCTTCTCTGCAGAGGGGTAAGACCCCCGCCACCAACGAGTATCCTGGATATGACACTAAACAATCTGATGGTGAGGTTCCAGCAATGCTGGAGCTTTGGGGAATGTGGAGTATCCCTTCATTGCCATCGCTCCCGGGTCCACTCTGGCCCGGAGTAGTAGCACCTGATAAGGGTCCTATCTATGGGTTAAATAGAACTAAACTGTGCTTCTTTCACGATACTGATTTTTGCATTTAAACTGCATATTTATGCTAAACTGAATTGTTTAAAATAGAACTGTTTTGAGATTGGAACTGAGTACTGGTGTTGAACTGAACTGCTCAAAGTAGAACTGTTTTTGACATCTAAACTGTGTACTTATGCTGAACTAAATTATCTGAAATAAAACTGTTTGACATTTAACTCTGTGTATTGCCCAGTCAGCTGGGGCTGTAGAATACACTGACTGCACCTCTGCAGAGGGTTAAGACCCCCCTAACGAGTGTCCTAGATATGACACTAAACAATCTGATGGTAAGGTTCCAGCAATGCTGGAGCTTTGGGGAATGCGGAGTACCCCTTCATTGCCATCGCTCCCAGGTCTACTCTGGCCCGGAGTGGTAGCACCTGATAGGGCCCTATCTATGGGTTAAATAGAACTAACAGCATACTTATGCTAAAATGAATTGTTTGAGTAAACTGAATAGCTTGAAATAGAAATGTTTTTGACAATTAAACCGTACTTACATTTAAACTACGTGCTTATGCTTAACTGAATTATTTGAAAAAGTACTGTTTTTCGACATTAAAACTGTATTTACACTTAATTGAATAGTTACATATAACTGCTTGAATAGTTTGAAATGGAAATGTTTTTGACAATTAAACTGTGTACTTATGCTGAACTGAATTATTTTCAATAGAACAGATTATTTACATAAAAATGGATTTGGCGTTAAATAACCTATAAAGGTTGATATGCCATAAAACCCAACAAACGAGAAAAATCCTTTACCAACGATGCTTTTGAAGCTGTTTATTGTTATTTTTTCTTACTCCCCCCCCCCCAGTCGGCTGGGACTGTAGAATACATCTCTAAAGAGAGCTAAGACCATCTTCCTAACGTGTGTCCTGATATGACACCAAACAATCTGATGGTGAGGCTTCAGTAATGCAGGAGCTTTGGGGAATGCGGAGTATCCCTTCATCGCCATCTCTGCCAGGTCCACTCTGGCCCGGCATGGTAGCACCTGATAGGAACCAATCTATGGGTCTAATAGAACTAAACCGTGTACTTATGCTAAACTGAATTACTTGAAATAGAACTGTTTTGTTATTTAAACTGCGTACCTATGCTAAACTGAATTGTTTGAAATAGAACTGATCATTTGAATAAAAATGGATTTAGCGTTAAATAACCTCCAAAGGTTGATATGCCATAAAATCAAAACAATCTTTTTTTATCTGTTTTTTCTTAGTTTTTAGGAATACAGTCTTACACAGTCATCATCATCATCATCATCATGTTTCATTGACCATTACTATGTTTCATTTATTCCATGCATATTTCATCTTCATTTTAGTTACTTTTTCACAACAGTCCACACCATCAACCTTTCGAAAATAAATAGTAATAATTTGATTTTTTTATTATAGAAATGAACAATGGCGTACAATAGCCATTATGGATTTTCTCCAAACGATATATTTATTGCCCTTTACAATAATAGATAGACGAATAAATTTTTTGCCAAATCAGATTTGTTCATTTAGAGATTTAATATTTGATAACCAACATCTCAAAACTGTCTTAGTATAAAGAATTTAATCTACGGTTGGTAATTTGATAAATATCTTAAATAAAACGTGCTTATGGACCCCCACACATGGCCGTGCAAAAGCAGGACGACCAGCACGAACATACATTCAGCAACTATGTGAGGATACAGGATGTTGTCCTGAAGACCTGCCTGGAGCGATGAACGATAGGGGAAAGTGGCGAGAGAGGGTCAGGGATATCCGTGCTAGCGGCACGACATGATGATGATGATGATGATGATAATAAATAAATGATGAATAAAACTGAAAGAATGTCAAAAGAAGGATAAGTACCACGACCTTGCTAGAGAATTGAAAAAACTACGGAAGATGCAGGTGACAATTATACCAATTGTAATTGGTACTTTTGTTACATTAACTAAAGGATTACTAAAGAGACTGAAGGACTTGAAAGTTGGCGGACGAGTGAAGACCATCCAAACTACAACATTATTGAAAACGACTAGAATACTGAGAAGAGTCCTGGAGACTTGAGGAGACTTGCTGTCACTCAAAGTCCAGTGGAAGACCATCAGCATTAGCTGATGTGAAAAATGCAGCAAATTAGCACAGAAGGAGTACAAGGCGAGACACGACTGGGTCGGCAAGATGATCCACTGGGAAATGTGCAGGAAATTTCAATTCGACCATACAAACAAATGGTAAATGAACAACCCGGTGCCTGTCATAGAAAATGACTCGTATAAACTCCTATGGGACTTTAACATACAAACGGATCACCTCATCCCGACCAGAAGACCAGACCTCATAATAATCAACAAAAGAAAGAGAATCTGCAAAATTGTTGACTCTGTTGTCCCGGCGGACCACAGAATAAATCTAAGGAAAGTGAAAAGAAGGATAAGTACCTCAACCTTGCTAGAGAATTAAAAAAAACTGTGGAACATGAAAGTAACGATTGTGCTAATTGTGATTGGTGCGTTAGGCACAATAACTAAAGGATTATTAAAAGGCCTGGAGGACTTGGAAGTTGGAGTACGGGTAGAGACTATCCAAACGACAGCATTGCTGAGGACGGCCAGAATACTGAGACGAGTCCTGGAGACTTGAGGAGACTTGCTGTCACTCAAACTCCAGTGAAAAACCATCAGCTAACACTGATGTGAAAACTCTAGAGGAGTAATGATAATATCACACGTCTGAGGAGTGGTGATGAAAAGGAACTGAAATTAAAAAGTAAAAGAAAAAACAAGTTAGAAATTAAGAATGTTTTACATCAATTTTATCAAAGATATAAAATTAAGATGGTGAAAATTTTTTAAAAAGTAGCAAATATTGGTAAAGATTTGTCTCACTTTTATTTTGTAAGCATAAAACCGAAGTAAACCGAATATAAGTGAAGTACTATGTTTAGCTCTGCTAGGACAAATAAAGAAAGAAGACAATAAATGAAGCGAACTTTAATCATCTCCGTCCGTATCCTGATCGATTTCTACCCATAATGTGCTCATACCGGAAGTCGTTTTTTGTAATTTCACACACTCTGAGCTGTATTTAGAGTCTCTAACCGGAAGTCTGTGGAGTTGGTTTACCAATTAAATGTTAATTAACGTGTTTAATTACGCTAATCAGAAACGAAGAGGGCGTCATCGGGACGGTGTTTGTCGGTGCACGTAGTGTTGGGGGACTTCATCCTTCTTTACTTGACCGAACGCCTTTTTTTCTTTCTCTTCCACTAAATGGTTGGATGAGTACACAAACATCAGTCATTCATTTCTCTAATTTTCAATCTTTGTTAATTGACTGGACAAAAGTGAATAAACCGTGAATCACATATGATACAAAGAAAGATAATATCTTTTTGATTTTGTACCTTGGAGGCGCTGGTAGCGTAATGGTTATCATCGTTGGAAACGGAAATGGCGAACCAAGATCAAATCTTGAAGAAGGCTATTTACATTTCTACATAGCACTAAAACCCTTTTGGAAAAATATGCATCCAAATATTCTCCTTCTTGCTATGGGTAAATACTAGGGCAGACTGATATCTTTAACCATGGTATGGCAACCGGTCTAGGAAAAGAAAACTCTGAATTCAAATTTGTTAAAGTCAGCTCAAAAATTGACCTTGTGTCATATCTTAGTTGTGTGGGGAGGTTAGGTAAATAAACACATGCATAGAAAGATTTAAGTTTAAATTGTTTTAAAAAAGACTGTGTCCGCCCAATCATCACGGCTTATATTACGCTGTCTGTATCAACTGCATTAGAGTAAGTCTCCCCTAACGAGTGTCTTAGATATGACAGCATACCATCTGATGGTGAGGATCCAATAATGGAGGAGTTTGGGGAAATGCGAAGTACCCCATTATTGATATTGCTCCAAGGTCCATTCTGAGTGGTAGCACCTGATAATGTCTAATTTATGGGTCAAATAGGAAATGTATCAGCACAAACAAATGACTGATGTTAAATCGTGACTGTTATATAGCAATACTTGAAACCATTTATTTGTGTACAAAAAATGAGCTCTGTCTTGTTCAAGAATGTTATCGACAAAATGTATTTACAAATCATATATATATATATATATATATATATTTAAGATACATATATAAACAGGATTTGTCATTAAATAACCTACAATGGTTGATATGCTATAAAACCCAACCAAACCAAATCAAATAGATTTAATATATATGTATAAAGAGGATTTGGCATTAAATAACTAACAATGGTTGATAAGCCAATCAAACCAAATCATATATATTTAAGATACATATATAAACATGATTTGACATTAAATAACCTTCAATGGTTGATATGCCATAAAACCCAATCAAACCGAATCATATATATTTGATATATATGCATAGAGAGGATTAGGCATTAAATAACCTACAATGGTTGATATGCCATAAAACCCAATCAAACCAAATCATATAGATTTGATATATATGTATAAAGAGGATTAGGCATTAAATAACCTACAATGGTTGATATGCCATAAAACCCAACCAAACCAAATCATATAGATTTAATATATGTATAAAGAGGATTTGGCATCAAATATCCCACTTACAAATCTTATTTAAATATGGAGAATGACTAATGTTAAGTTATTAATGTTACATATAAATATTTGAAACCATTTAATTGTGTGCAAATAAATGTTCAGCCTCATTTTAAAAGTGTTATCTACAAATGTATTTACAAATCATATATATATATATATATAATCAAGATTTTGCATTAAATAACCTGCAAGGGTTGATATGCCATAAAACATAATTTGCCAAGCCAGAAATTGAAAGTATAATCATTCACTGCTCTCTGTCTTCCTATGTAAACTTTACTCTCTGTCAAGGTCGAATAATGCGCTAAAAGGAAATTTTATCTCATCAGTCGATCGAGAAAAAAAAAAAGGCTAAGAAACCTAAGAAATAAATCAAAGTCTGAAAAATGATAAGATCAACTTCAAGATTATGAACGTTTTTTTCAAGAGATTTATAAGTTCATTGAAAATATCGGGACATTTATTCAAAAATGAATAGAGGGTTGGAATAAAAATAGATATAGGGTTGGTATGAAAATAAATAGAGGGTTGGTAAAAAAAGATTAGAGGGTTAGTATAAAAATGACTAGAGGGTTGATAAGAAAATGACTTGAGGGTTGGTATGAAAATAAATATAGGGTTGGAATAAAAATAAATAGAGGGTTGGTATGAAAATGTGTAATATAATGGCCGATGGATTTCGTTTTATATATCTTGCCTTTGGGTTTAATTAGGCTGAGAACCTTTCGGCTCGGAACATAGGTTAGTTGGGCGCAAACTTGAACACAGGTGTTGACGCGCGTGCGGGGAGGATGTGTCGTTCATAGATGTCAAAATAAAAATCCCAGAGAGAGGATGTGACCTGGGATTTGAATGATATCATGCACCGGAAGCGTGCGTGGAGGATTTTGGAAGATTTGAAAAAGTCAGTTGAGGCCAGACGAATTTTTGCGCTACGGGTGCCGCACGTGATGTGTGTGTGGGGGGCGGGCAGATGGAAAAGCCAGAATAGAAAGAATGTGTATCTCTCTCCTTATGTCGAAAAACCTTTTAACTCAAAGGTAATAAAAAGTTTCGTACCTGAACTAAGAAGTTGTAAGTGTTTTTCGTGTTTCGGGATTCCTATGTTCTATGTATATATGTTATGAACATTCTATGTACGTTTTCCATATTCATGTATGGCTATGTTATAAATGATTAGAGGGTTGGTATGAAAATAAATAGAAGGTCGGTAGGAAAATAAATAGAGGGTTGATATAAAAATGATTAGAGGATTGGTTTGAAATGAATAGAGGGCTGGAATAAAAATAAATAGAGAGTTGGTATGAAAATAAATAGAGGATTGGTATAAAAATAAATATAGGGTTAGTATGAAAATGAATAGAGGGTTGGTATAAAAAAGATTAGAGGGTTGGTATAAAAATGACTGGAGGGTTGGTAAGATAATGACGAGAGAGTTGGTATAAAATGAATAGAGGTTTGGTATAAAAATAAATATAGGGTTGTTATGAAATTGAATAGAGGGTTGGAATAAAAATAAATACAGGGTTGGTTTTAAAAAAAAAAGAGGGTTGGTATAAAATTAAATAGAGGGTTGGTATGAAAAGGAATAGAGGATTTACATAAATATAAACAGTGGGTTGGTATGAAAATAAATACAGGGTTGGTATAGGTTATGGTGACCTACCTACACAATAATGAACTCTTCCTCCTTCATAAATATTAACCTAACCTTTTTTTACTTTCACAGAGATTTCCTCCCAGTGAGGGAGTTCAACCAGCCTTTGCTTTGTTCAGAGGCTTTTCAGCAGACTGTCTGGCATCTGTGCCGGGCGATCAATCTTCCTTGGCAGACTTGAGGCCGAAAGGCTCCCAACTTCGTCTGGGCCACTTTCGGGTGGGTCAGCTGCATCATTGAAACCTTTGTCACCCTTATATAGCACTGGACCTTGCTGTCCAATTTAAGTTATAATCAGGCATACGTGCCTGGACCAAAATTTGGGTCCATGTCCAGCTTGGCTCATCAGGCCCACATTGCACTAAGTGGGCCGATGACCAGCAAAGTCAAGCAGGGCTCAAGCCTCGGCTCGTGCCGACCTTCCCCTCCCCTAATCTCCACTATAATCTGACTTTCGGGTCATTGACCTTTTGACAAATCCTGTCTGGTGGAAAGCAGAGAAAATGTCGAAATTTTCTCCCAGCGGTCGGTCGTGTTGGTCGGTACACGGATCTGGTCAAGTATGTCCACGTTCCGCTGGCAGTCGGTCGAAGCCGTCTGATATGGATTCCGGTAAGTCGGCATTCATATTGGGCGCGCTAAGACCGGCATCCACGAGCCTAAGGTGGCCGTCCCCAAGGCTATAACCCTCCTCGGAGGAGCTAGGTTTATCGCCTGGCGCCCGAAGCACTCCTTTCAGGGGAATGCCGACGGGGTCTAAAGCATTTTTCGAGGCGCCGGGCGTGTCTGGGCAAACGGCCCTGCGCCTGGACCAACCTAAAAAGGACTTGTCCACATTCGTCCGGTCGGTGGGACGAACGACAAATATCAATTTCCTTTCAGTTGTCGAACCTGAAAGTTTTCGGACGGACACTTCAACCTGCTGTACTAACACTCTTATTTTGTATATATGTTTTGTTTATTAAATACACTTGTTCCGCTTATTTTCTTTTCTTGTGTGTTTACTTTCTGACCCCTAACAGGCTACAAAAGTATAAAAAATTGATAGAGGGTCGGTACCTAGGAAGTAGCGTCTCATCAACCGAAAAAGACATCGACACACGACTGACGAAGGCATGGACGGCTATCGATAGGCTCTCGATCATATGGAAATCAGACCTAACCGATAAAATGAAACGTAGTTTCTTCCAGGCAGCGGTTGTGTCGATACTGCTATATGGATGCACTACATGGACGCTAACTAAACGGCTAGAGAAGAAACTAGACGGAAATTACAGAAGAATGTTGAGAGCAGTATTGAATAAGTCCTGGCGACAACACCCCACGAGACACCAACTATACGGACACTTGCCCCCCATCACGAAAACTATACAAGTAAGACGAACCAGACACGCGGGACACTGCTGGAGAAGCAAGGACGAGCTCATAAGTGATGTACTCCTATGGACCCCTACATATGGCCGTGCAAAAACAGGACGACCATCTCGAACTTACATACAGCAACTATGTGAGGACACTGAATGTAACCCCGAAGACCTGCCGGAGGCGATGAATGATCGGGAGAAGTGGCGAGAGAGGGTCAGGGATATCCGTGCTGGTGGCATGACATGATGATGATGATGATGATGATAAAAATGAATAGAGGGTTGGTATGAAAAAAGTTTGTAATTGAAATCAGTCAATCTCAGAGTTTTTTGTTGTTGTTGTTTTTTTCATTTTTATTTATTTATTTGTTTTTGTTTTTGTTTTTAATTATGACATGATTAGAATTTGAAATTGTAACTTGAAACTGCCCTGACAGCTTAGGCGATAGTATATTCCGACTGCTCTTTTGTCGATGGATAAGATCGCCCCACCGCTCCCCCAACGAGGGTCCTTAGCATGATACTAATGAGGTTCCAGCTCTAGATCTTTAGGGTATGTATGTATCATAGCTAGATGTGGTTATGTAAAATATATGGATACGTGAAATGTTCATATGCATAGGAATCCCGAAACACTGACGACTTTCTTTATTTCAGGTAAATACCTTCTTGACTTTTAGGTTTTTCGACACGAGGAGAGAGAGTCACAATTTCTACTATGCTGACTGTTCCATCAGACCCAACAACGCGCGGGCATCCCGTAGTCTATAACTGGACTGGCCTCGCCCATGTCCAAAAATCAACTCGCTTCGTCCAGCTTCAAATCTCAACTCACTTTTTTTCAAAAATCAACCCCAAATCCTCACCCCATCCCTTCCGGGCATGAGGTCATTCACATCCCCAGTGTTATTTCCTATCCGGGGTTTTTATTATGACATCTGTGATTGTAACATCCTCCCCGCGCAAGCGTGAACACCTGCGCTCAATGTGTGCCTCTGCACAGGCACTAAGCCGAAAAGTTCTAAGCCAAACTAAACCGAATGATAAGATATAACCAACGAAAAATGATAATATAAAAAAAATCATTCCGCAATTATATAACAGATAGAGTACCTCTTCATTGCCATTACTCCTAGGTCCACTCTGTCCCGGAGTAGTTATGCCACTGGTCAAACAGAATTATTCAATCATTTACAGCACTTGAAACCATGAGTGTAAACGAACAAATAATATTAAATAGATGGGTTGGGTTGTTTGGGTTTTATGGCATATCACTCTTTGTTGGTTATTTAATGCCAAATCAATTTTTATGCAAATGAACGGTTCAATTTCAAACAATTCAGTTTAGCATAAGAGTACATTTTAAATGTAAGTATATAGTTTAATTGTCAAAAACATTTCTATTTCAAGCAATTCAGTTTAGTCAAACTGTTCTTATTCAAACAATTCAGTTTAGTATAAGGATAGTTTTTATCCACACACAGTTAAATGTCAAAACAGTTCTAGCATTAGAGGAACCTCACCATCAAATTGTTTAGTGTCATATCAGGACACTCTTGGTGGGGTGGGGGATCTTTCCCCTCTTCTGCTGTCGGTATATTCTTCAACCCAAGCCGACAGGCAAGATTTTAAATAGAATAATTAATTTTACATAACATTTACAGGAAACAATTTAACTTTTATTTTTATCATGAAAATGCATTGGAAATGATTTTTACTATAAAAATGAATTGGAAATGATTTTACTATGAAAATGCATTGGAAATTATTTTTATTATAAAAATAGATTGGAAACGATTTTTATTATAATAAATGGAAGTGATTTTATTATAAAAATGCATTGGAAATGATTTTTACTATAAAAATGAATTGGAAATGATTTTACTATGAAAATGCATTGGAAATTATTTTTATTATAAAAATAGATTGGAAACGATTTTTATTATAATAAACGGAAGTGATTTTATTATAAAAATGCATTGGAAATGATTTTTAATATAAAAATGAATTAGAAATGATATTTACTATAAAAATGAATTAGAAATGATATTTACTATAAAAATGAATTAGAAATGATATTTACTATAAAAATGAATTAGAAATGATTTTTACTATAAAAATGTATTGGAAATGATTTTTAATATAAAAATGCATTGGAAATGATTTTTACTATAAAAATGCATTGGAAATGATTTTTACTATAAAAATGCATTGGAAATGATTTTTACTATAAAAATGCATTGGAAATGATTTTTACTATAAAAATGCATTGGAAATGATTTTTTACTATAAAAATTAAATTAGAAATGATTTTAACTATAAAAATGCATTGGAAATGATTTTTTACAATGAAAATGCATTGGAAATGATTTTTTACAATAAAAATACATTGGAAATGATTTTTACAATAAAAAATCGTTGAAAATGATTCATACAATAAAAACGCATTAGAAATAATTTTTACTGAGAAAATGAATTGAAAATAATTTTACTGTAGAAATTCATTGGAATTTATTTTTTACAATAAAAATGCATTGAAAATAGCTTTACAATAAAACATAATGCATCCAGCACAAATACACAAAAGTCCTCTGTAGAATTTCTCAAAATTCTCAATTGAGATTTTGCTTTCAGTATACCTTTGATATCTACTAACATTAAACAAGGTAACTACACGTTAATCTGCTGTCTGTTTGAGGGGTTGATTTTTTTTCCCACTCGGTGTTCGAATCCAGGTAGAGATAAAGCTTTTCATTGAAGAAAAACAAGATGTAAAAGCCCCATAAAATCCGAACAGTTGACACGTCTTAATGGAAAGATTCTTTCTCATTGCCCAGTCGGCAGATTCCCTCTGAATAAACTTCATTCGAGTCTAACTTCTGTTTATTGTTCGCATTTTTGTTGCCGACGGTAGTTTCAGCCATTTTTCTTGTCACTTTTATGCGATCATCCTGAACAGTTGAAGAGGTCGCTTGCTGGAACTTCCAAAGAAGATAAAAGAACGGAAGGAACTTTAGATTTGGTTTGCATGAGACCAAAAGCAACAAGGACAAATGAAAAACAAACAAAATAAGAGACAGACAGACAGACAGAGAGAGAGAGAGTCTTCGCTTTTGCCCTGGTTGGCCCGTTGGTAAAAAAAGATTTCGAAACGAGTCTTTGGATGATTCGTGCTCTTCTAAACTTATCAGGGACCGAATTGGTATTTCTGCCAGCGATGAAAGGAAAATTCTTTGATGTCTTCGATGAATAAAAGGATTAGATGCCGCAATTTACCTTATTAGCAAAAGTTCTTTCGGATTTCTTTTTTTTTTGTTTCCTGTTTCTTTCCTTCCTTCTTTTTTCATCGATTTTTTTGCTTTCTTCTTTGTTTAATAAACCTTTCTTTCTTTCTTTTTTCTTTCTTTCGTTTTTTTTCTTTTATTTCATTTGCTATACTTCTTTCTTTCGTTTTAACGTTTTTCTTTATTTTGTCCTATATTCTT
>OY757932.1:9808516-9876016 GCA_963585895.1 Sepioteuthis lessoniana
TCATGCTTATGAACAGCAGGAATAACGATAACGTTAGACATAAAAATTTTGACAAATAATCCAAATTCAAAAACGTCATCACATGTGTGTGTATTTGCACCAAAGCACCACATGTTTCTGCCTTGCCCTCTCAGCAACAAGAACACCCTCCAAACGTCTAAACCGAAGACTGACGGTATCACCTCTTTCAACACCCCCATGCCTACATACACGAGGGTGTCAGTAAGTCCAATTTTCATTTATTGTTCGGCAAAAAAAGCGACAACTTTACTCCTCTCATACCCATTCTTGTATATGTTCTGTTTTTTTTTTTTACATTTTTTTACTTTTACTTGCTTTCGTTGCGTTATTCAATGGTGCATCAACCTGTGTGGGTTATTTAATGCCAAAAGCATCCTTGTAAAAGAACTGATGCGGTAATAATTAAACCAGGGAGAAGATTGTTCATGCTTTTCCAAAGGGAATCAACTGAAAGTAAGCGTAATTGTGCCACTGGTGTTCGAACCCGCTTACTACGAAGTCACAGTCCAGAACGCTAACCATTACACCACGGGGACTCTCCCGCTTTTTTTTTACTAGGAACATTGCTTTGTTCTTTGATACCGTTCATCATGGAATTTTTTTTGTGGGGGCAGGGAGTAGTTCTTGAAGGTCTTTTTCACACATAGTATTCATTAGCATCTGAGTAAAACAGAAATTGGCAAGAGGGAAAATATCCTTGATCTTATTTTCAGCCCTGTCGGTTGGGCTTGTGGAATACACTGACTGCATCTCTGCAGAAAGGTAAGACCCCTCCCCACCAACAATTGTCCTGTATATGACACTAAACAATCTTATGGTGAGATTCCAGTAATGCCGAAGCTTTAAGGAATACAGAGTACCACTTTCATTGGCATCACTCCCAGGTCCACTCGAACCCGGAGTGGTAGCATCTGATAGCATCCTATCTATGGATTAAACAGTATTCTTTGACAATTAAACTGAGTCCAAACAAATTGAATTGTTTGAAATAGATCTGTTTGATCATACAATTATGTGTAAATAAATGACTGATATTTCAGAGGTGCCCGTGGTGTAATGGTTATCGTCGTAGGAATTGGACATGACCTTCAAGTCCAATTCATACACAAGACTTCATACACAAGAAAGATGAGCAAATACAACTCGCCGACGGCCTACTCAAAGTAACAATCGCAGCCATAACGATGCTCTACAGAAACAAGAGTAATAATAATAATAATAATAATAATAATAATAATAAGAAGAAGAAGAAGAAGAAGAAGAAGGAGAAGAAGAAGATCCCAAAATCCGTGCGGGAAAATGGTACGCACAAAATTTTCTGTGATTTTGAGACGCAAACAGATCATTTAATCTTAGCCAGACGACTAAACCAAGTGATAATCAAAAAAAAAGGGGGGGGGAACTATCTAATACTGGACTTTGCCGTTCCGGCTGACCACAGGGTAAAACCGAAAGAAAGCGACAAGAGAAATAAGTACCAGGACCTTGCTAGAGAACTGAAGAAACCATGGAACATGAAAGTGACGGTGATACCAATTGTAATTGGTGCACTCGATACAGTTACCAAAGGTTTAGTACAAGGACTAGGGGACTTGGAAATAAATGGACCAACAGACACCATCCAAACTACAGTATTGTTGAGATCGGCCAGAATACTGAGAAGAGTCCTGGAGACTTGAGTTTGAGGAGACTTGCTGTCACTCAGACTCCTGTGGAAAAACCATCAGCTAATACTTGTGTAAAAAATTCTTACAAGATTTCAAGAAGAAGAAGAAGAAGAAGAAGAAGAAGAAGAAGAAGAAGAAGAAGAAGAAGAATTTTGAATGGTACATTGTTTATAAGGTGTTGAAGATAAGCAAAGAGGGTAAAAGAAAAAAAAAAAAAGAATGAAAACAAACAAACAACGAACACACGAAGGAGTAAACAAATTTACAGAGAAATACAGGAGAACCGAAAAACAAATTAGATTGCTTTTTTTGTTCTTGGTTTTTTTCTTTCACTTTTTTTTTTTTTTTTTTTTTTTTTGTTATTTAGTTTCCTTTTCTTTGAGATGGATTGCAAGTTTGCGAAACGAGTATAATGGCGTCAAAAGCAACACTGTTGTTATCATTAAAATTGCTCGCACAAACATGGCAGGATTATTTGAGTGTTGGCCATCTCCGTTTACAGCGAAGTCACCTCAACTGGCGAAATCATCAGGGAAAACAAATAATCAGGCAATACGAAGGTTTACACGCACCCAGGGACTCTATCTTAACCCCCTCCTGTGAGGGTCTCGGGTGGAAAAAAAAGCACGGTCTCTTCCTCAATGCAAAAACATATGGATACATGTGAACTGAATTTCATTAAGTAGTAGCATGTGTTTCACATGTACACATACATTCTGTGAAGGCACATAATTTAGCTACTGAAGAACTTGTTATTTACGAAAACTGAATCCGTAGACGCATGTAACCGTAACTCGGGGAAAAACGGCACCATGTAACGGGATTCTAATTAGAACAATACGTGAAAAAAAAATCTTGGAGAATAAAGGAAATTCTAATTCAATTTATAACAAAATGGTAATTTTGAGACGTTTGTATTCGTGCCGCAAGTAATTTTTGGTTTGGTTTGGTTTGGTTTATTTGATTAAAGGCTCATCAACTTCTTATGGGTAAT
The DNA here is from genome assembly GCA_963585895.1 of Sepioteuthis lessoniana. Lineage (NCBI taxonomy): Eukaryota > Metazoa > Mollusca > Cephalopoda > Myopsida > Loliginidae > Sepioteuthis > Sepioteuthis lessoniana. The sequence continues at coordinate 9,811,199 of OY757932.1, forward strand.
TTGATTCTGACATTTGATTAATCTCTTTGGTTTAGTTTAGTTTATTTGTTTAACAGCATATCAACTACTTACGGATTTATTAAAGCCGATATTTGATTCACTTAAAAATGTTTGATTGTAATCAAAACTATCTACTTGTATGAATGCATGTTAACCGCTACCCAATGTAAACGGCATCTTATAGTACAATTTATATTAGAGCAATATATTTGTTTCCCAGTTGGCAGGGGCTGTAGAATATACCGACTGAATCTCTGGGGAGGGATAATACCCCTCCCCAACGAGTGTTCTGATGTGACTCTAAACAAACTGACAGATGGAAGTATAAGGGGGTTCATGCCTTTCCCCAAGTGTATTTGTGCGAAAGTGAACGTTATCGGGCGACTGGAGTTCGAACTCGCTTACTTCGATTCAGTAGTCCATTGCTTTAACCATTACACCATGAGACAACCCTAGCACTATGTTAAAGGCAAAGAGTCTCTTCCAGTATCACCGTGTCCATTCCATACGCCGGTAACCATCACACTACGAGCACCTGCACTGACTGTTATTTCGTGTATTCGTGCGTAAACATTAATGTGGGTCTTCATGAACAAGACTCGATGCGTTTGGCCCATTTTGATACCAATGAAATGAAGGACACTAATTGGTGATGGTGACAGGTGTCAACTCAGCAACGATATAACAAACAAACAAAGCTGCAAGGCTGAATCAAAAGTTTTGCAATATTTTGTCAAGTGTATGTTGCATATATCACAAGTCCAAAGCAGTTCATAGCCTAGTCAGTTGGGGCTGTAGAATACACCGACTGCATTTTTACTGAGGGGTAAGACTCTACCCCTAACGAGTGTCCCGAATATGACATTAAACAATCTGAAAACGAGGCTCCAGTTATGCTGGAGAATGGAGGGATACGGAGTACTCATTGTCATTGCTCACACGTCCACTCAGAACGGGAGTGTTACCACCTGATTAATATGGGTCAAATAAAACAAACTGTGTGCCAACAAATGACATGATAAATTTTAACTTTAGATAGCAATACTTGAAACCATTTCACTGTGTGCAAAAAAGATCTAAGGATCGTTTAATAATGTTATTTACAAAATGTGTTTACAAATCCTGTATATACCGGAAATATATCTATAAAGAGGATTAGGTATTAAATAACCTACAATGTTTGATATACCGTAAAATCATACCGAACCAAACAAAATCATATATATTTAATATATATGTATAAAGAGGATTTGGCATTAAATAACCTACGATGTTTGATATGCCATAAAACCAAACTTAACCAAATCATATATATTTAATATATGCGTATAAACAGGATTTGGCATTAAATAACCTACGATGTTTGATATGCCATAAAACCAAACTTAACCAAATCATATACATTTAATATATACGTATAAACAGGATTTGGCATTAAATAACCTACGATGTTTGATATGCCATAAAACCAAACTTAACCAAATCATATATATTTAATATATACGTATAAACAGGATTTGGCATTAAATAACCTACGATGTTTGATATGCCATAAAACCAAACTTAACCAAATCATATATATTTAATATATACGTATAAACAGGATTTGGCATTAAATAACCTACGATGTTTGATATGCCATAAAACCAAACTTAACCAAATCATATATATTTAATATATACGTATAAACAGGATTTGGCATTAAATAACCTACGATGTTTGATATGCCATAAAACCAAACTTAACCAAATCATATATATTTAATATATACGTATAAACAGGATTTGGCATTAAATAACCTACGATGTTTGATATGCCATAAAACCAAACTTAACCAAATCATATATATTTAATATATACGTATAAACAGGATTTGGCATTAAATAACCTACAATGGTTGATATGCCATAAAACCAAACTTAACCAAATCATATATATTTAATATATATGTATAAACAGGTTGGTTGGTTGATTGTTTAATTTATTTTACGGCATTTTAACCCTTTTTTGGTCATTTAATTAAGTCATTTTGATAAAAGTTTCAAACAATTCAGTTTCGTATTAGTAGTTTTTTGTTTCTCCACCGTTAAATGTCAAAACTGTTCTATTTATTTAGCATAAGTTCACAGTTTGAATGTCAAAACAGTTTGTTTTTTTTCCTAGAATTCTGTTTAGCATAGGTTCGCAGTTTAAACACAGTTAAATGTAAAAACAGTTAATATCAAACAATTCAGTTGAGCGTAATTAAATAGTTTACTTTTATTTAACCCATAGATAGGACCCTGTAAGGTGCTACCACTACAGGCCAAAGTGGATCTGGGTGCGATGACAATAAAGATTACTCAGTATTCTCCAAAGCTCCAGCATTATTACTGTAGCCTCACCATCAGATTGTTTAGTGTTATTACTAGGACATTCGTTGGGTTGATCTGTACAACGCAACGCAACTGACTTTCTTTTGACATCGATATAGTTGTCTCGAGGTCGACAGACAAAGTAGCTTTATTGTACGAGGATCATTAAATAAGTTTCCAGATTTTTTTCTTATGGGAACTTTTATTGATAGTACACACATGAAACTAGTCCTCTTCGAAATAATCTCCTCCGGTTGCAATGCATTTTTTGTACCGTTCCAACAAATTCTGGAAGGCCCCATGAAAGTCCTCTTGTGTGAGCGTGTAATTGACCTTCGTCACAGCCTCTTTCATCTCCTCAATTAATTCATAACGACAGGCTCTGAGCTTAGGGAATAACCAAAAGTCACAGGGAGAAAGGTCTGGACTATAGGGACGGTGAGGAACTGTCTTAATGCCCATCTTGGTCAAATAGTCTGTGACAAGGATGGAGTTGTGGACTCGTGCATTGTCCTGGTGGAAATGCCACTGACCCGATTTGAAGAGTGCTGGCCTCTTTCGATGGAATCTCTTCGTGAACTCCCTTAAAACCTCGACATAGTAACCCTAACCGTTTGGCCAATCAACTCTGGTGTATTGACTTTCTTACTCCTCCCACACCTTTCATCATCCTTCACAGACTCCCTGGCTTCGTTGAATCTCTTATGCTACTCAAAAACTGATGCTCGAGTCATGCAAGATGCTTCAAAAGCAGTCTGAAGGATATCATACGTTTCTGTGGCATTTTTTCCAAGTTTAAAACAGAATTTTATTGCATATCGTTCTTCTAAAGTGTCAGATTGCAGTGTTCATTTCCTACGGCGATAACGACTACCCCACGGGCACCTGGAAAGGTAGACAGACAGACAGACAGAGATAGAGTGGAAATAGAAAGAGAGAGAGAGAGAGAGAGAGAGATGGGGAAAGATAGAGAAAGTGAGAGACAAAGATAGAGATTGAAAGACAGAGAGAGAGAGACAAATAAAGATAGAAAGAAAGAGCCGAAGAATTAGCCTAAGAAACAAGGCTACAAAAAGGTGCACACTATTGAATTAGCCTGGGCAATATAGCTATAGAATGATACACCCTATTAAATAAGTCAAGTAAAGTTGGCGACCATAGTCGAGGGTAACCCGAAGGCTCCCTTTTCGATAGCTACTACACCAATGTGTAGGGGAGGGCGCTACTCCTTCCCTGGATTGCTCTACATGGCAATAGAAGGGTATACACAATTAATGTAACATAAGCAGCATGGCTACAGGATACACATCATTGAATTAGCCTAAGAAACATGGCTATAAAAATATACACACTAATGAATTAGCCAAAGCAGCAAGACTACATAAGGATACATACAATTCTGCTGATAGATCTAATTAAAGAAAATGGCTTTACACTAAAAATGTAAGAAGCAGAGGAATTCTCTCAGAAACTATAAAGCACACACACACAGATGACATAGTGCTTCTTGCAAATACACCTCCCCAAGCTAAATCCCTGCTGCATAACTAGGAACAGACAGCAGAAGACATTGGCCTCCATGTAAATACAAACAATACAGAGTACACGTGTTTTAATCATATTTACCCAACCCCTCCGTTCAGGCAGGATATGACACAAGGTCAATTTTTAAGCGGAGTTTAGCAGGTTTCAATTCAGAGTTTTCCTTCTACTAGACTAGTTGTCTCACCAAGGTTGAAGAACCTAGTCTGCCCTACTATTTACCCATAGATGGAGGGAGAATAATTGGATTCATACCTTTCCCAAGGGTATTAGTGCTATGTGAAATGCAATCAGTCTCGTCCGGGATTTGAACTCGCGTCGCCGTGTCCATTTCCCACGACGATAACCATTACACCACGGGCACCTCCATAAAAATCGTAAATCGTATTCATGACGAATTAACAATAATATATTTTATCGTCTAAGAGAACTTGATTTAATGAATACAGAAATGACATGAAATAATAAAAGATTCCATTTTGAGAAAAGTCCTATCGTGCAGTTGAAGAGTCTTTTGGAATGAGTTAGGAATACTCAATAAAATGAAATTGTTTGTTGAGATTCACGAACGATAACCATTACACCACGGACACCTTCAGGAAACACGTGTTTTAATAAAGGAATCATCTTCACTCTAAACAGCAGTTCTCTGAAATTGGTAGATAAGTTCACATACCTTGACAACTGTATCTTATTTACTGAATGTGATATCAATATGTGTCTACTGAAGGTGAGGACTGTTATCGATAGACTATCGATTATATGGAAATCTGATCAATCAGTTAAAATTAAACAGGATTTCTTCCAAGTAGCAGTTGTATCAATACTACTCGTTGGATGAACCACATGGACGCTGGCAAGACACAAAGAGAAAATGCTAAACAGGAACAGCACAAGAATGCTACAAGCTAGATTTAACAAATCCTGGAAGCAAAACCCCACAAAACAACAGCTGTATGGCCACTTACCTCCAATCTCTAAAACCATTCAAATAAGACAAACAAGACATGCGGGACAGTGCTGCAGAAGCAAGGATGAACTCAAATTTGATGTTCTCTCATAGGCCTCTTCACATGGACATGCCAGTGTTGGCCGACCAGCAAGAACTTACATACCACACCCCTGTGCAGACACAGGATGCTGTTTGGAAGACCTGCCAGGAGCGATGAATGATCCTATTTACCCAACCCCTCCGCTCGGGCAGGATATGACACAAGGTCAAATTTTAAGCGGAGTTTAACAGGTTTGAATTCAGAGTTTTCCTTCTCCTAGACTAGTTGCCTAACCAAGGCTGAAGAACCTAGTCTGCCCTACTATTTACCCATAGCTGGAGGGAGATAAGGGGGTTCATACCTTTCCCAAGGGTATTTGCCCGAAAGTGAACGTAATAACGCGACTGGAGTACGAACTCGCGTACTACGATTCCGCAGTCCATCGCTTTAACCAGTACACCACGAGGACACCCCCCCACAAAGGAGCGATGAATGATAGGGGTGGAGAGACAGAGTCAGGGAAATCTGTGCTAGCAACACAACTTGATGATGATGATAATGATGATATACAATTGAATTAACCTAAGCAACATGGCTATTGAAGAATACAAACTAATGAAATAGCCAAAGCAACACTACAGGAATTTTCATAGATAAGTGCACCCACTAAACTCTACAAAGAATTGGAGCGAGACAGACAGAAAGATAGCGACAGATAGAGACAGACAGAGACAATAGAGAGATCAAGAGATAAAAAGAGACAGAGACAGAGATGGATCGACCGACAGAAACAGACACAGAGAGATAAAGATATATAGATAGATAGATTAATAGATATAAAAATGAAATTAAAGAGAGACAGAGACAGATATATATATATATAGAGAGAGAGAGTGAGAGAGAGAGAGAAAGATAGAGAGACAGAGACTGATTGAGAGAGACAGAGATAGTGACAGATAGAGAGACTTAGAGAGACAGAGAGAGAGAGAAAGTCAGAGAAAGAGAGACAGACAGACAGACAGAAAGAAAAAAAGATTTCTATATGATCGCCAGCCTGTCAGTTGCAGTCTACGCTTCCCAATGTGTGACGTCATCGTTTTCACTAGATGAGATATTCCTACCGATGTATATGAACTGTTTCAGAGGCTTGCCGATTAAAATTGAAAAAGGATTTTTCTCGTTTACAACGCATCGACCTGAATAAACACATACATGTCAATTTCACTTTCACTTCCTCTCACTTTATATATATATATATATATATATATATATATATATATATATATAATATATATATGTTGTAACTTAACAAAAGGTTATTGAATGAGAAATAACCAAAATGGAGGTGGGAAATGAAATGGAAATCTTTATAAGATTAAGATAATATAATTCTTGCCTGCGGCGGGGAGAAGGTAAACCATTGCTAGTGGTGACTATTTAGTATATTTTTCCCCACCACAAAAGCGTTCAACTTATTTATGAGGAATGGGATATACCTATTAATGTTCATAGATAGGGTATATATATATATATATATATATATATATATATATATATATAAAGTCATCCACAGACAGATCTGTTTTGTTCGATCAGAACTCATCAGTGTGGCTAGACATACTAGCTTCCCGTTGCTGGGATCGAAACCCGGTTGGCTCAAACGCCATATATATATATATATATATATATATATATATATATATGTATATATATATATATATATATATGATAAGCCGTATATATATATATATATATAATACAACAGCAGTACGACTGCTTACTCCCTATCTTAAAATCTATCCTAGTAAGACGAACAAGAGATGCGGAACATTGCTAGAGAAGCAAGGACGAACTCATAAGTGACGTTCTTCTATGGACCCCTTCACATGGACGCACCAGTGTTGGTCGACTTAGAAAGAACGTATTTACTTTAGCTCTGTGCGGACATAGGATGTTGTTTGGAAGACCTGCCGGGAGCGATGGATGATAGGAACGGATGGGGAGAGAGAGAGGGGTAGAGTAGGAAAATCCGTGCTGTCAGCACGACTTGATGATGATGATGATGATATATATATATATATATATATATATTTGTGTGTGTGTGTGAGTACATATGTCCCCCCTCCCTCCCTCTCTCTCTCTCTTTCTCTGTCTCTGTAATATTAAATAAGATTCACCTTATAGTTTCATCAAAACGATGTGGGTTTAACTATAAAATATGGGTAAATATTTTTCGTACATATTTTTTATTGATGAATATAAAGAAGAGCAACTTCCACTTTTACGTTTTGTCAATTTTAAAAAATATGGATTTTTTAAAATCAATTTTGGAAGGATATCCTGTTTACAACGTAAAAACCATTTCTAAACAATCTTGGCTATTCTGACACGCTTGTATACCAGTTATCTTCCTTTTGGCTATAAGGTCGAAGTGAATAAGTTCTAAGTGAGTTCGTGTTCCTTCCGAGCTATTAGATTCACTTTAGGACTTATATCTCTGAGAAAGAGAGCGGGAAGGAGGAGGGGCTTTCCCTCCAAAATATTCCTGTTTGGTTCAGCTAAGTTTTTCCATTGGTGCCTGAGGCGCCCAAAAAAGGGTTATAATAGCAATAAATATGTTTTCGTACTTAAAAACCCAACCAACCAATTCTGATATAAACGAAGTGTTTGTTTTATTAATCCATTTTTGCTAAAAAGAAGAAAATTATTTCATTTACTCTAAAATGCTAATGCCATCTTCAAACATTTTGAGAGGCGCGTGATCTTCCTTTGAAAGATACTCTTCTGTCCAACTTCTCAAAAACAACAAAAAAGCAAAAAAAATGAATAAATAAATAAATAAATAGACAAAAGTAAAAAACAAAAACCTAGCAAAAAACACCCGAGCAATTAACTATATATTTTTTCCTTAATAATGTCACTAAATAATAGTTTTCACATTTCAGAGTAATCTACTAAATTAGATTTATTGGTTGGGGTGTTTAAGAAATTGGAACCAAAAAGAAAAAAAAATCTTCCTTAATTATCCAATTAGTCAACAGACGATTTCATAGATAATTTTTAAACTTTTGTCTGAAGAATTGCATAGAAATGTTTTTAATATTAATGATTCAGTAAATGTCATTTCATTTTTTTTTTTCGAATAAAGACAGAAATATTTTTTAATATCGTTCAAGCAAAAAAAAAAAAAAGAAAAAAAAAGATGAATATAAATTTTATTTCTAGTGAAATAATCCCCAATTTCCCCCCCCCCAAATTGTTCTCAAACAAGTGAAAATGCCCTTCATAATTTGACCGGCAAAATGAATTCATCTGTTTTGAAAATCGTTGCTATCACCATCATCATCGCGTGATGCTGCTAGCACGGATTTCCCTGACTCTTTCTCGCCATTCGTCCCGATCAACTATCGCTCGTGGCAGGTCTTCTAGACTACATCCTGTTTCCACACCGAGCCAACAAGACTGATTTAACTGTGTGTAAAATAAAATGAGGTTTAACTTGTTTAGAAACGCTATCAACAACTTACGTTTACAAATCCTATATATCTAATATACATATATAAAAAGGATTTTGCATTAAATAACCCACACGGATTGATATGCCATAAAACCAAGTCAAACAAAATCATTTATATTTAATATATATGTATAAAGTGGATTTAGCATTAAATACCCTACAAGGGTTGATATGCCATAAAACCAAGTCAAACAAAATCATATATATTTAATATATATGTATAAAGAGGATTTGGCATTAAATAAACTACAAGGGTTGATATGCCATAAAAACCAACCAAACCAAATCATATATATTTGATATATATGTATAAAGAGGATTTGGCATTAAATAACCTACAAGGGTTGATATGCCATAAAACCCAACCAAACCAAATCATATATATTTGATATATATGTATAAAGAGGATTTGGCATTAAATAACCTACAATGGTTGATATGCCATAAAACCCCACTATACCAAATCATATATATTTAATATATATGTATAAAGAGGATTTGGCATTAAATAACCTACAAGGGTTGATATGCCATAAAAGCAAACCAAACTAAATCATATATATATATATATATATATATATATATATATATATATATATATAAAGAGGATTTAACATTAACCATCTCCATTCACTGTCTCTACTTTAAAATCTAACACCTCAATGCTTTTTTCAAAAAAGTTTCACTTTTTTAGTAAACTGTACAGTACGCAGCAGAAGTTCGTCAAATGATAATGGTAGCTCCCTCAAGCTAATTTTATAACATTTATTTATTTATTCATTGTTAGTTTTTATTTTATTTTATTCATTCTTTTTTTTTAGATACGATCGGTTACGATCATGCTATGGACTGACTTTGATTTTGAATATCTGGTGCCATATCAGCCACCTTTTGTTGTATAGCGCCCTTTAATTCTTCCCATGTCTTTCTTTAATCGATCATCCTGTAGTTTTGAAATTGTCAACTATAGCCGTTTCGATTTTCTAGCCGGAACAGCATTATTCTGACGTAACATGAAATGAGCACAAAAAGCTCTTTATATGACAATTACAGATTCCTGGTCTTAAAAAAATATTTCACCAGCAAAGACACGTTGTGTACCAGTCCAACCCATAATCATAAGTGATTATATCTGAAAAAAAAATGTTAAGATATTAGCTAGATAAAGCTACCATTATCACTTGCCCAAATTCAATTTCACCACACAAATAAGTAGATGGCCTCCGTAGTCGAGGGTGACCAAAAGGCTCCCTTTTCAATAGCTACTACACCGAGGTGTAGGGGAGGGTGCTACTCCTTTCCTGAATTGCTTCACTTTACCCTTGATAAGTACCTTATATTACTGAGTGTTAAGCAAGGAGTTATCAAGTACCATTTTAAAAGTCTTTGGTATGACGCGACCAGGGATTGAACCCAGGTCTCCTGGACCATTGGCGAAAAAAGTTTAAAATATGTGAGATATTTCTGGTTTGGTTTAATTTCATTGTTTAATGGCATATCAACCTCCGTTTGTTATTCATATTTACCAACCCCTCCGCCTGGCCCGAATATGACACCAGGTCAATTTTTAAGCGGAGTTTAACAGGTTTCAATTTAGAGTTTTCCTTCTCCTAGATTAGTTGCCTTACTAAGGCTGAAGAGCCTAGTCTGCCCTACTATTTACCCATAGCTGGAGGGAGAATAATTGGATTCATACCTTTCCAAGAGTATTAGTGTTATGTGAAATGCAATCAGTCTCGACCAGGATTTGAACACGTGTCGCCGTGTCCATTTCCTATGACGATAACCATTACACCACAGGCACCTTTATAGGTTATTTAATACCAAAGTCATCCTTGTAGAAGAACAACAGGGGTACTATTTAACCCATAGCTGGTAGGGGATAAGAGAGTTCATGCCTTTCCCATAAGTATTAGACCGAAAGTGATCGTGATAGCGTGACTTGAGTTCGAACTCATTTACTTCGAAACCGCAGTCCAGCACTTTTTGCCGTTATGCCAACGGTACTTTCCCTTCCCCCAGGTTTTTCTGTATGAATTAAATTGGGGCTAAGTTGATGATTAAAAGTTTAAATTTTAGTTTTGTTATAAACATAATAAAAATATACGGCCATTAGCAGGGTATTAATTTGAATGTATCTTTTAAACATGAAATGGTTAATCAGGTCTCTATCACGTTTGTTTAACGAATTAGATTTTAATCTTACGCGCGGTGAAAAATTGTCCACATCCACCCCATACAATCTAAAAAGAACAATCAACTGATGACAACGATTTGCTTAGGTGTTTTGAGTTTACCAAACACTGACATATGCTAACTCAGCCAACAGTGAACCAATAACATCAGTTCAGTCCATCTTGTCTCTTATCAATCAATGCACATCTCAATACTCCCTGATTTGGGTTCCATAAAGAACCACGTGTTTATGACTACTGGATGGCAAATAAAAACTTGACTATAAAAACAACAATTACAGAGACGAGTGCAGGATAAAGGATTCCTGTTCTTTTTGAAGATTATCCAGGGCACGTGACCAGCTAAAAAAGGGGATAGAAATGAGTGTATATGTTGGTGTGCGCGTGCGTGCTGCGGTGTCTTGGCTGAAGTTGTATTTACCAAGAACAGAAATGAACAATGAATGAATTGTTCAAGATAATAGTAACACAGTCGGCTGGGGCTGAAAAATACACCGATTGTATTTCTGCAGAGGGGTAAGATACCCTTCAATGAGTGTCCAGCATTTGATACTAAACTGTAGATGATGATGATGTCCCAATTCTGGAGCTTTGGGAAATGTGGAGTAGCCTTTAATTGCCATTACTCCCAGGCCCACTTTAACATGTAGCGGTAATATCTGCTAATGATCCCATCAAGGGGTCAAACAGAGCTGTTTGATATTCAAACTGTGTGCAAAAAATGACTGATATTAAATTGAATCCTTAAAATCGCATTTAACTTGGCAAATGAAGGGGTAATATTGAATAGAATTATTTGTGTTGATTAGCAATACTTGCAACCATTCAACTGCGTGGAAAAAATGAATTATTAGTATTAAATAGCAATAAGTGTAATTATTAGTATTTAACTGTGTGCAAATAAAACAACAAGTGTAAGCAATATTTGAAACCACTTTTTAACAATCTTCGAAATTATTTCTCCTCGCTACTTTTGTAATGTTCTGTGAGGGGGGGGGTAATTGTGACGGATACTTAAAACTCTTTTCACTCTCTGGAGCCTAGAATCCTAAATAATACAAACTCACAAATATACATTTCACATCTATTTTACATACATACGCGTCTCTTTACTCATTACAAGTCAGACCTCAGAATAACCCACTGGCCAATTGAGCAGAGCGTTCGCCAGTCCGGAAGCCGCGGTTCAATCCCAAGTCAAGACATACCAAAGACTCAAAAATTAGTACTTGATGCAACCTTGCTTAACACATAGCATTATAAGGTACGGATCAAGGGTAAGGTGTTGCAATACAGGGAATGGAATATCGTCCTTCCCTACACATCGGTGTCGAAGCTATTGAAAAGGAAGCCTTCGGGTTACCAACTTATTTCTGTCACGTGAACTCCATTAGCACATTCATCTTCAACACTTGTGCTTGTTGGCTAGAGATCCGTGTTCAAATAATACGGGTTCCTATAGGCAGATTATTCTACAAAACACAATTTCCGGAATACAAATAAATGATTAATATCAAAAAAGAATTATTTGTGATTGATAGAAATACTTGAAAACGTTTGTGTTCAAATAAATGAACTCTATCCCATTTCAAAATAAAATTACTAACAAACTTTTGCTTTCTAAAATATTTATGTAAAACTATTTAACTGAATTAAAGCAAATAACTGATGTTTGATTGAATTGTTTGTGTTACAAAACAATACTTAAAACCATTAAATTGTGTGCAAACTAATGAACTCTGGTTCGTTTAAAATATAACCAACAACGTATTCGTTTACAGATCTTAAATATTTAAAATATATATATACATATAAATAAATAAAGGGGATTTGTCATTAAATAACCTACAATGATTGGTATGCAATAAAACCCAACCAAACCAAATCATATATATTTAATATATATGTATAAAGAGGATTTGGAATTAAATAACCTACAATGATTGATATGCAATAAAACTCATCCAAACTAAATCCTATATATTTAATATATATGTATAAAGAGGATTTGGCATTAAATAACCTACAATGGTTGATATGCCATCAAAGCCAACCAAACCAAATCCTATATATCTAACATATATGTATAAACAGGATTTGGCATTAAATAACCTACAATGGTTGATATGCCATAAAAGCCAACCAAACCAAATCCTATATATTTAATATATATGTATAAAGGGGATTTGGGATTAAATAACCTTCAATGGTTGATATGCCATAAAAGCCAACCAAACTAAATCATATATATTGAATAAACATGTATAAAGAGGATTTGGCATTAAATAATCTGCAATGGTTGATATGCCATAAAAGCCAACCAAACTAAATCATATATATTGACTAAATATGTATAAAGAAGATTTGGCATTAAATAACCTACAATGGTTGATATGCCATAAAAGCCAACCAAACTAAATCATATATATTTAATATATATATATATATATATATATATATAAAGAGGATTTGGCATTAAATAACCTACAATGGTTGATATGCCATAAAAGCCGACCAAACCAAATCATATATATTTAATATATATGTATAAAGAGGATTTGGCATTAAATAACCTACAATGGTTGATATGCCATAAAAGCCAACCAAACCAAATCATATATATTGAATAAATATGTATAAAGAGGATTTGGCATTAAATAACCTACAATGGTTGATACGCCATAAAACCCAACCAAACTAAATCATATATATTTGATATATATATATATATATATATATATATATATATATATATAAAGAAGATTTGGCATTGAATAACCTTCAATGGTTGATAAGCCATGAAACCCGACCAACCCAACCAAATATATCAATATAATACACTTATCATTCAGATTGGTCAAAATGCATCTTAAACGCTGCCTTTGGTACAGTTTGTAGCTGTGCTGCAGTGTTTCTTTTAATCTTCTCCAATTCTTCAAATATTACTCTCTTTATTTTAGAAAAAAAATGTTGGACATTGCCATATCTTTTTTGTAAGGAGGGTGTTGTATGGGCATAAGCGTTTCTTTTATTCGGGCCATTTTGGTCAGTAATCAAAAATTTCCTTAATTAGTAAAGTCATGCAAATCTAGATAAATGAATTAAAAAAACTAATGAATTATTTTGATGTAATAATTATTATTAACGGGTGGTTTTCCCAGAAATCCTCTCGGCTCCCCAGAACTTGTTTGAGTATTCTAGCTTATTTTGACAGTGCTATGGTCAAGATGGTCTTGATTCAATCTCCACTTGGTCCAATCTCATTTCCAGGCCTTGAAGGACTGTTCCATGCGCATTATCTACAATTCGTATTATCGTCACCCTCATTATCAACACTTGTTTATATATTTATTCATTTATTTATTTTTTGTTCTCAGGCAAGGTCAAATTCTTTGTGTTTGGCTGAAACAGTAAAATCAACGAGATGATTTTTTTTTTCTTAATTAACACAAGGTCTTGTCTTCTGGCTTGGATGGTTGGATTTTGAAGTGGATCCCCTTCCCCGCTCAGTCCTGCTTAATCTTGTATTGTTTTTGTGCTAATTTGCTGTATTTGCTAATTATGGGATTAACCGTTTCCTTTCTGTGCACATACCCTAAACTTGATATTCTTTTGCGTATAATCAATTTTTGAGTTAATACTATTGGTCCTTATGGCGTTATTCTATGCTGCAGATTCGGTTTCTCTCTCGAGGTTTCCTCTGCGTATTCTGGTCTTACCACGTGTAATCTCGATAGTTTGACATATGAACTATCCACGTAGTTATTTTTCTTCCTTATTCCCTTTCCTTGTTTGTTTGTTTGTTTGCTTTTTTTTGTTTTTGTTTTTCTGTTTGTTTTTCTGTTTTCATTCTCATTCAGATGGTGATGTGCTGTAAAATACACTGACTGCATCTCTGCAGAGGAAAAAGGACCCCTACTCCAACAAGTGTCCTAGATAAGACACTAAACAATCTGATGGTGTGGTTTCAGTAATGCTCGAGCTTTGAAGAATGCAGAGTACAACTTCATTGCCATTGCTCCCCGGTTTACTCTAGCCCGGAATAGTAGCACCTGATAGGGTCCTATCTTAGGATCAAATAGAACTTATCTGTAAACTTATGCTAAACTGAATCGATTGAAAAAGAACTGTTTTTACATTTAACTATGTGGAAACAAAAACTATGCTTATACTAAATTGAATTGTTTGAAACTGATTTTTTTTACATTGAAACTGTGTACTCATCCTAAACTGAACTGTTTGAAATAGAACTGTTTATTTGGATTTGGCATTAAATAAGCTACAATGGTTGATGTGCCATAAAACCAAACCAAATTTATGTTGTCATTGCTGTGACCGGCTGCTTTGATTAATCTTTCTTCGCTTTTCTTAATGTAACCCTCGAGTCCTCGTATTGATGCAATGACGCTGTTTTTAATGCTAGTGAATTCTCTTTCTTGTCCTTTTCTTAAATATCTAATCTATCCATCATTTCTCGGCTCTAATAATCTAATAATCTTCTTCGTATTATTATAATTCCTTGTCATTTGGTCCTTTTATTTGATTTACTCTTTGGTCAATTTTAAAAATGACACAGAGTATCTTACAAGAGAAACTACCCAGGTACTTCTCCTTTTTTTCTGTGGTTATCTTTTCTTATTTTTTCTCAGGTTACTCTTTTCTTTTTTTTTTCTGTGGTACTCTTTTTCTATTTTTCTGTGGAACTCCTTTCTAATTTTTTTCTCTGTGGTACTCCTTTCTTATTTTTTATGCGGTACTCCTTTCCTCCTCCCCCCCCCAAGTGATACTCCTTTCTTAATTTTTTTCTTCTGTTGTACTTCTTTCTTATTTTTCCAGTGGTACTCCTTTCTTATTTTTTTCCTGTGGTACTCCTTTCTTATTTTTTTCTGTAGAAATCCTTTCTTACTTTTTCTGTGGTACTCCTTTCTTTTTCTTTCTTCTTTTTTCCTGTGGTACTCCTTTCACATTTTTTTTCTGTGGTACTCCTTTCTTATTTTCTTTTTCTGTGGTACTTTTTTTTTCTGTAGTACTCCTTTCTTATTTTTTTCTGTGGTACTCCGTTCTTGTTTTTTCTGTGATACTCCTCTTATTTTTCTGAGGTACATTTTTCTTATTTTTCTGTAGTAGTCCTTTCTTATTTTTTCTGAGGTTCTCTTTTCTCTTTTTTGAGGTTACTCCTTTCTAATTTTCTTAGGTACTCTGATTACACTTTTTCTATGATACTCTTTTCTTAATTTTCTGCGGTTCTCTTTTCATATTTTTTCCGTGGTACCCTTCTTGTTTTTCTGAGGTACTCTGATCACATTTTTTCTGAGGTACTTTTTACTTGTTTTTTCTCAGGTTACTCATTTTTTTTTTGTTTTTCTGTGATACTCTTTTCTTATTTTTTCCTTAGGTACACTTTTTTCTCTTTTTTTTCTTTTTGAGGTTACTCCTTTCTTATTTTCTGAGGTACTCTTATTACATTTTTTCTTTGGCACTCTTTTTTTTTTATCTGGTTACTCCTTTCTAATTTTTCTGTGGTACTCATTTCATATTTTTTCTGTGGTACTTTTCTTATTTCTTCCGGGGTACACTTTTCGTATTTTTTCTATTGTACTCTTTTCTTATTTTTTCTGAGGTACTCTTTCCCTACTCTTTTTATCTTTCATCCCCGCTTGTTTGTTTGTGTCTACTTCCAATATTCCCAAGTACTTGTAGTTTTCCTTCTCTCCAAGCGTCCTGATTTGGTAGTTCAATTCCTTCCATTGTTTCTCTTTTTCCACTTTTCCTTATCCCCATGGCATATTTTTCACTTTCAAATTCCATTCCTATATCCTGGATGCATATCCTTTTAGTTTGTGTCAAAGTTTTTTGTTCTTTTTTTATTTTTAGTAAATATTTTCATATTCTTCATATACATAAGGTGGTTTAGCGTTTCCTGTGATTTTGTAAATTTGTAGTCCAGTGTGCATTTTGTGCATTGAGTGGAATCATTGCTATGACAAATTGTTGTGGTGAGAGTAAGTCTCCCTGGAAGATGCCTTTTTGGATTTTCACCTCGGCTAGAATTTTTCTTCTTGCTGTTAATTCTATTTTCCTGTTTTTCATGGCTTTCGTTACCCAGTCGGCTGGGGCTGTAGAATACACCAACTGCATCTCTGCAGATGGGACCCCCACCACAATTGTCCAGGATATGACACTAAACAATCTCATAGTGAGGGTCGAGTAATGCTGGAGCTTTAGGGGCTGCGGAGTAACCCTTCATTGCCATTGCTAACAGTTCCACTCTGTCGCGGAATGGTAGCACCTTATAGGGTCCTATCTATGGGTCAAGTTGAAGTAAACTGTGTACTGTGACGGCAAATTGACTAAAATCCCAAAACGGGATTTTATTTTTGCACGTGTGAAGACGGGGCAGGTTGGCACTTGATCCCCTATAGAATAAGTCCTCGTTTAGAGTTTTTCTCTCAGGCATATAAGACCTGGCATATTATGTGAGGGATTAATTTAGGGCCAGACTGACCGCCGCTGGAAAGGGGTTCCAAATTTCACACTATCCACACACCCACCAAGACCACTAAACTTCCTCCCCTAGACAACAGAAGATATGGACCTATAGGTTTTAGTCGTAATAATATTATATTGTAGTAGTCAGCAACTCCGGTTTCCCGTGTGATATTTTTAAGGAATTAATAGGACAATTCTAGGCAAGATAACATAAGGCGAATAGAAGCTGAAAAGGAAATGTGACACAACAAATTCGTAGCAGAACTGCAAAGAACAACTTAGACCACGTGGTAACATTAAAATACATGAATCCTTTACTATACAAAGAGATACACTTTCAAAGTGTCAAATATGTATGATGAATTGAACATTCCATGGACATAAATGTCTTTCTTCTTTTCTGTTCTTTCGTTTTCCTTCAAATTGAGAGAGAGAGAGAGAGAGAGTGGTATATAAAATTTGGGTATAAAGGAGAAATACCCCCAAAGTTACTTATCTTATTTTTCGACGGGGTTCCACTGGAGAGTCTTTCTTCTTTTACGGGCTAATAGACTTTATGCTATTTTTAATACTGGCTTGAAGAACTCGGGTCCCTCGTGTCTCAGATATTCTTTTGTCTTCTACCCGGAATACGGGCTTTGGTTCGTCTGCCTGCTACGGACCCTGCCAAACAACTAACCTTTCTTTTCGTTTTTTTTCGCTGATGGGAAGAAGGTGCCACTTCCGTTTTAGGGTCCCAGCCAATCACTTGGCTTCTCTCTTCCTCCTTCCTGGTCAGCAGATTTCTTAGGGCTACTAGATGTCACCCAAGTCCGGTTACTGAGTACAAACATCTGTTGGTCTTCACCCCGACCTACATTCTTTCTTAACGGTTTGCCACTGTTCCTTCCGACGGGAGGATAGTATTAATCTCATTTCTATCGTCTCCGTGGGATATCACGTGACAAGAGAAGAAAGGGATAACAGAAATACCATAAAAAAAGGCAATTCATTTCACTGTTCTCTCTCCTTTTCTTTCTCTCCCCTTTTTTTTCACTTTACTTTTCTTTTATCCCCTTTCTTCTTCATGCTTTGACGAATTCTTTTCCTTTTCCTTTTTTCGTCCTTCGTAATTTTCACCATAGAGGAAGACAATTCCTTTTCTCTTTCTTTCTCTCTCTCTCTCCTTTTCTTTTTCTTTAAACTTGTCTTCCTTTCCTTTTCTCTCCCGACTTTTTGGCCATATCATGTTTCAACCTTAAGGAGGTAAATTCCTTTTTCTTTCTTTCTTCGTCATTTTGGACGACTCTATAATTTTAACTATCAAGCTCTGGGGAGAAAAATTTCCTTTTCTTTTCTCTCTTTCCCCTCTTCGTCACTTGTTGACGAACCTCTTTCCCTCAGTTTCTCTCTCTCTCTTTTCTTTCTTTACTCTTAACACTATGAAGGAACATTCCGCTACTACATTTTCGTCGGGCGTTAGAGAAATAAACCTGGTTATTTTTTTATTAATTTCTCTAAGCCCTCTCTCTCTGGAACAGACAACTGGCTTAATTTTTCCTCGAATTTATTCGGCATTTCCGAGTTCTTAATTTTTCGAGGTGGGCCTTCTTGACGGACATATTTCTTTAACTTGTTAGCATGACACACTTGTGTCTTCTTCTTTCCCTCGTGGGTATCGATTCTATATGTCCTGTTGTCTATTCTCTGTGATATTACGTAGGTCCTATATATCGTCCACCGCAGTGTGGTCCTTTATTTGAGGATAGTAGCAGGACTTCGTCGCCCTTTTCAAATTCTTCCTGCTTAGCCACATGTGAGGTTCCTCTCATCTTTCTCTTATCTTCTCGATAAGTCTCAGGGAATTTATTCCCATTATTCTTTGGAGTTTTATTATTTCCCTGATGACTGCTCCCTTTGTCTTTTTGTTTATTGAGGTGTGGAAGCTTCGCTTCTTTCCTTTCCACTTTCTCACTCTGCGAGCGACTATGTCGTTTATATCTCGCACGTGGCTCTGCTGCCATGTTGTCTTCTTCATTTTTGGCGCTCATTTTCGCCATCTTTCTTTCTCCATTTTTTGGCGTTCATCTTCGCCATCTTCTTTCCATGTTTGGCGTTCATTCTCGCCATCTTTCTTTCTTCATTTTTGGCGCTTATTTTCGCCATCTTACACAGGTGACACTTTTTAGTTTTTACTTCATTTCCCAGTATAAGGGAGATTCCTTTCATAGGTAGCTTATCTACCACACCAACTTGAATTGGTCCATTTTTCCACTGGGACTTTAGGGTTATTTTACATAGCAGTATTTTTACCCTCTTTCCGCCAATACCCTCTACCATCACAGTCTCGCGTGTTGCTTCTATTACCCCTTTAGGTAATTTATTTCGTAGAGGTAACGACTGAGATGCTCCTGTATCACGTAAAATTGATACTTCCACTGGTCCTCCATGTGGGCCTCTTATCATCCCTTTTTTCGTCCAGGGTCGATAAGACTGGTTCCCTCTAGTTGTTACAGCTCCTTGATGTTTTCTCGACTGGGTTTGGTTTCTTTCAGGACCTTTTCCAAGCTGACACCTTATGGCTATGTGTCCAGCCTTTCCACATTTATAGCAGACCACTGTTCTGCTGCTACTTTGGAAGGTCCTTCTATTCTCTTCCTTAGGCTTTTCTTCTGGGCCTAACTCTGCTTTGAATTTCACTCTACTTCCTGTGTACGGTTTTTCCTTCGTTTTTCGGTGTGTGAGGATGTATTCGTCTGCTAGTGCGGCCATTTCATAATTCATGTCAGTTTTCCTTTCACTTAGGTGAACCCTGACTTCTTCTGGCACACAGTTTAAAAACTCTTCAGCTAATATTAGCTGCCGGAGTTTTTCAGCGTCTCCGTTTATCCTCTTAGAGTCACACCATCTATCCAGCGCGTTCTCCTTTTCTCGCAGAAATTCCACATGACTGGTTTTCTGTTTTTCTCTGTTCTAAATTTCTGTCTATAAGCTTCTGGAACCAACTCGAAGCTTTTAAGAACCGCTGCCTTCACCAAATTATAGTCGGCACAATTTTCTGTAGGCAGAGTTGCATATGCTCTCTGTGCTTTTCCCGTCAGTACAGTCTGGAGTAGCATCGACCAACATTCCTTCAGCCATCCGAGATTTAGTGCAGTTCGCTCAAAATGTGCGAAGTATCCGTCCACGTTGGTTTCTTCAAATTTTGGGACTAGCCTCGCTTACTTCGTTACTTCAAAACTGTCATGGCTTCCTTCGCGTCCTCTTATTGCCAAGTCGACTTCTCGCAACCTGGTTTCTTGCTGAATTTTAGCTTTCTCCAGTTCCATCTTATTTTTCTCTAGCTCCATTTGGGCTTGTATTTTAATTTTCTCCAGTTCAATTTGTTCTGGTGTCATTCTCATTATTTCTGTTGGTAGCTCTTCTAATACTGCTTCCTCGAACGTATTTTCGTCCACCATGTGCTCGGCTATTTTTCTAACGAGTTCATGTTTCCTCATAGAATTTTCAACATTTAACTCAAGCTTCTCGCCAATTTTCATTATCTCGCTTTTTCTCAACCTCTCCAACTTTTCCATGGAGGTTTCCTTTAAAAAGTTTTCTATTTTGTCCATTTTTCTTCAATTTTTCCAAACAGTTATATCAACGGGTAATTTGACTGTTTCGACAATATTCCTTTTTTTCTTTCACGGTCTCCCAGGGTAGATTTAGACGGCAGGAATTGTCATACGACTACAAGAAATAAATATTATTTATAATAATATATATTCCCGGACGTGAGCCCCCATTCAAAAGCGTATGTGACGCGAAAGGTTTACTTTTATCCCAGAACGGGGTTTCACTGGAGAATCTTTCTTCTTTTACGGGCTAATAGACTTTATGCTATTTTTAATACTGGCTTGAAGAACTCGGGTCCCTCGTGTCTCAGATATTCTTTTGTCTTCTACCCGGAATACTGGCTTTGGTTCGTCTGCCCGCTACGAACCCTGCCAAACAACTAACCTTTCTTTACGTTTTTTTCGCTGACGGGAAGAAGGTGTCACTTCCGTTTTAGGGTCCCAGCCAATCACTTGGCTTCTCTCTTCCTCTTTCCTGGTCAGCCGATTTCTTAGGGCTACTAGATGTCACCCAAGTCCGGTTACTGAGTACAAACATCTGTTGGTCTTCACCCCGACCTACATTCTTTCTTAACGGTTTGCCACTGTTCATTCCGACGGGAGGATAGTATTAATCTTATTTCTATCGTCTCCGTGGGATATCACGTGACAGTACTTATGCTAAACTGAATTGTCTGAAATGGGAGTGTCTTGACAATTAAATTGTGTACTTCAGTCGCGCTATTACGTTCACTTTCAGACAAATACCCTTTGAAAAGGTATAAACACCCTTATCCTCCCAGCTATGAGCTAAATAGCATCACTACATTTTTAGAAGAATAGCTTTGGTATTAAATAACCTACAGAGGTTGACACGCCATTAAACAAAGAAACTAAACCATATAACTGTAAATTATTTGTATTAAGAAGAGTTACTTGAAGCTCTAATTGTTTACTAAGGATTATTATTATTAGTTACTTGAAAGCATATAACTGTAAATTATTTGTATTAAGAATTGTTACTTGAAGCTGTAATTTTTTACTAAGGATTATTATTATTAGTTACATGAAACCATATGACGGTAAATTGGCGTAGTGGGTAGAGTGTTCGCCAATGGTCCGGGATATCTGGGTTCATTCCCAGGTCGCGTCATACTAAAGACTTTGAAAATGGTACTTGATACCTCCTTGCTTAATACTCAGCAATATAAGGTACGGATCAAGGATAAAGTGGAGCAATCCAGGGAAAGGAGTAGCGCCCTCCCTTACGTCTCGGTGTAGTAGCAATTGAAAAGGGAGCCTTCAGGTTGCCCTCATTTACGGTCGCCAACAGCTTTCTATTTGTATTAAGAATAGTTACTAGAAGCTCTAAGGATTTTTATTTTTAGTTACTTGAAATTGCTTGAAAAAACGAAGACAGACAAATAATAATAATCCTTTGTAAACAATTAGAGCTTCAAGTAACTATTCTTAAAACAAATAATTCACAGTTATATGGTTTTCAGTAACTAGTAAACTCTGCAAAAACCCACCAACCAACCAACCAACCATTCAGCAAAGAAGACAAATAGCAGAGCATAAAGTGAAAATAAACGAAAGCGAAACGCTTGATGGAGAGGTGAAAAAGCTGTAGTACATGATGGTGACGGAGATACCAATCGGAGTTAAAGTCTTTAAAACGGTCCCTAAAAGCTTGAAAAAAGTGACAGAGGGAACTAAAGAACAGAGAAAGGATGGAGACTTTCAATACAACAGCACTGATAAAATCAGCAGGAATACTTGGGAGAATTCTTTGGTCAGAAGAGGACTTGCTCTCACTTCGACTTCAGTGAAAAACTCGTTAAAAGTAAAATGATAAGTTCTCGTTGAGATTTAAATTCGTACCTTTTGCTTCAAAGTTGTCAGCTTAAATGTTCCAGGAGCTCTACCAACTGAGCAAGAAATGAAGCATTGGTTCTTAGAAGCTGAAAATAAACTTATACGTGCTGTCTTCAATTGGTTGCGAGACTTTTTTGTACAGGCATTTAAAATTGCCGTAGACTCTTGATAATTCAGTATCTTATTGCTATGCATCTTATGATATGACTGACGAATTTTTATGATTTCAGGTTCAAATGAACAGCTACAGCAGCAATTGGAATACACCCTACTAAAGCCTGATTGTCACAGCTGGTAAATTTCACAAATACAATCTGGACGTCAGGACACTTTAGAAGAAATTATGTTTTAAACTTGGAAAAATGCCACAGAAACGTATGGAATGCTTCCGACTGCTTTTCGACCATCTTTCCTGAATCGAGCACCAGTCTTTGAGTGGCATAAGAGATTCAAGGAAGGAAAGGAGTCTGTGAGGGATGATGAGAGGTGTGGGAGGAGTAAGAAAGTCAATACACCACAGTTGATTGGCCAAAGGGTTACTATGTTGAGGTTTTGAGGGAGTTCAGGAAGAGATTCCGTCGGAAAAAGGCCAGCACTCTTCAAATCGGGTCAGTGACATTTCCAGCAGGACAATGCACCAGTCCACAACTCCATCCTTATCACAGACTATTTGACCAAGATGGGCATTAAGACAGTTCCTCACCCTCCCTATAGTCCAGACCTTGCTTCCTGTGACTTTTGCTTATTCCCTAAGCTCAAGGAAAAACTTACAGGCTGTCGTTATGAGACAATTGAGGAGATGAAAGAGGCTGTGACGAAGGTCATTGACACGCTCACACAAGAGGACTTCCATGGGGCCTTGCAGAATTTGTTGGAACGGTACAACAAGTGCATTGCAGCCGGAGGAGATTACTTCGAAGGGGACTGGAGTTTCATGTGTGTACTATCAATAAATGTGCCCACACGAAAAAAGTCTGGAAACTTATTTAATGATCCTCGTAAGTACATATCTTATATTTCTTTGTTTAATGGCAGAGCAAACTTCGTTGGTTATCTAAAGTCAAAGATATATATATATATATGTATATATATATATATATATAGTGGTACTATTTAACCCACAGCACCGGACATTGGCCTAGCGGTTAGAGTGTTCGCCAATGGCCCAGGAGACCTGGGTTCAATCCTAGGTCGAGTCATACCAAAGACTCAAAAAATGGTACTTGATGCCTCCTTGCCAAAACACTCAGCATTATAAGGTATGGATCAAGGGTAAAGTGGAGCAAACCAAGGAAAGGAGTAGCGCCCTCCCCTACACCCTGGTCTAGTAGCTATCGAAATGGGAACCATCGGGTCACCCTCGACTATGGTCGCCAACTTTACTATTTAACCCAGAGCTTGAGAAAATAATGGGTTCATACACCCCTCCCATGGGTATTAGTGCAAAAGTGAATGTAATAGTGAGACTACTATGTCATATTCCGGCATGTAAACTGCCACATCACATTTGGTGACACGAGGTGGGGTGCAGTAAAAGAATTCTTTATTTAATTTGATTTTGACACAAAACATCATGAATCATTAATTTAGACGAGTGTTTTCCTTTCTCTTTTAATCTGTTTTCCTGTTTCCTCTCAACTCTACGACACTTCATTGACGTGCCAGAGACAATGATATAAAATAAACCTATATCTTGTTCTTAACTCTGTCTTTCGATCTACCGGTGCCATAAATATTACTATTGCTATTATATATTTGTAGATTTAACTGCAGATATAAATAATTTTTATTTTCAGATAATATCTTGACAGTCATTATGAATAGCATTTTATTACATATTTTATAAGCTTTTTTATTTTAAATTTCAAGAAGAAGAAGAAGAAGAAGACCAGAATAGAATGAATGAAGAAAAAGTAAAAAGGAATATAGTAAAAAGTGGGGAAAACGAAGAAGAAGAAGAAGAAGAAGAAGAAGAAGAAGAAGAAGAAGAAGAAGAAGAAGAAGAAGAAAGAGAAGAAGAAGGTAAAAAGAGAGACAAGAAGAAGATGAAGAAGAAGGTCAGAATAAAAAGAATGAAGAAAAAGAAAAAAGGAATAGGGCAAAAAGAGAAATAAAATGGCGTAAAGAAGAAGAAGAAGAAGAAGAAGAAGAAGAAGAAGAAGAAGAAGATAGCAGGAATGAAAAATTAAGAAGAAAAAGGAATAAAGCAAAAGGGGGAAATAACATCAGAAGAAGAAGAAGAAGATAGCAATTATAAAAGATGAAGACGCAAAAGAAAAAAGGAATAAAGAAAAAAGGGGAAACGACATCACAAGAAGAAGAAGAAGAAGAAGAAGAAGAAGAAGAAGAAGAAGAAGAAGAAGAAGAAGGTAAAAAGAGAGACAAGAAGAAGATGAAGAAGAAGAAGGTCAGAATAAAAGGAATGAAGAAAAAGAAAAAAGGAATAGAGCAAAAAGAGAAATAAAATGGCGAGAAGAAGAAGAAGAAGAAGAAGAAGAAGAAGAAGAAGAAGAAGAAGAAGAAGAAGAAGAAGAAGAAGAAGAAGAAGAAGATAACAGGAATGAAAAATTAAGAAGAAAAAGGAATAAAGAAAAAGGGGAAAATAACATCAGAAGAAGAAGAAGAAGAAGAAGAAGAAGAAGATAGCAATTATAAAAAATGAAAACTCAAAAGAAAAAAGAATAAAGAAAAAAGGGGAAACGACATCACAAGAAGAAGATTTTTAAAAAAAGGCAGAAGAAAAAGAAAGAAAATAAAACTTGATAAAACCAGTAACCTTTCATATTCAACTTGGTTTTTATCTCATTCCACCGATCACCCACGATCACCATATCAAACATGGCCTCCACCTACTCTATAATTAAGATCGAGAGGAAAAAGAAGGAAATAAAAAGGGAAAAAAAAATGCAACCACAACGACAATTACCCTCGCCACAAATAACATGGTCGTTTCCAGAATCGACACTAGGGAGCGCTTCAGTTGCTTCAACCTTACAACTTGAGGGCTGCAATTGTGGTAACTGAGTACGACGGACTGCTTCCATTTTTTTTTCTTTTTTTGAAAATTTCCTTAGATTTTCAGTTGCCAGGTGACGATGATGAAGAGAGTTGTCAGCAAGGAGGGAGGGGAGGTTCTGTTGCGTGATTTGGCTGGGGATTAGACGTTGAGGCTGAGGTATCGTTCTTATTATTTTAGAAATGAGACGGTCAAACGAAGCGAAAAGTTGACGCTTGTGGGACTTGTGGGAGGAACGAATTAACTGTAAATAAAACAACGGTCAGAAAAGGAGAAAAAGGAAAGTAATGGTGAAAGGGAGAGGAAGAAACTAGTACGTTAAAGAGAGGGAGTGAAAGACACAGGGTGGGAGGGGGTGGTAAAGAAAAGAAAGAAACTAGTACAATAAAGAGAGGGAATGTGTGAAATAGAGAGAGAGAGAGAGGTAGGCAAAGAAGAGAAAGAAACTAGTATGTTAAAGAGAGGGGGTGAAAGAGAGAAAAATAAGGGAAGAAGAGAAAGAAACTAGTATGTTAAAGAGAGGGAGTGAAAGAGAGAAAAATGAGGAAAGAAGAGAAAGAAACTCGTATGTTAAAGAGAGGGGGTGAAAGAGAAAGAAAGAAGGAAAGAAGAGAAAGAAACTACTATGTTAAAGAGAGGGAGTGTGTGAAATAGAGAGAGAGAGAGAGAGAGAGGTAGGCAAAGAAGAGAAAGAAACTAGTATGTTAAAGAGAGGGGGTGAAAGAAAGAAAAATAAGGGAAGAAGAGAAAGAAACTAGTATGTTAAAGAGAGGGAGTGAAAGAGAGAAAAATGAGGAAAGAAGAGAAAGAAACTCGTATGTTAAAGAGAGGGGGTGAAAGAGAAAGAAAGAAGGAAAGAAGAGAAAGAAACTACTATGTTAAAGAGAGGGAGTGTGTGAAATAGAGAGAGAGAGAGAGAGAGAGAGAGAGAGGGGTAGGCAAAGAAGAGAAAGAAACTAGTATGTTAAAGAGAGGGGGTGAAAGAAAGAAAAATAAGGGAAGAAGAGAAAGAAACTAGTATGTTAAAGAGAGGGAGTGAAAGAGAGAAAAATGAGGAAAGAAGAGAAAGAAACTCGTATGTTAAAGAGAGGGGGTGAAAGAGAAAGAAAGAAGGAAAGAAGAGAAAGAAACTACTATGTTAAAGAGAGGGAGTGTGTGAAATAGAGAGAGAGAGAGAGAGAGAGAGAGAGAGGGGTAGGCAAAGAAGAGAAAGAAACTAGTATGTTAAAGAGAGGGGGTGAAAGAAAGAAAAATAAGGGAAGAAGAGAAAGAAACTAGTATGTTAAAGAGAGGGAGTGAAAGAGAGAAAAATGAGGAAAGAAGAGAAAGAAACTCGTATGTTAAAGAGAGGGGGTGAAAGAGAAAGAAAGAAGGAAAGAAGAGAAAGAAACTACTATGTTAAAGAGAGGGAGAGTGTGTGAAATAGAGAGAGGAGGGAGGTTAAAAGGAGAAAGGAACTAGTATATCAAAGAGAGAGGGTAAGAGAGAACGATAGGGAGGTAAAGAAGAGAAAGAAACAAATACGATAAATAAAGAGTGTTTGATATAGAGGAAGAGGCGGGGGAGATAAAGAAGAGAAAGAAACTAACATGATAAAGAGAGAGAGTGTGTGAAACTGAGAGAGAGGGGAGAAAGAAAAAAAAAGAAACTACTATGCTAAAGAGAGAGGGTGAGAGAGAGAAAGAGAGGAGGCGGAGGAGGAGGAGAATGTAAAGAAGAGAAAGAAGGTAGAAAAAATTAGAGAAGAGGATGTTTGAAGTAGAGGACGGATAAAGAGAGAGAGGGATGTGTCAAAAAAGAAAGAAGGAAAGAAAACAAATTGATATAAGAGAGAGAGAGAGAGAGAGAGAGAGAGAGAGAGAGAAAGAGAAAGAGAAAGGGAGGGAGGGAGGGAGAGAGAGAGAGAGAAAGAGAAAGGGAGGGAGGGAGAGAGAGAGAGAGAGAGAGAAAGAAACTGAAAAAGAGAGGAGATCGAAGGAAAATCGAAGTGAAGAATGAGTGAATCCTAGCGTAAAGTATTATGATTTGATAACATGAAAGAAAGATGCAGTGAGAAAAAGCGAGAAAAGGCGAGAATTGACGAGAAAGAATACAAATGGAATTAAGATGGATGAGAAGAGAGAAAAAATAAAGATGAAGCCAGGTCGAATGTGAGGAAAGTACATAATCGGCCACACAGAATAAAGTATGAGTAGATAGAGACTTGAAACAATGGCTTATTGGTTAGACTGTTGAGTTACGTGCAAAAAAAAAAAAGAGATATACGCTGCTTATCATCATCATCATATCGCGCTGCCAGACCCTCTCTCATATATCCCTGACCCTCTCTCGCTATTTGTCTCCATCGTCCATCGCTCTCGGTAGGTCTTCAAGACTTATCCTGTATCTGCACAGAACTGTTGTATATAAGTTCTAACTGAACTTCTTGCCTTTGCTCGTCCATGTGAAGTGGACCACAGGAGTATATCGCAGGAGTCCGTCCTTACTTTTCCAGTGGTGTCCTGCATGTCTGGTTCGTCTAATTTTGATAGTTTTCGTGATGGGTGGTAGCTGGCAATACAACTGCTGTTTTGTGTGGTGCTGCCTCCAGGATTTGTTCAATATTGCTCGCAGCTTTCTTGTGTAATTGCCCTCAAGCTTTTTCTCCATACGTTAAATTAGCATCCATGTAGTGCATCCATATAGCAGTATCGAAATGATCGTTGCTTAGAAAAAACTACGTTTTATTTCATCGGTCAAGTCTAACTGCTGTATACTCAATCTAACATGATTTACGAAATTTAAAGAACGAACGAAACACTTCTTTATAAAAATATATCTCTCATTTTATACTCTAAAGGGACCCACTGTTTTTTATTAGTTGAGAGATAGATGGAGAGACATATACTCAGAGAGGGGACATCTTCTTTTCCCATATTTTCTTCCGGGAGCCAAGGGGTGCTAACGCTTGCACTCCCTTGAAAGCTGTATCGTCGGAGACGACCTAACCCTCTGATCGGTTGTGTGTCCCTGGCTCGACTCCCGAATCTCTGCTTCTGTCTAAAACTGACTGCGTAGTTATCACATGGTCTCCTTCCGGTTACACACCTCTTGAACACGACCACTGCCATCGCCCTGTTTACTCATCACAACGTGACAGCTTGTCAAAGCACACGGGGTCACTAGGAACGAACCGAAAATCCATGTCATATGTTATATAACATGACTTCCATATGACCGATAGACTATCGATAACTGTCTATGCCTTTGCTACTCGCGTGTTGATGTCCGTCTAGGTTGATGAGATGCTGCTTCCAAGGTAGGTGAACTTATCCACTAGTTTTAAAGGCCCACCTTTTAGTGTGGAGATGTCACCTGTTTGATTAAAGCACATGAATTCCGTCTTGTCAGCGTTGACATGGAGGCATCAAATTTGAGAAGATTAAAGAAGATTAAAGAAGAAAGAGTAAAGAAGATTAAAGATTAAAGAGCAAAGATTAAAGAACAAAGATTAAAGAAGATTAAAGAATATAAAAGATTAAAGAAGATCAAAGAAGAAAGATTAAAGAAGATTAAAGATTAAAAAACAAAAATTAAAGAAGAGAGATTAAAGAAGATTAAAGAAGAACAAAGATTAAAGATGATTAAAGAATATAAAAGATTAAAGAAGATTAAAGAAGAAAGATTAAAGAAGATTAAAGAACAAAGATTAAAGATAAAAGATTAAAGAAGATTAAAGAAGAACAAAGGTTAAAGAAGGTTAAAGAATATAAAAGATTAAAGAAGATTAAAGAACAGAGATTAAAGAAAATTAAAGAATATAAAAAATTAAAGAAGATTAAAGAACAGAGATTAAAGAAGAGTACAGAAGAACAAAGACTGAAGATTAAAGAAGATTAAAGAAGAACAAAGATTAAAGAAGGTTAAAGAATATAGAAGATTAAAGAAGATTAAAGAACAAAGCTTAAAGAGGAACAAAGATTAAAGACAATTAAAGAAGAAATATCAAAGAAGATTAAAGATTAAAGATTAAAGAACAAAGATTAAAGAAGATTAAAGAAGAACAAAGATTAAAGATTAAAGAATATAAAAGATTAAAGAAGATTAAAGAAGATTAAAGTAGCAGAAAATAAGGCGTGAAAGAAAGCTGAGAAAAGAAGACAAAAAATGATCTCTGAAACAAAACATGGAAACAAACCATCCAATTAGAAGATGCTGCTTAGCATATTCCAAATATTAAAAGAAGGTGAAAGAGAAGCAATTAAACCATTGAACTGAAACTAAAAGGTGACAATTTATTTTTCTCATTCTTTAGTTATATCGTAGGGTAATAATAGTAGTTACAAAAAAGATTTTCAGATAATTTTCAAATTTCAAATTTAAAAGCTCCTAAGTAACTGGCATTCAGCGCAAGTTTCTGTGATGATTTTCTATTATAATTCAGAGAACAATTTCGAAATATCTGATGAAACATTATCGGCGAAAGATGTTATAGAAATAAACATGGTCTTCATATTTCAGTCATATTTCTTAATCACATTGTCAGATATCCTTACCCAAATAATATATATATATATATATATATATATTGAAAATGCGTGGAAAATTCTATAAATCAAACACTTAACACGGGTTTAATAGTACCTTGAAAAAAGAATGAAATTAACACTAAACCCATTGTAAGTGTTTAATTTATTCACTTTTCCATTTATTTTTTTCATCTTGTCAGATTTATCTAAATCAACCATTCGTCGATATATATATATATATATATATATATATAAGAAAAGCGTCTGTTCTGTTGTATGTGTAGCGTTTACTTTTCGAATAACATTCATGCCCAACAACAGAATTATGGAAAATTCTTACCGAAAACACAACAATATTAGAACATCAAAATAATAAGCAAAAACTACAGATTCTCGCGGCACAACATATTAGGAACATACAACCCAAACTTAACAGAATCAATTTTAAAATCAGTGCTAATGTACTTAAATGTCTTTACCTACTAACGTTATTTATAGAACAGATTCGAAAAGTAAACGCTACACAATACAACAGTACAGACGCTCTTCTTCTTACAAAGTAGTAATGTACAAACAAAAGTTACATCACTTTTGTGATTCATCCTCCCCTGATGATGGCCCAAAGTTGGGCGGAAAGTACGAGAGAAATAACTAATTATAGAAGATTTACCAACCAATTCCCGCCGAATATCATAAGATCAATACGGAAATTCGAAAGGATTAACAAAAAAATATGTAGACAAAAAATGTCTATCATATTCAATCAAATATGTATTATCGAAGAAATGCTACCAATATATATATATATATATATATATATATACACTTACACACACACACACATATATATATGTAGTTTGTAGTTGGCTGACCGAAGTCGAGGGTGACCCGAAGGCTCCCTTTTGAATCTCTCTCTCTCTCTATATATATATATATCAACACAGGGTAAATTCTTTAAGCGGAGTTTAATTGGTTTAAATTCAGAATTTTCCTTTTCTTAGACCGGTTGCTATATCAAAGTTAAAGAGCGCAGTCTGCCCTACTATTTACCCATAGGAGGGGTAATAGTTGAATTCATACTTTTCTCAATGGCATTAACGCTATTTGAAACGTGTGGGGTTAAAAAGATATTTTTAAAATGCAAGATGTAAGTTTTCCAGGAAGCCTCAGACAAGAAGCAAAACCAGCGCATGCCTAAAAAGAGGGGTTTCCTGCTGCCAAGGAGAAATTCTTTCTCATTAAGAATCTTCCACCTTGACTGAAAAGATCTGTTTCTCTTGGTTACTTGTTGGTAGCGCACATGCTTGCTAAGTACAGAGGCTTAGCAGCAAGTTGCGTCTTTTACTAAAGGCAGCCACTGCGAAAAATACCCATCGAACATGAGACGGACCCTTAAACTTTGCAACTGCCAAAAATGAGTCTATAATATACTCAACGCCTTATCTGTGAAACACGACTATTTCTACTGGTCAATGAAAACATTCCACATTACTGAATAGTCATAAACCCTAAAGTGTCAGGGGTGTCCTCGTGGTGTAATGGTTAAAGCGATGGACTGCGGAATCGTAATACGCGAGTTCGTACTCCAGTCGCGCTATTACGTTCACTTTCGGACAAATACCCTTGGGAAAGGTATGAACCCCCTTATCCTCCCAGCTATGGGTTAAATAGTAGCACCACTGTTCTTCTAGGAGAATGTCTTTCTCATTAAATAACCTACAAAGGTTGATATGCCATTAAACAAAGAAACCAAACCATACCAACCTAAAGTGTCGTCAGACTAAAATAGGAACAAGTGAATGGGGTAAGAAGAAGAAGAAAAAGCAGTCAGATACAAAACAATACCAACAATTCACCAACTTGCCACCAATTACAAATAAATCCTTGCCCGGTCGGCTGGGGTTGTAGAATACGCTAGCTGTTTCTCAACAGAGGAGTAAGGATACCTCCAATGAGTGTCCTGTATATGACACTAAGCAATCTGATGGCGAGGATCCAGTAATGTTGGAGCTTTGGGGAATGCAGAGTACCTCATCATTGCCATCGCTCCCGGGTCCACTCTGACCCGGAGTGGGAGCACATGATTGGGTCTTATCTATGGGTTATATAGAACTAAACAGTGTATTTATGCTAAACTACATTGCACGAAATAGAACTGTTTTGACTTTTAAATTGCGTACTTATGCTAAACTGAATTGTTTGAAATGTAATATAATGGACGAGGGATTTCGTTTTATATATCTAACCTTTGGGTTTAGTTTGGCTAAGAACCTTTCGGCTCAGTGCATGGGTTAGTTAGGTGCAACATGAGCGCAGGTGTTCACGCGCGCGCAGGGAGGATGTGTCAGTCAGAGATGTCAAAATAAAAATCCCAGATAGTAAATGTGACTTGGGGATGTGAATGACGTCATGCACCGGAAACGTGCGTGGAGGATTTGGGGGGATTTGAGAAAAGTCAGTTAGTTGAGTTTTGCCTGGGAAGAAGACGGTTGACTTTCGCTTGCTCGCCGAGGCCTGGCAGCAGGTGTCACACGTCGTTTGGGACAGATGGAAAAGTCAGCATAGAAAGATGGTATCTCTCTCCTTATGTCGAAAAACCTTTTAACTCAAAGGTAATAAAAGGTTTCGTACCTGAACTAAGAAGTCGTAAGTGTTTTTCGTGTTTCGGGATTCCTATGTTATGTTATATATGAACATTTTATGAACATTATATGTACTTACGCAAAACTGAATTGTTTGAAATAGAACAGTTTTAACATTTAACTGTGTGTAAACTAAAACTAAAGTTATACTAAACTGAATTGTATGAAATAAAACTGTTTGACTAAACTGAATAGCTTGAAATAGAAATGTTTTTGACAATTAAATTATGTACTCATGCTAAACTAAATGGTTCGAAATAGAACTGTTTATTTGTATTAAAATGGATTTGGCATTAAATAACCTACAAAGGTTGATATGCCATAAAACCCAAACAAACAAACCATCTCTATACCACATGAATTCAAACAATCTGGTCCAGGACTTGAACTCGGGTCGCCGTGTTTAGTTCCTACGCTGATAATCATTACGCTATAATCATCTCCAATATATTTCGGTGATTTTTAAAAGGAATGCGAGCTGTCGTTAATAAAAGTTTCACGTTACGAGGAGTGATTTTCATATTTTAGACACTGTATCAAACAAATGAACAATTATTCGATTTTCAAAATTTTACAATCATCTGAAGATTTCTATAATCAGTGTGAAATTTTCAGCTAATCGACACCTTTTTCACGTTGACAACAGTGGTTGTGTCAGTACTATTGTATGGATGCACCGCATGGCATTTGACAAAACGTATAGAGAAAAAGCTTGCCGGGAACTGCACAGGAATGCAACGAGCTATTCAGAGCAAATCCTGGAAGCAACACCCAACAAAACAACATCTATTCAGCCGCTTACTTCCCATCTTAAAACCCATCCAAGTAAGACGAAGAAGGACACTGCTTGAGATGCAAAGATGGACTCATAAGTGACGTTCTTCGGTGGACCTCTTCACATGGACGAGACTGTTGGCTGACCAACAAGAACTTATTTACTTAGAGCGCTGTGCGGACACAGGATGTAGTTTGGAAGACCTGCCGGGATCAATGGATGATAGGGACGGATGGAGAGAGAGAAAGAGAGTCAGGGGAATCCGTACAAGCAGCACGCCTTGATAATGATCATGATGTGTGTGTGTGTGTGGGTGGGTGCGTGTCTGTGTGTGTGTTCGATAAAATTTGAATTAAATCTGACTATATGAAGAAGGAAATTGTACCATATTCACAATTAACGCTATGTGCGAAATGGACATATAATGTTCATAACGATAGAACATATAAAGAACATAGGAACCTCGGAATTCGAAAACAAGTAACGACTTCTTGTTCAGGTACGAAACCTTTTTATTAATTTTGACTTAAAGGTTTCAACGTGAGGAGGAGAGACACAATCTTCTATGCTGTCTTATTCATTTGGCCCCCATAGGGCGCAAGTCCGCCACGCGCCTGTGAGCTCCAAAAGTCGATCCTCCTTTTGGCGTCTAATTCTCAACTCCCACTTTCTTCAAATCTCACACAAACCTCCGTGCGCTTCCGGTGCGTGACGTCACCCGCACCCTGTCACCGCGTTTCGTGTCGGACTATTATGACATCTGAGTGACACCTCCATCCGCCCGCGCGCGCCCGCATTAACACCTGCATCAATGTTGCACCTAACTAACCCACGTGCTGAGCCGAGAGGTTCTCAGCCTAACTAAACTCAAAGGCATGAACCGAAATCCCTCGGCTATTATATAACAAAATTACTTGATAAATGATTGATACTCACCAAAAAATGAGCTGACGGTCAGATGCCACACTTGCTATTATCATTCACCGAGTAATTATGGATAATGAGATTTTCTTCGTTGAATGAAAGTTTTTGCCTTATTCCTTTTCTTTTTCGATTCAAAGATTCTGCAACATTTCGGAGCCTTTCTT
Organism: Sepioteuthis lessoniana; assembly: GCA_963585895.1. Classification (NCBI taxonomy): domain Eukaryota; kingdom Metazoa; phylum Mollusca; class Cephalopoda; order Myopsida; family Loliginidae; genus Sepioteuthis; species Sepioteuthis lessoniana. The sequence goes on from OY757932.1 coordinate 9,845,770, forward strand.
TGATATTGTCTATTATGTATATTAACTACCATAAGATCGGAGGTTCCCGTGGTGTAATGGTTATCGTCACAGGATATGGACACGGCGATACGAGTTCAATTCCTGGACAAGACTGATTGCATTTCACATAGCACTAATACCCTTGGGAAAGGTATTAATCCAACTATTCTCCCTCCAGCTATGGATAAATAGTAGGGCAGACTAGGTTCTTCAGCCTTGGTTAGGCAACTAGTCTAGGAGAAGGAAAACTCTGAATTCAAACCTGTTAAACTCCGCTTAAAAAATTGACCTTGTATCATATCCTGCCCGAGCGGAGGGGTTGGGTAAATAGGACCATAAGATCGGCTTATACCAAAGAATCAAAAAATCGTACTTCATCTCTCCTTGATCAACACTTAGCATTAATTTTGTTTTTAAATCACCTGCTAACCACGCAATCTTGAAAGTTAAAAATGGGACATTTATATGGAAAAGAACTAATTTTATTGTAATTAGTGTTACATTTTTATATCTGAAAAAATACGGTATTTACATTGTAAAATTTTATTCAGAATAAAATTTGATTTAAATCTGACTGTAAGTAAAATATCAATATATATATAGTCATCCACAGACAGATCCATTTCGTTCTATCAGAACTCATCAGTGTGGCAACACAGTAGCTGGGATCGAAAACCGGTTGACTCAAACGCCAAATCAAAGCCTCTAACCATTCAGCCACGAGGAGCGATTAGCTGTGAAGTAAATTTTAAACGGTCATGAATCATAATTACAATTGTTTACATACATCCGTTCAACGGCTGCCGAGACCTCAATTCATATACGAAGAGGCTTGCAATAGACGCTAATGGCAACACGATTACTTCTTTGCCAGAGAACTCAACCCTTCGGGGGTAGGGGAGTATATATATATATATATATATATATATATATGACACAAGGAAAAAATAGACAAAATAAATCATTTTGGTTTAAAAAAATGAAAGAATAATTTTTTTTTTAATTCTATTTTTGCCGGAAGTAATATGAAAATATTTAATTATTATTTTGAATATCTCATCTGAAGATGTTTTTTTATTAAGCTTATAAGTTAAACTTATACGAATTTATAAGTGCCTGAAATGAATTTGTAATAACACTAAAAAAGTGTATTTTTTCTTTGGTCTTTATATAAAAGATTATATATATATATATATATATATATATATGCACACACACACACACACACACATATATATATATATATATATATATATATATATAAAGATGTAGGTATTATATTTGTTTATATGCCAACGTACGTTTCAGTATTTTTTATAAGACCATCTTCAGAGCGATTAATAGCACATGTTAAATGTTTCATCCCAAAATATATTTTGAAATATAAAGAAAGAATGAAAAAAATCTTCCCGTTATATTTTCGTTAATAACATTCTATTTCAAAAAGAGTGACGACACTTAATGTGTTAGAATTCTTTTTAAAGGATGACCTCTTTATTGTAGTTTTTTTTTTCTGAAATTTATAAGAATAAAAGATTTTGGGAAAATATTCAAAAATAATGTCTATATTGGTAGTTTGAAACGTTTTCCAAATTGTGAAGTAAATTACCATGACAAGAAAATCCAGTGGACTCTAAAGCACAACATACGGAAACACGAGACAGTTGTTTCGACCATATCTCATCAACAGTGTATAACGTGATCTCCACCACTGGAGATCGAACAAGCAACCACAGATTGCAATGCCAAAACTCTAAAACAGAGCCGCCAGTTCATATCACACAATTAACTAATAATTGTTAACTATGATTAGTTCGATCTCTAGTGGTGGAGATCACGGTAAACACTGCTGATGAGATCTAATGAGGCCGAAACAGCTGTCCAGTGTTTCCGTATGTCGTGCGTAAGTGTTCGCTGGATTTTCTGGTCATCGTAATTCAATTCACAATATAATTCCTCTACTTAAAAAAGAAAATGTAGTTTTCCAAATTTTCAATCTTATTAAATAAAAAGACGTTTTTGTAGTTTGAAAATGATGGAATATAATTATAATTTATTATCAATTAATAAAAAAAATTAACTTAAATAAGGGATATTGTAACTATTTAGTTCTAATCTGAATAAACGAGGAAATAAGTTGAAAGAAAAAACGGATCCTTTATATCATTATTGTTAGAATTCTAGATTTAACTATCTTTTTTTGTTGTTTCTTATATACAGTGACACGCTCAAGTATTGGGTACATGTTATTTTCTGTTATAACTCTAGTTTATGTTCGCCATTTTGCCTGATATTTGGTAAGTAATATCTCATTAAATTTCATTTCGTTGTATGTGGAAGGAAAATTAAAAACTCAGGGCTGAATCCATTTTTTTTATCAAAGTTCAAAATTACTCTATGCAAAAGTATTGGATACATCAATTTGATATTTTGTTGCGTAGCCTCTGTTTTGTTTCACTGCTCTCAGTCGCTTTCTATAGTTAGCCATAAGTTTTCCTCACTGATCCAGCATTACTTTACCCCATTCTTCCTTGCATAATTCCTCTAATTGCTTGATATTTTGAGGATTCCGCTTATGAACTTTAACCTTCAAAGTATTCCACAAATTCTCAATTGGATTCAAGTCAGGAGACTGACTTGAATCCAATTGAGAGTACTAATACCATTATTTTCAAACCATTCCTTTGTAAGTTTTGCAGTATGTTTGGGATCATTGTAGTGTCGATGCACGAAATTTTGACCATCTCCTAAAGAAGTTGCAGATTCCTGAAGGTTCTTCTCGAAAATTTCCCTGTACATGCTACCATTCATTCTACCATGGATAACTTGTAACTCACCAGTGCCCTTGGATGAAAAGCATCAGCATATCATAATGGAACCACTCCCAAACTTAACTGTGGGGATGGTATTGTGCTTTTTGAAGGCAGTGCCTGGTCGCTGTGTTCCTTCCGAATAGTTCAACTTTCGGTTCATCCAACCAGATTACCTTTTCCCCAAACTGCATACCTTTCTTTTCATAAGTTTCGACAAACTTTAATCGGTCTTTGACACGTTTGGTTTTCAGTAAAGACACTTTTCTTGGTGATCTTGAATAAAAGCCTGTATGATATAGGGCTCTGCTAATGGTATCCTTACTTATGTTAATTGCAGCACCCTCAAGATCAGTTTTAATTTCAGAACGAGTAATGAAGGGGTTTATTTGCACATTCCTGCAGATCCACCTTGAAGTACGCTCATTTATTTTTCTCGGTCTCCCATTTCTAAGAAGGTTTGCTGTACCGTCGCCATACTTCTTATACTTTCTGATGATATTTCCTACTGTACTTTGGGCTAGATTCATTTCTTTGCTAATTTTTCGGTAACCTTATCCTCTTTTGTGACGTTTAATGATTCTATCTCGCATATCTCTGGATAATTCTTTAGTTTTTGCCATTTTTAATCCTCGAATTGCAAAATGCACATCAAAGGGTCAGATGATTAGTAGCATTATCTTGTAAAAAATTGTGTGCTTCTCTGATTGGTCAGAGATAACATTCCAATACTATCGAAAATTTGAATATTCAAAGTCTTTTAAAATACAAATTTTCGATTGAAAAAAAAGTCATGTATTTAATAATTTTGCATTGGGTAATTTTGAACTTTTATAAAAAAAAAGGATTCAACCATGAGTTTTTAACATTGATAATAAAAATTTTAATTAAACGGTACCCCTGTCATATTTTCCGTCATTATTTCCTTTTTCAGTTGAAACAACCAAACAAAAAGATGACAAGTGAATGGGGGATAAGATGAAAAAGTAGGTGACCAACTTCATAATTTCTCAATACAACTCTGAAAAATCCATATACCCTATAAGGATGACCAACATTTTTCTTCTGATACCCATTCACTTGGAATCTTTATTTCGTTTAGTTGTTCAAGTTGTAAAAGGAATTAATTGCCAACCAAAAAATAACAACATTTAAAATCTTAGTTTTTACCTTGATTCGAACACCTACACCTTCGCCCACTGGTCTTTTTTATTTATATTAAATCGCCAGCCACTTTACTGATGTGCACAAGTAGCCAGTCTTTCCTGTTACTTTAAATAGACGTTAATGTTTTTTCATAAAAACGAACGAATCCTTATGACTGAAGTTCGTGGGGGGGGGTAAATAGAAAGGCGTTATAAGAAACGCGACAGTGTGAGCAACACGTCTTAAAGAGGGAGAGAAAAGCCAAGCAAAAGTGATAGGCGCACAAAAAAAAAAAAAAATTTCATGTCTTTCAACGCACATGGGACTCAGTACGAATGGACTGTCGCTTCCATTAATTCTCACCCTGGTGTAGATATATAAGGAAACTATCCTGGAGCCAGAAGTACCACCCTTGAGTTGGCCACCTCAGACGAAGCCGAAAACTGTTGAGAGGATATCAAATAAAGCTTAATATGTATTGAATTTGGTCTTGTAGCAATAATAATAATAATAATGATTATAAAATAGCAGATGTAGATTATGTGGTGATAGGGACGAAACGATCAATCATATAATAAGCAAATGCAGCAAATTACCTCAAAAAGAGTATAGGGCTAGATACGACTGGGTGGGAAAGGTTATCCGCTGGGAATTGTGCAAGAAACTGAAATTCGTTCAGACGAACAAATGGTATATGCACAACCCAAAACCGTCAAGGAGAATGATACGCATAAAATTCTGTGATTTTGAGATATAAACTGATCACCAAATCTCGGCTAGGCGGCCAGACCAAGAGATAGTCAATTACATAAAAAAAAAGATACAATTGATATCACCGCCACTTTCATGCTCCATAGTTTCTCAATTTTCTAGCAAGGTCTTGGTACTTATCGCTCTTTTCGATTTCTTTTAGTTTTACCCTGTTGTTAGTCGGAACTGCAAAGTCCACAATCCGGCAAGTTCTCTTTCTTTCTTTCTTTTTATTTATTTATTTATTTACTTATTTATTTGTAGACAATTACTAGATCTGGTCAGACAACTGAGTAAAAATCAAAGAAAATGAAAAGAAGGACAACTACCTGGATCTTGCCTGAGAACTAAAAAGTGTAGGGAACTTGCAGGTGACGGTTTGCCAATTGTAATTTGTACGCTCGGAACGAACACTCTAAGACTTGGTAAAGAGAGTGAAAGAATTGGAAATCGGAGGATAAGCAGAGACCATCAAAACTAAAGCAATTGTTTAGATTGGCCAGAATACTGAGAAGATCCTGGATACTTGAGGAGACTTGCTATGCCTCAGACTCCAGTGAAAAACCATCAGCTAACGCTGGTGTTTAAAAAACAAACTCGCAATACAATTATAGAATATATATATATATATATATATATATATATATATATATAGAGAGAGAGAGAGAGAGAGAGAGACTATATTATCAGTCGGATTAAAAATTTCATATTTGAATAAAAAAGTGTTCCTGGTTTTTGGCCTAACTTGCATCGTAGTAAAGTGAGTTCGAACTCCAGTCGTGCTATTACGTTCAGTTTATGATTAATATCCTTGAGAAAGGCATGAACTTCCTTATCCTCCAGCGATGGGTTAAATAGCGCCACTGCTGTTCTTCTACAAGGATGGCTTTGGCATTAAATAACTTTGGCATTAAATAAATGAAGATTGATTGGCCAATGAACAAAGATCCCAAACCACACATACACTCTCGCACGCACATATAAACCCTGTTTATATCTATTTCCCCATCTCATTATATATATATAAACACATCCGTTTATATCTATGTTTTCATATATATATATATATGTGTGTATGTGTGTGTGTGTGTGTGTATTCTTTTTCAATATCATTCAGTTCATATTTAGTTCTGTCTCTCGCTTTCTCTTTCTCTCCTCCCTCTCTCTCTTTCTCTTTCTCTCTCTGTATATATATATATATATATATGTCAGTCTTCGCCAATGGTCTGGGAATCCTGGGTTCAATCATATCAAAGACTCAAAGTGGTAATTGATACCTTTATGCACAGATACACACACACACACACATATATATATATATATATATATATATATATATATATATATATATATATATATATGTATTTGATTAAACAGTATAGACAACCTTTGTCTATACATTTTTGTACATGATTCAATTTCCGTTTAATGAAAACTGGTCTTCTTTTTTTTTTATTGTTGCAGACAATCTATTAGTTGGCCAGTTGTGTACAAATCCCAAGAGCGATAGGAGCCTTCTACAGGGTGGAACGATAAAATTGTCGCCCTAGAAAAGACGACATGAAACCATGGATAAGAATTAAACAGAAGGAAGCGATTAATTCAAAACAGCTGTACTCCGCGTAGAATATAATACATCAATCACTTAAAGACATCTATATTCATGATATGGTATCTTTGTTTAATGGCATATCAAACTTCACAGGTCATTTAATACCAAAGTCATCCTTGTCAAAGAACAGCACTGCTACTAAGTTAAGTAAGTAGTAAAGTTGTATCCCTTTAGTCGAGGGTGACCCGAAGGCTCTCTTTTCAATAGCTACTACACTAAGGTGTAGGGGAAGGGCGTTATTCCTTCTCTGGATTGTTCCACTTTACCCTTGATCCTCATCTTATAGTGCTGAGTGTTGGCATCAAGTACCATTTTTGAGTCTTTGGTATGACTCGACCTGGAATTTATCCCCGGTCTCCTGGACCACTGGCGAACACTCTACTCATTAGACTATTATTTAACCCATAACTAAGGGTGGAGATAAAAGGGTTCATGCCTTCTTCTTTAGTACTAGTTCGAAAATGAATGTAGTACACCTATATTTCCGTAATACAGCAATTTTAATGTACTTCTAAAATATTAAAAACAATTTTTCTCAGTTATATTCAATACTTTCAAAATATTAGACAAAAAGTAAAAAGTAAATAATGATATCTGTTGATCTTCCATATTATCCTTTATATATATATATATATATATATATATATATATGAAAACATTGAAAAACTATCTTTTTAATACATACAACTATTTAAATAGCTTATTTGACAAAGTTTGTTTATCTACGGAGCCAATTTTAATGTAAGAATTCCTTCATGATAATATTTATAATATTCGCACCTGTCGGCTTCTCAGATGAAAAATATTCCGTCCTTCAATGAAATTGATAAATATTATTCGATTGAATGTTAAAACATGGAAATTTTTTTATCAAATCTTATATAAAATGATTTTAAAAATTCTATTGGTACGTTTCCCATAAGAGTCCATCCTATATCTCAATGTTACTGTGATAATCAGGGAAAGAAAGAAATAAAAAGAAAGAAAGAAAGATTGGATAAAGGAAGGAAGTAGGGAAAGAAAAAAGAAAGAAGATAAAAAGGAAAGGAACGAGAAAGAAAAATGGATGAAAGAAGGAAATAAAGGGAGAAAAAAGAAAGAAGTAACAGAAGAAAGAAAAAAAGAGAGAAAAAATGGATAAAAGAAAGAAGTTAGGAAAGGAAAAAAGAAGAAAAGGAAAGAAAGAAAAAAAGAATGAAGAGAAACGGCTAAAAGAAGTAAGTAAGAAAAGAAACAAGGGAAACGAAAGAAAGAAAGAAAGAAAGAAAGAAAGAAAAAGTTAAAAAAAGAAAGAAAATAAATAAACAAAAAGAAAGAATTTAAAGGTAAAAATAAGAGGAAAAGATCAGAAAGAAAAAAATATTTAAGAGGGAAATATTGGAATGAGGGTGTCCAAAACTCCAACCCAAGGGAATTAGTTCAAAAATGAAATTAGCATTAAAACTGAGGTTCGAACTGGATAACTTTACCACCTCAGTGCAACATTTTCGCCATCAACGTGGATACCGGAAAAAATAAATTTTACACTATACCAACAAAGAAAGAAAGAAAGAAAAAGTAAATAAAAAAAATGAAAACTGATTGAAGAAAGAAAGAAAGAAAGAAAGAAGGAATAAATCTGAAAGAAAGAAAGAATAAATTTGATAGAAAGAAAGAAAGATAGAAAGAATAAATTTGAAAGAAAGAATCAATTTGAAAGAAAGAAAGAAAGAAAGAATAAATCTAAAAGAAAGAAAGAAAGAATATAACGATAATAGGATGATATAAAGTCCATCCGGAAACGAAAAAGTGAAAGATTTTAACGGTAAAAAAAACCTAAAAAAATGTACAGATTTGGTTTCTTTCTTTAATATCCCCCTCATCTTTCATTGGGTTGTGGCTTCTATTTTTTTTCCTTCTTTCTTTTTCTTCCTCCTTTCCTTCTTTCTTTTCCTTCTTTCTTTCCTTCTTTTCCTTTCATCTTTTCCTTCATTTTTTCCTTCCTTCCTTTCTTTTCCTTTTTTCTTTTCTTTCTTTCTTTTCCTTCTTTCTTTCCTTCTTTTCCTTTCATCTTTCCCTTCATTTTTTCCTTCTTTCCTTTGTTTTCCTTCTTTCTTTTCCTTCTTTCTTTTCCTTCTTTCCCTTCTTTATCATTCTTTCCTTTCTTTTCTTTCTTCTTTTCCTTCTTTTTTTCCCTTCTTTCGTTCCTTCTTTTCCTTTCATTTTTCCTTTCTCTCTTCCTTCTTTCCTTTCTTTTCCTTCTTTCTTTTCTTTCTTTTTTCTTCTTTCTTTCCTTATTTTCCTTCCTTTTTCCTTTCTTTTCCTTCTTTCTTTTCTTTTTTCTTTTCCTCCTTTTATTTCCTTCTTTCTTTCCTTCTATTCAGTTAATCTTTCCCTTCCTTTTTTCCTTCTTTCCTTTCTCTTCCTTCTTTTTTCCTTCTTCTTTTCCTTCTTCTTTTCCTTCTTTCTCTCTTTCTTTTCCTTTCATTTTTCCCTTTCTTTTTTCCTTCTTTCCTTTCTTTTCTTTCTTTCTTTTCCTTCTTTCTTTTCCTTCTTTTCCTTTCATTTTCCCCTTCCTTCTTTCCTTTCTTTTCCTTCTTTCTTTTCTTTCTTTCTTTTCCTCCTTTCTTTCCTTCTTTTCCTTTTATCTTTCCCTTCCTTTTTTCCTTCTTTCCTTTTTTTTCCTTCTTTTTTTCCACACTTTTTTTTTCTTTCTTTCTTTCATTATTTTCTTCTCTTCTTTCATACGTTTACTTCTCTCAATAGCAACGTTCTACCTTTGAATGAGAACACCTAAACCAGCCTCGTAAAATACTGTTGACTGTTCTTTGAGCCTCTTCATCACTGCAATTTTCACTTCCTCATCACCGGTATAATGTTTGCCTCTTAAACCCTCTATCACAGGGTCGAATAGATGATAGTCTAAAGGCGCTAAATCTGGTGAATATGGAGGATACGTTAAAATTGTCCATCCGAATGAAACGATTGTCTCCCTTGTCTCGATGTTTGTGTGTGGTTGAGGATTGTTATGCAAAAGGATGGCATTATCATCTCTTCGGCTTCTTGAAAGAAGGTTGAAGAAGCAAAGGAAAGAAGAAAGGAAGGAAGAAAAAGAAGGAAGGAAAAGAAAATAGAAAAGAGGAAGAGAAGTAAGGAAAAGAAGAAAGGACAAAAAGGAAAGAAAGAAGGTTGAAGAAACAAAGGAAAGAAGAAAGGAAGGAAGAAAAAGAAGGAAGGAGAAGAAAATAGAAAAGAGGAAGAGAAGTAAGAAAAAGAAGAAACGACAAAAAGGAAAGAAAGAAGGTTAAAGAAGCAAAGGAAAGAAGAAAGGAAGGAAGAAAAAGAAGGAAGGAGAAGAAAATAGAAAAGAGGAAGAGAAGTAAGGAAAAGAAGAAAGGACAAAAAGGAAAGAAAGAAGGTTGAAGAAACAAAGGAAAGAAGAAAGGAAGGAAGAAAAAGAAGGAAGGAGAAGAAAATAGAAAAGAGGAAGAGAAGTAAGAAAAAGAAGAAAGGACAAAAAGGAAAGAAAGAAGGTTGAAGAAACAAAGGAAAGAAGAAAGGAAGGAAGAAAAAGAAGGAAGGAGAAGAAAATAGAAAAGAGGAAGAGAAGTAAGAAAAAGAAGAAACGACAAAAAGGAAAGAAAGAAGGTTAAAGAAGCAAAGGAAAGAAGAAAGGAAGGAAGAAAAAGAAGGAAGGAGAAGAAAATAGAAAAGAGGAAGAGAAGTAAGGAAAAGAAGAAAGGACAAAAAGGAAAGAAAGAAGGTTGAAGAAACAAAGGAAAGAAGAAAGGAAGGAAGAAAAAGAAGGAAGGAGAAGAAAATAGAAAAGAGGAAGAGAAGTAAGGAAAAGAAGAAAGGACAAAAAGGAAAGAAAGAAGGTTGAAGAAACAAAGGAAAGAAGAAAGGAAGGAAGAAAAAGAAGGAAGGAGAAGAAAATAGAAAAGAGGAAGAGAAGTAAGAAAAAGAAAAAACGACAAAAAGGAAAGAAAGAAGGTTGAAGAAGCAAAGGAAAGAAGAAAGGAAGGAATAAAAAGAAGGAAGAAGAAGAAAATAGAAAAGAGGAAGAGAAGTAAGGAAAAGAAGAAAGGACAAAAAGGAAAGAAAGAAGGTTGAAGAAGCAAAGGAAAGAAGAAAGGAAGAAAAAGAAGGAAGGAGAAAATAGAAAAGAGGAAGAGAAGTAAGGAAAAGAAGAAACGACATAAAGGAAAGAAAAAGGTTGAAGAAGCAAAGGAAAGAAGAAAGGAAGGAAGAAAAAGAAGGAAGGAGAAGAAAATAGAAAAGAGGAAGAGAAGTAAGAAAAAGAAGAAACGACAAAAAGGAAAGAAAGAAGGTTAAAGAAGCAAAGGAAAGAAGAAAGGAAGGAAGAAAAAGAAGGAAGGAGAAGAAAATAGAAAAGAGGAAAAGAAGTCAGGAAAAGAAGGAACAACAAAAAGGAGAGAAAGAAGGAAAACAAGGAAGGAAAAAAGAAAGAAAGAAAGAACGGAAAGGAAGGGAAGAAAGAAAGGGGGAAGGAATATAAGGAAGGAAAAGAAAGAATGATAGAAAGAAAGAAAGAAGGAGGTAAAAGGAGAAAGGAAAAGAAGGAAAAGAAAGATTGAGATGAACAAAAGAAGGAATAAAAGAAGGATATAAGGGAGGAAAAGAAGAACAGAAGAAACGAAAAGAAGAAATGAATGAAGTGGGGAAGAAAGGAAAACAAAGAAAGAATATATATATATATAGTTTCCAACGTTATACGCTATCGTTAACACAACATTTAAGTAGCCGGGGTACTTGCCAGATTTATCGTTATAGTCATCATCATCATCATCATCATGTCGTGCCAATAGCACGGATATTCCTGACCCTCTCTCGCCACTTCTCCCTATTGTTCATCGCCTCTGGCAGGTCTTCTGGGCTACATCCCGTATCCTCACATAGCTGCTGTATGTTCGAGTTGGTCGTCCTGCTTTTGCTCGGCCATATGTGGGGGTCCATAGGAGTACATCACTTATGAGCTCGTCCCTGCTTCTCCAGCAGTGCCCTGCGTGCCTATCTCGTCTAACTTGTATAGCTTTCGTGATGGGAGGCAGGTGGCCGTATAGTTGGTGCCTTGTGGGGTGTTGCCGCCAGGACTTGTTTAATATTGCTCGCAACATTCTTGTGTAGTTGCCGTCTAGCTTCTTAATGAAACGCAGTTTCCTCCAGGCAGTGGTCGTGTCGATACTGCTGTATGTATGCACCACTATGTTATAGTCATAAAACCCACCAATTCCCGCCCCTTGAAGAAAATAATCCCCCTTTTTAAAGCCAAAAAGAAGCCCCGATCGATATCAAGTGTCTTATTCCCTCAGCCCTTGGCTGGCGAGTGAGTGGATCCTAGGGAACAGTAAAAGTTCTTTGATCACATCATATAAACAACACTCCATGAAAACTTGCTCATCTTCTTGGTCGCAACCAAGAATATAGTCATTTAGGAATTAACTTGGAATGTATATCTTGAAAAGATCCTAAGGGGGGAAGTCAACAAATCCCAGGAATTGGTAGAACAAGTAAGAAAATTAGTCAAGCCTTATTGTAATATAATGACCGAGGGATTTCGTTTTATATATTTTGTCTTTCGGTTTAGTTAGGCTGAGAACCTTTCGCTTAGCGCATGGGTTAGTTAGATGCAACATGAGCGCAGGTGTTCACGCGCTTGCGGAGCGGACGTGTCATTCAGAGATGGCACAATAGAAACCCCAGATAGAAATATGACAGCGGGATGTGAATGACGTCATGCACCGGAAGTGTGCGCGGACGATTTTGGGGGATTTGAAAAAAGTTAGTGAGTTGAGTTCCTGCCTCGGAAGAAGACGGTTGACTTTCGGAGCTCGCCGAGGCTTTGCGGCGGGTACCGCTGGTGGTTTGGGGCAGATGGAAAAGTCAGCATAGAAAGATTGTGTATCTCCCTCCTTATATCGAAAAACCTTTTAATTCAAAGGTAATAAAAAGTTTCGTACCTGAACTAAGAAGTCGTCAGGTGTTTTTCATGTTTCGGTATTCCTATGTTATCTTTATATGAGTTATGAACATTCTATGTACATTTCACATATTCATGTATGGGTATGTAACATTATGTGATGTTAGCCAATAGAATTTGAGGGTTTACAAGGTGTTGACATAACAAGAACTCCTAAAATCGCGGAACATTAAAAGCATTACGGAGCCAAGCAGTGACTTGGGTTGATTGGCTGATTGGGTTTTATGGCATATCAACCATTGTAGGTTAATTAATACCAAATCCTCTTTATACATATATATTAAATATATATGATTTGGTTTGGTTGAGTTTTATGGCATATCAACCATTGTAGGTTATTTAATGCCAAATCCTCTTTATACATATATATTAAATATATATGAGTTGGTTTGGTTGAGTTTTATGGCATATCAACCATTGTAGGTTATTTAATGCCGAATCCTCTTTATACATATATATTAAATATATATGAGTTGGTTTGGTTGAGTTTTATGGCATATCAACCATTGTAGGTTATTTAATGCCAAATACTCTTTATACATATATATTAAATATATATGAGTTGGTTTGGTTGAGTTTTATGGCATATCAACCATTGTAGGTTATTTAATGCCAAATACTCTTTATACATATATATTAAATATATATGCGTTGGTTTGTTTGAGTTTTATAACATATCAACCATTGCAGCTTATTCAATACCAAATTCTCTTTATATATATATATATATATATATATATATATATATATATATATATGTATATTAAATATATATGATTTGGTTTGGTTGGGTTTTATGGCTTATTAACCATTTCAGGTTATTCAATGCTAAATCTTCTCTCTATATATATATTAAATATTTCTGATTTGGTGGTGTTGAGTTGTATGGCATATCAACCATTGTAGTTTATTTAATGCCAAATCCTCTTTCTAAATATTTAATAAATATATATGATTTGGTTTCGTTTGATTTTATGGCATATTAACCCTTTTACGTTATTTAATACCAAAACCTCTTCATATTTATATCAAATATGATTCGTAAACAGATTTTCTAAAAAGCATTTTAAACCAACCTGAGCTGTTTTTTTTTTCTTTTTTCTTTTTTTGCACACAGTGGAAATGTTTGAAGTTTTGCTATCCAACCCTTTTATTTAACATCAGTCATTTTGTTTGCTTCGCTTTAAATAGATTTTTAAGTAATTTTATTTTTAAAGGAATTAGGATTGACTTTCTTGCACGCAAGTATTTTTATTCTTTCTACTCAGTTAAGTAGTTTTAAATGTTTCTCTTTGAAAATATCAAATAATAATCATTTGTATGCATACAATTAAATGGTTACAAGTATAGCTATTTAAATTTCCTCCTCCTCCTCCTCCTCATCATCATCATCATCGTGTCACACTATCAGCACGGATATCCCTGACCCTCTCCCGCCACCCTTCTCTATTGTCCATCGGTCCCGGTAGGTTTTCAAGGCTATATCCTGTATCGGCACAGAGCTGTTGTATATGGGTTCTAGCTCGTCGTTCTGCCTTTGTTCGTCCATGTGAAGGGGTCCACAGGAGCATGTCACTTATGAGTTCGTCCCTACTTCTTCAGTAGTATTCCACATGTCTGGTTCATATAACTTGGATAGTTTTCGAGATGGGTGGTAAGCGGCTGTACAGCTGCAGCTTTGTGGCGTGTTGGCTCCAGGACTTGTTCAATATTGCTCGCAGCATTCTTGTGTAGTTGCGGCCAAGCTTTTTGTTAGTTAGCGTCCATGTAGTGCATCCACTTGGTTAGCGTCCATGTAGTGCATCCATACAGCAGTATCGACACGACCGCTGTTTGCTCACAGTTAAATGCTTACAATTATTGCTACCTAAAACTAATCCTTCAATTTGATATTAGTAATTTGTTTACACACAGTGAAGTGGTTACAAGTATTGCTATTTAACTCTAATTATCCTATTCACCACTGTTCGTTCCTTTGCACATAGTCAAATGGTTCCGGGTATTGTTACGTAATACCGATAATTCTATTTTACATATAGGTAAACGACTTCAAGTGTTCAGCACAAATGATTTTATTTGTACGCACTCAAAGAATTCCAAGTATTCCTATTTATCACAAACAGTTCAATTAAACATCATTTGTTTATATGGTTAAATGGTCAGACAGTTGTATTTCTAACAATTCAATTCATCATGTCCTTTGTTGACACAAAGTTAAATGGTCAAAGAATTCTATATTTCTAACAATTCGATTTAACGTAAGTCCCTTGAAGGTCAAACAGTTCTATTTGACCCAAAGATAAAACCCTATTAGGTGTTGACACAAAGTTAAATGGTCAAAGAATTCTATATTTCTAACAATTCGATTTAACGTAAGTCCCTTGTGTACTTCCAGTTTGAAGATCAAACAGTTCTATTTGACCCAAAGATAAAACCCTATTAGGTGTTACTACTCTGAGTCAGAGTGAACCTGTAAGTAATAGCTATGAAGGGTATTTCATAATCCTTAAAGCTCCAAGGTTGGAGCTTCATCATCACTTTGTTTAGAGTCATATCTTGGACACTCGTTAGGAGTTTGGTCTTACTTCTATGGCGAGAGGCAGTCGTTGTATCGTATAGCTCTAGCCGACTGGGCAAATAAAATATGTAGAAAAATTCCTAGTGTTATTTAAAATATTACGTCCATTATTTTTCTCACTTCAACATTTTGGCCAACTCATTGTTCGTCCTGCTGTCATCTTGTAACAAGTTATTTTGTTGCATGTTGTCATGTTATTTTTGGTGTCATCACAGAGCCTTTTTTTAGTGGAAAAATAAATGTTATCAAGTAGGGCCCGGTAGAGAATGCTGGCACTCTCTTTTCTTTTTCTTCTTTTTTTTATAAGGATTGTAAATTTGAAGAAGACAGTAGAATGTATCCACAGAGAATTTGTCGTGCCGATAAAAACAATATAAATATTGACTTCAATAGTCCGGACAAATGTCTCCCTCATGACATATGTGAAAATGGCAATAGTCTTGCCTTGATTTTGCTCTTTTCGTTTGTTTTTTTTTTTTGTTTTCTTTCTTTTTCTCTCGTTCTCCTTGTTCTTTCTTTCGTTCGTTTATTCTTTTTTCTTTCTTCCGATCGTTCTTTCTTTTTTCCTTTTTTTTTCTTTCTTTCTTTCTTTCGTTTTTATCTATTATATCTTTCTTTTGACCTTTAAAAATTTTTCTCTCTTTCTTCTTCCTTTCTTTATTTATTTCCCGCTTGTCTTGATAAAAAAAATTTCTACGATTTAACATTGAATCGTTTTTCTTTTCTACTTTTCTGTCTTTCTTTCCATATTTCTCTTTCTTTTTTCTTTCTTTCGGTTTTTCTTTTTTGTTTCTTTGTTTTTTTTTCTTAATTCATTTTTCTTGTGTCTTTCTCTGTTTTGTTTTGTTTTTTCTTTTTTTCATTTTTTTTCTTCTTTTGCTTTTATCTTTTTCGGTTTCTTTCTTTCTTTCTTTCTCCCATTCTATATTTCTTTTCTTCTTTCTTTCTTTCTTTCTTTTTTTTGAATATTTCCTCATTTCTTTCTTTCTATCTTTCTTTTTTTCTTTCTTTCTACCACTCCATATTTTTCTAGCAACCTCATCGTGCAGTAACGCATTACAAGATTGTCTCGCAGATCAATTACTTCAGAAGTATGAGTTCGATTCTCACTGGGTGCCCAATGTTATCTCAAATCTAAGATTCGCTTGGTAAATAACTCTTTCTCTGTTACCCTTCTTTTCCCTTTTTCTTTTTTCTTCTATTTTCACCGTCCCCATTTTTTATTATTTATTTATTTATTTATTTATTGTTAAGGTCATTAGGTTTTCGGGGTTTTTTTTCAAATTTCTTTTCCTTTTTGGCTCGTAAGAAAATAAAAATCCGAGGGATGATTTAGGCCCAACCCCCAACACACACTTTTTTTTATTCTTCTTTTCATCTAATATTCACAAGTTTTACTTTTCAATCAATTCGGACATATTTTTTCCCCTGATTCATTCTTTCATGATGCAAATTTAAAATAAGGAAATTAATAGCCGGTTTTGTTGTGGAATTTTGCCTCTTTTCTTGCATTTTTTCCCGCTATTTTTTCTCTTGTCTTTTTCAAATCATTTACGCAGTTTTGTCCCCATTACACAGACGCTTCAAAAGATGATCACAATATATATATATATATATATATATAAGAGAGAGAAAATTAGAAGTGCATCAATTAAAATATTCATCTTTGATTTTAATAGATTTAGCAATTCGTCTGTCGGT
Organism: Sepioteuthis lessoniana; assembly: GCA_963585895.1. Lineage (NCBI taxonomy): Eukaryota > Metazoa > Mollusca > Cephalopoda > Myopsida > Loliginidae > Sepioteuthis > Sepioteuthis lessoniana. The sequence goes on from OY757932.1 coordinate 9,862,347, forward strand.
TAATGTTGAAAAAAAAGCATTTACTCTTCTTAACAATATCTGATCTATCTATCTATTTATCTATCTAACCATTTGAATGATTGTAAACTTTACTTATATATTGGCTCTTAAAACATTGATATTGCAACTAAGTATGAAGTTTTTAGCTGTTTAAAATGATTCTTAACTTTATCAAATACATTGGCTCTTAAAACATTGATATTGCAACTAAGTATGAAGTGTTTAGCTGTTTAAAATGATTCTTAACTTTATCAAATACATTGGCTCTTAAAACATTGATATTGCAACTAAGTATGAAGTGTTTAGCTGTTTAAAATGATTCTTAACTTTATCAAATACATTGGCTCTTAAAACATTGATATTGCAACTAAGTATGAAGTGTTTAGCTGTTTAAAATGATTCTTAACTTTATCAAATACATTGGCTCTTAAAACATTGATATTGCAACTAAGTATGAAGTGTTTAGCTGTTTAAAATGATTCTTAACTTTATCAAATACATTGGCTCTTAAAACATTGATATTGCAACTAAGTATGAAGTGTTTAGCTGTTTAAAATGATTCTTAACTTTATCAAATACATTGGCTCTTAAAACATTGATATTGCAACTAAGTATGAAGTGTTTAGCTGTTTAAAATGATTCTTAACTTTATCAAATACATTGGCTCTTAAAACATTGATATTGCAACTAAGTATGAAGTGTTTAGCTGTTTAAAATGATTCTTAACTTTATCAAATACATTGGCTCTTAAAACATTGATATTGCAACTAAGTATGAAGTGTTTAGCTGTTTAAAATGATTCTTAACTTTATCAAATACATTGGCTCTTAAAACATTGATATTGCAACTAAGTATGAAGTGTTTAGCTGTTTAAAATGATTCTTAACTTTATCAAATACATTGGCTCTTAAAACATTGATATTGCAACTAAGTATGAAGTGTTTAGCTGTTTAAAATGATTCTTAACTTTATCAAATACATTGGCTCTTAAAACATTGATATTGCAACTAAGTATGAAGTGTTTAGCTGTTTAAAATGATTCTTAACTTTATCAAATACATTGGCTCTTAAAACATTGATATTGCAACTAAGTATGAAGTGTTTAGCTGTTTAAAATGATTCTTAACTTTATCAAATACATTGGCTCTTAAAACATTGATATTGCAACTAAGTATGAAGTGTTTAGCTGTTTAAAATGATTCTTAACTTTATCAAATACATTGGCTCTTAAAACATTGATATTGCAACTAAGTATGAAGTGTTTAGCTGTTTAAAATGATTCTTAACTTTATCAAATACATTGGCTCTTAAAACATTGATATTGCAACTAAGTATGAAGTGTTTAGCTGTTTAAAATGATTCTTAACTTTATCAAATACATTGGCTCTTAAAACATTGATATTGCAACTAAGTATGAAGTGTTTAGCTGTTTAAAATGATTCTTAACTTTATCAAATACATTGGCTCTTAAAACATTGATATTGCAACTAAGTATGAAGTGTTTAGCTGTTTAAAATGATTTTGAAAATACATTTCTGTACCTAAAATAATTGAGGACTTTAATTGATAAAATTAATTCGATAGGGAATATGTAATAATTTAAGCGTTGACATGATGTAAAATCGACAAAAAAAAACGACCCTTTCAGTTTTTATAGCTTTTTTGTTTTTTTTTATTTTGATTCTTTTTTTTTTTTTTGTTATTTATTGTTTGTTTTTTTACCTGTAAATTGTTGAATACGTTCAGACTGAATGTAAAGACAGAAAATTCTTTTCATTTAAGTCGATGTATTATAAAAGCATTTATAAAACATCACTTGATACTACAAATCAGTAATTCTGCTGAAAAATGATTGAATGAATTTTATAACTCAAATATCTATCTATCTATCTATCTATCTATCTATATATATATATATATATATATATATGTGCTGTGTGTGTGTGTGTGTCAGACTGTTTATATATATATAAACAGTCCGATATATATATATATATATATATATATATATATATATATATATACATGTGTGTGTGTGTGTGTGTGTGTATTAGTCTGTTTGATGACGGATATAACGAAAGAGATAGATATAAACAGACAGAGATAGCTCGCTAGCTAGCTCGATATATATATATAGGTCGTAACAACATTATATATATATATATATATATATATATATATATATATATATATATATATATATATATATATATATATCAGTCTCCTTCAATCAATCTATTTATCTACCTTAGACTGTTCCGATCTGACTATCTATGTCTCTCTCGTTCCGGCAGAATTAAAAACTGAACGAGGAAAATGATGAAACACAAAAAAAAAAAAAAAATTAAAAAATTGAAAAACTTAATCTAAATTTTAAGAACTTTTTAAAGAAGTCACTCGATATTCTCTTCATGATTATATCAATCCTGCAAATAAACCTTCAGTTTGAATGGAACTTCACAACTGCCACAGGCGTCCTTTAAGTAAATGCTAATCATAATTTCACAGACAATGCTTTCAAGCAGAGAAAATTAGTGATAACAAATTGTGTTTATTCTGGATGCATGTCCAGTACCGACAAGTAATGTCCATCTGTTCTAAATAATAAAATCCGGGAGATTTACGACCGGCAACTGGACACTGAGTTTCGCTCGAAGTGGTCATTAAGATATGGTCAAGCAACACAATGACACAAAAGACGATTACTGGCCAAGGTCAATCAGCGGTCGTAGTCATCTCTGTAGAAAATCATCTGGCTTAGTGAGGCCAGTGAGCAAAAGTTTATTTTTTAGAGTGGTCTCCTAATCACGGAATATTTGACAAGTGTTTCGTTACATGGCGTTTTCTATATTGATTTTAAAAATGGAAGATATGGTGTAATAGTTAGCAAGCTGCCATACGAGATCGTTGATAGTGAGTTCGGTTCTTTGTGAGTGCTCCGTACTGCTGGCCATGTTCCATAATTGTGGGGGTCTATGTCAGTGTCGGTTTCTAATGGAGTAATCGTATGCAGGACTAACTTTATTTGGGAAACGTTGTAGCAAATCACTGAAATGTGAATTCAATGAGTAAAGTGTTCGCCAATGGCCCGGGAGACCGGGGTTCAATCCCAGGTTGAGTCATACCAAAGACTCAAAAATGGTTGTTGATGACACTTTGCTTAACACTCAGCATTATAAAGTAAGGATCAAGGGTAAAGTTAAATGGAGTGGCGCCCTCCCCTACATCTCGATGTAGTAGCTATTGAAAAGGGAGCCTTTGGTCACCCTTGACTAAGGTCGCCAACTTATATTTACTGGAGTATCTATCTATCTATCTCTGTTCATATCTATCTATGTCAGGATTCTTTCTTTCTTTCTTTCCTTCTTTTTATCTATCTATCTATCTATCTATCTATCTATCTCAGTTTGTTCATATCTCTCTATCGATCAATCACTAGATGTTCAGATCTATCAGTGTATCTGATAGATAGATAGATAGATAGATATGAACAAACCAAGATAGATAGATACGAGGATGCGCTGAAAAATTAATAGCTTAAAAATCTCAAATAGTGACATCATTTCTACTGTTTATGCTTTTTTATCAATGTTTTTCAAGCACTGCAACACCGATGGAAGAAATGTGTACACACACACGCACACACACCGCTTGGCATAGTCAAAGGTCTCAGACTCTTCTAACGTGTGCCCAAGATATGTCATTAAACAATCTGATGGTGAGGCTGTAGGAATGCTGAAGCTTCTGGAAATGCAGAGAATTCATTTATTGCCATCACTCTCAGGTCCACTTTGGCCCGGAGTAGTAACACCTGGTATTGTCCCTCTCTATGGTTAAATAGAACTAAAATCTGTTCTTATGCTAAACTGAATTGTTGAAATACAACTGTTTATATATGTAAAAATGGATTTGGCATTAAATAAGCTACAATGGTTGATATGCCGTAAAACCAAATCAAACCAAATCAAAAACACTGCCATACATATACGCATAAAAACACTACTTTGAGTATATCTTCTTCTTCTTCTTCTTCTTCTTCTTCTTCTTCTCCACCTCCTCCTCCTCCTCCTCCTTCTTCTTCTTCTTCTTCTTCTTCTCATCTTCCTCCTCCTCCTTCTCCTCCCTTCTTCTTCTTCTTTCCTTATCCTCCTCCTCCTCCTCCTCCTCCTCCTTCTTCTTCTTCTTCTTCTTCTACCAGTTCCTGACTCACTCATAATTCCGGATTCTGCGATAATTGTAGCATGCAAAAGAAACACACGATGAATATCGATCAGTTATTAATTGTTCAGATCGAGGATGTGAGAAGAAGAAGAAGAAGAAGAAGAAGAAGAAGAAGAAGAAGAAGAAGAAGAAGATTTGTGGATGCCGAATTTGTGTACCGTAACTGATGACCAGCAAACGGGTAACACTGGCGTTCTTCAGACTCTACCTCAGCCTACTTCCCTGCCTGTGTCAGTTTCTTGTCGAAAGCCAAATCCAACATCCCCCCACGAAATACTCAGATCTCTCAGCCTCTCCACCCAACAACTCCCTAAATCGAATTAGTCAAAATGCTGACCATTTTTCTTTGAGGATTATCCGTTTGTTTTGATATGAGTCACCAATAGAACACCGAATATGGGTTACTAGTGAAAGGAATAAAGAAAAAAAAAATTGCCCAATGAGAGAAGAGAACGTCATTATAAAAAGAAATAGAAATTTAGGCGGATTTAAGTTTGAAAGATTTGGGGAAAAGATTGTCATGCAGAGAGTAATGCAGGCATTTATAGATTAATCTTATTTCTTTTATTGTATTGTATTTGTTTATTCTGGTGTAAGTGAAGTTTCAAGGAGAATACTTGAAAGAAATTTCGACCAGCAATTGTTATCGAAAACTTTCAATATGCTGCTGGGTGACCCGTTGAACTCTTGTTGTAACAGCGATCGATAATTATATTGATGGTCTAATTTAATTAGGGATGAAGCTTTCCAATTAGTATTTGATACTTATCTTTCTATTAAGACTTTGAAAATACCATCTTCTTGAAACTTTGGAAATACCGCTCATTTGAGAATTTGAAAATAACGTTGTATTAAGACTTTGAAAATACCACTCGGTTGAGACTTTGAAAATGCCGCTCTTTTGAGAATTTTAAAATAACGTTCTATTGAGAATTTGGAAATGATGTTTAATCGAGACTTTGAAAATACCGCCCTATTGAGAATTTGAAAATAACGGTCAATTGAGACTTTGAAAATACCGTTTTATTGATACTTTGAAAATACCCTCTTATTGTGAATTTGAAAATAACGTCCAGTTGAGAATTTGAAAACACAGATCTGTTGAAAATTTGAAAATAACGTTCAATTGCGAATTTGAAAATAACGTTCTATCGAGACTTTGAAAATACCCTCTTATTGTGAATTTGAAAATAACGTTCTATCGAGACTTTGAAAATACCCTCTTATTGTGAATTTGAAAATAACGTTCTTTACATGTGATGCCTCTGCAAAATTAAATATTTATATCCAGTTTTGTCTCTTGTATTCGTGTTGAAATAAAATCATTTTTAGTTTGCTCCGCTGTAACTTTCAGTTTCATTTATATTTCACAAGTTTCATATTTTGAAAGATGCTAATATCTTAGCTTTATCTTTTAAAGAAACTTCTTTTCAGTAACTTCTCTGAGGCGGGAAGAATCGGTTGATTTTTACACCTAGTTTCAAATATATGCGTAAAGCATGAAACCCAAGGTCACAGGAGCACTCCATTCGCATAAGGCAAAGCTCTTCGATGGAACGGAGCACTCTGGTATTCGGTAAGGTATAAAATGTAAACAAAACGAAAGCTACTGCATAATGCCTTATGATTCCCGAGCTGACGTAGTTCGCTTGGTGGATGAGCGGTATGATACTAAGTCTAACGTTAAGTTGGGTAGGTTTCAATCCCAGTTTCAAGCATCCTAAGTGTCTATTCACACGTTGTATCATGTGTGATACAACAAAACACTCTGTCTGTGGATGACAATATATACGCTCCCCCACGGGGGCTGAGCACTCGTGATGAAGGAATGTACGGCTGCCACTAGCATAATGCAAAACTCTTCGAACAAATTGAGCACTCTGGTATAAATGTAAAGAAAACGAAAGGTGTTAATAAAAGCTTTATAATTCCCGAGATGACGTGGTTCGCTTGTTGGCTGAGCGGTATGATACTAAGTCTAACGTAAAGTTAGGCGGGTTTCGATCCCAGCTTTAAGCGTCCTACGTGTCTAGCCAAAGTGAAGAGTTGTGATACCATTATTTGTAGATGACAATATATATATATATAGTGTCTCAATATATATGGGAACCATGTGACAGCTAATATCTACACTATTGATAATATTGTGTTATTTTTTTTTTTCAGATTTGAAAATAGAATACTATAACATCTATTGATTCCTCGATCACAATGTTATGGACAAGAGAGGGAAAATATCTTGCTTCATGACTTATTTGGAGACACAATCATTGAAAACTGTTTCAAAATAGATGAAACCCTTTAATATGATAATGATTTATTATTGAGACAAGAAACTCAAAAAAAGATTGCATGTCCTGGAAGCTGATAAATTAACAAATGAAAAAAATATTAATTTGATGTCTGTAGCCCAATGAGTGCATTTTTTATAGGACATGTTCACTCATCTCATTATCATTGCATTTATTTTGAGACAATATATATATATATATATATATATATATATATATATATATATATATATATATATATATATATATATACTATCCCTTATAATAACAATAACAAAATGTACGTAGGTAAAATATCTAGAACTATTTAAAAAATCACATCTACAAACAAACAAACGAAAAGAATACTTAAAGGAACTGATAATCTTCATGTGACGGGGTCCAAATTGGCTCATATTAAACAAAGTATATCTATCTATCTATCTCTCTCTATATATATATATACGTATGAGTGTGTGTGTGTGTGTGTGTGTGTGTATGTACAATATTATTTTAATAAAGAATATATAAAACAGAATAAAAAATTACGCTTTCCACCCTGAGTTGAGTCACTGTTCAGCACATTTGACGATGACTCCTTCCACAGAGTCCTGAGTGTGACACTAAATTACATTTAGAGGTGAGAAATAAGTTCTTGGGAGTATAGAGTCATTCATTAGTTGCCATTACTTCCAGGTCCACTCTGACCAGGAGTGATAGTACTTTTTAGATTTCAATCTCTAGGTCAAATAGATCTGTTTAATTTTGGCTTGGTTTGGTTTGATTTTATGGCATATCAACCATTATAGGTTACTTAATGCCAAGTCCATTTTAATACTTATTAACAGTTTTATTTCAAAGAATTCAGTTTAACATAAGTAGCGTTTTTAACACACAGTTAAATATCAAAACAGTTCTTTTTCAAACGATTCATTTTAGTATCAATTTAAATACCAAAAACAATTGTATTTCAAACAATTCATTTTAGTATTAATTTTGTTTACATACAGTTAAATGTCAAAACAGTTCTATTTCAAACAATTCAGTTTTGTGTTATTACACAGTCTAGTTCTATTTAACCCATAGATAGGCCCTATCAGATGCTACCTCTCTGGGCAGAGTGGAGCACGGAGCGATGGCATGAAAAGGCACTCCTCATTCCCCGAAGCTCCAGTATTACTGAAGCCTCACTATCTGCTTATTTAGTGTCATATTCAGGATATTTGGGGGGGGGAGTCTTACCCCTCAGCAGAGACGCAGTCGGTGAATTCTACAGCCACAGATGACTGGGCTACTTTCTATTTCAAACAACTCAGTTAAACATGAGTACACAGTTTAGTTCTATTTCACCCATTGATGGAACCCTGTCATATGCTACCACTCCGGGTCAGAGTGGATCTGCAAGTAATGGCAATAAAAGAGTACTACACATTCCCCAAAGCCCCAGCATAACTGGAGCCCCACCATCAGATTGTTTAGTGTCATATCAGGATACTCGTTAAGGAAGTCTTACCCCTCTGCAGAGATACAGTGGGTATATTCGGCAGCCCTAATCAACTTGGCCTCCAGGACACTCGTTGTGGGAGTTTTACCCCTCTGCAGAGATGCAATGGGTGCATACTAACCCTTCCCCGTCCCTACAACCAACTAGGCAATAGATCCGTTTGACAGAAGTTTTACAAGTTTTTTATAGCACAAATACATTAGCCCTTAAAGCATAATCGCCAACGCATGCGAAATGTATGCGTGTACATATGCATATCTACACCGACTAACATAGGTGTTTGCAATTGCATGCATGCACAATCATGACTGGACGAATGCATAAGCACACACTTACACACACACAAACACACACACACACAAACATAGATGCACGTGTGAATCAATGCATGTATATGCACACGTGTATACACACACGGTTCATCACAAATATGGATACTTACCCATTTAAAGACGAACATTTGTTATATAATTAAGGTATTTATTTTTTTTATATTAATCATTCTTCGTTAATTATATTTTATTATTTAGTTTGGTAAGGCTTTGAACTACTCGGGTCTCTTAGTTCAGGTGCATAGTCAGATGGTACAGTCTTACGCCCGAGTGGAAAGGATATGACAATCATCATCTGTCATAATGAACTTCCAGACAGGAAATGAGGGTGGACGGCCGTTGGAGTGAATTGTGTGTATGGATGACGTCATTGCTGGAAGAGATGGTCCTGAAAATTTGAGGATTTTGAAAAGACGGTTAGTTGAGATTCAGCAAGAATCCTTGATGGGATACATTTCGGTCGGCCGTAGTATCAGCGGCACGGATCTGACCGGGTGTGTCTCGTCGGGGATATTTTCCTCGAGCCTCAGGGGTCGTCCCCCTAGGCTTTAACCTTCTTCGGAAGGGTTATGTTAATTGCCTGGCACCTGAGGCCAACGGGGATCGAGGTATTTTTGAAAATGCCGGGCACGTGTTGGGTCCCGCCCTGCGCCCGGACCCACCTTAAAAAAGCCCTTGAACCGCACTTGCCTGTTTGGTGAAGCGCGCAACAAATACCGTTGAAGATAGCGGTTGAGTTTTTCAGATCTCTACCTGCAGAGATCTTAGACATCACTAGATGCGCCGCGTGTGTCGGGGTGGGGTCAGCATAGTGTGGTTAGCGTAGGCTTTTAAGAATTCTGTCTCTCTCCTCGTGTCGCCAAGGACTGAAGCCAGAAATTAATAAACCCGTTCGTATCCGAAACAACAGAGTATTTGTATACGTATTAATTTTGTAATTGATATCTTTATGAGGTTACAGCACATTGACATATGCGTTTAAATACACACGCACACATAAACACACACAATTACACCTGCACACACACATATTGTCTCACAATGAATATTAGATTTTTGACAAAAGGCAGAGAGAAACGAAAAAGAGACTAATGAAATAAAAAAAGGACTAATGATATAAAAAAGGGACTAATAAAAAAAGAAGACAAATGAAATAAAAAAGACACTAATAAATAAAAAAAAAAGACTAATGAAATAAAAAAGTGTACTAATAAAATAAAATGGAATGGACTAATAAAACAAAAAATGGGATTAATGAAATAAAAAAGGGACTAATTAAATAAAATAAAAGGGACTAATAAAACAGAAACGAGATTAATGAAATAAAAAAAAATATTGAAACAAACAAAAGGGATAAATAAAATAAAAAAGGGACTAATGAAAAAATAAGGACTAATAAAACAAAAAAAAAGGGGGACTAATAAAATTTTTAAAAAATCTTGAAATGAATGTTCTTTGCGTTGCTTGAAGAACACATGCCCAAGCCAAATCCCAGCTGCGTAGTCTGAAACAGGAAGCAGAAGATATTGGTCTCCATATAAACGCAAATATGTGTTTTAAACAAGAATCACTTTTTTCGAAGCCTCTGAAATTAGTGGAACAGTTCACATACATCGTCAGCTATATCTCATCTACTGAATGCGATGTCAATATGCACATAGAAAAGACGTGGACCGCAATGGACAGGTTATTCATCATCAGATATCTCTGATAAAATAAAATGGGATACCGTCCAAGATGTGGTTGTGCCAGTACTACCGTATGGATGCACTATCTGAACGTTACCGAAATATACGGAGAAAAAGCTTGATGGTAGCAACACAATGGTACTGAAAGCTGTTTGGAAGTGTTGTATTGTGGTTCATACCGCGTGACTTCCGGTATCGCTGAAGTATAAAAGGCACCATGTTTCTTAAGCACGTAGAAAGAAGCAGAGAGAGAGAGAGATGGGGGGGGGAGGACAGAGACAGAGAGAGCTCTGAAAGATCTCGGTCAGTAGTTGACCAACTTCGGATGTAACACCAACAGCATGAGACTTATGATATTTGTCGGACTGCATCACTTCAGTTAATAAATAATTAACTTTATTTCACAGCATATCTCTTCCTTACCACGATACAACAGAAACAAATCATGAAAGCAACACCCTACAATACAGCTGCTGTACGGCCACCTAACTCTGCAATCATCAAAATAAGCCGGTCACAGCTGGTGAAGTAAGGACGAACTCATTAACAACTTTTTCTCATGGACTCCTACATACGGACACACCAGTGTAGCTTGAGCAGCAAAAACTTACATGCATCAGCTCTGTGTGGAAATCCCATGCATTTTAAAAGGCTTACAAGGTACGATGGACGATGGAGATGATATGCAAGACACAATATGATGATGATGACGATGATATGAAATATGTTTGTTGGTTGGTTTGTTGGGTTTTATGGCATATCAACCTTTGTAGGTTATTTAACGCCAAATCCATTTTATGTAAATAATCTGTTCTATTGAAAATATTTCAGTTTAGCATAAGTACACAGTTTAATTGTCAAAAACATTTCTATTTCAAACCATTCAAGCAGTTATATGTAACAATTCAAGTGTAAATACAGTTTTAATGTCGAAAAACAGTTCTATTTGAAATAATTCAGTTAAGCATAAGCACGCAGTTTAAATGTAAGTACGGTTTAATTGTCAAAAACATTTCTATTTCAAGCTATTCAGTTTATTCAAACAGTTCATTTTAGCATAAGTATGCTGTTAGTTCTATTTAACCCATAGATAGGGCCCTATCAGGTACTACCACTCCGGGCCAGAGCGGACCTGGGAGCGATGGCAATGAATGGGTACTCCGCATTCCCCAAAGCTCCAGCACTGCTGGAATCTCACCATTAGATTGTTTAGTGTCATATCCAGGACACTGGTGAGGTGGGGGGGGTCTTACCCCTCTGCAGAGGTGCAGTCAGTATATTCTACAGCCCTAGCCAACTGGGCAATACACAGAGTTAAATGTCAAACAGTTTTATTTCAGATAATTCAGTTTAGCATGAATACGCAGTTTAAATGCAAAAATCAGTATAGTGAAAGAAGCACAGTTTAGTTCTATTCAAGCCATAGATAGGACCCTATCAGGTGCTACCACTCCGAGCCAGAGTGGACCTGGGAGCAATGGCAATGAAGGGGTACTCCGCATTCCCCAAAGCTCCAGCATTGCTGGAACCTCACCATCAGATTGTTTAGTGTCATATATTTTTCTATATCGGTTAAACCATTATTTTTAAATTCATAATTCTCCCTAAAGATGATCTAAAACACTTTCTATCGGAAATTCTTGTGATTTTATACCTTAGATAATTTAATTCATATTGTTCGAAACGTGTCGGTGGGCCTTAAATAATATTTATTAGTAAATTTTCCCATACATTTATATGTATTTTTCTTTCAGTTTTTAGCTGAACCTCATATATATATATATATATATATATATATGTATATATATATATATATATATATATATATATATATATATATATATATATATATGAGTAAGATATGAAGTTTAACCAGACAGATATGTTGTAAAGTCTGATTAAACTTTATATATTACTTATATATATATATATATATATGAGGGTCAGCTCATATATATATATGAGGGTCAGCTAAAAAGTTCATAGGTTGACTAAGATACTCACATGAAATGTGACCAGATGATATTAATTTTTCAAAAGTTCTCTTTGCGCTCAACACAATTCTTCCATAGGTGTTGTAGAGCTTGGATCCCATTGGTAAAAAAAATCATTAACAACAGATATGAAGTCATCTAATAAACTTTTCTGCCAATGAAATTTTCCGCCCACCTTTCTGTGTGAGTCGACTCAAATAAAAACAATGAATGACTGAGCTGACGATAGAAGTTCCGAAAAAAAAACCCTGAAAAATGAAAGAATGAAGTGCACAACGTCTGAAACAATGAAATGTAAAAGAACTGCAAAAAAGAACTGCAAAAAAGAACTGCAAAAAATCATAATAATAAAAATAAATCCTGGATATGGAATTATCAAGAAAGAAAATTAAAAAAAATTAAACACAAACTAAAGTAAAAGAAATATGAAACGATTTGAAAGAAAATCAAGAAAAACAAACGAGTGTGAAGAAGAAGAAAAAAAACGAAAAAGGATAGCCACGAAAGAAAGTAAATAATATAGTCAATGATACGAATAAAAACTTTTAATCAAAATAACTTTTTTTTTCCTTGAATGTGGCCAGTAAAGAATGAGGACAAAATTCTGAATTCAAATTTGCTAAAGAAGCAAGAAATATCAACGACTGCTTAGTCAGCAAAATGGCGATCCAAATCTGTTTTCATTGCAAAGCATATTGAAAGGCATTAGCCAGTGAAATAGCTTAAAGAAAAAGACAATATAAAACAACCAGGAAGTGTGAGTGGAGTGGGGGTGAGAGAAAGGAAGGAAGTTGAAAATGGAAATAAAATCAGTGTCAATTGTCTTCGTATTCATCTGCAGCGCTGCGTCGAAGACATGGAAAAATTTGGATAAGATGTGGTACCGTAGAAGAAGAAATGAAAACATTGGCGGATGTACACACGCAAAAAAAAAAATACACATATACATACAAATGCACACAGATATGGGTTTCTTTTATTGAATATGATGAACATATTACAGTGTAACAAAAGTTGATAAATGATTACGGAGTCTTTCTCTTAATTTGCGAGCCCAGTTGGTTGGGGGCTGTAGAAAACACCAACTACATCTTTGTAGTGGGGTATGACTCCCTTTCAATGGAATGTTCTGATATGATATTAATCAATCTGATTGTTAGGCTCTAGCAATGCTGGAGCATTGGGGAAAGCGGAGTACTTCTTCATTGCCATTGATCCCAGATCCACTTTGGCCTGACGTGGTTGCATATGATAGGGTCCTACCTACGGGTCAAAGAGGACGGTTTGACATTTAAAATAAAATAACATTTTAAAACAAGCCTGCAATCGTTTTTTCACACAGTTTAATGGTTGGTTGGTGGGGTTTTATGGCATATCAACCTTTGTTGGTTATTTAACACCCAATCCATTTTTATTTAAATAATCAGTTCTATATCAAACAATTCAGTTTAGCATGAGCACACAGTTTAATTGTGAAAAACATTTCTATTTCAAGCTATTCAGTTTAGACAAGCAGTTCTAATTCAGCCAATTCAGTTTAGTACGTGAATAGATTTTGTTTACACACAGTTAAATGTCAAAACAGTTCTACGTTAAACAAATCAGTTTTGTGTAAATAGAGTTTCAATATCAAAAAACAGTTTCATTTCAAATAATTTAGT